>JAJNNV010000019.1:0-603823 GCA_022544895.1 Biscogniauxia sp. FL1348
TAAAAGTTACTTTAACTGCTTAATTTAAATTAAAAAAATAATAACTTGCTTGCTAATAATAGTTTGTTGCAATTTTTTTATAGTAAATTAGTTATTTTTTGCGCTGTTATTTATTATAAAATAAAAAAAACTTTATTAAATTTTTAAAGTTAAAAGCTAGTTTTATATTAAAGTAATAAAAGTTTAAACGTGTTAAGTTTAGTTTTTAATAGCTTAATAGTTTTTTTTTGTTGTAGTTAATAAACTTAATATTAATTGCTTTTTAACATATTAAGTTATTTTAAAGCGTTTTAAATTATTTTATTATAATAAATAACGCTTTAAGCTTTTTTAATAGCTTTATAGTTAAAATTGGCTATTTTTTACTTTTATAAAAGCTTAATATTTGCGGTATTATTGCATTGCGTGAAAACAAATTTAACATGTTTGCGTATTAAAGTTTTTTTATTTTTAATATAACTTAACTGCTTAAATTGGTTTATAATAACGCTTAAATTTTTAAAAAAATTTAAACTTAATAACTTTTAGCTTTATTTATTAAATGCATTAATTAAACGCGCAAGCTATTTGTTATTATTGCGGCTATAGCATGTTAATTTTTTAACTTTAAACTAGCGCTTATTATAATTAAAAACTATAATTATAATGCTTTAAAAGCGTTTAAAAATGCCGAAAACTTAAGCAATTTATTATAATAGTATTTTTAACACGTTTATTAATTTTTTAAAATATTAAACGGGCATTTTACTGCTTTTATTAATATAGCTATATAGTAAGCGCGCGCACTGCAGTTAAATACTAGCACGTTTTTGCCGGTTAATTAAAGCAAGCTTACTAGCTACTAGCTGTTTTTTTCGGCGAAAAGATTAAAATTTAAAAGTAAAAGTAAAATAAGAAAATTTTCGACGAAACCGTTATAAATAACCGAAATGAAAACAGATAGATAAAAATGGCTAAAAATAAAATAAAAGCTTACGAAAGCATAAGCGGTTTTTTCGTTAAAAAGGCAATTTATTACGTTGATTTTTTTATTTATTATATTATAAATATAATAGTTTTTTAAACTGCTTTTATTTAAAAAAAATTAATTTTTATTACTTTATAATTTTTAATACTTTATACGTTTTATTGTATATTTTTATAAACTGCTTTATAATGTTTAAAGCTTTTTTATTATGCTTTTTTATAAACTGCTTTATAGTGCTTAAAGGTATTTTATTGTAACTTTTTACAAACTGCTTTATAGTGCTTAAAAGTACTTTACTGTACTTTTTTACAAACTGCTTTACAGTATTTAAAGGTATTTTGCTGTATTTTTTTATAAATTATTAAGCAATGCTTAAAAGGAATTTCCGTTGCGGAATATCCTTTAAATACTTTTAACAGTATATTTTAAATTTATTTTTAAATAAAAAAGCATTTTAAAATAACATATTTTAATAAAGTTATCGTAAAAAAACTTAAAAAAAAGCGGCATTTTATAAACATTTAATTATGCAGTTACTTTAAATATAAATTTTTAAGTAATCTTTATATAAAAAGTTTTTAAAAAAATCATATTAAAAATACTAATTTTAAAACTATTTAAATTTTAAAGCGCGTGCAAATAGCTTTAAAAATAGAGTTTTAATAAATAATTAAAGTTAGTGGTGTTTTGGTAGTTTACAGTGTATTTAGGTGGCCGAGAGGTGGGGGTGGCCAAACGAGTGTGGATAGATGGTATACCTAGATATCCCTATAGCTAGGCAAGGAAAGGAGATATTTCGACATAATGGTAGAATGATAACTAATTATTTCTTTCAATAACCTATCCTAAATCTGCCTTCTCCGTGTTTTAATCTAATCTTAGGTTAGTGTAGTTCGTGATGAAGAGGAGGGGGGAGGAAGGGTTGTTACGAGTATGCTGGAGCATTTATACTAGGTAAGATTAGGTGTATTCAATTATAGCTATATCTATTAAAACGAATACCTGCATACCCATAAGCATAAAACTAAAGAGGTTACCTAAGTATGCGACAACAGGGCGATGCTCTTAGTCATCAGACTCTGCATGCAGCCAATACAAATGCGCCGGTTAAATAGCGGGGATATTCTGCTCAATGGCCCGTGCACGAGGCTCGCCGCGGCAACCCAAAGGAGACCGCGAACAGCTTGACAGCTTCTTTGCTACATCATCACACTTCTGTTACCTGACCAACTCTTCCCTTTTGGTTCATCCCCTCCGATTGCGACAAACACCTTTTTTTTTTTTTTCGTGGTTTCATTCACTTGACAACCACGAGTCTGTGCTTTCGACATCCCTGTCATTTCCTGATTGTGCCGCTGAGAGTTCTCCGACCCCCCCCATCCACTCATCATCCATCCTCAACCAACCTTTGCACCCTTCATTTTCTGCTCCGACATCGTCGCATACCGCCAAAATGATGGACCAGCGTGAGCTCGAGTCACACATCAAGGCCGTCCACAAGGCTGCCAACGCGAACGAGCCAGCCTCCAACCTGATTGCCATGTTGGAGATTCTCAAGAAGGATGCTGCACCTACGGAAGAGATGTTGCGCGTAAGTGTCTACCCTCAAAGCTGCCCGGTACCTGACGTAGCGCATTTGCGGCACCCATGGCCTTGTCGCTTGAGCATGTCACCACTGCCTGCTCCATGCCGACTTCCTTCCCGGTCCTTCCTACCATGCACCAGGGCACAAGCTAACCCAGCAAACTAGACCACCAAAGCTGGTATCGTTGTTGGCAAGCTCCGATCCAACGCCAACCGAGAAGTTGCTCGCGTCGCCAACGAAGTCGTAGCCAAGTGGAGAAAGGGTGTTGAGGCCGAGAAGAAAGCCAAGGGTCTCCAGGCCGGAGCGTCCAAGGCCCACGGTTCCCCATCTCCTGCTGGCAAATCTTCCTCTCCGGCACCGAAGCCCCTAGCTGGTGCTAAGAAGGCATACGAAGGCGACCCCGAGACCCGAAGATACACCACCGACAAGGTCGACATCAACCGAACCGGCTCCCAGACCCGCAATAACTGCATCGGCCTCCTCTACAACGGCCTCGGATACCGATCCACCGAACCGATCGTCAACGTCCTCCAGCGAGCTCAGGAGGTGGAGAGTGCAGCGTACAAGGCCTATAACGGCGAGACGAAGGAGTACAAGGACAAGATCCGCTCGCTTTTCCAGAATCTGAAGGTCAAGACCAATGCCGAACTCGGTCGAAACGTCATGTCGGGAACCATCACCGCTGAGCGCTTTGTCGTCATGACGTCAAAGGAGCTCATGTCTGCCGAGCAGCGCAAGACGGATGCCGAGCTGGAGCAGGAGAACATGAAGAAGGCCCAGGTCCCCATGGCGGAGAAGAGTATCAGTGACTCGCTGGAGTGCAGCAACTGCAAGAAGAAGATGGTCAGCTATACGCAGGCTCAGACCCGCAGTGCTGATGAACCTATGACCACATTCTGCGAGTGCATGAACTGCGGAAAGCGCTGGAAGGTACGTTTCTCAACTATTTCTATTGACGTGGATTCTCTTGTGCTAACTATTTACAGTTCTCTTGATCTGCGTGCCCCCTTTTCCCCCCACCATCCCGGCCTTTTTTTTATAGCTAGGGTAGTTCCCGCGATGATTTGATGAGGGTTTCAGTGGTATTTTTCCCTTTTAATTCAATGGAAGAATTTGCCATGGCATAGATGGCAGGCGTACGAATCTTTTTTTTTTTTTTTTCGTTTTTCGTGTTTAATCCTTAGCTGTCGTTATGTAGTCTCCCATTGCATCAACAACAGCACCAACAACAACCTGACTTCGTTGTTTGCGTCGGAGTTGAGGATCAATCTGGAGCCTAAAAAGGGGGGGAAGGAAAGGGCGAGGTTTGAGACGTTGTGCACCCCATCCCCCACGTGCGGCATGAAATAGGCTCGCGCTTGTCTTTTTTTTTTTTCCTTTGCTACACAATAAAGTCTCGTAATACCTCGTCGTATTCTACCCTGAGGCCCACACTGTACTATAGATGAGATTACTGCTCAGGAGGGGGAGGTTCGAAATCCCCTCTCCCCCATAAATAAGAATCCCAAAGCATGTGCCAGCAGTTCCCCCCCTTTCCCCCCTTTTTTGGGCGGGGGTGGGTTTCGCTCTCTCTTTTTTTTTTCTCCTTGTAAGTGACTAAATTACTGCGGACCCTTGATATCGAGCAGGGTGAACAGGTCGTCGGGTTTGGGCTCGTCCTCGAGGCCGGAATCGGCAATCTTCTTCCAGAACTTGCTCAGGTGGCGGGTGCCCGAGTCGCAGAGGATGGTGACGACCTGGCTGCCGGGGGGCAGGGTCAGGGCGGTGACGACGGCGGCGACGCAGTTGACGGCGCTGCTGCTGCCGACGAAGATGCCGTCGTGCTCGACAAGCCAGCGGGCCATGCGGCAGGCCTGGGCGTCGGACACGCGCACGGCGTCGTCGACCAGGTCCCGGCCGGCCTCGAAGTTCTCCGTGATGCGGTTGATGCCGATGCCCTCGACGATGGTGTCGACCTGCTGCCGGCGCCGGGTGCCCTCCCGCTCCGTGCTCGAGTACATGACGCCGTGGCGCACGCGGTTGTACAGGCCGCTGCCCTGGGGGTCCGCCAGCACGACCCGCACGCCGTCGGGGCCGAGCCCGGACTCCTCCTTGAGGTAGCGGGCCACGCCGGCGATGGTGCCGCCGGTGCCGGCGCCGGCGACGAAGGCGTCGACGCGGCCGGCGGCCTGGCGGTAGATCTCGGGGCCGGTGGTGCGCAGGTGGGCGGCGTAGTTGGCGGGGCTCTCGAACTGGTCGGCGAAGAAGCCGCGGCTGGGGTCGCGGTCGGAGGCGGTGTGGTCGCGGGCGCGGCGGCGGGCGAGGTTGACAAAGTGCGCGGGCGAGGTGATGGGCGCGACGGGCACGCGCTCCACGGCGGCGCCGAGGTGGTGCAGCAGCGCGCTCTTCTCCGCGCTCTGGTCGTCCGGCATGCAGATGTGCGCCAGGTAGCCGCGGGCCCGCGCCAGCGCCGCGAGCGAGATGCCCGTGCTGCCCACGGTGCCCTCGTAGATGGTGTCGCCGCGCCCGGGCACCAGCAGCCCGGCCTCCTCGGCGGCGGTGATCATGGACAGGGCCACGCGGTCCTTGGGGCTGTTGCCGGCGCCGTTGAGGAACTCGGCCTTGGCCAGGATGGTGCGGCCCGTCGCGGCGGAGAGGCTGCCGATCCGGATGAGGGGCGTGTTGCCGATACAACCGGCGATGCCGTCGACTATGCCGGCCGTGGGGAGCTGGTCTAGTGGTGGTGGTGGTGGTGGTGGTTGCTGCTGCTGGTGAGGGGGCGTCTCACGGTCTTCGAGCTCGACGGGCCCCCAGAAGAAGAGGCTCGATCGGCGGTGCGCATCGGCATTCTTGGTCTTCTGGCGCTGGCGCTGCAGACGTCGCTGCTGGAACCTTCTTTCTAGGTCTGGATATAGGTCTTTGAAGCCCAGTGTCACAAGTACCCCTGCGGTAAATGCGAAGGCTATTGCGGCGGTGCCGTAAGCTCTTGGGTGGTCGCTCAACGACATTTTTTTTTCCGTCTCTCTTTTTTTTTATATGGTTACTCCCCGGTTAGTGATGAGACCTCCATTGTATCACGGGCTTGGTTTGAGAAGACAATAAAAAGGTTGAGGGTTTTTTTTTTCTTTTTCTTTTCGCAATTCATAGATATATATAGGTCATGGTTGAAAATATTTCATCAGTATTTAGAGGTAGTATGTACGAAGTTAGGTACCACCTAGGTTAAGTAAGTACGAGTATAAAGTCAATTCAATACAAATCACCCCATTCTAATGAATTTTAGGCGATGCATGTGTGATAGTGTAGAAGCTTCAGAATTGATTAGATAACTGGACCAATTATTCAGTGTAAGCACATGGCGCTTGGACCACTGGCTACTTGGTAGGTTCTATGTAGGTAGTGTTAGGTAATACCTACATAATGTACGGACGTAGGTAGGATAAATATCCACTTACCTAAGCAGCTAAGGTTTATGTATGTACATAGGTTATCTAGTAGTAGGTAATAGGGAAAGGTACTTCGTACATACATGGGCCAAAAAATAGCCCACTTGATTCAAGGCATCGCGAGCCACTCAAAGCTTCAAAAGCTCCCCCCCCAAACCAAACCAAGCCCCCCAACCCTCTAACCCCCGGCCGTCCTGGCGCAACAGCCTTTTCTTGCCCATGCCGATTAAGGGTGAAAAGTCCACGTCATGGACTCACCCATTGTGACCCAGCTCTTTCGACAGCTGTTTCGACATCCCAAATGTCCCTCGAGGAGGAACCTGGCCGCCTTAACAACATGCCTGCAGCATGGCCGACGCATGCAACTCCACCACCACCATCACCAGAGGAGGGGCATGGCCAGTCGAGATGTGACGCGAGGAGCAAAGTCCAGCTCCAACGCCAAGGAGAGCGAATGGCAACAACGGACAGAGCTGTTCTCGGTCGACATGACCGAAGAATATAAGCAGTACCCCATGGTCACGGCGAACGACTTGCGCGGACGTAGGGAGAGACCTCGGAAGGTCAAGATGCTGATGCGGGACTTCATAGAAGGTGTGTGTGTGTGTGTACGCAAAGGAAAGGGGGGGAGAGGGGGGGGATAGAAGGGCGAAAAGGACACACCACCACTCATTCTTGGACACAAATTGGCTGACCCAGCTCTGTGGCCTATTTACAGACAGTCTTTACAACCCGCACTACGGCTACTTCTCCAAGCAAGTCGTTATCTTCAGTCCAGGGGAACCCTTCAACTTTAACGCTCTGCCCGACGAACCCGCCTTCCACGCCCTGCTGGGGCAGCGCTATACGGAATTCGAGGATGAACTAGACGCAAAGCAGCACGACGACACGCGGCAGCTCTGGCACACGCCCACAGAGCTGTTTCGGCCATACTACGGGGAGGCCATCGCCCGGTATCTCATGTCCAACTACATCATGTCCACGTACCCCTACCACGACCTAATCATCTACGAAATGGGCGCCGGCCGCGGCACCCTCATGCTGAACATCCTGGACTACATCCGCGAGGTGGAGCCCTCAGTCTACGACCGCACCAAGTACAAGATCATCGAGATTTCGCCCTCGCTGGCGGCGCTGCAGGGCGCGCAGCTGCTGCGGGGTGCCGCCGCGGGGCGCGGGCACGCCGACAAGGTCGAGATCATCAACAAGTCGGTGTTCGACTGGGCCGAGCGCGTGTCGTCGCCGTGCTTCTTCCTCGCCATGGAGGTATTCGACAACTTCGCGCACGACGTGGTGCGCTACGACCTGGCCACCGAGGAGCCCCTGCAGGGCACCGTGCTCATCGACGGCGACGGCGACTTCCACGAGTTCTACGAGCCCGTGCTCGACCCCGTCGCCGCCCGCTACATGCGCGTGCGCCACGCTGCCACCGGCGGCCGCTACCCCGTCCCCTACAGCCCGAGCCGCGCCCTCCGCTGGCTCAAGGGCCTCCGTCCCCTCGCCCCTAACCTCAGCGACCCCGAGTACCTGCCTACGCGCCTGATGCAGTTCTTCGACATTCTCGAGCGGTATTTCCCCGCCCACCGGCTGCTCACGAGTGATTTCCACACCCTGCCCGATGCCATCAAGGGGCTCAACAGCCCCGTTGTACAGACGAGGTTCGAAAGGCGCATGGTTCCGGTGTCTACGCCTTTGGTACGTGCTAGGGCTATCCCATGAAACCCTCCCCTATTTCTACACTTACTACCAGCCGGGTCCTCCAGCCGTCGAGGGCCTTAGGGAAGAGAAATAGAAACCATACTTTTAGAAGCAAAAGAAAATAAAAAGGGGTAAAAGGGGAGTGGGTGTGCTAACTTTATTCTGCAGGTTCACCAGGGCTACTTCGACATCCTCTTCCCGACCGACTTTCGCATCATGGAGGCCGTGTACGGCGCCATGACCGGCAAGCTCACCCGCGTCATGTCCCACGAGAGCTTCATGCACTCGTGGGCCTACGTCGAGGACACCGAGACCCGCTCCGGCGAGAACCCCCTGCTCAGCTGGTACAAGAACGCTAGTGTCATGGTTACGGTGTAGGAGAAAAAAAAAAAAAGATCTCAAGTGGGCTGGAGGAATTGGGAATGTTCGCATATGGGAGGAAACGAGTATATATACCTAGTTGTGAGAGAGAGAAAGTGTGTGTGAGTGCGATGATCCCAAGCAAGGATCTATGGGTTGGAATCGAGTTGAGTTAGGCATCCGGTCCGGTGTAGGTGTGGATATGACCATGGGTATAAGGGGGGGAGGGGAGAAGAAAATTCATTGCATACATAGCATTGGGAGACACATAAAAGGGAGGTAGCGGCCCTAGCATCTACCTACTACCTACTACCTACTGTCTATGTACTTACCAACGAGGCAGGAATTGTGAGTTCGGGGGAGAAGGGGGCATTTACATTAGGTACGTCTGGTATCTATCTATATATCTAGGTCAGGTATTTCAAGGGGCACCCACCTACCTACCTATCTCAGTAAAATAATGGAGGTAATACCTAGCATGTATATTGGGCCTGCGATGCGATGATGGGGCATATATAGGTATATATATAACCTCTATTCCCATCCCTTTAGTACAGTACAATACCTATAAAAACCCCCCGGTAAACCTCGTATTAACAAAGCTGAAAAGCGCTTTGTCTCTCTCCCCTCGTAAATCGTGTTATTTATGTACCTTACCTTACCTACCTACCGAACAATACTAATAAAGTCCCGTCGTTTAATGCAAAAACAAGAAAAACCTTAGGTAGGTAGGTTAGATATATTGGGGGGGGTTTGAAATATTTTGTTATTTTCATAGGGAACCAAGTCAACTCCAGCCTCTCATGGCCGGGGATCTATGAAAAAACTAGGTGATTTGCCTAGCATAGGTAGAGGTATGTATATATATATGTGTGTGTTATGAATACAGCGACCGACAAGCAACTAAAAAAATTTAACGAATAATACCGGTGACACGATGAATTTTCCCTTATACATAGGGTGGTGGTATATAGTAAGAAAGTAGCAAGAAGTAGTAGCTGGGACCTATAGACCGACCATCTTTCACTCTATAGGTGGTTGGCTCTCGACGCTTTTGATTTCTTGCCCAGATGGCATGCCATGCCATACCCATCCCCATCTTCCCAGATACATCATGTCCGTCGTATCTCTTTTACCCCTCTCCCTTCCTCTTCTTCCTCCCCGCCCTTCTTGAAAAGTAAGCTGGGAGTTAGGAGGTACGACTAATCCTACATGATGGAATGTAAGAATCCGAGCCCATTAAAAAGGACGCTTCATCCCTTTTGTTGTTCAGATCTTCAGTTTCTCGGCAAGCCACTTCTCCGCGACAGCGACCGCCTCGTCGATCTTGTCCGCGTTGGTGCCCTGACCCTGCCGTGTAGGCTCCTTGCCGCCCGACTTGCCGCCGACGACTTCGGTGACGGCAGCGGCCCATTTCTCCGCGGTAACACCCTGGGAGGCGAGGCTCTGATAAATCGTCTACGTTAGTTTTTTCTTCTGCACTCTCATCACAGATCTTTGATGAGAAAGGGGGGTGTTGGAAAATAGCTAGAACTTACCGTGCCAACGTACACGCCATGGATAACGGCGCCCTCCGTCTTGCTACCGCCGAAAAGGTACACTGTCCGCTCCTTGTCCTTGCTCTTGAAGTGGTTCATGACATCCGCAACGGCCTTCGAGTTGGCCGATATCGGCAGGTGTCCGATGAAGAATTTGGCGTCCTTGTTCTCGTCCTTGGCGAAGTGACCTGTGACAGTGTCGAGTGCAATCTTGCTCTCGGCCTTCTGGCGCTTCTTCTGCTCGTCGACAACCGACTTGACCACCTTGGCGAATTTTGTCTTCAGCTCCTCCTTGGTGATAGCTGAGATGACCAAGTTGTTGAGGTCCATAGTAGCCTGCTTGACTTCGGCTTCCTTCTCCGGGCTGAAGGGTAGCGCCTCGATAACTGCGATGCGCTTGGCAAATTCCTCGGCCTGCCGTTGCACGGAGTGGGCAGCATCTCCGGTGTAGGCGACGATACGCCGTATACCCTTGGCGATACCACTCTCCTCGACAATTACAAGGTCTTTGATAATCCCAGTCTGGTCCACGTGTGTGCCACCGCAGAACTCAACGCTAACCTTTCGCCATTCGGGATTTTCGGGGGTCTCGAGGAGCATGTCGACGTCGATACCGACTGATACCACTCGGACAGGGTTGGGATACGTCTCGCCAAACACAGCGCGAACACCGTTGATTTTCCGTGCCATGTCGAGCTCAACATCTTTAGAATAAATCTTACAGTTTTGCCGGATGTACTCGTTAGAAAGGTGTTCAATCTTCTTGAGCTCCGGAATAGTAACGCCAGACTTGTGCGAAAAGTCAAAACGTAGCTTGTCTTGGTCCACGAGAGAACCCTTCTGATAAATGTCGTCGCCGAGAACCTCCCTTAGCGAGTGGTTAAGGATATGTGTACCCGTGTGGTTGTTGCGAATAGGCTGTCTTCTCAGTTCATCGTATTCACAGATGACCTCATCTCCGACCTTGAGCTCTCCGTACTTTAGGTATCCGTTGTGAACGATATAACCGCCAAACTGCTGAACATCCTGGACCTCGAATTCGGCAACGTCGTCAATGACTATTCTGCCCATATCGGCAACCTGACCACCCTGTTCGGCATAGAAGTTCGTCCTGTCAAGCAAAAGTCCAAAGGGGGTATTCGGGGGGAGGTCTTTTGTCGACTTGGCGAATTCAGTACCGGTATAAATTAGTTGCACCTTTCCGGTGGTGTCGCCCTTGAAGAACTTGGGTTCGTCGTCGGGAAGGGGTAATTGCAGAGTGTCCTTCAGCTCGGCGATTTGATGCACGTTGAGCTTAGCGAAAGTCTGAACAGCCTCCTTGACAGCTTTGCTAGCCTCACGAGCCTTCTCTCGAGCGATTGCGATCTCCTCCTCGTCCGTCTCTAGACCCCTTTCTTCGGCCATCAACTTGGTCAGATCTTCTGGGAATCCGAAAGTGTCGTATAACCTCCAGACGTCGGCTCCGGAGAGCTTCTTGGTGCCCTTGTTGAGTGCCTGGGCAGCATACTTCTCGAATTGCCGCTCTCCGCGGTCGAGTGTTCGCGCGAACGCTTCTTCTTCCTCATCTAGGATCTCCTTGACATCTTGTTGCTTTTTGACAATTTCCGGGAACTGCTCACCCATCTGCTCGACGAGCGCGGGGAGAATCTTGGAGAAGAAAGACCCGATTTCGGCGTTGAAGTACTTTCTCGCATATCGGGATCCTCTTCGGAGCACACGACGCACGACATAACCTCTCCCTTCGTTGTTCGGCACGGCTCCATCCGAGATGGAGAAGGTGAGCAATCTTATATGGTCGGCAATCACACGGTATGCAGTGTCAATGCCATCCTCGTCGTCCTTGCCGTACTTGTCGGTATACGGCCGTGCGCCGGTGACCTCCTGAATCTTGTCAAACAGTGGGGTGAAGATATCGGTGGCATAGTTCGAGGTCTTGTCCTGCAGCGCAGAGACTAATCGCTCGAAACCCATACCAGTGTCAACATGCTTCGCGGGAAGCGATCGCAACGACTTGTCCTGTTCGCGATTGAATTGGATAAAAACGTTGTTCCATATCTCGACAACTAGGGGATCGTCCTGGTTGACCAGGTGCGCAGCATTGCGACCACCGACCTTGTCGTAGTGGACCTCGCTACAAGGGCCGCAGGGGCCTTGATCACCCATTTCCCAGAAGTTGTCCTTCATGTTGCCGGGTAGGATGTGATCCTCCGGTACGCCGACGGATTTCCATAGCTGCTTGGCCTCGAGGTCGGGCTCGAGGTTCATGGCGGGGTTGCCTTCGAAGTAGGTGACGTACAGTCTTTCGGGGTCCAGGCCGTAGACCTTGGTGAGCAATTCCCAGGACCATTCGATGGCCTCCTTCTTGAAGTAGTCGCCAAAGGACCAGTTGCCCAGCATTTCAAAGAAAGTCTAGCGCCTCAGTCAGTTCAGGAGCCCCTTTCGCAGGGGTTGGCGATAGCGCCTACATGGTGATAGCTATCTTTGCCGACATCGTCAAGATCCTGTACAACTCGAGTTAGCCCAACTACGCAATTTCAGGCAAGGCGGATGACAGGGTCCGTACGTTGTGTTTGCCTCCAGCACGTATGCACTATTAATCCGAGTGAGTCAGCCTTATCTGGTTACGCTCTATGCAGCACCGAAAACGGCGTATATACCTTCTGCGAGTCGACTGCGCGCTTCAGCTTGGACATATCATCGGAACTCGCGATGGTGCCGAGGAATATGGGCTTGAACTGGTTCATGCCCGCATTGGTGAAGAGCAAGGTGGGGTCATTGTGCGGGACAACCGACGATGAGGGCACTGGGTTCAACGGGCGAAATTAGCAATTATTACATGGTAGCCGGGTAGATGAGTGTCTGAAGATTGATTTGAGCCCCGAACGGAAGCTCAATCATCACTGTGTGGTGTGGTGTGGTGGTGGTGATGATAGTGATGGTGATGGCGATGGTGATGGCATAAGCATACCGATGGTGTGGCCTCGCTGCTCGAAGTATTCGAGAAAGGTCTTGCGCACGCCCACGCCCGTCCACTGAGGCTTGCTCATGGTGGCAAGGGTGCTCTGGGCTCGCGAAAACAGGGGGTATCTGTACGCAGGTACGTAGGAAAAGGAAAGTCGCAACCGGGGCGAACAAAGGATGTTGCGCCTGAGGGAAGTCGAGTATGTGCGTCGTGAAAGATAAAGAACGGTTGTTGGTGTTGGTGTTGGTGTTTTTGTTGTGGTGGTTTTAGTGACAGTGGTGGTAGCGGTAGCGGTAGTGGTAATGGTAGTGGTGCTGGTGCAGGTGCTGGTGCTGTTGCTGTTGCTGGTAGGAGTAATAATGGAAACCGGCACCGGATCGGGGAACAGTGCTGTAGTACTAGTAGTGGTAGCGGCAGTAGTGGTGGAGGATGTGGCTCTGTTGTAGAAACTTCTACAAGAGTGACTCGACCCGCCTATAAACGACGACCTCCCGCCGCACTGAAATCTCATCCGGCTTACACAACACACTCCTCCCTAAAAATAAAAATCCAAAACAGAAGAAAAGCCAGCAACAAAGAAAAAAAAAACTTGGCCTGCTTATCTTAGGTAATTCTCGCCTGCAACGAGCGGTCTGGCCTTACTCGAAATTCGAATTATCGAAGATCACCGAGTCATTGAGCGTCACATTCAAGAGGAAGAAGGAAGACGAAGGAGTTAAAAAAAGAGTTTTAACAGGCTCCGTCGATTATTGCATCTACCTAGTCTTTCTATTGTATGTGGATGTGGATGTGGATGTGGTGTGGTGTGCATGCAGTTATTACCTACTAGTGGGTTGTGCCTTGTGGCGATTGAGGATTGAGCGATTAGGGAGAGAAAAAAGAGTCATTGAGATATTTCATTGGAGGGAAACATGGATGTCGATTTTGGACCAAGCTCGGCAGCCCTGTCACAGGCCAGTCTAGCAGGGACCAGCGCTACTACCACGGTTCCTGCTACTGTGCCTCCGGCTAGTGCCGCCAGCAGTGGACATGGACAGCACCTCCACCAGGGACAGTTCCCCTCCGACTCCGACTTATACGCTATCCAGCAGCAGTACCAGCAGTACCAGCAATACCAATACTACCAACAACAGCAGCAACAACATCTGCAATATCTGCAACAACAGCAACAGCTGCAATACCAACAGGCGAACTATGTGCCGGGCGCGCATAAGATGCGAAAGAGAAAGGCCGAGTCGCAGGACAACGAACGACTATCCAAGAGACTGAGTCTTCTCAACCTCGGTAAGTCCAATTCAGTCCTCACTCTCTCCATTCTATCCATCCATCTATCCATTCATCCCTCCACACCAAACCCAAAGCAAACACCAAATAGATTACTAACCAACCCCCTATACAGAGAAAAATGGCCAAAAGCTCTACGTCCCAGTTGAAAGCCCGCAGCTAAAACCCATCCCCGAGACCACCCCCTCCTCCTCTCCATCCAACCTACTGCGCCCCATCCCCGACAGCGACACGATGCAGCTCGACGACACCAAGCACAAAGTGTACATCTATGACCTCGACGCGGAGCTGTCCTCGTGCCCCTCATCGCCGTCCTACTCGGACACGGAGGAGCACCACCAACTGCCGCCCCGCCACGACACCGCCGGGCGGCTCGTCTTCCTGCCCGACATCGAGCGGCACCTCCTGCGGAACCGCATCCCGCCGTCGGTGCTGGCGAACCGCGACGGCGAGCTCGCCGGCGTCGACATGCAGCTGGTGCTGTACCGCGAGCCGGCCGCGCTCAGCGTGCCCGAGGAGCAGGACTCGGTGCGCCGGGCCGTGGCCGAGGCGCGGGCGCGCGCGCGCGAGAGGGCGCTCCAGCGCGCCGCCGAGACCGAGACCGAAGTCAAGTCGGGGTCGGGGTCGGGAAGCAGCGCTGGTACGACTATAGATGGTAGTAGTAATAGTGGTGGTAGGAACGGTGCTGCCCGCGACGGGATGACGAGTCCGATGCCAGCGGCACCTTCGTCTTGGCGCGATTCTGCTGTTACTTCGAACGGCGGCGGCGATAACGATGCTGACGATGATCCTGACGCAATGGATATGGACTGACCTGACCTGATCTGTTAGCCCGGAGTCCGTACCTATGTTCCAATTTTACCTGTCCCTCCTTTTTTTCCCCTTTCTACATGTCCAAGGAGAAAGGAAGGGAAGGAAAGGGGTACCTACGAACGATTGGACAGCGGGTAGGAATTAAAAACAAGAAGCTGGAAACTTACGTTT
Source organism: Biscogniauxia sp. FL1348 (assembly GCA_022544895.1). Taxonomy (NCBI): domain Eukaryota; kingdom Fungi; phylum Ascomycota; class Sordariomycetes; order Xylariales; family Xylariaceae; genus Biscogniauxia; species Biscogniauxia sp. FL1348. Next base: position 14,804 of record JAJNNV010000019.1, read on the forward strand.
TAGCGAGGCGCAATAGAGAGGAATTAGGAGTCTTATTCTTTTTTTTTTCTTTTGGTCTACCTCTAAAAGGAGGTAGAGAGGTGGCCGAAGGGGGGAATGATGATGGAATTACACATACACATACGGATTACATACCTACACGGACGGGGTGATTCTCAAACGGCGTGGGCGTAAAACTCTGAAAACGCTTACTTCTTTTTTTTTCTTTACTAGGTTAGATAAGTATTGGAGTCTTACGTTACCTTTTGGAATTTAGATATATGCATTACTACCTACTACCTACCTACTTACATATCAATGTCAGCTTTCATCATTTTGATACATGGATTCCCTACATAGGTAGATACCCGGGGTCCCGAGTGTGTGTACCTGACCTCATCTCATCTCAGCTCAGAAGTAAGCTCAGCCATGCCGGGTTTTCTCAAGGTTTTATAATGTACCACGAATGGATATAAATAAGTATACCTAGGTACATTAAGTCAAGGCATGCATCTATGCTTGCTTTATGTCGAAAAAATGCCCGTAAGTTTTGACACCGCTCACCCTCATTAAGTAAAACATGAAAAATTCAGCCGGGGTATATTTTCTTTCGTCTCTGTTTGTTCTATTCCTGATAGTACGCACAATCTCCGCTTCTCTTCTTTTCTTCTGCTTGCTTGCCTATCCACTTGATGAGCAACGCCGTGATTAAAGAGCTCCCTCTATATTGATATAGGCAAAAGTAAAAAGAAAAAAGAGAAAAAAAAAACAGAAGCTAGGTGAAAAAGGTATTTCCTTAAGTACTTCCTTCTTCTTTTTCTCATCTCTCTCCCCTGCTTTTCGTAAGATCGTACAGCCAGTCCAGCCAGTCCTTCCCTCTACCGTCTCCTCATCTCCGTATCCCTCTCATGAGAAAACAAAAAGAATATACCACTTCCCTGACCTAGTCCGAACCGACCCGAAACCCTTGTTCATCATCTCATCTCATCTCCTCGTCTCCATCATCATCATCTTGCCGGCGGCGGCCCAGAGGGAGGAGCATAATCCACACCCTGCTGCTGTTGCTGGTTCGCGGCCCCGCCTTGGTTAGGATCGACCTTGGCGCCGCCCATCGGCACGCCCTCGCCCTCGTACATGGGCGGGCGGTTAGGATCGTACACGGGCGGCGGCGCGGGATAGCCCTGCATGCCGTAGTAGCCTCCGGGGCCGGCGGGCGGAGGGGGATGAGGAGGGCCGCCGTGGTACCGCACGTACTGGGCCTGGGGCCAGGCGAACGCGGGATCCACGCGCGCGCGTTCCTGGCGGGAGAGGAGCCACTGCGCCGACGGTTAGTAAGGGGGAAGAAGGGTGAGAGGGTGAGAGGGAGTTAAGACATACGGCGTGGTAGCCCATCGGCTTGAGACCCTTCTTCATCCGGCGCTTAGCATGAATGCGGCCGCCGACCATCCAGGCCGTGATGAGGATGAGGAAGGCGAGGAAGAGCGACCACTTGACGATGACGCCCGTCTGGAAGAGAAAGATTAGTTGGATATCAGGAAAACTTATCTCGGTTACCTGCAAAATAAAGGCCTTCCTTGCCATGCGCCGAGGCGTAGGGAAAATGGGCTGCGACGATGAGAAGAGGATGGACATACCTTTGTGTACCAGAACCATACCAGTCGGCCGTCCTCCTGCTCGATGTACTGCCGGCGACCGATCATCTCGGCGCTGACTTGGCTGCCGGGGTGCGCCTTGCCGAACATTGTGGGTAGGTAGGTGGGTGGGTGGATTGATTTAGGTAGGTGATGGGTGAATTGGGTGTGGTGTAGATAGTAGATCACCGTGTCTTGTGTGACCGGGGTGGGAGGAAGAAAGGTTGAGGAATGCTGTTAGGTGAGATAAGGGAGGGAGAGAGTATGTAGGTAGGTGTAAGTAGGTGAACCCTCTCTCAGCTTTTTTCTCCCTTCTCTAGGTACTCTTGGCTTGCAAGAGTTAAAAAGAGAAAGAGAAAGAGTAAAAGACCGAATAAAAAGAAGGCGCGATGAAGATTGGTGTAATCTCCAAATGGATGGTAAGTATGTAGGTAGTAGGTAAGGAAAGAGGGAAGAGGGCAGGAGAATGATAAAAGAGGTAGGTACGTATGATCCAAGGTGGTTGGTGGGTTGGTGGTTGGAAATGATTGCTAACCTTAGGTTAGATGGTCAAGGCTTGGATTACGTGTAAGAATAGTTGACAGGGAAACAACTATTCTGGCTCGATTTGATCGCTCGCTTTTTTTCTGTACGATCAAACGATGCTCGCTCGGAAATTATTTAAAAGATAAAAGAAGAAGAGAAAAAAAAACTGGATTATTGTGATATTAACCTCTCTCTTTCTCTCTCTCTTTCTCACACACACATCAAATGCGCACGCGCAGAACCTAGATGAGGATAAGAAAGACAACACACACTCAAACAATAACAGTGGAATAGAATAAAAAAGAGGGCGCGCGTATCAAACGTGAATTATCGAGAAGAGAGGAAAGAGAAGAAGAAGAGAAAAGAGAAGAGAGAATAAACGCCAAGCTTTCTCTTATGATCTACCAACAGGACGGGGGTTTACCTACCTACTTACCTATTTCTTCCAATTACCTTCCTGTCTCTCGAATACGAAGAACAAGTTTTGGGAAGAAAAGAAAACAAGCAAATGTGTCCCACATTAAAGTAAAACCTGCGGCAGAGTTGCGACAACTTCGCCATCGGTTGCTGTTTCAAGACCCCTTATTTTGTACCATGTATCGATGGATACGGTCTTTTTGAGGGGGACCGGGCCTACCTAGATACATACTGACCAACATACCCATCACCTCCCAATGTACCTAGGTTAAGTATGTATGTAGGTACATATCCTTCTACCAAATTCCGTGGAGCCTCGTGTACCTATGATATGGAGGGGGGAGGGGGGAAGCGGGCAGCCCACATGGTTAAGGCCAGACAAGGATGAGGGGGTAGGTAGGTAGGAAGAGGATCTGATCATCATCATCTACCTACCTACGAGGACCCCCGATCGACCATCGTGACGCGTGTGTGGATAGCGAGCCGTATTCCGAACCTCCCTACCCACTACGTACTAACATTCGATTGACTTGACCATCCGAAGTTTAGCATGTCCGTCTGTTCTCGACATATCGAAGTTAACAGTGACACCAAGGTAGATGCTATAAGAGGTACCTATATAGGTAGATAGGTATCCTTCTACTTACATAATTATAACTACTGCCAATGGCAACCAACCAGAGAACTACTTAAATTCAGGTAGTCTCTTGTCGTATAAGAATCAGCCTATATAATATCAACAACTAATAACTACGCCCATGGATTCCTCGAAGAATTTAATACTATTAATCACGCATCTTAATAATGCAGTTAAAGCGAGTACCTACTACCTACCTAGGTACTCGTAAGTCGTCGTAGATGGGCTAGGTAAGTATATCGGCGCAAATTGAACTGATATCATCGCGAATGGTTCTCACTCCCCCCGTCTGTCCCGAGACAAGGACCTGGGCCTGGCGCACGGCCAGGTATCGGATTCAGCTGGTCTAGGAAGCTCCTTGTGGCTGTGCAATGAGCTGCAACCTACCTACCTACACTGGATAAGTAGTAGATAGCTACATTACATTCAAGAATACTGACAAAGTAGGGCATCCAGTGTTATACCTAAGTAACCACCAAAGGCATCAAGACTAACAAATAGAGCGGATAAGGTCATTGCAAAACCCACCAACGAATACAATGGCATTCCCCCCAAAAATTCTATCTATGTACATTTTTTTATCCCTTTGACCCTTTCCCTTTATTCGTCAACGCTGTCTCAATGCCCAACACCGCCGACTCCCCACTGCGCAAAGTTTGGATCTCCTGGCTGCGGGAACAGACCTCTTTGGGCCTCGCCCGGTGGTTGTAACCCTCCTCCGCGGCCCATAGCCTGTTGCTGCTGTCGTGCAGCGTCCTCCTGCGCCTGTCGGTGCGCCTGCTGTCTTTGCGCTCGGTAGTACATTAGGAACAGGATGGCCCCAACCAGTCCCAGAATTATGAGACTTTCGAGTATGCCGTCTAGTTCGTCGTCTAACCCGTCACCCATCGCTTCTCCATCACTACCAGTAATCGTGTCATCATAATATTCCTCATACGGGTCTTCATAGTTGATAGCATCATCTTGGAGGAAGTTGGCAAGCCACTCGCTAAGGGACCAATCCTTTTTCGGAGCTAACGCCCATGTTAGCACATCCAGAAAACGAGAGTGTAGTGAAACCAGGTCAGGAGTAGGTGAAGTGAGTAAGAGAACACTTACAAGGCTCGTCCTGGATAGAGTTAATGCGCCCGTGCGTGAACGTGTTCCATGCGCTTCGTGCCCGCAGCTTAAAGAGGCTAAGGGTGACGGGGAGATATGCTTCCTCGTTGGCCTCCAAAGCTTGATCATAATATCTCTTGGCTAGATGGAAATCTTGTGTCAACCCAACTCCGTTTTCGTGCATCCATCCGAGGTTATAGAGAGCTTGGGCGCTTTGGAAATATTCCGAGGCTCCCATATAACATTGGGCCGCCTTATCCAGCGCCACCTCTGTGCCAATACCGTATAGGTAATAGTCGCCCATCTTGACTAATGAGTCAATATTCGATTGGATAGCCGACCGAGTCCAGTATATCAAAGCGAGTGCGGAATTTTGTAGGAGTTTCGGTTTGGGAGTCTGTCGTTTGAGCCAATCGGGGAGGGCCAGTTGTGAGTGTGTTGGATCTAGCATGTAAGCCACGTTATTCTGTGCTTTCTCATAACCCTGCTCAGCGGCCATGACATAGTCCAACAAGGCTAACTCGTAGTCGCCGTCTTCGTAGGCTTGGTTCGCTTCCGTCCATGATGAAACTAGAGGCTCGGCCCTCTCAGCGACCTTCTTGTAGTAGGCCATAGCCATGCCACAAGTTTTGTCCTGTCCCGCTCCATGATGGATCATTTCGGCCAAGTAATATTGGGCTTCGATGTTAGCCCATCGAACAGCTGCTTCGAAGTATGAATTTGCTATTTTCAGGTCGTCTGGCGTTCCCTGGTCTAAATGGAGCGCGCCTAGTGCCACGTGAGCAAGACTGAAATCCTGATCCGCCGAGGCTTTGAACAACTCGGTTGCTCTTGGGACGTTCTTAGGCACCCCATAGCCATGTAAGTACATGAGACCTAGGCCCCATTGCGACTGTGCATCACCGTGCTTGATACCACGCTCGAACCAACGTTGCGCATTTTTAAAATCTTGCTTGACGCCTTCCCCTCGTAGCCACATCCGACCGATATAGCCAGCAGCTTTGCTCGCAAACTTCTCAAGCTGAGGTTTCGGCTGGTCAACGATACGGCCATCCTTAAGGCGCCAATATTTAGTGGTAACCCCCAAGAAGTATTTTCTGGCCAGATCAACGTCCCTCTCGAGGCCCCGCTGCCCCTCGTAGTACAGTCTTCCAAGGTTAAAGGAGGCCTTGAAATCCCCCTTTTGTGACATCAAATCCAGATATTCGATGACATCGTCGATCGAGGCGTAGGCGTCGGAGTTGGGACTCGCCTTTAGAGCATGGATACCGGAGCTCACCACGCTAGCCCCTTCGCCATATACACCGCCAACCTCATCGGAAAGTCGATATGCTTCTGGCATGAGAGCCATGCCGCCAGGCGGGCCGGAACGAAACCAGGCCATTGCTTTGTCCGCAACCCGTTTGTAGTATTTGCAGGCGATTTCGCAATTCTTGGGAACGCCGATACCGCTCAGGTGGCGAGCAGCTACCGTCATTTCTGATCTCGTGTGTCCTTGGTCGGCAGCGAAGGTGTGGTATAAGAGCGCTTTTGCCTGGTCACGCTCCACAGCATCACCAATACCAGTCGCGTACATCAATCCAACCATGTGCTGCGCGGAGCTATTGCCATATTCCGATGCCAGCCTATGGTAGTGGTCGAAGGCAGCCTTGAAGTTCCTAGGGTGTGAGTAATTCCCATAGAAATTGAGTTGCGCCAGGAGGTAGATAGCGTCGGTATTGTTCTGATCGGCGGACTGCTGGAGCAGCCTGACACCCTCGAGGAGAGGTCCGCTTATGACAGGAGCGGCGTGTTGTTCCTGGGGAGGGGGGCCGACTCGCAAGCTCGGTAGAGCTTTCATGGCATATTGGAGTAGTGCAGTGACGAGACCGGTCTGCTTCTTCGATCGTCGGTGGGGTGGTGTTCTAATCTTCCGGAATTCGGCCATTGCTTCGTTCACGAGTTCCCAACCTGATATGCATTAGATGTGCTGTATTCTCTCGCAGGTCTGCTTGAGGAGAGATCATGCGAGCCTACCACTCTGGTATGGGTTCCAGGCGTGCTGTGTGCCGGGGACAAGGCCAGTCTCGACAGCGGGTTCGGGTTTCGTGGTGTCTGTAGTGGCGCCATCGTCCTCGAGTACTTTCTGTTCAATAGCGCATACGTAGGCGACAGCCTGCAGCAGCACTAGGGAGAGTAGAAAGGTCAACTACTATAGCTTACAAAGACATGGAAAGGCGTCACGCCAGCAGGAGGGGAGCAGAACAACATACGGAGCGCCGAGACGAACCACCGCCTCATTATGATGATGTTTGCTAGGAGCAAGACGATAATATATGTAGCGATGTCATGATCTCCAGAAGCAAAGGTTCTGGGCAGTGAATATATATAAGAGAAGGATCGCGGGTGGAGGAGGCTCTGAAGGTGTGGTATGTAATAAGCTGGGACAAGGACCCTCAATTTACAAGCTGTCCAGATCGCAAAACGCCGGTTAAGGCGCTGCCAATCCCCAGCAAAGACAATATTCAGCACCTGATTGGCTGGGGAGCTTAGGTGGGTTATAGGTGAGTAGGTGGGTCGTTTAACGGCGGATTGTCAAAGTCCACCGCAGTCACCTGCCTGTGCCTGCACCTAGCTAGGTACTTATCTAACCTATGTATGTATGTGCATACAGTAGTGTACAGTACCTACACCGATTGCAAATGGGTAGCGAATTAGGTCGTGACCCAGTGATGAAGCTAACCTCCAGCTGCCTTTAAGGCATCTTTACTACCTACTACCACCTGCATGCCTAGGTAGGTACTTTTTCTATTTTCCATCTCAGCCAACATTACAGCAACAAACGACCTCGAGAACCTTTTTTTTAGGAGCAGCCATTTTATTTACATTATTTCATTGGCCCAAGAAAAAAGCCTGCTTTTTAAACAATAGTTCATGTACAAGAGTGAAGAAAAGAAAAGAAATCCTGGTTGAGCTTTTTATAAGTCAGTCTCGGGACCCACCTTTAAAAAAGTAAAAGAAGAAAAAAAGAAATCCGATACGGAAATTGTGCACACTTACAAGACTTTGACTTTGATATCTCTCTTATACCATTTCCAGCATTTCCCTACAAAATACCCCCCAAAAGGGAAAAAGAAAAAGATTATAATAAAAAAAATGTTTCCCCTCGCCTGCGTAGACGGGTACAAGATCCCGGTGCGGGAAGAAGTCTACGTGCTAGACATCGTCCCGCTGGTCTCGGGCCCGGCGACGATATCCTCGAACCAGAAACTCTCGGCCTTCGACCCCACGCACCTCCGCGGCGGGCCCGTGATAGATCTTGTCACGCACCACGGCAACATCACTTGTGCGAGGGGCTTCGACCTGGCCAACTCGGTCGTCTGCACCGCGGGTGAAGATGGGAGCGTGTCCATGTGGGATTTGCGCCAGGATGCGCGGCATGCTGAGGTCGCCAGGCTAACCGGTGGGTGGCTCATTCCCTGATAGGGGGAACCTCCCTCGACATTGATGAATTCATGGATATCGTTGTGCTAAAAGTTGAGACCGGGGGTAGACAACCAAGTTCCCATTCTATCTTTAGCATGTTCCAGCGCCGGATTCTCAGTTGTGGCCGGCACTGAGCTACAGAATCACCAGGCGTCCATCTTGATATGGTAAACCATGTCTTTTACATCCGAGTCTCAGTATGTTATAGCTCACACATTCTCTTCTAGGGATGTACGGTCGAAGCCGACGCCAAAGCTTCACTATAAGGAAGTGCATAGCGACGACGTCACAGAGGTCTGTCTATTTTCTCATGGTCGGCTGTCATATTTCTGGACTGTTGCTAACATTATTTAGTTAAATTTCCATCCGAGCAACCCAAACATATTATTGTCAGGTTCTACCGATGGTCTGGTGAATATCTGTGATACCCAAATTACGGATGAAGACGAGGTTGTCATTCAAACCTTCAACCTTGACTCTTCCATCCACCACGCCGCATTTCTAAATGACACAGAAGTTTTTGCGCTATCGCACGACGAGAGACTAGCGCTTTACGATATGGCCGAAGGCTGCGAGAAAGGTTCGGCGACGACCGACTTTGGAGATATGAGAACCGTGCTTGGCTGTCAGTACATTGCCAATGTCTTCGCGAAAGCAAACGGGGCTGGGGCTGTGATTGGTGCTGGTGCCCATGAGTGAGTCGAATCCAGGTCTCAGAATAATAATACTGCCTCGCTAACCCCTCCCTCTAGCCAAGAGGCATTCGAAATGATTCATCTCACAAAGGGTGAAAGCTGGAACCTCGACAGAGCTAATAGCGTGGCTTTGCCAGGCGCGCATTCCTCGGAGATTGTTCGAAGTTTCTGCTTCTACGACGAAGCGCAGATGGTCTTTAGTGCCGGAGAGGATGGGTATATCAAAGCGTGGAGATCAGGTGCATGATACAGGATCCATCGATTAATCATCCGCCTCTTTTCTCAACCATATTTGTCGTGCTTGTTCTTGGACTTCAAATCCAGGAGCTTCTCGTGATAATCTCCTTCTCGCCTCGCCTTTTTCAAAGTCCTGACTTCGTCCTCATCGAGTCGTCTACCCGCCGCCTCTTCGAGTTCCCTCCGACTCACTTTCTCCTTCGCCTTGGATTCCTTCGAAGCCTTTAACCGAGGTTTAAAACGCGCTTGCATACGAATCCTCACAGTCGTGTCAAAGTTGATCTCAGTCGCATCTCCTCGAACTTCGGGCGTGCCATTTGCCTTCGTTGATTCCTTTGCCGTCAGAAAGGTCTCTCGCAAGGTCTGTATTTGGAAGGTGCCTGGTGTATCGGCGGTAGCTATGACATTCCACGTCTCGGGTGGTGACACGGCCTCGGATGTGGCGGTAAGAATGCCGTACTTATCACAGCTTAAGTATCTATGCAAACGTTAGCCACCATATGCTATATGTATGCCTCTCTCTCAGCGTCGAGGGGAAAGCCAACCCAGGGGCACCTACTTTCCATAACGGCCTTTGAACCTGAAGTTTTCAGTGCCATATATCTTGTTCGCAACCCAAACCTGCCGCACATCATGGGGCTCGGCACTCGAAGGGTTCCCATCGATGATGTTTACGATGGGATCCGTGAAGATCTTGCCATTCGCGTCACAGGCCAGGCATGTTGGAGGCTCAGTCGGCAGTACAATCATAATAGGGCCAACAACGTCCCCAACTACATCAGCAGACACCCAGCTGTCATCGCTCTCGACATCATCGGCAGTAACTTTCGCGACGGCGGTCTTACTGGAGCCGGCGGCGGTGACATCGGTGGAAGAGGACTCGGCCTCGGTGCGCTTTCTCTTCTTCGGCTTTTTGTCGCCCTTGAAGGAGAGTGGCTTGACCATTTTGGCGTCGTGGAGGAGGTGGTATATGCGGCTAGACAGATAGCTTCGTGCGATGGATAACCGGGTGAGAGTTGGAAGTGTCTAACTTAGGAAGTTGTCAATTGTCTAGACACGATACGAACTGGATTGAAGCTTTGACCAGCTACCTGCCTAGCTCCTCTAAACTTGACAGGGATGTGTTATCGTTCCTATCGCCGTATCGCTATCACCCCGCTCAGCTTGGAACTACCCCGCCAAAATGTCCCCCAAGAGGTTGCTATAAGCATAAAACTCACGGAGAGTCTTGAACTAATGCGCCCCTACAGGGTGCAACGAATTAGATAGTATGTAATACACACATCAATACATAGCATTACTGCGCTACGGTAATCTCCTATAGCAGACAGCACGGAGCCCTCCGCTTTTGGGAATGCCACCCAAAAGTTGTATCAGGAGAGACTTACCCTTATTACTGCTGCTCTGCAAAGATTCGAGGGTTAGGGTTTAACTTTGGCTTGGTTCACTATTGCCTCTGTAGATTGTTTTCGCGATACCACCTAAGAATAGAGACTTAGACAAGTTCAGCATGGCGATAGCGCAACCCATCGTGGTATCATTGGCCGATCTCAAGAATGGTGGGTGCATGAACGAAACCACTCGGGCCATCATGGTTGCTGACAGTTCCAACCTCAGGTGATATTTCCTTCGAAACACTACAGGAAGCCTTTGGGCCAGAGTCACTCGGTATTCTTGTAGTGAAGGATGTCCCAGCAGAGTTCCCTAGTTTAAGACACCGGTTGTTATCTTACGCATCTTATATGGGTAACCTCTCTGAAAAAGACTTTGGTATGAACGGACATCTAGCTCGGATTTTTCGTGGTGGGGAGATGGGTAATATGCTGACAGGGTCTCAGAGAAATTCACAAATGAGGCTGCTAAATACCTCGTGGGATGGTCAAGAGGCAGAGAAAAGCTAAAGGACGGGGGAGCCGATGAGTTTAAGGGCTCATTCTACGCAAATTGCGCGTTCTACGTGGACCCGTCGTTAGAGTCGGCCAAGCCAACAGAGAAGTTCCCGCTGGAGAAGTTTCCTGAGTACCTGGCACCTAACTCATGGCCACCGAACGAGATGCTCCCGGGATTCAGGCCGACAATGGAACAGATGTGCAGATTAATCATCGATACTGCGGTCTTAGTCGCCCGGGCCTGTGACCGGTTTGCCGAAAAGGAGATCCCGGGATACCCACCGGCGTACTTGGAAACTGTGGTCAAGTCCTCGTCCACAACGAAAGCCAGACTCCTCCATTACTACCCGATGCCCGAGGATATCCTGGCCAAGAACCAGGATGAGGATAACTGGTGCGCCGTGCACAAGGACCACGGCTGTCTGACGGGGCTGACATCGGCCATGTTTGTGGATGAGCTGAAGACAGATTCCAAGGTGCCGGTATTTGGAATTGATAAGATGCCCGAGTCGCTGCCCACGCTGGAAGAACTGCCCCAGTCGCCGGACCCGCAAGCCGGCCTCTGGATCAAGGATCGAAAGGGTGTTCCTGTGCAAGTCAAGATCCCGAAGGATTGCATCGCGTTTCAGACGGGGGAGACGCTCGAGCGAATCACCCGCGGCAAGTTCAAGGCCGTCGAGCACTCCGTGAGAGGTGCATATGCAAGGGGCGTGGCTCGCAACACCCTGGCTGTCTTTACTCAGCCGAATTTGGAAGACGAGGTTGACCTCGACCAGCACATCAGCTTTGGGGAGTTTGCGAGAGGCATTATCGCCAAGAACACAGTTGGATAATAAGAAAAAACCGGGTAAGTATCCTCCTTGGTGGCTTCTTGCGGCGGAGTTGGGTTAGCTTCGACATAGGGGGGATTTGGTCAATAAGCTATAAAAAGGCTCCCCTGTTATATAAGAAATTTGGAATATCACGACTGCGAGAAATTGCAACTTTTGTATCTACCTAGTATTTCGGAATAATCCATACTACTACTAGGTACTTAGTAATTACTTTAATAAATGACGTGCTATGTAAAGGGGCAGTAGAAGCTGGAGCAGACCCACCACCCCGGGTTGCATTTGATTTTCTACCTATGGCCGGAGTCGGGGGGAAGGGGGAGGGACGTATCTCAAATCACCTGCATGTATGCATGTAGCAATAGCCATGCAGTTATGGCGTCACCACTGCCCATCCCACCTTTCAGTGTCCATCCCTCCCTCCTCACTGGTAGACAAGGTACTACATACTTAGTTAGCACCTACTTAGAACCTACTAACCTACCTACCTCCCTACCTACCTACTTATCTACTAAGGTACTTACCTACATATATCAACACACGTCTCCCCATCCTATTCATGAGGTCTTTCTATCCCATTGCATTCAGAGCAGCTTTGCGTACTACAACAACCAAACCAACGCGACCGAGCTTCCCCCCTAGCTCAACCCTCCACAACAAGAACAACAAGCAACAGCAACAACAAAAGCAAAAACAATCCTCCAGGTTCTTCACCACCACCACCCCAACAGCCATGGCCCTGCCCCCCAAGTTCGCCGGCCACCGCCTCGTCTTCAGCACGCCCGCGGCGACAGGCCCGGTGCCCCCGACGCAGCACACGCTGGAGCTGTACCTGGACTACGTGTGCCCGTTCTCGGCGCGGCAGTTCGCGACGGTGTACGGGGTGGTGGCGCCGCTGGTGCGGGCGAACCCGGCGTGGGCGGGCAAGCTGCAGATTGTGTTCCGGCCGCAGGTGCAGCCGTGGCACCCGTCGTCGACGCTGGCGCACGAGGCGGGCGTGGCGGTGCTGCGGACGGCGCCCGACCGCTTCTGGGCCTTCAGCGAGGCCCTGTTCGCCCGCCAGAAGGAGTTCTTCGACGTGGCCGTCGTCGCCGAGACCCGCAACCAGACGTACCGCCGCCTCGCCGACCTGGCCGCCACCGTCGGCGGCGTCGACGTCGACGCCGTCTACCGCCTCCTCGAGATCGCGGACAAGCCGGCCCCCGACGGCGGCCTCAACACGGGCAACGCCGTCACGAACGACCTGAAGGTGCTCATCAAGATGGCGAGGCTGGTGGGCATCCATGTGAGTCCTACGGTCGTGTTTGATGGCGTCGTGGCGAATGATATTAGCTCGGGGTGGACGAAGGAGCAGTGGGTTGAGTGGTTGACGAAGAACATCAGCTAAAGGGGTCGTGGGCGTGACCTACGTACGTACGTACCTACCTACTTTTACTGCTAGAGAAGAGGAGAATGTCCTTCTTGCTGGTGTGTTTCGTGGTCAGATAAAAAGAAAGGCAGATCCATAGGATCGAAGAAGTGAAGAACTTAGGTATTTTAATAGAGAGGTTCACTTGATAGACTATAGAGTCCCTGCCGAGTTGCTGCTCATAATAGATGAGAGGGCATCCCCTGTTCGATGAACGAGATATGTGTTCCCAGGGGTTGTATTCGTTAAGCTCTTTATGTTTTACCCAATATATATCGACAGAGGAGACCTTGTGTAATTACTACATACCTATTTACCTACCTAAATATGCAGTAGACAAAGAAAGCTACTACAACCTATCAGTACCTTATATTCAATAATAAGCATTTGATGTATATCACATACATACATAATCAACTATCTAAGGTTAGTAGGTATAATTCCGTCTGCCACCACCTTAAACCACTGAAAGTAGCCCCGGATGATGATATAGTACAAGACAAGTGGCAACAGCTGGCAGAGCCGGCATCAACTCACTCTGTCGCATGCTAAGTATTTTGTAATTTTCTTGACCAACCACGACGACGAATTTACACACACCTAACATACTCCATCTCCCTCCAACATGTCTCATTTTCTTTGAAGGCGCCGTTTCAGAACTAATCAAAATGATCGTAGTCGGCATCATTAGGAGATACCAATTGAGTCCTATAGGGAGGAATATCGCTACATTACGCAGCGTGGTGCTACGTCCCTCGCCGAGGGTAAGCCTTCTATCCTCATGTCTCAAGAGGTTGGAGACAACGTCGGCAAAGACGACAAGCACCGCTGCCACTGCCACTCCTGGAAAGGCAGCACCCCCTAAGAATGGTTGGTCGAAGACACCTACCTCTCTTCCATGACATACTCTCCATCAACTAACTACCTATCACCCGGCTGACATGACACGGTAGCCTACCCTGAGAGGCTATGTGTATACCATGCCGGCACTGCCAGGGTCATGCTTTTGGCCTGCCTGAGGGTCACGACTCTGTTCATGTTTGTGTTCTTCGGTTTCGTCGTCACCCCGCTTTATATCGACAGAGAGGGCCTACTATCCATCAACGCAGCAAAGAGTGAGTATTATACCTAGCAACGTACCTACACATCGTCTTTGCCCAGACCATATTTCACCCGCCTCGCGCTGCTCAGCCATCTTGGTAGCTAACACCAACGCTGTACAAGGCGCACTCACGGGAATCGTGCCGCTCGTGTTCGTGTCGTACGTCGCGTCGCCTTTCGTGACCTTCATCCACATCCGCCTGCCCCCGTACGCGCGGCAGTCGAAGGAGATGCTCCAGCGGTTCGTGAAGTACCTGCCCCCCGACAACCAGCTGGAGATCACGACGATGAACTTCCTGGCCAAGCCGCGCCTGAGCAAGGTCATGACCTCGGAGCTGAGGAAGGACGCGGGCCGTTTCGGCCTGGTCAACTGGACGAGGGACACGACGGCCGAGAACGCCAAGCGCAAGTGGTACATGCCTCGTGCGATCGGAAAGTTCAGCGTCCATTTTAACACCGTGCCTCGGGGCCCCAAGTTTGGGGGGGAGACGTTGAAGATCCTCAACACACATCAATGAGTGATGGCCTGTATCGGCATTGACTTGGGGTTAGATATAGGTAGGTGGGTAGGTAGGTAGGTTGGTATTGATACCTGCCTGCCTATCGCATTTTCCAAAGTGTTGTGTTCAATCCGTAGAATTTACAATAGGAAAGAAAGCAGATATGTTGAACCAAAATAACATCCTCAAGTATGTCTGGTGCTAGGTTAGGTAGATACCTACTAGGTAGTATAGGTATAACATAGCCCGAGCTCTGCTTCCAGCTGGCCGTCAGGTGCTATCGGGGGTTTCAGGTGGCTGCAAACTGGAGTGTTTGCTAACCTTAGGTAACTTAAACCTTAACCTACCTAGGGGGGTTAGCGATATCGCTTCATTCCCATGCTGACCCCCCCGAGTGGACCCTCTTTTCTTTTAGTCTCTCTACTTAATGTTACTAGCTTCCGTCGGACCAGAGTCAAAACCTCAACCAGAACATCCTCCAGGATGTCTTGACAGTCCAAACATCTCCAGGGATGCATCATGTGTTCCGCCGCATCTGCTGTTGCCCTACCATCTACCCATCCAGTTTAAAGGGTGCGAACCCTCTAGCCCGGCGCACAATGGCTGCTTCTACTACCACTGCCACCACTACCACTGCTGCTCCCCGACCCGCCGGCAGGACATACAATGTAAGCTTAAGCCCACTCAAGCTTCCTACTACATAGGTCTTAGGTCAGGGGGTGATGAGGACATGTCCGCTAATTAGCTGTCTGTCTCGTACGGCGCTGGGGTCGATTCAGGACGCAATCGATGCGCTCAACTCGCTACAGACCCCGTATGCCATCATCGAGGCCCGCCGTAAGGCCGGCATCCGGCCCGGCGCCACCTCCATCGCCGAGATGCATGAGTACTTACGGCGCATTGGGTATGCGAGTACTGACCTAGACCGGCTCAACATTTTGCATGTCGCCGGCACCAAAGGCAAGGGCAGCACCTGCGCCTTCGCCGCCTCCATCCTCGCTCACTATCAGAAGAAGACGGCCGCGTCCGGCACCCCGGTGCCCCGCCGCATCGGCCTGTTCACCAGCCCCCATTTGATCGCCGTGCGCGAGCGCATCCGTATCGATGGCCAGCCGGTAAGCGAAGACACCTTCGCGCGGTACTTCTTCGAGGTCTGGGACCGGCTGGCCGCAGCCGAGGTGAAGGCAGCCGAGGAGAGAGCGAGCGGGGAGGGCGCTGTGCCGATGGCCCCCCGGCCTATCTACTCCCGCTACTTGACGCTCATGAGCTACCACGTGTTCCTAAGCGAGGGCATCGACGCTGCTGTGTATGAGACGGGAATAGGAGGCGAGTATGACGCCACTAACGTGGTGCAGCGGCCTGTGGCGACAGGTATCAGCACCCTCGGCATCGACCACGTCTTCGCCCTCGGTAACACCGTCGAGAAGATCGCCTGGCACAAGGCCGGCATCATGAAGCCTGGAAGCGCCGCTTTTACCATCGAGCAGGTCCCGGGTGCAGCACAGGTGTTGCGCGAGCGGGCCGAGCAAAAGGGCGTGAACCTAAAAGTCCTTGAGGTTGATCCCCGACTCAAAGGGGTCAACATCCGCCCGGACGCCCTATTCCAGAAGAAGAACGCCAGCCTGGGCATCGCGCTGGCAGAGACGGTACTACAGAAGCTCGACCCGAGCTTCGTCCCTAACCCCTCAGCGCCGCTTCCCCAGGAATTCGTCGACGGCCTCGAGCAGGTCGTCTGGCGCGGGCGCTGCGAGGTCAAGACTGAGGGTCGCGTCGTGTGGCACATCGATGGGGCGCACACGATCGACAGCCTGAAGATGGCGACGCGGTGGTTCGCGGGCGAGTGTGCCGCTGCCGCCAGCACCACCAATGCTAGCAAAACTTCTGAGGGCCCGAGGGTCCTCATCTTCAACCAGCAGGGGCGCGACGAGGCAGTGCACTTCCTCGAGGCCATGTACAACATACTCACATCATCGCAAGGCCAAGCGGCCTTCGACCACGTCGTCTTCTGCTCCAACGTCACATACGCGGCTACGGGGTACAAGCGCGACTTCGTCAACTACCAGTACGATCCGGACGCGATCCGCGCGCTCACGGCACAGCACGCGTTCGCGGAACGGTGGAGGGAGCTTGATCCCAAGGCGCAAGTCGTGGTCTTGCCTACTATCGAAGAGGCGATCGAGTATGTGAGGGGGGTCGCAGGGAAGCTTGATGACGGTGACCAGCAGGTCAGGGCGTTGATTACGGGAAGTTTGCACCTTGTGGGTGGCGCATTGGGGATACTGGAGGGAGCAGATGCGCTGTGATAGCAGGCGAAAAAAAAGATATAAGGGGTAAGTGATGTTACTACTTTATAACATGTAAAGCTTAGGTATTACACTTTTTTTTTTGCGGTGTGTGGCATTTATAAATGGAAAAAAGGGGGGCGACGGGATTTAAAGGGATCGGGTCACCGGGATAAACACGAGGATAGAAAATTTTCTCAAGAGATAAAAAAAAACTCAACACTACTTACTATACGGGGGAGGATGCACGCACAAGCAACGAATTCACATAGGTATATATATATATATATATATCGGGCGAGACCGACGACGATAAGCGGCAAGGGAAAGAGGAGGAGGGTAGTTGCATTGGTTTTTTTTTTGCGTCGGTTCAACCCGTACTTACACGTAGGTATACATATATACATACATTTATCAAGTTAAATCGACACTACCTACCTGCTTATTAAATGTAGTCGGTTAACCGTGCTAACCCCCATCTGCAACCACCCCTCATTTGCAACATTAAATGGCAACTTTTATTTATATAATAACAACAACACATTATAAAAATTTATAAAAAATATTTTTATATTTAATAAATTTTTATTTAATTAAATTTAATTTTAAAAAATTTAATTAATTTAAATTTAAGCTTAAAATAAGTTTTTAAAAATTATTTATATAAAAAATACTATGTTTTATAAAATTTATATTAAATATATAATTTAATATATAAAAGTTAAAGTTTATATATAATTAAAATATATTAATTAAATAATATATGCATATATATAACTTTTATTTTATATTTTATATTTTATATATAAATATACGTTAAACATTATAAAAATAAAAACATTTACTTTAAATAAAATTATATATATTAATATTATAACTTTATAAATTTAATATTATATTTTATATTTAAAATATAATATAAATTATAATTAAAAGTTTTAAAAAGTATTTTTTATAATTAATTATAAATAAAATAAAAATATTTTTAATTTTATATTTAAAAATTTATAAACTTTTTAATTTAAACATTATAAATTTAAATTTAATTTTAATATAATATTTATTTAAAACTTTATATTAAATTTATTTTAATATAATTAATATTAATTTTTATTTAATTTATTTTTAATTTTTAAAACATAGTATAATTTTTAAATTTTTATAAAATAATTAAAAATATTATATATTTAAAATTACGTAATACGTTTATTAATATATTAATTTATAATATTAATTTACTTAAAACTTTAAACCGTTTATTTTTAACTATTTTAATTATTTTAATATTAGCTTTTTAAAATGTAGTGTTTTGGTGAAAAACGTGTTGCAAATGGGGGGTGATTGCAGATGGGGGTCAGCATGGTTAGATGTTTCATCACGGCTACAGTAGGATACGTCGTGGAGCTGGGAGGTCTTCTTTTACATCAAACCAATTTTTTTATTATTGTTTAATCTATCTCCTATTACGGCAGATAGAAAGAGAGATAGGTACCTGGGTTCGTGGGGTTGAACTGCACGGAACCCTAAAACCACACCGATAACATAGATGTAATGTGTGTGTATGTGTATGTGTAAGATATATCCCGACATTTTTCTCCTCGTATGAGAGGGTGACAAAAAACCTCCGGGGGTTGGGTTTGTTGAGGGGTTTAACAAAGTCCGCAGACCTTTCTCTCCTAAGGCATGTAGGTATATTATAGTATATACCTACCTCCCCCATAGTGCCCCGAACCAGCATACCCCCCCCTCTCTCTCTATTCCAAACCCCCAACCCAACCCTATTTGCTTGCTTCAACACCGGGCTGAAAAAAAAAGGGGAGGGGAGAAGGGTTGCCGGTCTCCCGCGCCCCTCTCCCTGCTCTTTTCCTTCACCGTGACGAAAACGCAGTCACCTTCCCTTCCCGCTCCCCGCTCATCACCGCGTCCCATCCCCCTCCAGCGTGCGCAGCAGCGCGCCCACGAGGTGCAAACTGCCCGTAGCCAAGACGCCGAGCTGCGCCTCGGGCCGCCTCGCCGCCATCTCCCGGACGATCTGCACAGCATCGGGCACGCTATCCGTGACTTGCGCCGGGACCGGGACCCGGGCCATGGCCTCGGCGCACGCACGCTGGACGTCCAGGTCGCGTGGCGGCTCGCCCGGGGCGCGCCTCTGCGCGTCGTTGCGCGTGAACACGGCGGCGCCGAAGGATGCCGCGCCCGGGTCCACGAGCCGGCGCAGCAGCGCGGGCGCGTCGCGCGCGACCTCCTGCTGGTTGAACAGCAGCACGCGGCGCTCGCGCGGCAAGCCCGCCGCCGCCGCCCGCTGCGCGAACCAGGCCCCCGCGCCCGCCAGGCTCTCGGCCGTGTGCGCCCCGTCCACGTACCACCGGATGTTGCCGTCGGGCTTCTCCTCGCAGCGGCCGCGCAGCTGCGCCCCCGCGAGGCCGTCGAGCACGAACGCGGGCAGCGAGGCGAGGGGGAGGGGGAGCTCCGCCGTGTCGTTGCTGTTGTCGTCCCGCAGCACGCGCAGGTGCTCCAGCGCCGCGGCCGCGGCGAGCGCCTGGTTGTACTTCTGGAAGGGGCCCTCGAGGGAGCCGCGCTTGGGCACGCCGCCCCAGGCGTCGACGGCGGCGTCGTCGAGCTCGACGAGCGCGGCGGCGCGCTTCTCGGCCGCGCGGCCGCGCAGCACGCGCATGGTCGGCTCGTCGTCGCCGTCGAGGCGCCGCGTGAAGCACCGCCGGCCCTCGCGGCACACGCCGGCCTTGTGCCACGCGATCTCGGGCAGCGTCGCGCCCAGCATGCCGACGTGGTCGATGCCCAGCTGGGTCACGACGGCCGCGGTCACCGCGGCCGCCGGCAGCACCCCCGTCGAGTCGTACTCGCCCCCGATGCCGCACTCGACCACCGCGCTGCGCACCCCCTCCCCCAGGAACACCCGGAACGCCATGATGGTCAGGAACCGGAAGTAGAACGGCTTGGTGGCGGGGCCGGCGAGCTCGGCGTCCGAGAAGACGGCGGCCTGGGCCTGGGCCGCCGCCTCGGCCCGCGCCGCTGCCGTGAACGCCTCCCACGTCTCGAAGAAGTACCGCGCGAACAGGTCCTCGCTGATGGGCCGGCCGTCCAGCTGGATGCGCTCGCACACCGAGAGCAGGTGCGGCGACGTGTAGGTGCCGACGCGGCCGGCGCCGGCCTCGGGCTGCGTCAGGATGGCCGTCAGGTAGGCGCACACGGAGCCCTTGCCCTTAGTGCCGGCGACGTGGATGCACTTCAGGCGGGCGAGGTCCGCGGGCGAGAGCCCCCCGCGCGTGAGCCACTCCCGCATCTCGGGGATGGCGAGCGCGTTGAGCTCCTCCTTCGTCTGCGGCTTGGCGGACGGAGAGGGGGCGGGGGCAAAGAGGGAGGTGATGGCGTGGTTGGATTGCAGGAGCGAGAGGTGCTCTAGCGCCGAGGCGTAGGTACGCGGCGGCGCCGCCATGGTGGTGGTGGTGGTTGTGGTGGAGGAGCTGAGTGTGCTGCTGCTTCTGAGGCGTGTAAGTGAGCCGGGGCAGTGCTTGAGACCTATGAGAGGAGATGCTCTAGACGTGGAAATCAAATTACGAATGAGAGATGTGTAAATAGCCATAGACATCCCATTGAGACCAGAATCCCCTACAAATAAGAGATTATATGGCCATCGTCGTCGTTAATGGTCATGGGGGCCCCTCCGTTGGCTGTGCTTACAGAAAGACCGTAGTATTCAAGTCGCCGGAAGCTTTTGGAGTTTTTTATTGGTCTCATTGCATCGAAACCCCCGCCATGCCGGTTACGCTCGTTAGTTCAATATGTGCATATCGAAACAACTTCGATGTAGGCATATAAGACCTGATAGGTTAGGTCAGATTAGGTAATGTCTGGTGGATAGAATACAGCCTAGGTTAGTTGAGAAGGGCGAGTGGAAGAAGTAGGAAGGACATCGTTTTTATTGCGGCTGGTAGCCCCCCTCATCGTGACCATCTGCATTGCAACCCTCTTTCCTCTGGTCCCCAACGAATCTCAACACGTCCACTTTCCGGGACCTTAAGAAAAATCGACAAAGCACAAGAATCAAACAACCACAACAGAGTTGTAATGTAATGCAGTGCAAGTGAAAAAAAAGAACATCATCTGTCTATTTCTCTATCTTATACACTGGTAGGCTAGGGTCCCTCTTCCCCCTTTCCCTCGATCCCATCCCATCTATATTTCTTTCTAAGAGGGACCAGGATGAACCCTACCTCCTATCCCAACCTCTACCTCCTAACCCCCTTTTCTGTCTCCTTCATTTTTCAGCTCTCCCCCACATATCCGGCCCCTCACTCCTTTTTTTCTATCTCTCCCTTCGCTTTTCCCCGGAGACCCCCAGAAGAGGGCCGAGTTACTTAGGTTAGCCCAGGAGACAAGCCTGACCAACTAAGCTAGCTAATCGGGTAGAAAGGTTAAGAGAACATTGTATAAGGGAGAGAGGGAGGAGAGAAAAAAGGAGGGGGAGAGGGACCACGAACACAACAACGACAAGAATATACACGGTGACATATAAAAGCTGAAAAAGGAGGAAAAGAAAAAGGTAAGGGATAAGCTATGTAGTAATCCCAACTTCCTCCTCCCTTCCCCTTTTGCCTTTTTCCCTTTTGCCTCTGCCCTCTTCCCCTTTTCCATTTCCCTTCGCCCCTATATCCCCTTTCCCCACCTTTTCACAGCCTACACTTTTTTTTTCTAAACTCGACGATATGCATTTTATAAAAAAAGCCACGAAATAAGTCTAGAGGGAGAAATCATTGCACCTGTAAGCTCCGTAGTCTAGCTTCCGTAGAAATGACCTATATAGTATAAAATCCCCATATTAGCATCTACATAAAAGGAGGGAAAGTAGGATATAGGACTCTAGGTTAGAAACGTACCTCAAGCGCCTGCTGCACCTCTAGCGCCTTCCTTATCTCCGCGAGCCAGTCCTTGCTCAGGGTCTTGGCCCAACCTTGGAGGCCGTTCATCTCGCGCGCGGCGGCGTCGAGGTCGCCCTCTTCGAGGTAGGTCTGGGTACGGGTGAGTATGCTCTCGACATCGTCCCCTGCGGCAAGCCCCTGCTTGCGGAATAGCACCTTGCTGAGGACCCAGCTGGATGCGTGACTAGCCACGCCCGCATCATCCGGTAGCAGTGAGGCCTTGCGCACTTCCGACGCTACGCGCCGAAACCGGTCGATCAGCTGTGCCGGTGTCGCGATGCCCCGCTGGTATGCCGAAGGGTTGATCGACCCGATGGCCGCGTTGACTACCGGATCGTCGTCCGCGATCTCCTTCAGTGCCACGAGCTCCCGGACGAAGGGCCGCGGGTGCTGTGCATCCTCGAGGCTGGCGCGCACGGCCTCGACGGCGACGTGGAGCTGCTGCGTCCGGAGGTTCATGTCGACCACGTCGTTCCAGCCGGTCGTGAGTTTTTCTAGCTCGGTGATCGATGCGCTTAGCTGCTCCAGCTTGCCTAGTCTGCCATTACGCTCCTCCTCAACGCGGTCCTTGACTTCCTTCAGGAATTGCCGCTTGAGCTCGACCGCCTGCTCCACAAGCTTGTTCTTTAGCTTCTCCTCGTTGACCAGCTTCTCCCTCTCGAGCTCCGTCTGGATTCTAGATTGGTAGGCTGACTGGATGCGCTTCATCTCGTCCTCGAACTCGGCTCTCCACTGGCTCTCCTGTGCGGCCATGGCCTTCTCGACGCGGCTGACTAGTTCAGTAGCTGCTTTCTCGAATTCCTTGACCTTGGTCGTGACCTGAGCGGCAGCATCCTTCTCGACTTGGGCCTTGAGGTCGCGAATCTTAGAGCCTACCTTGTTCAGCTCGTTCTTGGCCTTGCCGATGGTCGAAGAAAATCTATCATCAGCGTTATCGGCATTCACAACCGTGATGATATCGTTAAGCATCTTGACCAAGTCCTGGACCACGGGGTCGTCTGCATCCTTAACCTTGAGAGGATCGATAGGAGAGGCAGGAGGAAACCGTGAGGGCTCATCCACCTCGGGTGCTTTAAACTCAACCACCTTCTTCTTGCTCTCCTTTTCCTTGACTGGGGGTGCTGGTTCGGTAGCCTCTGGTGCTTCGATAGGCTTCTCAACCGGCTTCTTCTCAGGCTCGGGAGCCGCAGTGGTTGTAGTAGCCGTAGAAGTCTTGACAGCATCACGCACTGCGCTCGACTGCCGGCCGGCCGGTTCACCACTGTCGGCTACCCGCCATGATGCACCACTCTGGGGGGAAATCTTGACTTGGGCACCGGTATCCTTGCTTCTGTTTCTTCCGAGCACCATGCCCTGGTATCGTTTCCGGAAATCTAGCTCTTCAAAGTACAGAACAGCCTGCTCGCCAAACGGCACATACTCGGTAAAGAAATCATGGAAGTTGTCGTTGATGCGCGAATACCACGTACCGCCACCGAAGGTAACGGCACCTAGGAAGATGAGAGTCAGAAGCCAGTTGCGCAACCGGCGAAAGAAGCCCTTCTTCTTCTTGACGGGCGTCGGGGGCTTGATTTCTGCGGATTTGGCAATAGTCGCGGCGTCTGAGTTCAGCGTTGATGGCCTTTTCTCATCGGCAAAGGATCTCTAGACAAGCAGGGTCGTCGTTAGATAGGGCACATCTTGGGGGAAAGCCTCGTGGGTATTTAAATATGTTATATATATATGGGATATTCTTACGTACCCACGCAGCTGGGCCGGAAGATCTTGCGATCGCGGGCTGCCATTGACGGGCGGCGGCAGCAGTAACAGGCCTGCTGCCTACGGCCCTGAGGGATCGCAACGAAGTGCGCAACATGAGGGCATCGAAGGGGGCCGTCAATGTGCGGAGGAGGGGTCGCTGCGTGGTGGTAAATAGGGAGCGTTGATCGTGTGCGGAATTATGAGGTGTAAAAACCTCGGAAAGCTCAGAAAAGCTGAGCGAGTCTTCAATGGGTCTTGGGTCTTGGCGCCAATCGACGTAAAAGTGGGTCTGTCCCGGTTGGCACCGGGAGGTGTCCACAACCAAGTATCCATTGTGGGGATCCTTCGTCCCGAAACTACATACATTGATAGGTACTATAGTACTTAGGATAGGTCAGGTACATACCTACCTAGCCTGTAGGACCTACTAATGTATTACATATCGTGCTACTAACTACTATGTACTTATATCAATACCAACTACACTTTAATACATCAACGCAGTGATAGATAGAATTGATATCTTCCTTTCGAAAGGTAAGAGAAAGGAGTGTGTTATTATTATTACTACTACTACTACCTAGGTACTACCTATTGGATACATAGGTAGACGCTTTTCCTTTCCCTACCTAACCCACATTGATACAACTTAGTATAATTCATCTTCCCGTCGCATTACTCATATCCATTCTTTCTCCGAAACACCAGACAGATACAAAACAATATAGCTATCGCATCAGTCTGTATAACATCTCGTTCTGTCTTTCAATATCATCTGAAGACTGATTTCTATCTAGTGTAGGTAGCTCGTGACTATACCATCCCTTTCCATGCTTCAGAATCCCCCCTTCCCCATAGAGCCAAAAAAAAAAAAAGTATTCGCAGAGTAGAAAACAAAAAGAGGGGGTAAAAGAGTCAGGTATTATAAAAGAAAAGCGGATGCCGTCCTACCAAAAAAAAAGTCTCCCAATGAAATGTACATCTAAGGCCTCGCACTCACTTCTTCATGCGTCCTAAACGAGATAGCCAGCCCTGGTCTTAAGAAACGCTGATCCGAATACCGACTCGTTCAGAAACTCACCCTTTACTCAATAACCCGTCCATCACCTCCTCCCCTCACTCGGTGTTGCCGTGTTCGAACAGGAAAAAAAGACCCCGAGAGCTGTCATAAGAAACAGGCAGCCAGATACTAGGTCCGTAGTATCATCCGACAAACGTCCAGCTCCCTACGCCCTCCGTGTCCCAGAACGATCTGTACGTCGAGAGACATGCCTCTAGCAGGCGCAAGGTCCTCCGGCCTGTGTGTTCGCACTCTCTGCTTGCCCTAGGCTCACGCCTCCGGGTCGCTGGCCTGCCCTGGCATGGCGCGGGCCAACCTGGTCGAGGGGGAGCTTCTTGGCAATAGCAGTAAACAGATCCCGGACGTTCTCTGCCGTCTTGGCAGAAGTTTCGAAGAAGAGTAGGCCGGCCTCGTTCGCATACGCCTCGGCGTCAGCGGTCGATACTGCGCGCTTATCGGGCTGCTCCGTCACCAAGTCCAATTTGTTTCCTGCCAGCGCGATGATGATGTTCTCGTTGGCCTGTCGCTGCAGTTCCTTTACCCAGGCCTTTGCCTTGTCGAGTGATGCCTAATCCCCCCAACTGTTAGCCGAATTCCCACGCGTTCCGCAGGGGGTTATGTTGAGAACAAAACGTACAGACTGGGTGATATCGTAGACGACTACGGCGCAGTTCGCATTTCGGTAGTACATAGGGGCTAGGGATTTGTATCGTTCCTGGCCGGCAGTATCCCAGATCTCGAATTTGACAGTGGTGTTTTCGTCTAGAGATATAGTTTGCGTGAGAAAGGCGGCGCCGATGGTCGATTCCCGATACGAGTCGAATTGGTCCTACATCAGGATGAGCATTTGCCATGTCCACGCACATGGATGTGACATGCGCGGCCACGTACCTTAACAAATCTTAGGACTATCGAACTCTGATGAGCAGACAAGGTTAGCATTTCCGGCCAAATCGTGTACTGGTCACTGGGTTCGCTTCTCCATTACCTTTCCAACGGCAGATTCTCCTGTGGGAGGTTAGCATCCGATACTGCCGGGGGCTGGAGCGGGAGCGGGAGCCCGAGCAAGGGCGGCTATCATACCTAGAAGCACCAACTTGAACTGCGCAAAGCGGTTGTTGAGGCCGCGACCAGCGGCGGGCCCTGCTCGAGAAGCCATGGCGATTGTATGTGTTTAGACAATTAAAACGAAAGGGAGCAAGACGGGCGCGAGATGGATGGGGCGAGATAAAAAGTAGACGAATGACAAGTCGGGTTTCTGTTACGAGGTGATGCGGCGGATCTTATCGGAGATGGACTTGTTGTTGAGGTTGGCGGTAAAGAGAGGCCTCGGAGGAAGAGGCACAAAGGGAGAGACAGAGAGGTTTTACGTTGGGAGCGGGACCAAGGCGAAGGCGAATGGATGCGAGGGGATCTGTAGTGGCGCAGATACGGGGAAAGGTATTAGATCCTTCTTGCAGGTGTTGAGAGGTGAGGAAAAAATTGTGAATGCCTGGAGGGCGGGCTGAGTGATGTAGGTAGTAGTTTAGTGGTAGTAGTGTGTCGTAGAGTAAGTAGTGTATGGTAGGTTGGCGTATGAAGCCTGTTTAAAATGGATGTTCAGTGGCTGAGCGATTGTGGGTGGTGCAACACGTCAGGTCCCAAGATACCTATGTACCCAGGTAGGTAGGTACGTAGTCGTAGGTACTAAGTTTTGTGTAAAGCCCGTCAGTCCGGCAGTCCGTGTCAGAAGAAAAAGGATATGTACCTACAGATTACCTACCTAGCGGGTATGTATCTAGGTAGCGGGCTGCACTCGGTAGCAATGACCACCTGGTATCTCCCACACTCCCACTTTCAAAGTCAGGCTGCGGACCCACCCGACCACAAGATCCCAATCCCCATCCACAGTATCTCCACCGTGTTGGCGTGTGTCCAATACTGTCTACCTACCTGCCTATGTAGATTCTGGCAGGCAAGCCGATCGATCACATGCCACGTGATTGACTGATTGATTGATTACATTCCAACTCATTTTCCCCCTTCATTTGGTAAGTACTTACCTACATACTAGTACACTACCTACATACCTAGTACTACCTAGGTACCTAAGGTTAGGTAATCCACTCACGCTACCTAATAAATGAAGAATTGTACATCCTGTATTAATACCTACTACTTACCTACATACATTTAATCCTATCGACATACATAACCCTTTCTAACCTACACTACCTAACCTACACAACTCGACCCAACGTCAAAGCAACCGGGAATACCTACTTACGCACTACAACATTGAAATGTGGACAAGGGAGACCTGTAATTCTTGGCATGCACCGTCCTGAGCTTTTCGTCAAATGAAGCTTGGCATGACAGCGTCCCCTGTCTCGCCCTTGCTACCTCCTACCTATACCTACCCTTAATCGTGTACCATTCGGTTGGATCCGTAGACCGTGAGGTGGCCTGTAATAAACAGACAGAACTCCAGTCAGCACTGGACTATCCACCACTGCCATCCCATTCGAGAGGCTTGTCTTGTAGTGTAGGGTAGTGTATAAGGCACTCTTGCTCTCGGTCTTCTCTCTTTCTCTCCCTCTCCTCCCTCCTCCCCCAAGGCATGAGATCGGGCCCGATACAACATCAACCACCACCACCACCACCATCGACAACAGCTCGCCCATCATGACCCTCCCCTACCGGGACATCAACGTCCACATCGCCGCCGACTCCTATACCTTCACCTCGCCCTCTTCTCCCAATGCGCCATCTCTCATCCTTGATCGCCCAACCGGCGACGTCAGGCTGAGCGAGACAGCCTCCTTGCCCAGCAAGCGCATTTCACGTGTCTCCAGTATAGCTGGCATCTTGGGCATGATTCGGTTGAGATTAGGTAGGCTTCTATTGCTGGAGAACTGCCGGCGCCGGGAGAAGCTAACTCGGCCTAGACAAATATGCCATCATCATCACGAAAGCCCATCCTGTCGGCCGCCTTAAGGGGCACATGGTCTACAAGGTCATCTCTACCGACTTCCTCCCCATGCGCGAGCGCCAGATCCACGACCCGGACGAGGACCAGTTCTTGTCCCTACTCAAGACCTTTATCATGAACGGACCCATGTACTTCTCCTACTCTCTGGATCTTACCAACAGCTTCCAGCGACAAGCCTCGGTAGACAACTCCGCCCCCCTCTGGATGCGAGCCGACGACCGCTTCTTCTGGAACAGGTTCGTCCAGACCGACCTCATCGACTTCCGAAGGATGGGCAACCGCTCCCAGCAGGGGCCACAACCCGGTGCCGACCCCTATATTCTACCCCTTATCTGGGGCACCCTCGAGATTCGGCCAACTACCTTCAAGAACACGCCCCTGACCATCGTATTGATCTCCCGGAAGTCGAGATATCGAGCCGGTACGAGATATTTCACGAGAGGTATTGACGAGGACGGCCATGCCTCGAATTACAATGAGACGGAACAGATTGTCGTCCTCAACGATACAGGCCGCGGTCTTGGTGGGTTCGCCGGAAGCGATAGTATGCAGAGCGGCAAACTAGGAGGCTCTGAGGGTCGCGAAATGCAGATCATGTCCTACGTGCAGACGCGAGGTAGCGTGCCCGTTTACTGGGCCGAGATTAACTCGCTCAAATATACCCCTAAACTGCAAGTTCGTGCCATCGAGACAGCCTTCCCCGCTGCCAAGAAGCACTTTGATGAGCAGATCCGTATTTACGGGGACAACTACCTCGTCAACCTGGTAAACCAGAAGGGTCGCGAGAAGCGGATAAAAGATGCATACGAGCAGATGGTGCAGAAGCTTGTGACTTCGCCATCGGAGAAGACCAAGTCGGACCTCCTCAGCGACGAGAAATTCCACGTCATTGAGCCGACTACGTCCAAGCAGGAATACGACCGTCTGCACTACGTCTACTTCGATTTCCACCATGAGACGAAAGGACTCCAGATGCACCGTGCCATGATGCTCGTGGATAAGCTCCACGATGCTCTGATCGCACAGCAGTACTTTCGAGGCGTCGACATGCCGGCCAACGGCGGCCTCGAGACGAGGAACTCCCAGACCAGCGTCGTGCGGACGAACTGCATGGACTCGCTCGACCGCACAAATGTGGTGCAGAGCATGCTGGCGCGGTGGACACTCGACCGTATGTTCGTAGACCTGGGCCTCCTGCAAAAGGGGGAGACCTTCTCGACGGCCGACCCGGCATTCGAGTTTCTCTTCCGCAACCTCTGGGCCGATAATGCCGACACCGTGTCTAAGGCCTACTCGGGCACCGGCGCCATGAAGACGGACCTCACGCGCTTGGGCAAGCGCACCAAGGCCGGTACCTTCCAAGACGGCAAGGTCGCCGTCATGCGCTACTACCTCAATAACTTCCGCGACGGCCCCCGGCAGGACGCCTACGACCTCTTCCTCGGCGTGTACGAGCCCTCAGCTGCCAACGTCGGCGGCTCGCTGATCTTCGCCGACCGCCGCCCTATCCTCATCCAGAGCGTGCCTTATGTGCTCGCCTTCAGCATGTTCCTCATCTTCCTAGGCATGTTCTCGAGGCGCGCGCCGGGGTCCAGCGTGCTGCCCATGCGCATATTCCTCCTGTTCTGGATGGTCGTGGGTGTATGGTGTCTGAATTTCATATTGAGCAATGGCATGCTATACGTAAGTTATCCCCCTCTTTCTTTTATCCCTTTAGGATTCAAACAGTACCGTTACTAAATGTGATTCCTGCAGGTCAACTGGCCGAAGCTCAACCCACGACCCTGGGCCACGGAGGGCTACCAGGACGCCATCACCAACGTGCGGAAGGACAAGCTGCTCGGCCCCTTCGTCGCGAGGCACGAACGCGGCCTCAGCACGGCGAGGTACTTGAACGCCGAAGAGGGAAAGAAGAGAATCGAATAGAGAGAAGAAAGAGGAACTAAGCTGGGGAAAGGGGAGGAAAAGGGGGGTAGAAATATTAAACTAAACTGTTTAAAACATGCATCGATTTATATTTGTATTTTTATAGAAAGGAGGCGACCCTTTGTGTATCACTTCTTCCTTCGATTCTTCTTTTTATTTATTTACCCTTTTTTCACTACCTACTATTAGACTTATCCTTGGATCGGTAGGGCTTGAACAATTATTATTTTATTTTTGTCACTCCATACCTTTTCGTTTCCCTTCGAGGCTCTGTTCTTGATTAGGACTTGTGTGTCGAATATATGCATGGTCTACCTACTTGCCTGCCGACCTACTTATAGCTTTCCTGTCAGCTTCTCGCTTGGGGGAAAGGGCGGGAGTAGGTTAGGTAGGTGTGAGTATAGAATTCCAGTAATAAAAGCTCTTTTGAATATACTACAGTGAGGACTTAGATATGGAAGGGTACGTACGTACGTACTACATCTTCGGTCTGCTCTGCGTGTAGATTACCTACCTACCTAGGTATGCTTGATAAAACCAGATCCTGGGCGGTTTACGCTGGCTGGATGTATAGCAGAAAAGAAAAGAAGCTAGCCCGATAACTTCTCGCTGCTACTAGTTTCTGTGTCTTGTAAACGTCTGGCCAAACCACATGAATTTATATTGATATATCTCTGGCGCCGCTGAATCTAGCTTACAAGCAAAAACTATCTTAGGTATGTAGGTAAAACAAAATTTTTTTTTAAAAAAAAAAAGTAAATTTCAGAAAGAGATAGGGCGTAGATAATCACGCCGACCAACAAACAAACTCTTAATTAACCCATAATAAAAGCCCCCGTTTACATATTGATGAGCCATAAAACACGGTAACAGCAACTAACGTAAGCCACAACAACATTAGTAAGAGAAAAAAAACATCCCAGGTTTCCTGAAGTACATAGTCGCAAAGAACAACGCGAAGACAAGAAAAGAAAGAAAGAAAAGGAAAGAAAAAAAAAAATGATTCATGAAATTGTGTTTCTCTCGATCGGGGAATCGAACCCCGGCCACCTGCGTGACAAGCAGGTATCCTGACCACTAGACCAATCGAGACGAAGCTGCTTTCGGTTTGCACATGTCTTTGTCCATCCGATGACGTAATTCCACTGCGCTACCTTGGTATATGTATGTAGTAGGAACACTAGTAGCTAAGGTTAAGGCTAACCTGGTCAACCTACTTACCTACCTAATCAAATCGAATCGAATCGAGAAGAGAAGAGAAAAGGTGCCCTGGGGTAAATGAAGTCCATCGCGTTTATGTGCGCCGAGCTATAATGGATAGGTAGATAGATAGTAAGTAGGCCGTGTACCAGTCAAGTATACACACGAGGCCGGAGGGGGGGAGAATCAAGAAGACAATATAACATCAACCCAACCCAACCTAACCATATACCTAGAACAGGCATGGAAACTCATTAAAATGTGTTTATGTTTTAAGTAGACACCAACTTTAAACCGAACTAGACTTTCACTCCCCCGTTTCTAGCCCCACGATATAAGTAAGCCAGCAGTGTTGTGCCAAAACTGTCCTCACGCATATTACTTACTAAGTTACCTATAAAAACGCAACACAACGCAACACGGGCAACATTTTCTATACACAATTTTCTTTTTCAGATAAGAACAAGGCTCGGTGGGCAGGTAAGGTAAGGTAACGTCGTTTTTATCTTATTTTATTTTATCTTATTTTATTTTTAATGCTCAATCCGACTATCAATCACCAAGTTAGGTAGGTATGCAGGTATCCATACTGTCTATGTAAATAAACTACCAGTACCAGGTTGGTGGGTACATTGTGTCTAGCTATCCCCAAGACATATATATACAACAACAAGAAGCCAAGTAATTTAACCACATAGTATATGGATACTATTTAGCTCTTGCCCGGTCGGAGTCGAGTTACATAGGTACCTAGGTAGGTAAGTGAATTCATATCTATACAACACAAGAAAAAAAATATTCCCTTTTTTGGAAACCGTAGAGGTTTCTGTAACCGTATACTCCCCCTTCCTTCAAGGTGAAGAGGAAGAAGAGAAAAAATAAAATGACAAGAATACAGTGGCGATGATAATGATGAATCAGACACAGAGAAGAGCATACTTGTACGTATGTACGTATGTATGTATATGGGGAGGGAGAGAGGGAGGGAGGGAGATGGGTATGTATATACGTAAGTAGGTATTTATATATAAAATTCAGCAAAGAGAATATTAAAAAAAGAAGACTTCCATCGAAGCCTGGCCTATTCTATACCCAATTATAATCCATCCTTTCCACTCTCAAAGAAACCCCATCATCGCTCCTAAAAGCAAAAGAAATAGAAGAACCGATTCCTAGTAGCAGTAATAGTTTCATTTGCTCCAACGCCGGTGCTTGCTGCTTTTAAAAATGAACCTCCATGATTCGTGTTTCGAACCGATCCATGGCAAACTTGTTTCCTTCTACCAACATAAACAGATAGAAAAAGGATTACAGAGCCCAATGAGATAGAAGATAAATGTAGCAAGAAAACAAAATGGGGGTGGGTTTTAATAGTTGAATTTCATAAAGAGGGAAACCAACCACAAAAAGTCTCACCGTTTTGAGAGGTGGTGAATAATATACTAATCCAAGGGTAGAGAAGAGCAAACCGAGTCGTAGAATAGTGTTAAGGACAGGGAAACAACAAAAGTGGTACAAAGTAAAGAAAAAAAACACCAACAACATTCGGGTATCATATAAGAAATTCAAACGAGGCAAGGGGGGCGGTTGCTTCGAAAAAGGGCAAGGTAGTTTTGTTTATAGTCCCAAGTTCCCCGAGGTCCAAGCCAACGACGAAATACCAAGCCGTGTCATTTCCATCCAATACTCTCACCAAGACGGTAGGTGAGATCAAAACCACCGATGTAGAGACTGCAACACGAGGCTCTACTACAACCAGAGCAGCCACCGCACCGTCTTCACCACACCCTTACCGATCCCTAAGAAGATCCGCGCGATCATGACCACGAACCAGACGTACCACATGAACCCGACGAGGACCCATTCGACCGCGAGCCAACCGGCCCTACGTACCCAGCGGAAACGCCGGCGCCGGCGCCGCAGCATCTTGTCCATCGTGTCCATAACGCTCTTCACCTTGAGCCGTTGCGAGTCGACTACGTCACGGCTGACCTCATCCGCCTCGTCGGCCGCGCGTCGCGTCATATCGATCAGCTCTGTAGCAACGCGGCTTTGGTAACTGTCGATCTGGTGCGTGAGCGCTGGCGCCGTCTCGGATGAGAACTTGGAGGCGTTCTCCTCAAATGTCTGCACGGCGCGCTCAATGCTGTCAGACAGGATGCGCGCTGTGGTCGGGTATATTTCCGTCTGTGGCACGCTGAGACCGGCCTGCTCGTCTGCAGCAAACCGGCTGATATCTGTCCACGGTAGGCCAGTAACCTTGTTGTCTAGTGCAAACAGGGGGTGCGGCTCGTTTGCGCGCCGCGAGATCTCCATAGCTTTGATTCCTGAGCAAAGAATGAGAGTACGAAGTCGCGCGATTTCTCGTTTGGAAATTTGGCCCCTCTGTGGTGACGGGTTGCGGTCAGAAATTGACCAGTGTCTACCCCCGGTGCGTTCCGTCATGGGATAGCTATACTGAAATTGCTGCGGTGTCCGGGAAGAGGGCAAAGACATGATATTGTCAAGTTCTCTGGATGCTTGCCGGGGCCTGAAATTCTTCGAGTCATGAGGACGTGAATCAGTATCCGAAAGATCTGAATCGTGAGCAGCGTGGGATTCGGCTTGTTCAAGCTCTGATGTTGTGAGAGATGCCCTCCGGATATCGATCCGTGGAGGTTTAAGCTGATCAAACCGAGCAGATCTGCTTGGCGGCCGTGATATTGAATTCCCAGCACTTTGGAGATCCATCTCTCGCGAAGATTTGTCAGTGGGATGTGGGGTGGGCTTGAATTGGGGCATGACATCCAAATACTGCTTCGTATAACGCCCTTCACGCTTATGCTTAGAACTAGCTCGAGACGAGTTGTTCGAGTCCTTCGAAATCCGCTTCCTTCCCCTGCTTTGTTCCATATCAGAATCATCACTCGCTGTGGAAGACGAGAGACTTTCTGATTCAGAGTCCTTCCTCCAAATAAGGTCAGTCACTTTGGAAACCCCGCCGCGTATCATGCCGTCTATCTTTGCGCCTCCTTTGAATATGCTTCTTAGGCCAACCTGCTCGTCACCTTTAATTTTGATGCTCCCCATACTTCGATGCGATTTATGACTTTCATCCGTAGTCCTGGGCACAATCTTGCGCATAGGACTTTTGGACCTGAGGCGCTCGGGGGACTGAGAACCATCGTCAGTCGATACAGAGACCCTAGCTGGTTCCCTTGGGTCAATAGGACTATCCACCCTCTCCTCTTTTTCATGAGCCCCAAGGTCAACACGCTCCCGGCTGCGGTCTCGAAACATATGCTTGACCTTTGAAAAAGGGTTCCGAGCTGGAGAGCCAGGTCGACTACCGGGCGGCGAAAGGTCCATACCAATAGTCGGCAAATGATTGCTGCGGCGCCGGCGTATTTTTGAGTCTGGCGATACAGGCCGAGACGAGTCTAAATCCATGGATGCTCTGAATGTGTGAGCAGGAACCTCCAAACTAGCTCGCCCAGAACCGGCTGGAGATATTTGCGTCAATTTCCCACGGTTCGTTTTATCCGGATTCTCAACATCGATCCGTGAGCTTCTACGGCTGTGGCCTCCACCCATACCCTGTGATGTCTGTCCAGGTGTGGAGATCCCTCCAGGTATTGGCTTAAGAGCCGGTATATCTCCCTCTTGGATAGTTTCTGTTTGCCCTTCCTGACTTTCCTTGGCCAAAATATCATTCATCTGCTTCTCAAGTAGCTCTATACCATTTGCGCTAATAGTGTTGCTGCGGCCTCTCCGCCTCCGATCCGTGTCACTATCCGAAGTATCGGACAACGAACCCCTCCTAAGCCGAAGGAAGTCATGGTGAGTATGAGCAGAATTGTTATGTTTATGATGTATTCCCCTCAAGTCCTGAAGCTTCTGCCGAGCACGGTCTCTGGCGCTAGTATGAGACATTTCGGTATCTACCTTCGTAGCCCTGAGGTCTTCAAAATCCATACTAGCTCTGTTGTGCTCCATTTCGTCTTTGGGGGCTGGGATACTTAGTATAGGCTTATGAGCCTCGTTTGTCTGGTGCAGTGATGGTCTATGAGAAGCTGGTTTCTGGAATATTTTCCCATAGTGACGGTCTTCAATGAGATACTTGTTGTCATCCTGTTCAAGCCAATATATGTCCGCGATCATGTCTGCTGGGTTGAGGCTCCAGTCGATTCTAGATCTTTGGGGTTTCGCTGCTATCGAAGTCGATCGTGGGATACTAGAAGCAGAAAGGTGCTGTTGATCGGGATCGTCATGCGCTCCAGGAAAAACTGGCAATGGGGGCGAATCGGTCACAGGAGGTGAAGTAGCCGCGGATGCCGCAGTTTCGTCGATCCAGTCCGTGACTCTGGAGACATCCCCAAAGCCTTGCGCCTCCCCATCAATGATTTTCCGCTCACGAGCACGAACCTTTCGGTTGCGAATATACTGTAAAGGGTTATAGGGACGGCCTAGTATCCGGGGTTGTGAGGCTAGAACATTTTGAGGCGAACCAGCAGATGTAGGGGATCCCGGGGGACTAGACGTCGAGGGTCTAGAACGGAGATCTGGCTTCAACGGCGGGAGAAATTGCAGAAGTCTCCTATATTGTGCCATAAGTTCGAGGTGCTCCTTCGCTCGCTGTGCCCGATTAAGGGTCGAGGACGAGATGCGATAAGTGTAGTTACCCTCGTGCTCAAACGCGGGCTGTAAAGGACTAATTACCCTCGGGCTCGTGACATTCCTCGGCGACAACCCCAGAACGATTTCGGGATTGGGGGTAAGGGTGCGTGAGCTTCGTCTTTGCTGTTGAAGGTGCTGCTTAAGACCACTTCCACTTGGACTGTCGGGAAGGGGAGTGAGACGAGGGGGGATTGGGGCCGAAGTGTTCCTCCTGGAGGCCATCCGTCTTGATTCGCTCAGGTTGAGGGCCATATTCACGATTTGAGTCGAGTCCATATCAAGCGGCGCCGAGGTTGGCCTCATGGACGCAGATTTGCTCCCCTGACTATACCGTCTCTCGTCACGATAATTAGAACGCGGGTGAGACGACAGCTGCCCGTTGCTCGAGTCCGCCATGCCTTGGGACTCGAAGCCAAGCCCAACATCAGAGTCGGCTCCCAAAGCTGACCGATCAAACGCATTGAAAGGGCTCTTCCCTCTACGGCTGCTTTCAGGCGCGAGGGACCGCCTCCGGCCCCCATCTCGACCTCCGGGGTTCGACTTGGAGCCCCCATCAGCTATGGCGTTCAGCAGGAAACCGCCACTCTGTCGCGGCTTATACGATCGACGACGTCGCTGGCCATCATTGTGATCCCTACTCCCATGTTCTAGCGTGGGCGGGTTCGAATTCAGATCGTCGGGGTCGTGGTGCGAAGGGTGAGCTAAAGTAGTGGCTGCAGACGAGTCGGGAGGGTAGTTCGCGATGGTGCTCGACTCCCCTGTCTCGTAGCTGCCATGGCTCTTGGAGGACCTCGACGTGGAGGTCCTCGGGACGTGGTGTTGGGCAATGCCGAGGCTCGAAGGTGGATTATGTTCATTGTTGACCATGGCGCTCATAGCTTTTGCTATGTCGAGCGATGTCCTCTTGCAATAAATAGTATTATCGTCGGGGGAGGACTTTATCTCGGCTGGCAGGTGGCGTCGGGGAACAGTAGACTAGACATGGTGGATCGCTGTCAAGGATAGGAGGAAATGTGGTATGCAGTCGTAAGGTATTCGATAATCTCTACCAGAGGACGAGGCAAGGGACGAGGCAAGGGACTAGGCAAGGGACAAGGGAGGGAGAGGGAAGGGTGGTATTTGCAAATAAAGGCCGGTCACGTCAACGTCAACGTCAACGTCGGGGCTCTAGGTAGTAGAGAAGAGGAAAAGAAGAAAAGAAGGAAGATGATTATTATGATGCTTCTTCTATTGTAGTAGTAGTGGTGGTGGTGGTGTGGACTAGGTATCTGCCAAATGCTGCTGCTTCTTGTATCATAGTGGTGGTTTGCGTGTGCTGGTTGAGGCTTGATGGTCGGGGATGATTGAATGTTCGAATCAGATGAGCGTGGGCGCGCGCTTGATTTGGGTCCAACTTTTTGGGTGGGTGCCAAGCCAAGCCACTGGGACGGGGAGAACCCCTAACCTTACATATGTAGGTACTTAACCTTGGTAATTTACATTCTAGGAAGGTAAGTACTGTACAGTCTATACCTACTATACATATGTACCTAATGCACATTTTCTGTACTACATACCTACCTGCTGTGTGCCTAAGGCCCTAGGTAGGTATGTACCTAACCCATGTACCTGTTTATGCATGTGAATGCGCGAGACTTTTATGATTTGTCGGGTTGTACCGGTAGGCATTGCACAATCTGCCCTTGTTTTCTTGTTTAAGCATATCTTTAGTTGGAGGTTCCTACTACTAACTAGGTACTTAACTTCAATTACCTAACACATACTTACTTCTAATTATTCAACATGTCGTCATCCTATAAAGATTCCCTAAACTCCGCTCTCATAACAGCACATCAAAGCACGTACATCTTGTACACGCGTCCGGCTTCGACAATCTTTTCTTATAGGACAGAAACCCCTTTACTTCCAAAATTTCACAGCACGGTGTCAATTCCTCAAACAAATAAAATCAAAACACAAATCTTCCAAATTCTATCTTATGGGTTTGGAATAGCATGATCGAATATAGCGTATTACATAGGTATGTAACCTAGTGTAGTAACAATACTCGTATAATAGGTACTCCTACTTACAGAATTACATGTATCCTCTCTATCAACTCGGCTGGCTTCTGTCGATTCACATGTCAGGCTCTTCTAAACCTAAGGATTTCTCTAAAAGGCTACTCGACAATCCCCCTCAACATCTCATACGATGCCCAAGCACCAGGATCGGGCAATCCCGCTGCTTCCGAAATGTAGGTACGCTGCCCTCCCGAATCGGGACTTGAGGTAGGTAGGTATCGTGTGGCCTCGGCTTTCTCCTGTGTCGCCTTCTTCGCAAAGTGAAAGTCTTTGGTTTCTGTAAAGGCGTCTGTAAATGGTAGCAGCCCATTCATCACCGTCCGATCCCCCTCCCTTGCACTGATGTATATTTCGAGCGTGATCACGGCCTCGTCTGGTTCCTGGCTTTGCGTGGACACACTAAGTGATGTCAGCCCCAACTCGGTCACCTAGGTAAGTCTTCAGGGACGTCGTGAAAACCGAGAGCAAGATGCCAAAAAGGGCACCCATATCCCCCTCTCCCCCAATATCGTCTAGGTACAGTCTCCGCTGTTAAGAAGAGGAATTCTGGGACAAGACCCCGTTGGGCAACACCGTTATTTAAATTCTGGATAATTGCTACTAATCATGAGTTTCATTCGTTAGGTCGAGGTCAGAATCTGGCTCACGCTTGCATACGCCTTGTACAGCCTCACCACAGTCTCCATCACTCATCACCCTTTATCCTAGGTACGCAGAGAGAGGTCGGGCTTAGCGGCGATCGCTGCTTTGTATCCGGTACGGTCCAGATAAAATCGTCGAGAATATCTGGTTCAACTATTCTTTAACCAATCTATTACCCCTAGGCATATAAGCACTGTATAAGCACTGCCATGTCTGAAATATGGCCCTCACTTAGGAGAGTCCTCTTAGGTTCATGTAAGTTTGCATCATTTACCTATAGAAGCAGGTGTAGGTATTTCCCCCCGATATTGCGTTCGTTTTCGATGAGAAGCCCAGGTTTGGCCAAGATGCCGCCGTTGTTCGCGAATCTAGAAGTTCCCAAGGCTCCTTCGCCTTCGAAGATGACTCTTTAGCCGCCCTCGATACATTGCGTAAGGAGATCGAGAAAACCCGGAGCATTCAGCGATGTTTCAAAAGTCCCCGAATATATTCTCTTTGGTTTGATTTCCCATCTTGACCCTACATTTCGTATTAATTAGCTGAACCCCCACTATACCCAAGCAATACGCACCAAGCTGCTTGATAATTTCGCCAGAGCACCGAGCTCTAAACTACCTAGATAGTCCACCATAGTTAGTTATTAACCAACAGCATAACCGAGTCGTCCACATTCTCAAATGACACGAAGGCATGTTCCGGGTCTGTGTAATCGCACAAAAGTCCCGGACAGTGGCCGATCAGGGCTTCGACTGATGGAAAAAGATAATTTTGCACGGAGGCCTGTAATACCTAGGCAATACTCTTTAGGATCTGTTGTTATTTAAATCGCGGTAGAGAGTTCGACCTCGCCGGCTCGTTATGGATTCTGGGCCCCATCGTGCAGACATCATCGGGGATAGATTTGTGTCTTTGTCGACGAGGAACGTGGCAGTGGTCCAAAGTTGATCCGATCGACATCGTCTCAGCATTGATAACCCATCCGATTTCAACACATATTTGAAAGCTGTATTTCTTCGCCGCGGCAGCGCAAACAATTTTCATGCCCAACATACAATCAGTCGATATACTCGGGTACAAACAAGACGTTGAATTGTACCAATGACATGACCAGGCAAAGGCAGCCCTTTTTATTCTATTGCGCTCGACCCGCACCTCCCTATAGAGACGTCGTCTGGGGAAGAGTAACAATGTTTTTGTAGAGACATTCCGCTTTGACCTTTTCTGTAGCTAGTATAAAATGCACCGTGAACATAGGAATAGTGCTTTCAGATGACGGTCTGGCCATTATTGCCGCAAGGGCTTGCTTGGTGCTCAGGGATACAACAATGACTCCACATCCTGCTACAGATAGATTAGGTAGGTAGGTAATGTCCACGAAGCCTATGATATATTAGCAATATGTGAAAGCGTTAGGACTCGGCAGCTACTCGGTAGAGTTACAGCCCCTGGAGAGGACGCGCTTATGAGTATAGAATAGATAGAAGACAAGGTTCAGCTTCATATACCTACGCTATACATCCGGCTAGTTTATAGCTAAATCTACTACTATTGATTACCGAAACTGTGCCAACACCCTTATGAGTGCGATGCACTACTCTCTCGGGTTCAATCAAGGATAGGTGCGGATTAGTAACAGTCAAGGCTCTTAGTGCCCTTGGCGCGAGGGTGCTGGCCGCAGTATCTGGAAAGCAATGCTCGCTATACATAATTCTCAAAAGTCTTCAAGAGAACATGAGGCCTTTTTTTTACACACCAACACACTTCACGACAGTTTCGAGCGTCATAGCCCTCCATATTTGAATGTCTCTCCCTCGGCGGCTTGAGCATCATCTCAGGAGTCATAATCACGGGATCACGGGGACAAGTCCGCATCCGTGATGCAACCATCAACAATCTAGTATCCACCAAACGAGATCCTATACTACATTACTATCGTGAACTATGGATTATCAAGTTCAAGACCTCGCTGGGTTTATTCTGTTCTAAAGTCGCGATATCCTCTCAAGGGGGGTGGACTCCTAGGAACCGTCGAGCCTACCTAGACGAACCCATCTTACAACCACTAGTATGTCCGTCCATTCAAGAATAACCAAGAGGTGCCGCGTCTCGGGGGCCTGTCTTCCTAACCTAGGACCCTCCACGCCGCTCCACCCACACACTTGCATGCGGGGGACTCCAAGTTGTGGGGATTCCTGAGGAGGCTCCACGACTAGGCCAAGATAGTTTAGGTTTTCCGGGCTGATCACCTGGGCTCATGTTGTAGTGTTCTCTGACATGCCGTACCCCGAGTCGCGAAACTCCTATTTTTCTTGTTGATAGCTCCTAACACACACACCACCTTCACGGCAGGTGTCTCGGCGCTGCGCAGCCCACCCCCAGCTGATTATGGATCGGTTAGGGTCGACGGCGAACCACGATGGCACCATCGGATCTGAGTCGGTCGAAGGCGAGGACCCGCCGAAGAAGAGGATCCGCAAATCCCGGAGCCGTGGTTTGCGGACCAAGACTGGATGGTTAGAAGAAGTCCCCAGATTTTACTACATGCCTACCCTTTTTTTTTCTGTCCCCAGAAAAATCTCGGTCATACGGGCTAACTTGACGTTGTATCCGGGGGGGAACCAACAGCTTGACGTGTCGCAAGCGCCATAAGAAATGCGACGAGAAAAGTACGTCGTACCGCACCTTTTCTTCTTTCTGTCACTTTTTTTTCTTTCTTTCCTCCTTGCTGCTTGTCTTTGCCCTACCTAGGATGAACTAATCGGGGCCAATCTATGTAGCTCCTATATGTGGACCGTGTTCCATCTCCAGTCGGGATTGCGTCTACGCGGACGCATCTAGACCCAACTCTATCCCTCACACCACCACCAAAGCTCCTCCTCCGGCACCTAGCTATGTAGTCGGCAAGGACGCAGGCACGCCGTCCTCTAGAGGCACTCGTGAAATCACTATACAAGTCGCATCAACCCAACATGGCCTTATACCCCTGTCTGAGAAGGCCCCGTCACAGCCTAGCCCTGCCTTCACCACGGCAGACTCGTACCAATATGGCTATTCGCCTGAGACCGTCACCTCGGAGCTGCTGTCTGCCGATCTAGCATCGACGCGGTGGCTGGACCTCCTCGCGACAGACGCCGCGCAGGCTGACGGCGGGTTTTCCCTAGCGCCCAGCCAGATATCGGAAGGAAGTTTGCCCCACGAGAGCTATAGAGTAGAGCTTGCTAGGACTAACAGACTCCAAGACCCTGGTGTTGTAGCGGCGGCGGCGGCTGCAAATGAGAGATATGCGTGGCAGTCGGACCAGGACATCGTTCTGCAAAGTCACGAAGCCGTGCTTTTCCGTACATTCGCCGAGAGAGCTGCGTTATGGGTAGGGCGCCATCCTACCAGAATACATAAAAAGGGGGAATTCGGAAGAACATCACAGGCTAACTCTCTCCTGTTTATGAATAGCTCGATCTCTTTGATCCCCTAAAACATTTCTCTACTTATGCCACTCGACTTGCAGTAAGTTATATATGTGTATATATATTGCTTTGTACTAGGTATGTGCAGGAATAGCTGACATTCTACCGATTATAGTTACGAAACCAGGGTTTAATGAAAGCCATCCTAGCCCTGGCTGCCCGCCACAATGCCCTGATACGGGCTAACTTGGGGCGGGGGGACGCCGATCCGAGTGAAGCCATACAGTACTACTACGAGACACTTCACTACGTCCAGACAGCTCTGAAGTACAACAGCTATGCCCACTCGGAGGAATTGCTCGGGACGGCGCTGGTCATCTCGACCTACGAGATGCTCGACGCGTCCGACAGCAACTGGCAGAGGCACCTGAAAGGCGTGTTCTGGATCCAGCGCTCCCAAGACGTCAACGGGGCGTCGGGGGGTCTCCGGCAGTCCGTCTGGTGGGCGTGGCTGCGCCAGGACGTCTGGGCCGCGTTCCGGGAGCGGCGGCGCTGCTTCAGCTTCTGGCGGCCGGTGAAGGACTACCCGGAGCTGAACCAGGACGAGCTGGCGGACCGGGCCATCTACCTGCTGTCGCAGGCGGTGAACTACTGCGCCCACGCCCACGCCGACGGCGGCGGCGCCGTGCCGAACCCCGAGACCGCCGCGCGCCGCGCCGAGGCGGGCGACATACTCATGGGCATGCTGGAGCGCTGGAAGTCCTTCCTCGGCCCCAAGTTCACGCCCCTGCCCTCGGCCTCGGCCGGGTCCACCGTGTTCGAGCCGATATGGATTCACCCGCCGCAGTTCGGCGTGGCCATCCAGGTCTACAACTTTGCGCGCATATTGATAACGCTCCACCGTCCCGCGGTGGCCGGGTTCGACGGCTATATGAAGACACAGGTCAGTACTAATCTACCCAACTTGAAACATACATACATACATACATACATACATACATACATACATACATAATGAGATTACGCCCTACCTGCCGTGGACCTCTTGTTTGTCCGCTAACTGGCAAGTGCATCATTTCCAGAGAATATTGTCGGAGGCCGTAGCTACGATCTGCGGCATCGCGATGGAGCTGAAAGACGAGGGCTGCCAGATATTGTCGGCGCAATGTCTGTTTGGAGGTGAGTTTCCCCCCCCCCTGCCCAGTGGTGGATTCGATAGGGGACTGAGGAGTGAGGACGGCCGTTGACAAAGATGATTGCTTGGACAGCTGGTCTCTGCGCCCAGGACGACGTCAAACGAGAAACGATCATCTCCCTCATCGACGCTTGCGAGGCAAGGACAGGCTGGCCCATGGCGACCTTACGAAGCGAGTTGAGAGCGGAATGGGCCAAGATTGTTTAATTTCACGGCTACCTATGCAATGAAAAAAGTTGGCTTTTGTATTTTTCCCTTTTCTTTTATTTATTCATTTATTTTACCGGCGTTTGTATTTCAATATTTTTTTTTCAGTTCTAGGTGGATGGCTAGATACCATATCTGATTTATATCTGTACTAGCATGGTATGGAATCACCAAAAAGGGGGAAGGGGGGAGGGGGGGCATTTCGTGTGCGCGGAGGATTGGCGCAGTGGTGTTATGTACATTTTCATTGGTGTAATTACTTCCACGTTTGGTGGAGTTATGTAGAAAAGGGGCAGGGGTGAACAGTATAGTACTACCTAGTCTCGTGTTTATCTATTCTGTCTATGATGGCGACTTTTTTGGAGTTCTAGATAATCAAGGGTTTGCATTCAGATGTCGAATTACCCCATTTCTCATCATTTGTTCGGGTTACTGATGATATCCTAAATCAAGATATTCTAGGATGTATTTTACTAACGTTGTCGTTGTATAAACTTGTATGTTTTAAATTTTCGGAAGAGTAGGTACGTAGGTATATATAATATTTTGAACACCCGAGAGCATGCAGATTATAGTTTTTATATGTTTGAGGGCATATTACAAAAGGGGCAAGATGCAAAGCTAGGGGGGGGGGGGGGGGGGGGGAACAAACGGCCTGTTCAAACCAGAAATACAAAAAGTGTTGGCAAGGTATACTCCAAACCCGAGCTTCCAGCAGAAGCCTAGACTACTTGACCATTTGGTGTCACAACATAAACCCCAGTGTGCCATCACTTACTCAACCTTATTGATAGGCAACTTCTCTATTTAGGTAGGTATACAATCCAACTTTTCCTTTTGCAGCCCCTCTAAGCAAGGAGATATTTTATCCTATCCCCTTAGGCATGTAGTAACAAAACAAACCCCTTTCTTTTCCCCTTTGCTTGCGCATACACCACCCACCAACACTTCCACTCTTGGGAGTAATTCACGCCTCTGTCACTTCCTTCTTGTAGTCGCTTATAGCCTATACTTTCGCTGCAGAAGCCGAATTCTATAACAAAAAACCAACCAACGTCAAAGACCACTTCTCTCAAGGTATTAAAACGAGTACCCAACCCACCTCCTAACCAACATCCTCCTCACGAGCTCTAACCCCATGAACCTCTCCCCAAGTATAGCACCTGCGCGTCGTTACTCAGCACTGCCATCTCTCAAGGCCGAGGTTATTGTGCGCAGTGATCGTCTCAGCTGCAATAGCGACGCCCAGCCCCGTCCCGCAACACGAGCAGAGGCTAGTCCGCCACCGCCACCCCCGCGCACCACCGCCACGGGAACGCCGTCTCATCGGGGACGGAGCGGGAGCCCGCGTCCGCGACGGAGCACATGTGCAGGTCAGACATGAGATCCGCGGCGAGGCGGACATTGTTGAAGCGGCGGTAGGAATTGTGTGGTAAAAGTAACTAGGGAGAGATGAGCTCGACTCTAGGATTTTCCCCTCCCCCCTAACATTACACCTTTTCTACGTCCCCCGGGGCCCTCCAGGCCTACTTATACCTAGTAGGTACAGATGAAATTCCTATCATTCACCCATCCCCCTCCCCCCCATTCCCTCCTTGCTTCCCTCCTCCCCACTAACATACCTTCCTAGTAGCCGCATACAACCCACGTGCCCGAAACCACCGTCCCGACGCCTTGGACGAGGCACCAACCTTGAATGCCAAGAAGTATCTTGGTTTGTGTGGTACAGATTGTGTATAGGTACTACTAACTTAGTAGCCCTCTAGCCGCGGCCGCGAGACGCGGCCATTGGAGAAGAGAAGCGTGCGGGGATTGCGGGGAATTATGGGATGGGGCCTGCGGGGTTACATACATATGCCTTGCTTGCTGCGGTGCAGTGGACCGAATCCTCCCCCACGATAGCTTAGTAGATACTTACCTACTTTAAGATAGTATCGCGTCGAGGGCTTGTAAAAGCTCATCGGCCGTCATCGTTGACATCGGGCAGATAGGTACGTGGGTATTAAGGCTACC
Organism: Biscogniauxia sp. FL1348; assembly: GCA_022544895.1. Classification (NCBI taxonomy): domain Eukaryota; kingdom Fungi; phylum Ascomycota; class Sordariomycetes; order Xylariales; family Xylariaceae; genus Biscogniauxia; species Biscogniauxia sp. FL1348. The sequence goes on from JAJNNV010000019.1 coordinate 59,512, forward strand.
TATTGCTTGCTATTTTCTGAGCCCATCGCGGATCGATTACTTCCAGGTAAAAGTGTGAGACCTTCGTCACAAGGGAATTCCTCGAGTTTGTCATATCATCCGAACACTGAAAGAAAGGAAACTCCACACGTATCACTTGCGACCTGGTTACGATGGAGTGGAAGAAGGACAACAAGACCTACCAGATCCTCATGGCGGCCGAGAAGGGCGGCTACGGAGTGGTAGCACCTATAGCGTGAGCTTGCTTCCCCCCTCCCCCTTTTCCCCTCACTGCCCACTGACGCCCGTCCCAGCTACAACATAGAGTGCATTCTCGCCTTCGTGCGCGCGGCAGAGGCCAAGCGCTCGCCGCTAATCCTGCAATTCTTCCCGTGGGCCATCACCTTCAGCGACGGGCTGCTGGTGCACGCAGCCGCGCACGCGGCGCGGGCGGCCAGCGTGCCCATCGCGATCCACCTGGACCACGCGCAGGACGAGGAGCTGATCCGGCGGGCGGCGGACACGCTGCCCTTCGACTCGATCATGGTGGACATGTCGCACCACGCGATGGACGAGAACCTGGCGCGCACGCGCGCGCTGGTGGCGCACTGCCACGCGCGGGGGGTCACGACCGAGGCCGAGCCGGGCCGGATCGAGGGCGGCGAGGACGGCATCGCCGACACGGCGGACCTCGAGGGCGCGCTGACGACCGAGGACCAGGTCGACGACTTCGCCGCCACCGGCATCGACTTCCTGGCCCCGGCCTTCGGCAACGTGCACGGCGAGTACGGCGCGCGCGGGCCCGTGCTGGACTACGCGCGCCTCGAGACGGTGCGCCGCCGCGCCGCCGGCCGCGTCCGCCTCGTGCTCCACGGCACCAACGACTTCCCCGAGGACGTCATGCGCAAGTGCATCGCCGCCGGCGTCTCCAAGGTCAACGTCAACAAGCTCGTGCTCGACGCCTACCTCGCCCACTTGAAGGCGAAGGCCCCCACGGCGCCGCTGACGACGCTCATGGAGGACGGCGTCAAGGAGATACAGAAGCTGGTCGAGTGGCAGATGGATGTGTGTGGGTCTACGGGGAAGGCTTGAAAAGAAAAGGAAAAGGGGGGGAGGGTGAAAAGAAGAAACATAATCCTTTTGTGGCGGTTTTTATATATATACGAGAAACGAATTTTATTTTCAATCGAATATATTAGCATCCAGGAATCCCTTAGGCTATTTCTATATTGCCGCTTCGAAGTAACCGTTATTTTGTGCTTACGAACATAGATGCTTGAATGTGAGGTAAAGGTAGGTTGAGGGTTGCTATCTAGCTTTGAGGGGTCTTGTTGGGGGGGGGGGGGGGGGGGTGTTACAACATATACCACAAGCGCGGCACCTATCTGACCACCATCGTGTACATAATTACCTAGGGAGGTGCCTAAAGCTCTACAACAACATTATGATAACAAAAAATGAGCAAAAAAAAAAAGGTGACAGGTTCTTCTAGTCCACGATAAGACTCGGCTCAATAGCCACAACCCCCAAGTATTACCACCACCACAACAAATTTACCTAACGATGCTTCTTTCCCAGACCACAATACTAGCCCAAGAATCCCCCCCCCCCCTAAATTGCCAGGTAGTCCCAGAGGCCTTCCCATCGCCCAAAGGACTACCTACCTACTCCGCACATCAATACCCAGGTTTAGCATATATGACACGTCTCCTACCTACCACGCAGTGCCTAGCTCCGAGTGGATCAATTACCTACCTAGAAGGAACGAAACCCCTGTTCCCCCTCTCGAAGGCAACAACAACCACAACGAGGAGAAGACCATTTGGGGAGAGAAAAGAAAAGAAAAGAAAAAAAAATCGGTTCCCCCCCCTCGCATGATAGCCGCCGACCGACCAATTGTATGGTAGCACATGTCCCAGAAGAGTAATACCTAAGTTTAGTTTCCGTTTTTCTTGTGTAGTTGACGTGAGACAAAACAAAAAAAAGCCGTCCCCCGGTCCGTGATGTGGGGGAAAGGGGGGACGGATGCAGTAGATAGGTAGGGCTTGGGGTAAGTAAGTAGGTACAATGACAATTCTAATTCTATTTATTTTAATGGTGTCTATGTTACCCAAGATGTGAGAATATCGGAGGCATGGGGTTTAAGAATTATTGATACTACCTAGGTATGTATTCCCTGAGCCGGACCTGCCATAGTCAGGCTCTCTATTTATTCGAGTGTCGCTTTAGTGGGTAAATCGCTTTTTTTTTTTCTTAGTTTTCTTTATATGAATAAGACAACGGGCTTTTCGGATACCCATAGATCGCTAGGCTACTTATTTCATATGGAATATTATATTACCTTTACTGCAGACCCAGGTGTAGTAATAACATCAAGTATAATACTTTGAAAATGTAACAATGGTATGCGTAGGCATACCTACATGGAACATTCAAGGTATTACAAGATTTCAAAAAAAAAAAAAAATACAAGGTTCAAGTTCCATACTATGCTTCAGCAAAGAAACACCTGAAAATGATCAGTGGTTCATTACATAATGTATAGGGTGACACGAGGGGCCTTGCAAGAATTTAGGTAATCACAACATTGTTGGGCGGGAAATCAAAACTACAAACACCTGAGATACCGTTGCTTATACCTGTAACCAGTGCCTTTGCTACCTGAGAGGTACGTACTGCTCTGTACCCCACGATCTAGCACACCATTGACGTAGGCTTTCCTTCTTCACACCACTGGCTTCACCAATGAATGTAATGAAAAAAAAAGATCTTTCTCTTTCCAAGAAAAAGGAGGAAAGAGAAAGACCAAAAAAAAAAGATTCACCATAGGTGAAGAGGTTCCAAAAATTAAATATAAAGCTCTTGTAGAGCCAAGTGTAGTGAGGAATTGGCCAAACTACAAAATGGAGCAAGGCGAGAGGAAGGGAATCCCGAAGAATCACCTGCCCCCTCACTTGCCCTCACCCCAGGACACCCAGAAACTGCTTGCCTCAAGGGTACCAATCTCCCGAGTGGGCAGTCGCGCAAGACCTGACCTTTATGTGCACACGTACAACGAACACCTATCGTGGTCCGATGAACTCCCGACCTAGGGCACGGGAGCCACCAGGGGCTTTGCTAGTAGGCCCTCCTGGAGAGACCAGGATACCACGGCAACGGGCGGTGGTAACGACTAACCCCTTCCGCCCTCCTCGGGGGAAAGCCAGGCCCTAACACTTCAAGACGTCACGCTCCACAGCACGACCCCGCGGACACGTGAGCACGATGACCGAAGCCAACGCTTGGACCAGAGTTACCTCTGGCCCCGTCCCAGCTGTGCCTGCCAGGCGACACGAGGTCTGCATAATTCTCTCACCTTAGCCCTCGACTTTCCCAGCAAGGTCCAGGGACGAAACAGCCGCGGACGACCGTACGTATGGGTGGGGTGAGAGGGGTGTGTGTCGACATTCCTGAGGTGAGGGCGCTCCTGGGAAAGTTGCAAAGTAATGAGTAGTAGTAGTAAAGAGTAATAGTAGTAATAGTAATAGTGGTAGTAAAAGAGTGGTGACAGTAATAGTAGTGATAGTGGTAGTAAAGAGTGGTGACAGTAATAGTAGTAATAGTAGTACTACTGGGGGGGGGGGGGTGGTGGTGGTGGTGGTGGTAATAGGCTGAAGTGTTGGAACGTGAAATTATGAGGAGGAGGGGGGAAAAGTTGTAGAAGAAAAGGATTGGGAAGAGGAATGTAGGGGAGGGGCCCAGGTATTTATAGTTTTAGAATTGGGTGTAGGTGGGAGAGGTGATTTCCCGTCGAGTGAAGCTTCTGATCTGGCAGGAGCAGAGGAGGTTAATGTAATTTTCTGATTGGCCAATGGGATTCTCCCGGCTTCGATGTATATAAGGTACAAACATTGAATACAAATAAGAAGGTACAATAGGTACCTAGTAGATGTAGATACCCTTTTCTATGTGCTTGAAATACCCCTCTAATAATAGGAAGAATACCTTTGAATTTTTAGAAAGTACGTACAGGTACTAAAAATGTAGTTTGCATGCCTTTACTGATCTTCACCTGTTTTAAACAAATCACAGCGCTGGATACATAGGCTAGGTACGTGATTTCGATGTATTCCTCCTGCCCTTCAAGTTTTCTGCTGGACAGGTAGATAGGTACATAAGTACATATGTACATTCACTGCAAAGTAGTGGACCTCTTGTATCAATATCAAGGTACCTTTCTATGTACTTAAGCAAGGTGATTTGCATGATGTATGCCCGGAAGCCTTAGGAGGTACCAATGTACCTGTTCCATCATATCTAGCATCACTCCTGCCCCGTTGCTACTTGCAATAGGACACATACATATGGGAGGTGGAAATATATACATACTACTTAGTACTGTGACTGGTACTCTGGGGGCGGTGAGAATGAGGTAACGAATTCAATATTGACCTAAATAGAAGGGCACGCACCAGATATCCTAACTAGATACATGTAGACTTAGTAGTGAATTACGAGCTGCCTTCGATTTGGAATCACACACTATTAATGAAAAAATATCGTCTGGACATATCTGATTATCTGTACTGAGTAAATGTTCGATGTCTAGGATATAGCCCTATTACCATATTACCATATACATGTAAGAAGCAGAATTATAGGGCACAATAATATGGATTAGGTAGCTTGTATGCTATTTATCAAACCCCCATCACTATTAGCAGTATGTTCTAGATGATACTACGCACTGTATGTTGTATATCTACCCCGAACTTCCTCTCGTCTGGTTAAATTTTGGTCTCTCTGGGTTTGGTTTGACATCCCATATTCATCCATACCCCGAGCGTGTAGAATACTTAAAGAAGCAAGCAGATAAATGTACGTTCACAATAGTTAGAGAGGAATTAGAGGATATTCTCCAGCCCACATAGGACCTAGGTAGGCATATAATATCGTTACCGTGCGGCCTTAAGGATAACATCATTTTGTGCTCTGGCCAAGAATCTTCTCCTCCCAGCAGGACAATCTTCATCTATAATACCGTACTAGCCTACTTTAGGGGTTTATCTTGAGTATAACATACGAAAAGAACGAAAAGAAAGAAAAAACACTTCATCTTTACTATACTCTATGATAGGTAGTGCTACAAGTATCAGAACACGTCCCTCCTCGCGGTAGTGCCCTTTCCCCTCCCTCACCAAGCACCGACCACACCGGCGATGGGGATATCGATGCCGGTGGTATACGTGGCCGTGTCGCTGAGCAGGTAGACGTAGGCGCCGCCGAGCTCCTGGGGGAGCGCGAGGCGGGGCATGCCGCCGTAGTACCTCATCTTGGTGTCCCAGTCGGGGCTGGTGTCGACGTAGTAGGTGAGGGCGGTCTTGACGAAGCCGGGGGAGACGCTGTTGACGCGGATGCCGTGGGGGGCCCACTCCATGGCGAGCGTGTGCGTCATGTTGCGGACGGCCGCCTTGGTGCCGCCGTAGGGGGCCGAGGGCGCCGCGCGGTTGGGCCGGTACGACGTCATCGACGCCGTGAACACGACCGACCCCCGCGTCCGCAGCTCGATGAACTTGCGCGCCGCCGCCGTCGCGCAGATCCACGACCCCCGCACGTTGAGCCGGTACAGCGCCTCGAACTGCTCCAGCGTGAAGTCCAGCGCCGCCTGGTGCCGAGTCGCCCCCGCGTTGGCCACCATCCCGTCGTACCGCCCCTTCGCCCCCACGATCTGGTCCAGCGCCGCCTTGACGCTCTCCTCGCTCGTCACGTCCGTCTGGATGTACTCGAGGCGCCCCGGGTACCGCTTCGATAGCGCTGTGAAGTCGTCGCCTGGCGTCGAGATGTCGAGGGAGAACACGGCGCCTGCTGCGTTGGCGAGGCAGACTTCGGCCAGACCGAGACCGATTCCTTGGTTTGCACCCGTGACTGGCGAGAGGGAGTCGGGTAAGAATCTTTTGTGAGGAATAGAGGCACACTTGATCGTGAGAGACTTACTGGAGATGACCTTCTTGTCTAATGTTACTTGCCAGTTGTGGCCGGATTGTGGGAGAGTACTAGGGTAGTTATCGGCTACTGTAGGAGCAGCACCGCTGTCCGCAGTAGATGATTCCACGCTAGGTGACATTTTGAATGAATAGGAGAGAGGTATCGCGTAAAAGGGGGAATGATAAGAGAGATGCAGGAGAGAAATAGAGACTTTTGCAGGAGATTAAATTCTGGAGATGGATGATTGATGGAAATACTTGTAGAGAAGACCCGAATCCTACTTGATAGATGCTTTTAAAGAGAGAGAGAATAACATGATAGGGGCAGAATGGTGTAAGAATTCCCTCGACTCCCGCTCTCCTTCCCGAGGTGCCCCATCCATCCCTACGAGTCCGGTAGCTGCTACACTAAGGACGCAGAGCAACCAAGACCATGTACCTATGCCCAGGAGACACCCATCGCATGGTTCCTACAGCTTAGCACTTAGATACACCCGCGTTACGGTGCGTTCGGCAAGTTCTCCGGCGGATATAGTCTAAGAGTGTATGCATACTCTCACGGGCGAGAGGGAGTTGCCTCGAGTCGCGGCCCCTCCTCCCCAGATTGTTCCCTTTTCAATCCCGCCCGGGGTGGACTATAAGTGCTGTAACGTTCTCAGCCGATGGACCGCGTCTCGAGCTCACGGTCGCTTACCTAACCTGACGTCTGTGTATGCGTCGGCAGACATGGGGGGGTCCCAACGGAAGACACGCAGCTAGCCCAAACCAGTTCTGGGAGAAAATAAGACCCCAGTGCTGCCTCGTAAGATTACGCGGAGTCCCCATGGTGACTGACCCCAGACACCCGGCCCTGTCTCCTCCCCCAGGGCTTAGGCGATGGGGTTCTCCACGAAATGACGTGAGCCGTCTTTTCGTAGGGATAAGGTTATTTCCGGTAGTGTTTTTGGAGTAAACGGTCTGTCGTGGCGAATTATAAGTATAAAGTTGACAATAAGTGACCCCGACTTGATAGAATATAGAATAAAGCATTTTATCTCATAGGCTCGTCCTGGCACCGACGCACCCTCCCCAGCTTGCGCACCTCGGATCAAATCCTGAGGCGCGTCTTGCTGAACAGCGGCCCGTCATAATGGGAAAGTCTGGCAGCAGCCACGAACACGCCGAAGACATGGAGGTGGAGACGATTGAGCAGCAGAAGCAGCAGCAGGAGCTGATCGAGACGTATGTGCCCGACACCGAAGAGGAGCGCAGGCTCGTTCGTAAGATCGACCTGTATCTGCTCCCCACGATGTGGTTGATGTATCTTCTCTCCTATATGGACAGGACCAAGTAAGCAGCACCCTTTCCCCTCACTTGGATATCCGGATTTGGAAAACTGACGCGACAACAAAAACACAGCATCGGGAATGCCAAAATCGCCGGCATGGAAGAAGATCTCCAATTGGACTCCAACAGATACTCCATATCTTTGATAGTGTTCTTTATTGGCTATGTTATTTGCGAAGTTCCATCCAAGTAGGTATACGTCTTTTTTACTCGGTACTTCCGAATTTTAATACTGCCTTGCATTGCGGCGTAGTTAACGATATCGATATGTTGGTAGCATGATTCTTGCTCGGACGAAGCCTTCCATTTTCCTATCCACCATCATGACTCTCTGGGGTCTCGTGACCATTGCCATGGCCTGGGTTCCGAACTATCAAGCGTTAGTGGGCCTGCGAGTGGTGGTCGGCATCCTCGAGGCTGGATTTGCGCCCGGCATGCTCTTGCTGTTGTCCAGTTGGTACAAGAAGTCGGAACAGAGCAAGCGCTTTGCCGTCTATATATCCGCCGCGATTCTATCTGGAGCCTTTGGTGGTCTCATTGCCGGTGCCATAACCTCCGGTCTGGACGGTGTACATGGAATCGCTGGCTGGCGATGGCTTTTTATCGTGGAAGGCGCCGCGACCACAGGGTGGTCGATTATCGCGGGCTTCATCCTCCCAGACTTCCCTGCTAACACTAAACGACTCACTGAGCGCGAGCGCGAACTCGCCATCCACCGATTACTCTCTGAACAGGTCTCAACAACCTCCGAGGACTCGCCCAAGCCAACACACCTGCAAGCCTTGAAAGTGGCCTTGACCAGTTGGAGGGTGTGGCTCTTTGTAGTTGGGTATATGGCAGTGGTTGGATCTTCAACCTTGTCCTATTTCTACCCAACCCTTGTCAACGGTCTTGGATACGACTCTCATCTGGCACAGTACATGACTATTCCCATCTACTTTGCCGCTTTTGTCTGCACCGTGATCACAGGTGTTCTCATGGACAGACACCAACAATGGCGGGGAGTGGTCCTGGGAGGTTGGATGGCCGTGGCAATGATTTGCGCAATCATCACTTGCGCAGTATATGATTTCAAAGCTCGGTATGCTCTCTTGGTCATAATGGCCAGTGGGCTCTGGGCGTCTAATGGCTTATCACTTGCCTACGCCTCGTCTACTCTTGGATCCATGCCCAACGAGATCCGTGCAATTGCTTTGGCGTTTATCAACGCCATGGGAAACTTGGCCCAGATCTACGGTGCCTACCTATTTCCCTCGAGCGATGGCCCCAAGTATCTGATGGGTTTTGGCGTTATCAGTGGTCTATGCTTGACTGGTGTTATTTCTTATCTTTCTCTTCATGTCCTCCTTAGGAGGTGGCCGTAATGAATTTGGGGATGGTTATTCTTGAAGTATGACTTTTTGTGTACAGTTGAAAGCGGGTATGATTCAAAATGTACAAGTCGGTGAGTTTTGTTGTTGAGTGGAGATATGATGTTGTTTCAATCGTCTTTATAACGATTTTCTGCCTCTCAAATTCGTATTAATCGTTTTGTTTCATGAGTTGCTCTAGACATAAGCCTGGCCTTTTCCACTTTCCGCCTTTGTATGTCATATCACATGCAATACCAGACCCTAACTAAGTTTTATTGAATTGTAATAAAATTTTCCAGACGGTTCGTAATAAAGTTCCGGTAAACAATAAACTATGGTTCTATTTTTGAAGTTAGCAAGAATAGTTTATGGGTATCAATGGACAGGAGGAAAGGATCTTTAAAGTCGACGTTTTATAAGATCGTACACGGGCTTCACTCGAAACGATGTATCTACATCCATATAGGTACTAACATGTAATTACATAGGTAGGCAAATCATCAATTTTCGAGTATAGAGACAGGCTTACCTAAACACCATAACCGTGATACTGTAGTACTATAGGATCACGGAGCTAATCGACCATACACTGTAGCCACGGGAAGAATGCCGCCTCCTCGGCCCCACCTCCAACCAGGGGGCACCCCCGGTTCCCTTCTCTCCTTGTACATATGGAGTACCTATTGTGTAAATCTGCCAACCCCATGGGAATCGCAACATAAGGTTTTACAAGAGCGACGTAGATAGGCAATCTGCATTGGCCCCCCCTTTTACACCTCACTCTTCATCTACTTAGATCATGCTCTCTGGCTTTCCGCCCCTTGCCGGCTACGGCATCTGACATGCCGCGGGAGGTGTAGGTAAGTATGCTAGGGGGGAAAGATACAGTACTATGTTCTTGGAGAGGGGTACCTGAGGCCTGGGCGGGGCGTGTCCCCGGGGGAGAGGGAGGAGAGAAAAGACAGGGATCGTGGGTGATAAGGCGGGTGGGGGCTACACGACAAGGGGGGGTAAGGCTAGATATGATAGGCTAGTTTTAGATGCGGGCAAGATGTTGGAGGCTTTTCCTGTGATGATGTTAGTGGCTATTAGCTTATTGTTGGCTTATAGTACAAGTCGACTTTGAGCGGTAAGCCTTATAGGTAGTCGAGCAATGCGATCACCACATATGGACGGCTTCTCTCCAAACTGAAGATGCTCAACTCTACGGCACCGTGGTTATGTTTTGATAGTTTCGGAGGGACTAGGTATTCGTGGAGTGTTTAATGGAGTGTTTAGTCATGCTTGATCTGTATTCATGACTAGCCGTAGCTTGCGTCTAAAAAACAATATGCATATGATCTGGACCCCCAATCTTATCCCACGCATGTAAAACATATGCACGACGTGGCAGCCGAAACGCCGTGATAGTCCCTAGCGAGAAAATAATCTAGTACACTGTGATGGCACTCACATAACCGTTCTTCAATACCTCAAAAACCAGACCTGGGAATCCATACAATGTAGTGGTCGAATCTTCGCTCCCGTCTAATTTCTTTGCCGCCATGCCTCCACTACTGTCCTCCCAGCCGCCCAAGAACTCGCAACTGCTTCCAGGACTATCTCCCCACCCTCTGTTGAGGACCATCCCTCGCTGTCGCCTCTTAGCATCCTCTTGTGATGCATATGTGCTTTTCCACTCGTCGCGCAAACGCTCTTCCATCTCATCGAATAACGTCTCTGAGTCGATAACAGGTTCGGAGTCAAGATAAGAAATCTCCCAGCGGCAGCGACGATGCCGGTTGAATGGATATGACCCAGGTACGTTGGAATGAAGAACCAACTTGGTGGCGACTAATCTGTCAGGACTGCTGTTTTTCAACGCACTTCCTCCTGCAACCTGGTCTCCATTTGCTTTGACCTGGGATGGCGGCGTACGTGAGGGGGGCTGCGGGGGTGATACTAAGATATCGAATCCTAAATAGAAATAGTTATAGAAACATTCTCCAGAAACGTTGCCGATAAAATCGTCCTCGATAACTTCGTCTTCAGAATCATCTGATCCCGTATGCGCCGAGGACTGGTCCGTATCGGTAAGATCATCCGGGCGTCTGTAGTCACCGCCGATTGATCTTGACCTACTATGACTCGCTGTCCTTGTCTTGTGGATGTACATCCTCTGGTCGTTTTTACGATATATCGCGTCTGGAGGGCCTAGCTCAGCCACCAGTTCTTGGGGGGTGGTTTCCCCCAGGTTGATCCATGTCGAGGAATTGGTCCATTTTTTGAACAACTGTAGCCGACCACCACCATGTATCTTAACCAAAGATACTTCGTCAGGGACAATCTCCTTGCTCTTGCTGAATAAGAAAGACGACTTGACACTTGGGAGGACCTCGGTCCACAGAGTCTCCCGTGCATGAGCCCATGACTTCCCGCTAAAAACTGCAACGGAAGATGCAATCTGGCTGGCGGATGAAGATAGGAGAGATACCACGTCCTTGTCTGGAGAATATGCCGAGGCGGGGAGAGGGAAACTAAAGGCCACGCCGGGATACGAGAGGATATATGTGCCAACACCATTCGTACTGTCCTGATCTGGGGGTATGTACTCTCCAGCATACGTGGGTCCGAACAACCTATGATAGACATTCTTAAAAGCTGGACCGACAGCCGTTTCCCCACCAGCCCGAGGAGAGCCCAGTATCCCTTGAGAGCTCACAGGCTTCGAGATATCCTTATCTTGGTAAGTAATACGATTTTTGGTGAAGTCGATGATCTCGATAAGGCGGAGTCGTTGTTCGGGGCCATCAAAGCGCAGCCTAATGCCGTTCGCAGGGAGGGTAAGGACTATTGGCTCAGTGACAGGCTGATCAGGGGAGTAAAGGAGGTCGAGCTTCAGGAAGCGCTGCGGTTCGGCCTTGAGCCTCGTCAGGATATCGTGGAGCGATGCGCCGAGGACTGCGAGACGAGTAGTTAGTAAGCAAAGGCCTAGGTAGGTAGCTAAGCAAGTTCCAGAGTCTGACGGTGAGGACATACCAATAAAGCCAAGGCCGACGTTCGGATGCAGAGTGGCGGAGAAGAGAGACATGGCGGAAAGGAGATTTGGGAGGTGTTTGTACTCTAAGCGCAGGTCAAAGAGCTGTGATGGGTCAACCAAGGTCGGTTGGATCCATGAAGAGGGAGTAAATAAAGTAGTCAATAGAGGCAGAGAAAGAGACAAAGAAGAAGTTGATGTCAGCTCCCTAGCTAAGTCACCTAGGTTAAGCCAGAAGGGATATTATGGTTAGGAGATGGATGTAGTGCACGAGAAAAGGAAGTGAGGTAAGTGGTTGACTGATGGATGGATTGATGGATTACAGGAGAAGGTCACCTGGAACGTGGGGCTGGTTCGCAACTGAGCTGGCTGGGCCAGCTGCGAACGTCATTTGACCAGGGGGGCCAGGGGCCAGGCACATGCCGGATAACTCGTACCTACTTAGTGTATAATGTTATCTACCTACATACCTACACTACATATGTATGTATCAATGTAGTAGGGAGTAGGTACTTAACCATAGGTACATACTAAGGTTGCGGAGTACGTAACTACCTATGTACCTACCTAGGTACAATATGTATCTAGGTCAGGGTATTTGATATCTACATATCTCCACAATAGTCTTATATGCTTAACTCTATCTGGATACTACTGGTCTGGTAGAAAGTGGCCCACTATAAATTAACTAGTGAGTGCCTGTTGTATGAGAGTTCTGCATCATTCTTACAACAACCACAAGTACCTACCCTATCCTTTGAGAATTAATACCTATGTAGTTACACTACACACCTAGGTTGCTGATTATGTACATATTTGCCCAAGCTGGATGTGATAAATGCACAATATTAATGGGTGTTTTTCATCGAATAAAATTAAGTTGCATACCTACCCAGGTATATCTACCCATCTTAGTTCTCTTAAGGCTTTATTATGCAATGGATAAGATGAATATGAAGCTGAAGTGGCTGCATTCAATGAAGAACGAGTGAGGGAACATTACCTAGGTACCTAGGTACATCAAATGAAGATTGATGGGTCTGATAGAGCAGGAGGCTTCAAGTGGAGGTTTCACAAAGGCAAGAAAGCAGTTGATACCACGCTACAATGTACCTAACCTTAGTGCAAACAGGTATGTAGGTACATAGGTACATAAGTACATATAATGTAGATCAATTTGGTAGGTAGGAGGGGCAGGCTGGCAGCTTGTACCACCGTTGCGGTTGCCAGGTCAACCCGTAGCTTCCTCTGTTGTGGTCTTTAGCGGGTCAACTAACCAAAAACAGACACAAACAGCACAATTTGACAGTTGAACAGTGCGCAAGTCACGCGTCTTTAATTCACAAATTTCCTTACTCCATGTGTCTTTCCCCTCCCCCCATGCAATCGATATCTGTGCAGAAGTCGGGCCATTCTTGAAATCGGTGATTCCTCTTTTTTAGACCTCTTCACCACCGTGCCGTGCCGTGACGTGACGTGACGTCTGTCCAGTATATGTTCATTATCTTTCCCTCCATCGCCGATCTGTTACCTACGACATTGTCACCACAACACAGCCAAGAACAACGATAACAATAGCAACTGCTCCAGCTCTAGATCCAAAATCTATACAGCATGCAGGGCCGCTCTCTTAGGGGCGAGAGGCCCTCTGCAACTTCAAGGCCCTCGGCGGCTTCAAGATCCTTGGCGTCTTCGGGAACGGGAACGCGAACTGGTGCCGCATCACGCTCAAGCATTCGACCACCTGCCTCGAGAACATCATCCCTTAGACACCAAGCTACCCACCATGCTACCGTCGCGGCGAGAATCGACCGCACTGCTGCGCCTTCGCCTGCCGAGTCTATGATCTCTACTGCCACCAGCGGAACTAAGCGTAAGGATCGCGAATTCGAGATCGAGGCATTCGAGGAGACCAATATCAATGTCGTTGTCCGATGTCGGGGACGCAATGAGAGAGAGGTAAAGGAAAACAGCGCTGTTGTTGTACGCACAGATGCTGCCAAAGGAAAGCTAGTCGAGCTTTCCATGGGTCCCAATGCACTGAGTAACAAGACGTACAACTTCGATCGCGTTTTCTCCCAGGCTGCCGATCAAAGCATGGTCTATGAGGATGTTGTCAAGCCCATATTGGAAGAGGTAAGCAGGCTTGTGCGCACTTGTGTCGAGCAGAGCTAATCCGCCTTGTAGATGCTTGGAGGCTTTAACTGCACTATCTTTGCCTATGGCCAGACCGGCACTGGTAAGACATATACCATGTCTGGGGATATGAATGATACCTTTGGTCTTTTGTCAGACGAGGCGGGCATCATACCCCGAGTACTGCATTCGCTTTTCAACAAACTGGACGCGGATGAAACCGAGAACTTTGTCAAATGTTCGTTCATTGAATTGTACAACGAGGAGCTTCGGGACTTGATATCCAGCGAGGACAATGCCAAGCTAAAGATATATGACGATACCTCCCGCAAAGGCCACAACGCAACTATTGTCCAGGGCATGGAGGAGTCGCACATAACAACTGCCGCTCAAGGCATCAAACTCCTACAGGACGGCAGCCTCAAGCGGCAGGTTGCCGCAACCAAGTGTAATGACCTCAGTAGTCGTAGTCATACCGTTTTCACCATAACCACCTGTATCAAGAGGACTGGCGAAGACGGAGAGGACTATGTCAGTGCTGGAAAGCTGAATCTGGTTGATCTTGCTGGAAGTGAGAATATCCAACGATCTGGTGCCGAGAACAAACGTGCTGCCGAGGCCGGTCTCATCAATAAGAGCTTGCTTACTCTCGGACGGGTCATCAATGCCCTTGTCGACCATAGCCCGCATATTCCCTACCGAGAGTCGAAGCTCACGCGCTTGCTTCAGGACTCCCTAGGCGGTCGTACCAAGACGTGTATTATCGCAACAATATCCCCAGCCAGGAGTAATCTGGAAGAAACCATTTCAACACTAGATTATGCGTTCCGAGCCAAGAACATTCGCAACAAACCTCAGGTCAATCAACTCATTAATAAGAAGACACTCCTTCGAGAGTTTACTCACGAAATCGAGCGTTTGAAGAGTGAATTGATCGCCACACGACAGAGAAATGGTGTTTACTTGTCGAACGAAGCTTACGAAGAAATGACGGTTGAGAGCGAATCGCGGCGAATCCAGAACGAGGAGCAAGCTGCCAAGATCGAAACACTCGAGTCCAATCTACGGAACAAGGTCCAGGAGCTCTTTTCTTTGACTACGAGTTTTATGGGGTTGAAGAAAGACCACGAAGCCACCAAGTCTCTGCTAGAGGAGACGAAAGGCGTTCTCGACCAGACCGAGCTCGTATTAGAGGCAACCCGCAAGACCCTAGCCGAGGAAACTCATATCCGCGAAGCACATCAGAAGACCGAAGAACAAATGCACGTTATTGGCGGTGAACTTATCAATACGCTTCAGAAGACAGTCAGCCATGTCGGTGGTCTACATGCGAAGAACAAGCGGAAGTCGGATCTACAGATGTTGAATCGGAGCAACTGGGCGATGGCCCAAGGCGAGGTTGCTGATGTCACCAGTTTAGTCGAGAACCATGTAGAGCAATTCCGCAATGAGCAGCAGCAGCAAATATCTAGCATTTCAGAGCGCATGCAGTTATTTGTCCAGGACGAATTACAGAAGCTTTCAACGACACAATCATTCCTAGATCAGAACCTCGAACTATTCGCTCAGTCTAAGAAGGAGTTGATGGAGCAGAAACAGACGTCAAAAGACGAGATGGACGAGGTGCTTGAGGAAATCAAAGAAGTTCGAGACAACATCAAGGAAAGGGTAGGCGACAGTCTTCAGGCTATTGCGACTGCTGCCGAGAGAATCGCTCAAGACGTCCTTAGCGAACTAAACACCTTTCACAACCAGCTCCATACATCATATGCATCCCTCGGTCGAGAATTCAAGTCAATTTTCGAGGACTTGCTGAAGCACATCGCATCCCAGCGACAAGAGTCCGACGAACTTAGAGAGCAGCTTCAGCATGCTGGCGAGAACCTTGTTCAGTCAAACGTGTCTGTCTCAGCTCAGTTACAACAAGTCATACAAGAGGAGAGGAGGCAGGCTGCTGAAGAACGACGAAATTTGCTAGCTCAAATTACTACTCTAATCAACTCGCAGGCTGATCTTCAGGAGTCGCGCTTGGCTAACAAGGCAGCGTCGATCCAGCAGAGCGTGCAAGAGAGCAACACTACGTTCGAAGGTCGTCTGGCCCAGTATTCCCAGGGGATGGACAACTGGGATGAAAAGGAGGATCGATTCGTTGATGAAATTGCCATCTCTCGCGAAACTTTGAAGACTAAATTGCAGGAAGACTGGACGGTATGTTCGCTAGTTTTCTTTTGGAGCTACCATGTACTAATTATGCCACAGGCCGCAAACAACCATAGCACATCTATCCAGGGAACCACGAAATCTGTCCATGCCGAAACCGTACGGGTGGTCGATGAGCAGATGAAGGATCTCGATGAGCAGATGACGTCCCTAGATGACTTTGTCGCCCGGGCCAGGTCACAAAACGCCCAACATCACGACCGGTACTCGGATTCTCTGGAAAATCTCTCCAGCACTGTCGAAGGATCATATGAAAAGATCGGCGATCACTTCAAGACGACATGCTCTCGCGTAGAAGAGCTAGGCGCAGAGATGGATACGGACATCAGGGCTACTCGGGGTGCCTTGGAGCCTTTGTCAGAAAATGTGTGTCAGCCACTTGCCAACCTTCGCCAAGATATATCCAACACGGCATTGCAAGAATATAAGCCGACGGGCGAGACGCCGCAAAAGATGGCCTACCAATATCCCACCGAGCTTCCACGCACGGAATCACGTGGGGCTCTCATCGCACAATTCAATGGCGAGCCATCACCTTGCAAGACGCCCACGGTATACGCAGATGTAGATCCAACGCTACAAGAGAATCGATCTCCATCCCGGGCCTTCTCAGTAGACCATACTCTCCCACTCTCAGATCGAATGTCGATGAGTCTCCGTGAGGTACATCCCAATATCAACAATGCTGGCTCGTTCAATTTGGACGCACGCGCTAATTCCACGATCCACGAGTTCAGCGCCGTTATGGGTGCAAGCGTAGATGTAGTCGAAGATCACACGATGCCGCTGTTTAAGAAGAGCCGGCTCGGACGGCCTAAGGCTGCAAAGAAAGCAGCGAGTGCGGAGGGCAGGGAGAATGTGCCGCTCCTGGCAGCGGTCGTGCCGGGAAACGGGACGGAGATCTTCTCGCAAAGTACTTCTAGGAGAAAGAGCCCACGACTCAACTGAAGGACAAACAACGGCACATACACGCTATATATACCTAATGGGCGGGGACTTGTACTTATAAGAGTTGGTGTTCAGGAGATGAAGGCATGGGAGCAAGCTTGGCCACTAGGCTTTCTCGGGCTGGTATCGGGAGTGAATTCGTTCACGGCGGTAGGGTATATTGGTGTGGCGATGATGGAGATGGAGTTTTCGGAAGCAAGTACATTCCCTTTTTTCTATGTCAGTATAAAAAAAGGAGTACAGAAGTGTTTGGGATGGGTTGGTACAGTTTTTCCTCCTTGATGATGCATTTCTTCGATTTTTGTCTAAGTACATACATACAGGCTTAGCCAGTATACTAGATACCCCTGAAGTTTTCAAGTCGGTTATACTCTTAGGGGGGGATAGGGTGTAGTAAATCCAATGAGAAGTTTATTATTGATTGCGTTTCATAACGTTGGTCTCCTTAAGTATGTTCTAGATTTGATACATCCAGTGGAGGTTACTACTTAGTAAGGAATAAAGAGCAAGAAAGGAGAGAGGAAGAAGGATGGATCAGGGTGTTTCTTACCTACCACACTATGTCATCTCGCGTGGCTCCTGGTGATACAAGGTAGGAGTACTTCAGGTAGGTACCTACACTTATACGTACATCAAATGCACCATGTAGAGAAACTGTATAGCCAACCAAAGCAGTGTCACTAGAAAATTGAGGGTAAATACCGGTAGTAGCTGCCCGAGAGCTGAAGGTACTTCTAGATACACACATAATGAATGGCTGCACTCGTACCTAATCAAATCTACAAGAAGGAAAGAACGTATGGACATGCTTGCCGTTGTCCAGAAAACGACCTAGCCTATTCTACTTGCATAATTCCATGTTGACGGTCAATTTTTAAAAGTACTTAGTACCTATTTGATGCAGGTCTGGCAGGTTTGGGTTGATTGCTTTCCTTTACATCCATTAATCAACTCAATCCACCTGATTTACATTTGATACCTACCTACATAAGTACTTTACCTGTCAACTAGACCTACCTCACGACATCCTACAACAACCTTAACCCAAGACGCAAACAACCTTCTCTAGTTCTTCTTCTTCCTCCACATGCAAAAACTGTAACGCCACAGGATCTATTCGGTTTGTTTGTTTTTTTTCACTCCATAGGATCCAGCCTCGGTCAATAGTGTACCTAAAAACTACCCAAGTCATCTTCAGCTGGTAGGTTAGGTACGTACCTCGGAACTC
The DNA here is from genome assembly GCA_022544895.1 of Biscogniauxia sp. FL1348. Classification (NCBI taxonomy): domain Eukaryota; kingdom Fungi; phylum Ascomycota; class Sordariomycetes; order Xylariales; family Xylariaceae; genus Biscogniauxia; species Biscogniauxia sp. FL1348. The sequence continues at coordinate 77,680 of JAJNNV010000019.1, forward strand.
TGGTTTGCCTGCCTGCCTGCCTGCCTACCTACTACCTACATACGACATCAAATATATCTTTCCTGTCTGCGAAATCTACCACACACCCTGAATCTGCCTCGTGCACGAAAACCCTTTCGGCACCTCTGCATCACCCTACCAGGTAAGTTCATCTCGGTATGGTCTATGCACCGGATACGGATGATTCTTACTTTCAAACTTCAATACAGCAGAGTTGCACGGCAACCTCTTTTGCCCCCCAAATCCACAACTTTAATACGGCTGCAAAATCCAGTCCTCAGACTTTCTCCTATATTCTCTCAGGCATGTACATTCATGTTTCTACCACTACTAGTCTATTAATTCCTCACATCCATGTTGCCTTGCCATATTCAACCAACCTGTTTCTAACCTCCGCCCTAGTCTCCTCCACGCCTTGAGCAGCACACTACCTACTCAGGTCACCAATATACTCCCTTGCCGCAGTCAACATGGCCGGCAACGGACTGTTACCCAATGCCGTCAACCTGGGTTTGCTTTTCGGACTTGGCAATAATCCATTCCAGGCCATCCCCCCGGTTTCTGCTCGATCCAATGGGGTTGTTGTCTGTGCTATATGTGGCGGTGTTTGCAAGCCAACGGTATGTGGCAGATATCCCCCATGACTCCTAAAGCATCAATCTAATTCACGAATAGGTAGCCTCGGCTCTGGATTCCAATGAAGAATCTGAGCGGGACTGGATGCACCCAATGGTCATCAAGGCAAAGCCCGAGTACAACAAATGGCGCCAACATCCATCCACTGCCCAAGCTTTTAGCCGAACAGATGACCATTTATTCGTCGAGATGGACGTTTCCGCCTTTCTCGGCCGCGCAGACGGATTCCGTGTCTCTGACTCGAGCACAGACTCCGGAGTCTCTGTAGTCTCTATCAACACTAGCGACTCGGAAATGGCCATTCCCGTTCATCCCAGCTGTCTGAAGATTGCCAAGGTTTTCTGCCGGTACCAGTCTCGCTTCGATATCGACTTCCGCAGCCCCGACGGCGGTGCACCTTCTAGCATCGCCCATCTCTACGAAATTTGGTGCAAGCGTGCTATTGCCATCTGCCCTAATGGCGTCATGACCACGCCCTTCAAGGAGCCGTCTAATTACTTAGGTGCCCCTTGTGCAAACCACCTTCCAGACTACATCAAGATGCTAGAATCGGACGACGACCTGTACAGGTACGAGGCTGATCCGATATGCCCCGACGATCTCACATGTGAAGTTGTCTGTGTAAACCTGCAACCCCTGGGCACCGGCGACCTAAGCCCAAGCCCGGAGCTAGCCGAATGCTGGGCGCGTATTGAGCAGTTGCCCCGTGAAATCGGCGAACGCATACTTGAAGCCATAGAACCCTTCGAGGATGGCTTCACAAAGGAGTACTTGGAGCCTACGCGCGTTCTGCCCAGTGACTGGTGGAGGGAGAAGCTTATGTCTGGCTCCTTGATTCCCTGGTTGTTTGACCTCAAAGATGAAGCTGTGGATCACTATAGCCAGATTAATGGCCATCAGAACTGGGATTGGGAACTTTTGTGTCGCCAGCTCGCGCAGCCGGACGTCTTCGAGAAAGAAGGTATTCTATTTACCGCCTCAGACCACGTCTGGAACCGACAGCGTATCTGGAAAGTGCTATACGCCGCCCGTTTGGGACATATGGTCTTTGAGCTTCCTGCTTAGATCCAAGAATACTTAAGCTTGTTAGCAGGAATTCTTTCTTCAACCTCTCACACCAGCCCCTAGTTTGAACCACACCGGCAACCATATACCCTTTCGATTGATACCAGAATGCGTGGAAGTTGTTATCTTCTCGTATTCACTTTACCCTTTTTCGCTGACCGCTCAGGTCCTGGATACGCCGCACTGAAATTTGGGGTCCGAGGCTTGGATGCAGCAATGTTCACCACACAGATGCAATTTTTGCCCGAGTTGAAACGACTTGACCGGATGTCGGATATGATTGTGGATGATGAACCAGTTTCTGCACCTTGGTACCCCTAGTACAGCTTTGAACTACAATCTATGTAGATAGCTAAGGAGGAAACCACCCTATAAACCATTGCTTCTGATGAAGCTATCAATCTATTTGATGGCGGTCAGAAGTTGAGGCTAGGTACCTGGCAAAGTCAGAATCCGATTAGTAGGTAGATGATGACTTGGGATCTGGTAGTTAGCTACTTCTTCCTCTTCTGTTGGTAGTTAGAAGCTGATCATGTTGCGAATACTATTTTCTTGTTCATTGCATAGGCTTTATTTTTCTCCGACTCCTTAAATATTAGTCTTTTTTTTTTTTTGCGCATGTCTGTGCTCGGTCGTAGCATAATATAAGTTGGGGGCTCAAGAAGCGTTGTTGAAAGATGCTTAATGTTTTGTGGTGGATCATTCCCATACATTTCCCCAGTAGCAAAACAAGAGGATCTTGGTAGAGGTATGGAGGTAACGTACCTATATACTCTGCGGGCAGGTTTATGTATGGATCTTTTTTTGTTTAGGTTTCCGGTCCTTTCCTGATTATGTCAGTTCATCATAGCCAAGTTTTGGTTTTACTACTACTACTACAATGAAACTGATAAATCAGCTGCAGGGGGTCCGGCTTCTAACAAGGGTATGATTTCTTCCGAAGGCACATACTACATACCTACATAAATACTTAAATACGTACATACTCACCTACATACATACATAGTATCAATGTAGGTAGTATGTATGTATGTATGTGCATACACTACCAGAGACCGATGAAATAAAATAACATTCAATGAATAGCGTGCTTCCAGAACCAATGGAACGTGGCATACATTGATCAATCCATAAACGTTGATGTATGTACCTAACTTACTTAGATTGACTTAGGCTAGGTAGTGTACTAGGTATAGCTAGTAGGTAGGTACTAGTAAGCTAACCTGGGACTATTAGCAAAAAACCGTTTAGGCTAGACTATGCCGATATCAATTAAAGGGGAAAGTGTATTTCTGTTACGTTAATAAAAGCATGTTGTGTAATGTTCAATGTTCCTATTTCTGATGTATGTAACATAGTATCATTCAATTGTTCCAATTCTCGGAAGGTCGGCTATACGGGTAGGAAAGCTACCCACATTATAGTCAAAGCATTACTTATGTATACTACCTACGTACTTCAACCAACCTGGCTTATGGCTGGCCTATATGTGAGCACTCTTAAGTCCCTACAGCGTAGTACCAGACATATTAACATTACCTTAAACCGGCAAACCAGACTTTTTAATACCTATTACCAGCCGAATTGACAGAAAGAACATGAGTATCAATTTGTCTTACCAGCATAAATGCGTCTCACGTCGTAAGTCTAGGCTTTCTTTACTAACACTTTTTACACCACCTTTTGGTCCACAGCCAACTGAGGTCTTCAAGGGTCCTTGATCGGTTGACTCCACCTTCTTACATCGTCCTTATCGTCCGGGGACGCAGGCCCTTGCATTTGCAGCGGCGGATCCCCGCTGCAACGCAATTGCTCACCTCTGGAAGAATGAATGAACGATAAGCAATGCTGGGGGCGAGCAGGACAAGACGACGTTGTCTTCGGCGAGCTGGTCCCTGCAGCCTCTATCGCCATCCCGATCTACGGTATGTCGATGATAAGCCTGACCGGCCCGTTTCTCGATATAGGTATGGAACCGAAACCAACAACTACTACTAATACGGCACCGAGGCACTTATAAGACAATGCTTGGGAACCCCGATTGCCCACGGCAAATTGTGTGTGTGCTGCGTAGCTTGGCAGCCCATGTCTAAAACCAGGTCTATGTACGTTTGCGTCTACGTCTACCTACCTACATCGTCGACCCCCTTCCCAACCGACCCCAGACCTTTGCTTTTTAGGAAGTGAACCCCGGTGTGTCTTGGTTTGTTAATCGGCGGGCCTTTTTCCCAACTACGGCATATACCTACTTGTTGCTTCGCCATCGCCATCTCTCCGGGGGAAACACAGCCGGTCACAAGTCTTTCCCCCCCTCTCACTCACCTATTCTATTTTTTCTCGCTCTCTTTTTCCTCTTCAAAAGGAAAGGATTTCTCTCGAGCCATCTCACTTGCTACTGCTACTGCTGCTACTGTTGTTGCTGCGTTGTCAGATCTGATCAGTCAGATTTATCTCATGCAGCGAACAAGCAAAAACAGATGCATCTTTGTGTATGTACGTAATACCCAAAGTAGCTATACGAATGCCACCGAGAATTGCCTTTGGTTCCCAGCAACTCCCGCTCAAAACCGCTTCGGTCTCATCGCCGGCGGCTCCCCCATTACCAGACGGCTCGAAGAATAAGTATATGAACTCAAGAGGGGATCCGTGCCACACTATTCCCTATTAGCGCCATAGCAGACATACATACATACATCTATACGCACATACGCCGAGTGACTTGTGAAGCTCAGTCGCTTGCCAATTTCCTTGGTTTCCCAAGGTACTCACTTGGCTTTTACCTGAGTTTCTCACCTTTAAAATATAACTGGAACTCTTCGCCTCCAGGAAGCGCGGCCAGGAACACTGGAACAATAGCAACAACAACAATACCGACGACGACGACGACGACGATAGCAGCAAAGCTTGTTGTTATTTACTCCATTCCGCCCACGACGACAACACCTCCGGAAGGGTCCGTGTCGCTGAACGGTATTCAGTCAGTCATAACATGGCCAGCACCGAGTCAGGCCGTGCCGACTCGGGCGAAAACAAACAGCCCGAGCTGGGAGGCTTAGACGACGAGACAGTCGCCGCCGTCGACAGCGGCATTCAGGTCAATGCTGCGGGCTACAAGGACCAACTGAAGCGCCAGTATGGATTACTCGGCATAGTCGGCGTGGCCCTCACCGTCGACAACGCGTGGGCGGCCCTGGGCTCCTCGATATCGGTCTCGATCCGTAAGTTGTCATCCCGCACTCTTCCGTCCGTTCATCCATCATCTAGGTTAGGCTATTGCGATCACTTATAACTCACAAACACGCTCGTGCGCAGTTAACGGCGGTCCCCCGGGTCTTATTTTCGGACTTATTGTTGCCCTGTTTTACTATACATTCATTGGTCTGAGCCTTGCCGAGGTATGTAGGCCCTTTCCCTTCCTCTCCTTCTCTTCTATTGCCCATCCCTGACATTAATCCCTCCCACCTCGTCCAATCGGGGTTTTAACTACGATGTTACTTTACACTCGGACATTTCTATCCTTTTTTAATATGCTGACATTGGCTCCAAGCTCGCCTCATCGGTGCCCACCGCCGGCGGCGTGTACCACTGGGCGACCATCGCGGCCGGACCGCGGTACGGTCGCGTGGTCGGCTTCTTCGTGGGATGGATCAACTTTTACGGGTGGATGTTCGACCTGGCGGCGCTGTTCGAGATCACGTCCAACATCCTGGTGCAGATGTACGCGACGTACCACGCGGACACGTACGTGCCGGAGCCGTGGCACGTGTACGTGACCTACGTGTCGATGCTGTGGCTGTCGACGCTGTTCGTCGTGTTCGCCAACCGGCTGCTGCCGCTGACGCAGAACCTCGGCATGTTCTTCGTCATCGTCGGCGGCGTCGTGACCATTATTGTCATTGCCGCCATGCCCGAGCGCCACGCCTCCAACTACTTCGTCTGGGGCTCCTTCGCCGAGAACAACCTCACCGGCTGGCAGGGCGGCGTGGCCTTCCTCCTCGGCGTGCTCAACGGCGCCTTCACCATCGGCACCCCCGACGCCATCACGCACATCGCCGAGGAGCTGCCGCACCCGCGGCGCGACCTGCCCAAGGCCATCGGCCTGCAGCTCGGCCTGGGCTTCTTCTACGCCTTCGTGTTCGCCATCGCCATCGGGTACGCCATCACGGACCTGTCGGCCCTGCAGGGCGGCATCAACACGTACCCCCTGGCGGTGATCTACTCGCAGGCGACGGGCAGCGCGGGCGCCACGTTTGGGCTGCTCTTCATCCTCTTCCTCAGCACGGTGTGCTGCTGCGTCGGCACGCTGCTGACCAATTCGCGCACGTACTGGGCGCTCGCGCGCGACAATGCCGTGCCCTTCTCGTCCGTCTTCGGCCGTGTGAATGAGGGGCTCAGCTGCCCCGTCTACGCCACACTGTTCGTGTCCGTCTTGGCCACGGGGCTCGGCGCCATCCCGCTCGGCAGCAGCAGTGCTTTCCTCGCCCTCACCGGCTCGTTCATCGTGCTCACGAGCGTGTCGTACGCCATCCCCTTCGCCGCGAACATGGCCACCGGCCGCAAGTATTTCCCCCCCGGGCCGTTCCACCTGGGCCGCACGGGTTACACTATTAATCTGCTGGCCGTCCTGCTGATCGCTCTGTTCGACATATTCTTCTGCTTCCGTACGCTTTTCCTTATATATATCTCCCCCACCCCCCACGTCTCTTTGTCTCTCTCCTCTCCATATGCTAACACATCCGCACAGCATACTCACTCCCGACGACCGTCGAGTCGATGAACTACAACAGCGTCATTCTTGTTGGAACCGTCACGCTCTCGGGCATCTGGTGGCTGCTGCACGCGACGCGGCACTACCCCGGCCCCAAGGTCATGCAGCTGTACATACACGACGATGGTACAACAACAGCAGCAGCGGAGCCGGTGACGGCGACCACGACGCCGAATGGAGTGGCGGTCAGCGAGAAGAGAGCGTAGGCTTACGGGCTACTGATGACCATGATGAATGCGATGTGGCTTAATGATGGGTTAAGGAGAAGAAAACGTAATGCAGAGAAAAATTGAAGCGGCATCGCGGGGCGTAACGGAAGCAGGGACGGCGTTTTCTCTGCTAAGATGATGTGGTATGAACACGAGTATTTGAGAAAGTTCTGATGAGACCATGAGGTGGAACATACGTTTTGTCATTTGTTGTTATATATACCCAATACGTGATGATGAGTAGGGGAGGGTCAGAGGGCCTATATTTATCTAGGTACCTAGGTACGTTATAAAAGTAAATACCATCTCAGCACTGTATTCTTCTGAGTCTGACATCTTAGACAAGTCCCCGTATAAAATCAACTTGTAACTTATACGAGCCTCAGTGGACTGTAGAACGGGTAACTGAGAAGGAGACTGGCTGCTAATAATTATTATATATCTAGGTCTGGTACTTGCTATAGAGGTTGTCATGAAAGAGTTGTTAGCATTACCGTAAAAGAATCATAAAACTCCTTATTTCTCCCAACGGGCCCATTAACCCCTGAGCAAGCTAGCATTAGCATCATCCGCCTGGTCCAATTGCACCTTCACCCCCTGTGCCCTACGCTTCAGCTCGCTCAAACCCACACTCCCCCCTTTCCATTCTCCCTCTCCCTCTCCCTCCCCGCATCTCATCATCCAGCCCATGAAACAGCACCGCCAACGCGCTGCTCTTCCAGGGCCTCGCGCGGGCGCGGGCGGCAGCAGCCAGGAAGGCAGCGGCGGCGAAGGCCCAGCGGACGCGGACGTAGGGACTGGGCGGCGCGGGCGCGGCCGGGGCAGGGCACAGCGCCGGCGTACTCGTAGTAGTCCGAGTCGAAGAACGTTGGTCCCGCTCGCCACCCCCACCCCCACCGTCAGGTTCACCACCACCACCACCGCGGACGACGACACCGGACGGTTGAAGGCCGCCGCGCGAACAGCGTCCCGAACCACCCGCGCATCGCGAGCACGTACGGCGTCTCGTGGCCAGCGTACGTGTACGTGTACACGTCCCGGTCGGCGGACGAGCCCGATCGACGACGGTGGCGTTGACGAGCCGGCCTCGAACCCGGGTATCGAGCGTTCTGGACGCAGGCGGACGGGCGCGGCGTCGGACCCCATGAACACCAGGCGAGTGCGGGGCGGACCTGCGCGCGAGGCGTCAGGGAGAAGACCTCGGCGCGGCCACCCGCAGTCGGGAGGAGAAGAGGCGCAGTACGGGGCGTCAACGCGCACACGGCCGAGCGTCTCGTGCAGTTCCCCGTCTGGCACGCGAACGCGCCGGCCGCCCGTTGTAGACGGCCGATTTGAGGGGCAGGAGGGGTACGAAGCCGGCTGTTGGGAGTGGGAGTGGGAAGGTCAGTCATCATCGTCCAAGAAAAGGGGGTATGGTGTCGGTAATTGGGTCCTCTTGACCCCCCCCCCCCCCCTTTTTGGGGGGACGGAAAAGGGGGAAGGCACATGAAGAAGGAAGGCATGCATACTGCTAGACGTGTTCCTCGGCAGCGCATCCGTATAGTTGAGTGCCCGGTTGACGCTCGCTCCCTCGGGCGTCTCGACCGTGCGCGTCTGGTAGGTAACGACTTGCTGCGCGAAGGGACTCAGGCCCAGCGCGGCGATGGCTACGACGGCGCCGAGATATCTGTAGCCCAGGCTATTAGCATCGTTACTCCCCCTAGCTCAACCACGGCCAAAACAAAAAAGTAGCTCCCATTCTCGCCGCGGGAAACGCGAACAGAAGAACGAGCTCGTGTCAGAGAGGGGGGGTGTTTGATCAGTCGACTCACCCGCCGCGCCCGGTGCCCAGCAACTTCACGGCGCCCCAGGTGCCCCTGCTGGCCTCGTCGAAGCGCTCCATGTCCGCGGGCGGGGCGCGGCGCTCGCGGAAGCGCACCCACTTGAGCTGGCCCAGGGCGACCCCGACGCCGGCCGTGGCGACTGTGACCAGCAGCGCGTTCAGCGTGATGTCGTACGGCCAGTCCGGCAGCGCGCGCCCGTTGAACCGCGCCAGCACCCCCAGCGTCGCGCCCACCGCCGCCTCGAGCGTCCAGGACTCGGTCATTGGTGGCGTGCCGCTGCCGCGTCGGTGCTTCTGGGTCTTCGGCGCGGTGGCAGCGGCTGAGAACTTGGATGAGGCCGCGGCGGTCGTCGTGTCGAGGTCGTCGAATTCGGCCCCCCTGGCTGCGATCGTGCTGTCGCTCCATCCGCGCTGGTGGTGCGGAGGAGGCGCGGTAGTTCCGGCACCGGCACCGTGGATGGCGGTCCAGTACGCGGGGTTCACCTCCCGCAAGTCGACGTCGGCGTAGTCCTTGTGGGGATCCGTGCCGTCGCCGGGTGGAAAGGTCTGGCTGCTGTTTTCGGAGGAGACGACGTGGGGAGCAGCAGCAGCAGCGGAACGGGCGAACCCGTCGTTCTCGGCGGGGAATGAGAAGACGGCGCTGCTGTCGAAGGCGTGGCTATGCACTGGTGTGTACGCCATGATCACTTTGTCTCTCGCCAGATGTAGACTATAGCCTCGCCCTCTCACTTAAGAGGAGAACTATGTAGACAATAGACGAGATTAATGGAGAAGAAAAGAGGGTGGGAGGACAAGAGGCTCTCCTAAGTATATCTTTACTAAGATACGTCTGCTCTCTAGGTGTAGCAATGCTGTCAGGGATTCAGCAAGACAGGCGATACTGGCTTGCCCAAAGGCGACTGAGGAGCGGAAAAGTCGTTTATGTATAAGAAGGTCGCCTATCTAAATATATAAACTCAGCGTTTTGCGCTATAACAACGTCTTTTAGCCGTGCCACAAGGCGCGCTCCGTGACGGATATCTAGGATCCATCTTTGTACAGTTCTATACCCCTCTTATCACTAGTGCCTGTAAGTTCACTGCAACGGGGACACCGGTGCTGAAGTCTGAGGTTCGGAGGCTGACCGACTAGCTCATCGTGGCATCCAGCCACTTTCACGTATAGGCAAAGTCTCCCATCCCTTCCTCCAATCTCATTCTGTATGGATATCTACGGTGCATCCAACCGGCAATTCCTCTTCTCTCAGCTAGTTTGGCAGTCGGCTAGCCATGGCAAGCCGAGATATACAGCATCATCGTCAACTTAGTCGATGCTACCCTACCATGTGCGCCAAGGCGATGACGAGGTGTTTTCCGTCGTGAGGACGAGGCTCAATCGACTGTACAATACTAGCACATGCCGTCGACTGCACAGATAATGGAATTACTCTCTCTCACTGTGGTATGTGTGTAAGTCGTGCGTTCGATGCTGACGGCCAGCCAGCCAGCCAGCCAACTGCATATTGACGTCCCCGCGTCCGTCCACTCAGGATGGCCGTCCCGCGCATGCCAAGATGCAAGCGATAAGAGAAGCAATTCAGCCCGGTGCCTAGAAACAGGTTTTAGAGTCTGCCTCTGAAGAGAGGCGGCTGAGAGAAGGAGGGGGGAGGGGGGCAAGGCTCTGCGTGGATTTTCTCTAGAATGGTTACACTACAGGCGGACATCGTGCGCTGCAAGTTGGTTCGAGGTCTAGTGACGCGAGAATTATGTATGTATGTGTGATGTCGACTGATTCCTTTCTTCTTCTGTCCTTTGGGGGGAGTTTTGGGGGCGTAATTATTCGAGAAGGTCCGAGGAAAACGGTATAATAGGGCAAGTTATTACTTGTTTCTAATTTTATATCATTTACTAGGTATATTGAGAGAAAAGCGAACACTAATTGCCTGGTTGGCAATTAGCTCTTGTTATACGTTGTGTGCGTTGTATGTATGGTATGCGATATATATTGAAAAGGAAAGAAGACTTACGCGAGGCTCTGGTTTACTCGAGAGCCACTTTGACCGTCTGACCTCCAATGGGCAGTTCCCCGCGAATGTATCATCAGTCAGATGGCGTTGGGACACAAGAGAATCCCCCCCAACATGAATTGGTCTATAGTGTTTTATGCTGTGAACCTTGACCAGGCTAAGCTATGAGGCCGGATGCCGAACGGATATAAGTGTATATTATGTAATTTCTATGTTATACTATTATACCTGTCGTGACTAGATACAGCACAGCAGTTGACGGATATAAATACTATTTGGCTTGGGTGTAGGTTTATGCTCGCTACAATGCTCGCAGTAACTAATCTCAATGTTGTTGGCGATGAAACGTGGCTTGCAAGATCGAAAATGATATAATTATACTTCGTATTGAGAAAAAGAAATAACTATGGGATACAAATACTTATCGCTAGAAAATCAGGTAAACATCAAAGGACTTAATTAGCTAGTTCCTCTTCCAGAATTAAAAGAGGATATGGGTAAGAAAGAAGTTGCATGGGGTTATATAAGTTATAGAAACCGAGGTCCCTACGCATGAGATGCATATATTACCCTTAAGACATAGGATTCCTATGTGTTTTAAGTTTTTGATGATGTATGCCAACGTAAAAGATTTTGATAATAGTTAAAACCAGCTTAACATACAAAATGCGACTAGAGTTCAGAACATAATCACGGTGACACATTGGATGCCCATGTTTTGTCACACCTCCTACTAACAATATGTACCTCGACGGGCTATACATCAGAGAGGACAAAGAAAATAATTACAAATACCCCAGTATCCCTCCCCAGCCGACATTCATGGCAAATAAATGTAACTAGACAGCCTACTTTATTTACGCTTACATCAGCCAGCTACTACGAGTCAAACATTATAAAAATAAAATAAAAGGCCCGAGAGCTCATGAAGGGAATAAATCAACACGCGATTTCATCTCAGTGGTGGTAAGATCATTTAGACATGTAGTGATATGGGCTTCTACCCTCATCATTATAAGTCTTCATTTATGCAGTACCCAACAGTGAGAATGATGGAATTCAAGTAGCGTAGCCACATCATCAGACAAGATAATGGCCTTTTACTTTGATTTGACAATGAAAGAAGCCCCAAACGATTGAAGGGGGGTGTCACGGTTCACGTTGTGGCGGGAGGGATTACAGTAGCTCGCCGAAAAAAGGGGGGGCGTCCACCGCCGGATCGGCAAAGTTGGACCTCGGCACATTCTCTACCCTTTCAACCCACGCCCTCCCAACGTCACCGCGGAAGTGACGCGAGCAATGGCACCTCGGCCTCTCCCAACACGACAACTCCTATGGACGGCTCTTGTTTCTGCGCGTGCTATACACTATACCGCACGCCCAACCCATACCCGGCTCTTTGCTTCCTACGCAACGCGCGTCGCAGGACAGAGCCTCGGGCGTGCTAGTGGTAGTGGTAGTAGAGTGAGACAGCTACGGAGACCACAAACCAACCTCTCAGCTTCACTCAGGATGCCGAGCGGGGCCCGGGCAGTATCATCGGCGGACAAGCTGGCGGAGGGGGGAAAGAAAAAGAAGGCGTGGCCGGCGCCGGCGGAGCCCCGCCCCAGCGCCAGCGTGATCATCCTCTCGCCGACGAACCAAGTGCTCCTACTGCACCGGGTATCGACGTCCTCGGCGTTCCCGTCGGCGCACGTGTTCCCGGGGGGCAACCTGTCGGACTTCCACGACGGGGTCGTGCCGCCGCCGGGCGACCCCCGGCGCCACGAGGACTCGCTGCCGTACCGGCTCTGCGCCATCCGGGAGACGTTCGAGGAGAGCGGGATCTTGCTTGCGCGGAAAGGGGGGCGCGACGGCCCGCTCCTCGAACTCCCTGAGGAAGAGCGCGAGAGGGCGCGCAAGGCGATCTACGCGAACGAGGTCAACTTCGTCGAGTGGCTGCGGAGCGTGGGAGGGGTAGCCGACACAGGTAAGTCAACCGGCCAGCCAGCCAGTAGGAAGAAATTCTCCTATTGTTTCATTAAATTTATCTGCCCCCCCAACTCATCCGTCGTGAGCTTATTCCCAAAGACCAAAAAAAAAAAACACCCCCTCCCCCTTCCCCAACCCCCCTTCTCATCCCACCCTTGCGCTGCGTTTCCTCTCCACCAAGCACAGGTTCCATGCACGTCTTATACCCTCACAGCACAAAAACCTACCTAGCATTGCACACCTACCTACCTACCTAACTGACGCCGCCCCTCCCCCCGCGCAGAAAACCTCATCCCCTTCACGCGCTGGATCACGCCCGCGGCGCAGCCCAAGCGCTTCACCACGCAGATGTACATCTACATGCTCCCGCTCTCCGGCTCCGGCTCCGCCGCAAACCCGTCCAGCAACGCCCTCTCCAGCACCACCACCGCCGAGACGACAACGCCGGTGCCCACGCCCGACGGCGGCGTCGAGATCACAGCAGCGCGGTTCGACGACGCGGGGGCGTGGCTCGCGCGGCAGCGGGAGGGGTTTCGTGGCGACGATAGTACCATGGTGATGATGTTCCCGCCGCAGTGCGTGCTGCTGCACCTGCTGTCGGGGATCCTGACGACAACGACGACGGCGGGTGCGCAGCGGGAGCAGCTGCGCGGGTTTGTGGGCGCGGTGCCTGCCCCAGGGAACCGGAACCATAGGACGGCGCGGATCCCGTGGGGCGAGAAGGTGATATCGCCGGTGACGCTGGGGCGCGCGCGGGACGGGCGCGTGATACTCGGGCTCGACCGGCCCGGGGCCGCGGAGCTGGAGGAGGCTGGGCGGGGCGGCGACTGGGAGAGCGTGGTGCTGGTGCGGTGGGAGGAGGGGCGGGTGAGGGATGTGGAGGTTAGAGGGCGGGAGGAGGTGCTTGCTGAGCAGAGGGAGGCGGAGAAGGAGAAGGAGAAGGAGAAGGCGGAGAAGCTGTGAGGATGAAAGAAGGGGGGGGGGGATGGAGGATAGATTTTGCAATTATTTTTTAAGCCTGAGCTGGAATACTCAGGGAAAGCACATTATTATATCTCATGGCATGTTTATATTATAGAGAACCGCGAGGAGGAATAAGAGCATAGAGGGCTTCACCGGTGGAAAAAGACAAAGGCCCCCTACCTATAATGTACCTATTGAAAAGAAAAACTTTCTCTACTAATGGCTATACATGCCGAATAGTAATATTCCACATCACAAGGTCACGCATATGTGCGAGAACTCCTCCCATACGTAGGGTAGGGGCTGTGCCCATGTCCTTTTTTTCATTGTCCTACTGAATATACCTATTAACGTTTATAAGCAATTTTAGTCACAAGACTCACTCGCCGTGGGCGCAGCAGCGGCAACAATAGGGCAGCGGTAAGCAACATATAAGGTCGGCATGCACTGATTTGTGAGAAAAAGGTAAGGTATATTTCGGATATTGTAAGAATGCTGTAGAGTTGGACCGCCATATGTCAGATCACCCAGCCTCTTACATACCTACTATCGTGACAGAGCCCGTGATAGATATTGCTGGCTTCGAAGCTCGGCTTTCGATGATTATTCCAGAGTGTTCCTTGTATCCGATGAGCAATTCCCATGTACTGATCCTGTATGTATATATTGCTCTTGTAATAGTATTTACACTTGTATTTCATCTAACTCGGCTTAAGGTCTTTAGCATTAACAATTAATTTATATTAGCCTCTGTTTTTATAGTACTTCGGAATCTGCAGGCTTTCGATCAGTAGTAGTCTAAGTTGCCATCTTAATATCGTACATATGCCGAGATGATATTATAGCTTAATCATAATACCTACATAGCTTATACATTAGTAGGTTTCTATATTTCCGTATGGTGGCGTAGTTTGTAGTGATCTTGGCTAAGAGGCTTCACGGGATTTGAAAGGTATTAGAGGTTGTAGGAATGATGGAGAGCTACTAAACCTGTCTCCGGTACAGTATACGCTACCAATATATAGGGTATGCACAATATGTACCTAACCTAGGTAGGCTAAGTAAGTATGTACACTTCCTGACCTATCTACGCCCAGTTAGCCAAGACAGTGTGTACGCTAATTCCGACCGTACACGAGGTGGACCGTACCGGAGGTCAGGTCAGGTTACATATCAGCGGCCGTTTGGAATGCCTATAAGGCCGTACTGCATATATACAACTTTAAGCATAGATGACCGACATCACCCTCCCCCCTTTTATATATATAACTACCTACCTAGGTATATAAAAAAGAACCATTTCCTTCCTTTCTTTCTTCCTCTCTCTACCCAGCATTTCTCATATCTCTTTACTCAAAGAATTTTTCTACCAACCCTATTTTTACCATACAGAAGAACAGACACCTAGACCGCGAAAAAAAAAGAAGAAGAAAGAAACAAAAGAGAGAGAAAAAGAGAAAAAAAAACCGAAATGTCCGACACGACCCCCCACCCCCGAGTCGGCGTCGCCGCCATCATCCGCAACGCCGCAGGGCAGCTCGTAGTCGGGCAACGCGCCGGGAGCCACGGGGCCGGTACGTCCCCCCTTCCTCTTCCCTTCTCCTCCCTCTCCCCCTTTCCTCTCTCCCTTCTTTACCCTCTTCCCCAACCCTTTCCCCTTCCCCCCTCCCCTTCCACATCCCAAACACTCCACCAAACTAACCCCCCCCCCCCCCCCCCCCCCCTTCCCCCTCAAAGGCACATGGCAATTCCCCGGCGGCCACCTCGAGATGGGCGAGTCGCTCCCGGGGTGCGCGGAGCGCGAGACGCTCGAGGAGACGGGGTTGCGCGTGTCGGGCGTGCGGGTCGCGGCCGCGACCAACGACGTGTTCCCGGCCGAGGGCGAGGGCGAGGGGAAAGGGAAAGATGCCAAGCACTACGTGACCGTGTTTGTCGAGTGCGCGATGCTGGACCCTGGGGCGCAGCCTGAGGTTAGTTAGTCAGTCTTTTTTTTTTCTTTTTGGGGGGGGTACATTTGTTCCCGGCTAGGGGCGGCGGGCGGGAGAGAGGGAAAGGGAAGGGAGAGGGAGAGGGAGGTGCGGATGGGATGGGGGGAAATGAAAGGGATTGATTATGCCTGATAATAATGTACCAACTCACTGACTATAACCCCGGGGTCGGGGGGGAATAAACCCACACTCCCCCCCTTCCCCCCTTTCCCCCCGGAATAAAACAGGTCATGGAGCCGAATAAGTGTCTCGGCTGGCGCTGGATGGCGTGGGACGAGCTGCACACGTGGTGCGCGCACCACGACGACGACGGCCCCGAGTGGGCCGACAAGAAGGTCTTCCTGCCGATCCGGGACCTGGCCAAGGACCACCCGGAGCTCGATTTCCTGGCTAAGTGATTTAGGGCTAGCAAGGTAATATACACGTTGTACCCCCTTCCCCGATTTGTGGCTTAGGGTTAGTGAATACTAACTTCCGGGGGAGAGGGGGGGGATGGATGATGAGAGAAGGGGAAAGGAAGGGAAGGGAAGGGAAAGGAAGGTTTATGAGCACCTAGGTTTTGCGTGAAGGGGCAAGGGATGAATCCCACAGTACACCGGAGGGGAAAGGAGGTTTGGGTGAGTGGGCTAACTTTAGACTGGTCTATTTTTGTTGTTGCTGTCGTCAAGAATTTCCCTAAATGTTGATATACCCTCAAGCGGCGCAAATCTAAACATACAGGTTTCCCTATATAGAGAGACAGAGGAGAATATAAGAAAAGAGAGAGGAAAGAGCTGGGGGGTGAAGAATAGAAAACAATAGTAAAATACCGAATCTCTTTAAATACCCTTTCAACCCTCTTCTTTCCCTGATTTCTCTCCTTTTCCAACCCCCCCCCCCCCCCTAACCTAACTAATTCACGTCTATCTCATGTGTTGGGGCCAGCTCTCACCTTATTCCCAGGATAGCCTCTTCTACACCTATACCTATACCTATAGCTCCCTTACACAGATCCCCCATGTCCAAGCCTTCCGCCACCTCCACAAGGGACAACTTCACATTACCACCTATTCAGAACCTCAAAGTCACACTTGTATGGGGAGTTATACACAATAATGTCAAGACTTAGTCAGATAATATGATAGCTTTTAAGGGGTATATGTTGATTGTGAAATTTCTCCATATCCTTCATCATAAAAATTATCTACCTAGGCATAATAAATCTTTCTTTATTATAACCATGCACACTATCATCTAAGTCTCTAACAAATCCAATTCCAGCTGTGATAATGCCTCACATAGCTGAACTCCATGTCTTATATATGCTGTTTTGAGGTATCGCGAATTATCCCTACGCTTTACGCACAGAAAAACCACAACAATAGTCCATATGCACAATGAAGACATTACCTAAGTATTAGGTACATTTTATTACTTGTAGGCATGCACATTCAATAACAGATATAATAGAATATTTAGGATCATATTTCATTCAGCATTCATCCCTTTGGGATATTTTCTCCCTAATCTACATGCAAAGACGCCGAAAACCCAGGCAGTTAGTTCCTTGAGACGTCGAGATGATCGAGGGAGTATCTGGTGATGGACAAAAAGATGGCGCACGTCCCGATAGACTTTTTTTTTTTTTACCTTCCCACACTTCCCAAATCGAGCCGTAGAAGAAAACTGTCCCCCTTGACACTCCCATGTCTATCAATCGCGCAGATGAACATCATTCATGTCGTATGCTCAACCCCGAGCGACCTAGCTCCCACGTATCTATATCCCAAGGACGAAACCCGAAAAAAAAGGACAAAACGAGACGCTTATCTGGAGGCCATGGCCTTGGTCACCAGTCTCTTCAATGCCAGCTCCTTCTTCTTAAGATCGTCGGCGCTTGAGTCCTCAATTTCGAGCTGGGCCATAGCATCACTCAGGGACTGCTCAATCTTCTCCTTCTGACCGCGCTTCAGCTTCAGGGACATAGTAGGGTCCGAGACGATCTCCTCAACCCGGCTGATGTACGACTCTAGCTGCTGCTTGGCCTCAAATCTCTTGCTGAAAGCCTCATCGCTGTTCTTGAACTTCTCGGCGTCTATGATTTATGTTAGCAGGGGCTCGATAGGAGAGGGGAGGTGCGGAGAGAGCCTACCGTTAATCATGGTCTCAATCTCAGAAGAAGACAGCTTGCCGACAGAGTTGGCAATGGTGATGTTAGCACTGCGGCCGGAAGTCTTTTCAGTGGCGGTAACCTTGAGGATACCGTTCACATCAACCTCGAAAACAACTTCCAGGACGGCCTCACCAGCCCGCATGGGAGGGATGGGGGCCAAGGTAAACTCTCCTAGAGAAGTGTTGTCCTCGCAGTTGACACGCTCACCCTGGTAGACAGGGAACTGGACGGTCTGCTGGTTGTCGGCAACAGTGGTGAAGGTTCGCTTCTTGATGGTAGGGACGGTCTGGCCACGAGTGACAACGGGGGCAAAGATGTTACCTTCCATGGCAACACCAAGAGAGAGAGGAACGACATCCAACAGAAGAAGGTCCGAGGTGTCGGCAGAGGTGGCCTTTCCGGAGAGGATACCAGCCTGAACGGCAGCACCGTACGCGACAGCCTCGTCGGGGTTGATGCTCTTCTCGAGCTTCTTGCCATCGAAGAAGTCGCTGAGGAGCTTCTGAATCTTAGGGATACGAGTAGAACCACCGACAAGAACGATCTCGTCAACAGCGCTCTTCTCGACGGCAGCATCCTTGAGGACCTGAGCAACGGGCTCTAGGGTACCAGCAAAGGCCTTGGCGTTCAGATCCTCGAAACGGGCACGGGTGATCTGGAGGAAGAAGTCATCGCCATCGAAAAGGGAGTCGATCTCAATGGTGGTCTGGGCACCGTTAGAAAGGGTTCTCTTGGCACGCTCACAGGCAGTCCGAAGCCGGCGGAGAGCTCGTGGGTCGCCAGAGATGTCCTTCTTGGTCTTGCGCTGGAACTCCTTCTTGCAGTGGTCCAGGAGGTTGGTGTCGAAATCTTGACCACCAAGATGGGTGTCACCAGCGGTGGCCTTGACAGTAAAAACACCGCCCTGGATGTTCAGGAGGGAGACATCGAAAGTACCACCACCAAGATCGTAGATCAGGACGTTACGCTCCTTGTTGGACTTGTTGGAACCAAGACCGTAGGCGATAGCAGCAGCAGTAGGCTCGTTGATGATACGGAGGACATTCAGGCCAGAAATGGCACCGGCGTCCTTGGTAGCTTGACGCTGGTTGTCGTTGAAGTAGGCCGGGACGGTGATGACAGCCTTCTCAACCTTCTTTCCGAGCTTGACCTCGGCAATCTCCTTCATCTATTCGCACAGAGTTAGCTGGATGGCCCATCCGGGTTGGTTAGGAGGAAGGGCGGCAGATGCGTACCTTGGTAAGAACCATGGCAGAGATTTCCTGGGGTGAGAACGTCTTGGTCTCGCCAAGGTACTCAACCTGTACCATGGGGTTGGTACCCTGCTCGACGACCTTGAAGGGCCATGACTCGATGTCCTTCTTGACGATAGGGTCGTTAAAGGGCCGGCCAATCAGTCGCCTACAGTGAATCAACAGTCAGCATGGCGCAGGCGTGAGGGCTCACTTATAAGGGAGGACGTACTTGACATCGAAGACGGTGTTTCTGGGGTTCATGGCGGCCTGGTTCTTGGCAGCCTCACCAATCAGACGTTCCTTCTCGTTGAACGAGACGTACGAGGGGGTAGTGAAGCTACCCTGCTCGTTGGCGATGATCTCGACATTGTTCCCCTCGTATGTGGCAACGCAAGAGTAGGTGGTACCTGTAGCGAGGCAGACGGGCCTTGGTCAGCAGATGATGACATGTCAGGTGGGCAATGCGATTCTGATTCCATTTGCATATCTGCTTTTTGCAGTTGCATTTCCATAATTTCATAGGGAGGGGCAGCACGACATACCCAGATCGATGCCGATGGCACCATCGTAGACTTCTTCGGCCATTTTTGCTGTGATGTTCAGAGGCGACTTGGGTAGAAGACAAACAGACGGCCGAAGATTGGGATTGAGGTGGAAAAGGTTGGGTGAGGGAAAGAAGAGAGGGAGGGCTGCAACGCAGGTGCAATAATTTTTTTTTAGGAAATCGATTGGATTTGTGCAGCAACTTTTTAAGAAAAAAAATTCTGCCAACGGGCGGTCAGTGGGGGGGAAATGGCAAATAGAAACCCCACCTGACTTTAAACCCCCTCCTCCCCCTCCCCCCCCTTCCCCCTCCTGCTCCTGCTCGTCCTGTACCTAGGTACCTAAGGTTAGTGTACTAGCCTTCCTACCACCTAAGTATGTATTTGATCCAATTTATTTACCTAAGCCAATACCGGTCCCGATTCAGACCCTTCCCCTCTAAGTACCTACCTATTACTTAGCTTGCCTCACCCTGTCAGACCAACCCAAGACCCTTTCTTTGACTAAACGTGAGAGAAAATTTTTGAATGGTTAGGATCGCATGTATCAATGTGCTTAGTGGGGTGACTCGTGCACCCACCTTTTTAACTACATACCCTATCTACCAGCCTACCTAAAGGCTAGGTAGGTTAGGAGATTTCTGATTCTCCAATATCAATCAACGCCACCCTTCCTTATTACCTATGATTGTTAGTGCAGTACTTAACACTCATTCTACTTACTATCCACCGGGGAATCCGATTTTCGACTTATACAAAGTACCTAATGACGAGTCTGAAAAAAAGAAGAACGTCCCCATTTTAATTAATCATTTCACCCTTAAAAGCTAGGGGATACTGAGATGAATAGAGTCATGTATATTCACAAGTGCCTAATAAGAAAAACACAGCTAAGGTTAAAAAAAAAAGAAAAAACAAGAATGGCTAGATGGACCGAATACAAACCAAATAGTCAGGCATAAAAAGTAACATCCTTATGAAAATTCATCTAGACTAGATTCCAACTTACTCGAGAAAATATCAAATATCCCCAACTCATTCGTCTCATCTCATTAGATCGGCTATACATTAACGTTGAATTACTAACTACAACCATGCACACGTAAAAAAACCTCGAGACCAACCAACTAACTCCCCCCTAAAAAATACCTAGGTATTTACGAGGAAAAAAAAAAGAAAAGAAGAAAAATCTCGTTGAGAAACTAAACGTAGTCGCTAATCGTACATGATAGACAGACAGACAGACCATCGTCCAGTCTAGAGATCCCAGTTATTGGAAGACCCAGAAGCTGCACTTTGCATCAACCAATCCAGGGCCAATGCCTGGTGCGCCAAGACAAATTCCATGCTATGGATGCTATCGATCCATAGGGAATCCCCAATCAATTGAATTGAACTATGAAAGGGATATCGATCGCATTCATGGGTGCTTGAGTAGATTGAAGTATACCACATACTTCTCTAATACCATGTTCAACCCGTTGGCACTCGTCTCGCCCCTGGGAAGCGCAGCTACAAGCGATACCTCAAGGCGATTAGTTCCATAGTGCAGTGAAACATCGAATACTGGCTCGCCCCGCTTATCAAACGCAACTGAGGATGGGTATAGCCGTGTAGTATCATGGAGCACGTTCAATCTCCATTCCCGTTGCTGCGCTTCAAGGAATCCCGCCACATGTGGTTTTAGCTGTAGCCGATAATGGCTCGCAGGAGCATTGAAGAAGATTTCCTGCTGGCACTCGGTGGCGCTTGTCGGGATTGAGATCGATAGTCGACTCTCTACCTGAAGGCCAGGATGAGAGCAGATGACGAGTCTTGGCATAAGGGCCTCTGCTTCTTCTGCATTTCGCATTAGCAAACCACTCGAGACATGGTGGGGAAGCGAACTTACTGATAGGATGAAGCCGGTACTTCTGGGCCTCGAGAATATCCGCCGCTGTCTTCTTCGGCGGAGGCGGCGGTGGAGGCAGTTGTTGTGGGGCCGCGCCGTTAGGCATTAAGCCCGAGGGATGCATCGCCACCGGCACAAATTGTTGAAATGTCGATACCGCGGGTTGTGGCATAATGGCAGGCGACGGACGAGTAGTCTCTTCAGCCTTCGCTATTGCCAGCGGCGAGGGGCTGGGCGGCCCTGCAGAGGCAGACATGCTTCTCGCCTTCTCAAGTTGGTTGAGACTAACCGCCGTAGACGCAGGACCGGCGAACGGGTTTCGACCTAAGGGAGTGCCATTACGCGTAACCTCTCCTTCGCCAGACTGTCCTGTCGCAGGGGCTGGCGATCCTGTTGCGCTGGCCTTGCCGCCGACGTGAATGGTAATCTTCTTAGGATGTCCCGGCGTCTCTGCATTTTGCGGCACCTTCAGCTTGATCTTGGGTTGAGGGGGCTCCGGCACATGGTGTTTGGCCTCCTTCATCAACTCGTAGAAGTTTTCCTGTAACAAATTGAGCAAAATTCAACCGATAATGCAGATGCTGGTGCCTACCTCTAACTCTTGGGCCATAAGTGATATTTCACTGCCATCCTCGTTGTAATGATAGGCATTCTTCCAGATTAAACTGGCTTGGTCCTCAAATGCAGCCCAGGCCTTGAAGTCACTGACATAGGTTGCCTCTGATCTACCATGCTGGCCCCGGACTTGCTTTTGAAGAGCCTTGAGTGATAGGGGTTCTGCAATGATCTCGTAATAGTCCTTTAGAGAGCGAGGCGGTAGGTAGATGAAAGGCTCGAAGTATGGATAATCGCTGCAAATTTAGTCAGTCTCGTCACAATTGTGTATGCTACACCGAGGAACCTACCTGTCATCCTTCTTGCGAATCAGCTCTTCGACAACCTTCTCCTGAGCCTGCTGGAAACTGAGGCCCTTGAAAGGCACGTTCTCGTAATGATGATCAGCCTTCCCGGAAACAGAACCACGAGCTGCAGACCTCTGGCTTTGCGCGCGGGGAGTTCTCGGTGGTCGGCTGGAGCTCCCTTTCCACTTTCGACCTCTTCGTCTCGGCTTCGGATCATCCTCTTCTTCTTCCTCTTCTCCATCCTCTTCTTCACCATCTTCGGCCCCTTCGCCCTCGTTATCACCGTTAGCATCATCTTCTGCCGCTTCTTCCACTTCGGCCGCTTCCTCGGCTTCTGGCTCTTCTTCTTCTTCTTCTCCATCTCCTTCTTCCTCGCCTTCCTCCTGCTCCTCCTCCTGCTCCTCCTCCTCTTCCTCTCCGGCATCAGCTTCAGAAGCAGCGGCAGCTTCCGCATCCTCCTCTCCCTCTGCATCCTCGTCGTCTACAGCATCTTCAGGACCTGGACTGGGGGGCAGCGGCGTGGCAACAGCTTGATAATTACCCAACTTGTATGCAGGGTTCTGCTTGACCATCAAGTTGCTGACAGCTTTGCGTATTCTTTCGGCGTCACCAAAGATCACCGATGTGCGGTCGTTAGTTTCCTTGACATTAGATACGAGACGCTTGAAGTCACTCTCCAAGGTTGAAAGGGTAGGATATTGGCGATTCTTTAGCTTGCGCTCGATGGACTCGAGGGATAGAGGAAGTCGGATAACTTTGTAGTACTCCGGATCTTCACTACGCGACGGGAGAGCCTCGAAGTAAGGGGCGATAGGGCGGCCACTGAAGGAGAAACGGTGGTTAGCCAGACTTCAGAACAATCATTTACCAGGATACTGGCTGTGTCGATGCATCGAGAGATGATGGTTTAAACCAAGGGTAGGTAGGTAATGTACGTACTTTTTATCGGTAGTGGCTCTGATTGAGTCGAGGATATTTAATCCGTATGCCGTGGTGGAATCGGGGGTCTCTCCGTTTGAGAGGTCACCAAATTCCTAGACAGAGAGGCAAAGTGGTTAGCCAGAAAAAAGGGGGGTTAAGACCGACCGATGGCGGCAGCGAGTACAAGCATTTGCACGTAAATAAAAGAAGAGAGTGTAATAAGAAACTGCTACGAGTCGAGGGGATAAGTTGGTCGGGTCTGTCCCCGTCTCCGTCCCCGTCCCCGTCTCACGGGCCGGAGACGAGACAGAGGAACATTGGCATTGCACTGCACGGCACCGCGCAAGTGCCTTAACCTAGCAGCTTTCCTGCTCCACCAACCCTGTCGAGCTGCAACTTCTCTTCCCCTTTACCATCATTACACGTCGCATGCAGTCGCAAAGCATGCGCGCTCCAGTCACCAGCGCTGCACTCGAACGAAAGGGATATCTCAACATACCTCGAGGAGTTTGCGACGTTTCGCAGCTCTATCAGGAGTGTCCGGGCCTGCGTCTGGGCCATTGGCACCACTCGCCTTCCTCTTGTTCTCCATTGTGTGCCGGGGAATAACAGTCCACAGCGCAGCAAATGCAGCTGCTGCGGAGGTGTTCTATATTCCGGGAAGGGCGTATCGGGCAATAAACGGCGTTTAAATGATCGGGGGGTAGTTGGTAGATGGGTTGGGACGCGATGCGTGTGGGTGATGTGATGATCGATTGTGGAAGTGCCACCCAAGTCGCGATTGGGGCCTCTTTTTGGCCGTGGAAGCGTTGGAAGAAGGACAATACCACGTTAGTTTCGTCGCTCTCCGAAGGAATCCACACTAAAGAGTGCTGCAACTCGCTATATTTCAATGGGAGGGTGCCTTAAGGCTGTTTTTAGAAGCCAGTTTACCCGAAACAAATCGATGCGTAGCGATGCGTGGGAGTATTGGCGCAAAGGGTAACGAGGGCAACTGGAGGAGATGGATGGTCCTGATTCTTTTCTGAGAGGGCAACTTTTGGCACTGTAACCAACACGCCCTGCAGCTGGCAGCCGAGTCTGGTTAGGTAATCCGAACCTTATGTAGGTAGGTACCTACATAGTACTTAGGTGACCCTAGGTACATGTAATTAGGTAATCGGGGCAATGCTCCTGCTTGTTTATATCTTATCGATTAGAAAAAATATATTGGAAGGCAGCTTGCCCGCGATTAGGCACTTGGAAGGTCTGTGCACTTGTTACCATGGGACCACTGATGTTTTCCCCCGCTGGTAATTGTTTACTACTGCAGGAACTTGAATCTTCCCAATTATTCATTCATTCACTCACCCACATTTCTTCCTTCCTCTTCAGGCCCACCACCTACAAAGTCACGAACACGCACGGCACAGCAGCAGGAACAACAACACAAACTACCGAAACGGTGCTATTACTCAGGTTGTAGCTTCCTTCTTCTGGACGTTTTCCTTTCGATCCAACCAATACAACCTATAGCTTGCTTCAGTTTCGCGCAACAGAGCCAACAGACCTGTTGCTCGTATTGGAACATCTGGAAAGGCCCGCGTCCCCCACCAAACTCCGACCTTCCTCTTCGCGATCCCGTTCGAAGTTGCCTTACATACGAAGCTTGTAGGAAGCCCCTACTCCCGTCCAATCCAGCTGTGGTGCTCAGTTTCGTTGCGCCACCGGTTTCTCGCGATCCTGAATCCCATTTCAACTTGGATCAACTAGCAAAGATGCCGATGGATATCGACATGAGCCGCCGTAACAAGGTTCCCCGCCAACTCACCGACGCTGAGAGGGGGCGGCTCGACGAATTCATCGACTCGATTCACTACTCTGCTCGGTATGCTACTTGATTATCTTTTGGTGCCATTACAAGCTCCAAGATAGCAGGCTTTGCTGATGAACAATATTCTTAGCTACTCGGATAACGAGTTTGAATACCGCCACGTTCAGTTACCAAAGGCCATGCTGAAGGTCATCCCCAAAGATTACCACGACTCATCAAAGGGCACTCTAAAGCTACTATGGGAAGATGAGTGGCGTGCAATGGGTATCACTCAGGTACGTTGCCTACAAATATGTCATCGCAGCAAAAAGATCGATGATCTAGCGCTAATACAGCCAAAACATGCAGAGCTTGGGCTGGGAGCACTACGAAGTCCATGAGCCGGAACCGCACATTCTACTCTTCAAGTAAGTGCTCTAATCCTGTTCTTTCTTTGCTCCTTGCTAATATGGCTTCCCTAGGCGTCCCCTCAATTACCAGCCACCTCAGTGATCGGCCAGCCCATAAACAAATCCTACAGCCTGGCATGCAGCCCATTCATGGGTTACTGCATTATATAGACTTCTCTCCTATCTCCCCACACTGCATAGCGATATTTGCATTTTCAAGGGCATATGTGCCCTTTCGCCTTTCGGACGATTTACGATGATTCATGGAGGGCGTTGAGATACCAGTATGCTACTAGGTCGATCTAATCAACCTGAGCCACACTAGTTGCGACTTTTAGCTTGGTTCGATGAGACGCCGGAGGCCGGGGGGAAGGTTGGGCTTTACTGATAACTGTTAATCTTTCACTATGGACAATTAGTAGAGAGAATGGTAGTTGGCTTGTTTTCCTCGTATTCCGTCTTCTGCATTTCTGCATCCTGGTTATCTATTGGGAACAAGAGAGGTCAAGTTACGGGGACTTCAGCAATGGAGAAGGGTATTGAGATTCGGCTAGTTCTCTTTGGCTACCTACATACAAGATATTCGTAGTACTTAGGAAGCCCAATACGATAGTGTATACCAAGACGATTATGACAAAACACCTACCTGCCTACCTATCTACTTACGTATGACTATATATGTCTTAGTCTTGACCATTACCTAGTATCGCTTATATAAGAGCGAGAGACATAGTGTAGTTATCATCTTACTAATTCAGGTTAACAGGGTATCAATATTGGCGTGAAATAGGGTAGCATTGAGTAACTATCTAGCCTACCAGACCTATAATAAGGCATGCATTAAATGTAGGTACTGTACCTAGGGGTGCGCATCGATGTATGTAATGATCTAACGGTGCCTTTTTTCTCGTGGGGCGAGGGATGCGCGGGTTTGACGGGGTCCTCCGACGCAACAAGCCGCCAGTTTACGATACCAGCCAATTGGATTCAGGCCACCTAGCAATAACGGCAAAAGTAGGACGATTGTTTTCCGGCAATCACAGCCAGGCAGACCCTTAAACCGGGGTTGTCTGCGCAGGGGAGGCAAGTAAGTAGGTTATAAAAATAAGCCTAGGTATACCAGACATACGACCAATCTAGGTATGTATTGATGTACCTAGTGTAGAGCAGCACGTATTAAGTATACTACCTACGAACCACCTGACTTTATGTATACGATAGCCTGGTGTGTCCCGAACTCGAGAAAGGACTGGAAGAGAAAAGAATATTGCAGGGTCCAAGACTAGATACGAATAAAACAGATTAAGTATGATCTATCTAGTCAGACGTAAAGACCCAAGACTTATTGCAATAGGTAAAGAATCGATCGATCGATTAAGCATGGCCGTTAAGAAGTTTCAACGTTCCTCTAAAAACTAAAAGTGAGGCGTGGTGTTTTGGTGTCCCTCTAAGTTAGCTAGAGGCGGCTGAGCATGAAGGTTCATTCATATATTCTAGAACTAAATTTAAGTTCAATGTCGGTACGTACATGTATTCTCAATGTACCAGACCTGGCCATAATCGTATGACGATAGAAGAAGCTCATCTCATCTTTTTGATCCGAATTTATTTACTCTGCTTCTTCCTCTTATATAATTGCTGTTTTATTTATCAAGAGAACACGTGGTACTTTGCTCTTTTATTTCTTTATTATTCCTCTTCTCTTTCTTTTAAGAAGGCCTAGATTTTTAGTATAAATCAAACGAGTCAACCGATACATACTCTTAGGTACCATCAACTCAGGTATCTGTATACATCAATAGGTACACAAGAGTTATTAAGCTTTTTATTCTTGCAGACACGTTGCCTCATTCGGGTTGCAAGGGATGTTTTAGTCAGGAGAACCACGCTACGTATTTGATAGAAGGAGAAGGAGTTAAGTGCCACAGTAGGTACTTAAACCTACTTATAGTACCTAATCCTCTAGGTTATTAGCGTGGTGGCTTACATGCATTCCCGCTAGGGTGGAATCTCAATCTGGCTAAAATCCCATACATATTTTAAACAACCTTCCCCCATTCCCGCCGTCACCCTTCACTTACCGTGCACCTGCAACTGCAACTCTACACCCATGACACCCAGGACCGTGCCATTTGCTTAATTCGGCAGATTTTACTTACAGGATCGCCCTTCTGATACTCGCCCCTCCATCCTCCATCCCTCCATTCTCTTCCCTCATACCTGGTCGATCCGAACAAGGGAGAACTCTTGGCTCGGGTCACTTATAAAAGGAAATCCCCCCATCTGCTGACATGCCCTCCGCCGGGAAACTCTTCTTCCTGACCGTGTTTGCGCTTTGGGGAGCTCCTGTGGACTGCCAGACTAGAGAAGCACAGGATGATGCTTGTGCAGTATGTTGCACCCATTTGTTACGCTGATTTCTTGTCTTCCCCTTCTTACCGCCGGTGGTCTGGCCGAGCCAGCCGCCCCGTCGCACTGCGAATTCCCCCTCTCTAATCATGCCACCTATCAGATATCCCCCAAGAGCATCGTCAGTGACGCTTGCGCTTCCTACTCCACCCTCGAGAAGCTCTGTAGCAAGGTAAAACCCGCCGTGGATGAGCTCACCAAGGAGACCGATTTCTTCTCCCACTACCGTCTAAATCTATTCAACAAAAGATGTCCCTTCTGGAACGACGAGAACGGCATGTGCGGCAACATTGCCTGCGCCGTCAACACGATCGATAACGAGGAGGACATTCCCAAGATATGGAGAGCAAGCGAGCTAGGAAAACTCGAGGGTCCCTCTGCGAAGCACCCTGGCAAGAAAATACAAAAAGAAAGACCGCTGCGGCCCTTACAGGGTCTGCTAGGAGAAAATGTCGGCGAGAGCTGTGTTGTAGAATACGACGACGAATGTGATGAGCGGGACTATTGTGTACCAGAGGACGAGAGCGCAGGCGGCAAGGGAGACTACGTGAGCTTGGTCCACAATCCTGAGCGGTTCACAGGCTTCGCTGGCGAGGGATCTAAGATGGTATGGGATGCCATCTACCGCGAGAACTGCTTCCAGAAATCGTCATTTCCAAACTCGGCGTCCTTGGGTGAGACCACCCCAGTTCAGGGATCCGCGGCTCAGGACTTCCGCAATGTTCTCCAACATGCTGAACGACAACAGCTGCAGCAACAACACCTCCAGAACCCGAATACCAACTTCGTGCAGACCGGCCTAGAAGTTACTGAAGAATGTCTAGAGAAACGTGTCTTCTACCGCGTGGTATCCGGCATGCACGCAAGTATCAGCACACACCTCTGCTGGGATTTCCTGAACCAAACCACCGGCCAGTGGCATCCTAATCTTAAATGTTACATTGAGAGGCTGCACAAACACCCTGAGCGTATCTCGAACCTATACTTCAACTACGCTTTACTTACTCGTGCCATTGCGAAAATCGGGCCACACCTGCAGGATTACACATTTTGTACCGGAGATCCTGACCAGGATGCAGCAACCAAGGCCAAGGTTCTCGCCGTGACCGAAGCAGCTGCCTCGGTACCCCAAATTTTCGACGAAAGCCTCATGTTTAAGAACGGCGAGGGCCCTTCACTCAAAGAAGACTTTAGAAACCGCTTCCGAAACGTGAGCCGGATCATGGATTGCGTTGGGTGTGATAAATGTCGGCTTTGGGGCAAGGTCCAGACGGCCGGCTACGGTGCTGCATTGAAGGTGCTATTCGAATTCGACAACGATAGCCCTGAAGTCCCCGAGTTGAAGCGTACCGAACTCGTCGCGCTCTTCAACACGTATGCTAGGCTGAGCAGCTCTATGGAAGCTGTTCGCAAGTTCAGGGGCATGGTCGAAGCAGAGCAGTCACCCGAGGGGTCAACTATCCCCGATCGGGCGAAGAAACCTCACGCGGTCGGTTTGGCACCAGATTCGTCAAAGGAAGACGACGAAGGCTGGGATGGAGTCGAATCAGGACAGGACGAGGAATTGGAGGTGCCGCCCAAGAAGCAACGGTCTAGACCTCAAACAATAAATGAAGCCCTTCATCAGGAACTAGAACTGGTGTACAAAGCGTTCAAGGCGGTCATAAAGGGCTGGGTAAATTTCCCGAAAATGATGTAAGTCTATCTCAACCACCACCCCCCTTTTCGCCACCCGAAAAACCTTATCTTTCCTCATCTCAAGGCCCTAATGCTAACGTCAACAGGTTCTACATCATACTTACCGAGCTAAACCGCCTCTGGGAGTACTACATCGGCCTGCCCGTGACCCCGCGGAGTTGGGAGTTCCGCAGGCCGAACCTGGATGAGCTATAGAACCGAAACTTCACTGCTTCCTAGCCTGTACCTTGCTATACATTTCTTGGCTTGGTAGTTGTTTTTCCCCCCTTTTTGTTGACCTTGCTTGTATTGCGTAATGTCGTTTTTTATATCAAGAAAAGAGTGAAGCATAGTAAAAACCACCTGTATTAATTTGTGGTTTGCTGGTTTTGTTGTTTTATGTTGAGATCCTCCAGTACTGGTTTGGCATATTAGAAAGAACAAAAGAGGCAAACAAGCAAGCGGAATTTGCATCATCATCGATATCGATATCATTTTCAGAGACAATTGATCAATAATTTCAATGAGGGATAGGAATAGGAGGATGGATATTTCATATATTTGTTTTGGAGGTGGTTGTATTCACCATTTTTCCCGCGGGAGAGTGAGATATGAAAAGAAAAGAAACTGGGGTTAGGGAAGAAATAAGGGGTATACCATGTAAATATCGGTCTTTGAGCGAGCTAACAAGCGAGCATGGGAGAGTGAAAGAAGAAGAATAAGAAAGAGATCCAGAGAGATACATACGCAAGTGATGAATGAAATGAAAAGAGAAAGAGAAAGAAAAGTAAGAGATTCGTTGCGTGGGTTGGGTATTTTTTTTTAAACTACCTAGGTTAGGCACACATGTTTATGTGTTTTTGGTATTTGTGAGGTAAATTATGGATGGATGGATGGATGAAAACATGGCGTTTTGTCGGCACCTAATTAACTGACTGTTTAAACTACCCGAGTGCGTGGATTGCGGTATAGACTTGTTGATAGCAAGAGATGGTGCAATTGAGACTTGTTTAGTGTAGTACGTGCGTACCGTACCGTACCGGCGGCATCGTGAATAAAGCGTGAGACTACCTTACTACTTACTATATTTTATACCTGCATAGGTGAGGTAGGTTGGTAGGTAGGTACTATATACAAGATATTAATGATAAGAAAAGGGGGGGGGGGGGGGGGGGGATTAAGTATATATCTATACTGGGTAAGCATGATGTTACATTTACGTCTTTGGACTCTCGATATACATACAGGATGAGGTTTATAGGTTTTATGTGTATTTAAATAGGTAGATAGGGTATGCCTGGCTCGACTAAAGAGAGAGAGATAGAGGACGGGGGGTTAATTGTTTATTTTGACTTTATTATCTAGGTTAGGTGTGTAGGTAGGTAGTTAAGTATTATCCCCCCTTTTATGTATGTATATATCCAGTTGCATTACACTTATGGAGGTACATCTTCGAACCATAGATACATATGGATACGATGGTAACTATCTACACTATTACTCCTTCATCAGCCATCCCTTTTCCCAAAATCCTTTCATCATCATACCCCCAAAACCCCATTCCCTCCTCCCCCTTCTCCCCCTCCTTCTCCTATACCACCACCACCACTACTCCTTCGCCTGCCCCTCCCCTTTCCCACCACCGCCGACGGCAGCTCCACATGCGTGACCACGTTCCCGATCTTAGCCTTGACCCCGTCGACGGGGATACGCATTTTCCCCTTTTCCCCTTCTTTTTCTCCTTCTACCCTTTGCGCCCCCGCCCCAACTGCCCCGAAGAAAGGCCGCGCGACCCGCTCCGCTAGGTCCCGCAGCTCGGGGGTCGGCGGCGCGAACGTCCAGGCCAGGGACACGTGGAAGGGGTCTGCGTCGGGATCGGGGGGCCGATCGGCAGCGGCGTAGAGCGGGGGCTGGGCGTATGAGGTCACGAGGTCGTTGCAGCGGTGGAGGAGGAGGGAGAGCTCGGGGTTGGGGTTAAGGTTAGGAGGGGGAGGAGGAGGAGGAGGAGGGGTAGGGAGAGAGGGGTGGGTTGTGGTTGGGGAGTTTTGGGGTTTGGTGGTGGTGGTAGTGGTATTAGTAAGTTTAGCTGCGGCTGTGGAGGATCTGGTGATCCGGGAACTTTGATTCTGACTCTTCTTCTTCTTCTGCTGCTGCTGGTGGTGACGGGAGGGGTCTTCTTCCCTTGAAGCGGTACTAGCCGTCGTAGTAACGGTAGTGGCAGTGGTAGTAGTAGTAGCAGTGCTACGCACCCGCAACACTAGAAACGTGCGCGAGGTCTCGGGACTCCGGTGCCAGGCCAAGGCGTAGGGCACCAGGTCGAAGGCGCGCAGGCGGCTCCCGCGGACGGCTTGCGCGGAGAGAGAGGCGAGGAAGGGGTCCCGCTGCGGGGTGGTCAGGACGATGGGGCGGGAGAGGCTGATGTGCAGGGGCTGTGGAGCGGAGAGTTCGGAGGTGAGGAAGGAGGTTAGCTGTATAGGGGGGGACGAGTTAGTGGTGGTGGTGATGGCGGTTTGGAGATCGGAGAGGAGGGTGGTAAGGTGAGTGCGCTCGGTGGGGGTGGGATGCCCTGTGAGTATTTGAGGGTGGTTAGTCAGCGAGTTAAGTAGTAAGATAGTTCCAACGAGGGTGATGTCAAGAGGATGGCAGTTATCGTAAATTGAGGGCGCTCTTCTTTTCCCCCGAATGAAAGCTTGGTTCTTTATAACCCCTGTTAAATAAGACTGATATATACGTGATGTGAAGAAAGATCGCATACATATCTCATAATATGAAATGAGATGAGATGAGATGAGCTGTAATATACTCACACTCGATATATAGATGAGTAGGCCAGTTGCCCACCTTGTGCGGGTTCACCCGCTTGCGGCCCTGGTGCAGTGCCGGATCGTCATTTGGGCTCACTCGCACGGTCGAGGCGTACAGGTCGTGAAAAGCAGGCGGCAGGGGTGGCATAGCACGCGCGGGGGCCTTGCTGCTTTTTGCCCCGTCTCCTCCTCCTCCTCCTCCTCCTCCTCCTCCGGTGACATCCCGGCCCACGGCAGCACAAGCCTTGCTGCCGTTACTCGACAGCTTTATCCTTTTCAGCGCAACCTCAGCATCTGACTTGGATTCGGAATCTGAATCCGATGACGTATAGTCTACTAGAGCCATTGGAAGTTGCCGGAGCCATCTACCTGCCCTCCGGGCAGGGGGCTGGTAATAAGGGGCTGTTGTAGATTCGGATTGAAATATCGGGCTGAGTTGTGGGGCGTTTGGTCGCGTTGTATGTATTTGGACAACCTCATAAACGCTATATGGTATTTGGCGCTAATAATATGATATTGAAGGGTTAGGCATTACCCCCCCTGTTATATTGCTAAGATGTGTAGAAGATGTCGATGAGATGTCACGATGGTGGTGAGTGATGTTGTTGATCAACTGCTGTGGCTAAGGTCATCGGTTCCACTTTAATAGGTACCCACACGAGCTTACCAGCCCTAGCCGTACCGTCCACCTGGGTGTATCATGTACCTAGGTACCTACATACTGAAGTTCAGACCGATTACCAACTTACCTCCTATGTACTAATATTATGGCATACTTGAATATGGTTAATTGATATCATATATGTAGGTAGTGACTGATTACTGAATTAAATACCCGTGTAGCTATCAACTGAGGCCTTTTTACGTATTAATCCTTTTTTTCTCTTCTTCTCTTTATGGTTGATTGAAATGTATGTAGGGAGCAGGTAGGTAAGCATAAGCTCTCTTGATGAACTCCCTTGCTACTGGAGTATTCATATACAATAGGTAAGATCTGCTGTATATAGATACTTACCATTAAGTCTATTTGATTTAGGCATCTTTTTCAATGCTTGGGCTTTTAAAAATTAAATTAATGACATATGCATTCATGAGGATTCAAACTACCCGACATTTCATGCTATGCCAATCTCTAAGTACATCAAATACATAGTTAGGTAGGCATTCCCATTTATTATTGATGGCAGGGAGGATTAAGTGCATTAGTAGTGCCCATATTGATGTACCTACATACATGTACATACATATTGATGTATACAACTACACCTGGGTGCTCAAGGGGTGAGTACTTAGGTACGGAGGTACTTTAGATGAGTTGAACAAGGATAAGCTTAGTTGAGCTGTCCTTGCATGACGTTTCATTCGTTCATCTGAAGACCCTAAGCTCATTGCTTGCGTCACGGTTGGTCCAGTTGTCTGGAAATAAAACCCTGGTAACTCGTACCTCCCCACATTACCTGCAGGTTAAGAATAAGTCTTGCAGATTCTAACGTATTACATCATGGCTGCGGACGTTACGCGTGTTGCGCTCACACTGGAGAGAGCAGCTACCAAGATGCAAGCAGAGCAGCCACTAACCACCAACACACAGCCTCTTCGCAGACACCCGATAAGACCTAACCACCGATCGCAGCTTCCAAGTGTATCATAGCATTGTCGTCACCCCCCCTGCAAATAATTCCCTACCTATTCCACAATTCCACATCTAACCCCTACCTTGACCTGTTCTTCTCCCTTCTCCTCCGAACTGTGCATAGCCCACACTGACGACAGCATGTGCGACTACCTTCACTACCAAGGTACTTCACATATTCACACTCGCACTCGCACTCGCACTCCATCTCTCTTCCATCTTTCTCTCTTATAATCCCCACCTCCCTCTTCTTGTCAAAAGTGATACCAGACCCAAAGAGAAAGAGGAACAGAAAGAGAAAAGAGAGAAGAAAAATCAACTCACATTACAATTCATAACCTTGACATAACTCATACCTTGACAATACCTACCAGCACACTTAACCACTACCTGACTTTACTGACTTCACTGAACTTAACATTGACAGCATCATGTCTTCTTCTTCTACTAGTACCCGGCCACTGGAACAGATCAGACGGGACACCAAGGCTGCAAACAGAGCCCCCCACCTTCGTAAGAAGAATTTCGTGGGCGCCGACCCCATTGACGTCCTTGATAACGTCGGTATTGGCGGAGCATACCACCACGGTGGGCCGTACGATGCCACACTTGCACAGCGGAACCGAGATGCACGATATGCCCCCGTCGCAGCCGTAAAAGAGTCGAACATGGAAGCACTCCGGGCCACACCCCAAGAGTATGTCCAAGACTCGCTCCGCAAGCACGTCCCTCTCCAAGGCACCGCAACTATCCCGCCCGGCATGAAAGACTACGCAGGCCGGCGCATGAACTACAAAGAGGGCGCCGACCTTATGAGGGAGCCGGATGCCCCGGGAGGTCCATACAAACGCTATGAGCATATTGTAAGTGCACATTTGCGTTTGCAAAGTCGTCATGTTCTCTACCACTCCCGTCACCCCCTACACAACCCCAAAAGATGGCACAAAGACAACCCTGTTGTCTTCATCCCAAGCATCCTACTTCAAATAGATGAAGAACAAACATCAACAAGATCCTCCTCAAAGGCCCCCACCACGTCAGCCCATGCGTGCCCCTATCCCCAAAGAACCCCAAAGGAGTGTCAGTTCTGGGACTGGTACAAGAAGTCATGGACCGCATCAATGCGAGGAGGGAAGACTCTGCAAGAGATCCAACTAGCCCGAATCTCCGATCATCTCTACCAGAGATCACAGACAATACGTAACAAGAGAATGCCATCATCCACTGGCATAGCTAGTACAGCATCTTCTTCTACTACTCTTACCACTGTTACTACCAGTAGTGGTAGTGGTAGTGGTAGTGATCGTGGAAGTAGCACTACGGCTTCCTCCATGAACACTCTCAAGGATCATACCAATACCAGTAACAATAACATTACCATGACATCCTCCAAAGGGGGCAGAGACACAAGAGCAGGAAAACATTCTTCTTCTAACATTTCACAAATTCACAACCAGCACTACACCCAGACAGAACAAGGGGCAGCAGCTAACACAAGACATTACTCTACACAGAAGTACCACCCAGACGATCTAAAGGGCAAGGGCGAACCTTCTTACACTATCGAGCGTGACCTGAAGGAGCGCAAACACGCTGCACACAAGAAGACCCAATCCACGAACGGAAGCTCCAGACATCGTCACTCTACACAGACGCACGAATACGAGATGCAGCCTGCCACTGTGTATAGCACCTCAAGCCACACTAAGAATGACAGTCACGCTAGAGTGCGAAGCCGCAGCTACAGTGTCGGTACTGACTCATCCCTCTCGTCTAATCTACGTGTAGACAATACAAGTCAGAGACACCGGAGTGGTAGCACGGGCAAGCGCATCAGTGAAGGCCGTAAATCCCCCCCTGTCTATGTTGTTCTATTGAAGCTAGACATACTGATCATGAGTTTTGTTTTGTTATAGTGAAACGTCGATTTGGCAGCCTACGTGGCAAGCATGACGATGAGGCTTAATGCTCTTTAGCAAGCTCCCTCTATGATGCCATAGCAATCAGCAGGGGCACCCTTCCTGCTCTTCTGGAGAAAGAGGGATTCCTCATTCCCATGATCCTTGTAGCAGCAGTGACAGGCTAGCTTTCTGTACACAATTTCCTCAGATACCCACCATTCATCACTCAGTTTCTATCACACCATACACAACTCTCATCTTGCGAATTGGTCTTCCTCGCCCTAAATTCTTGAGAGATATTCAGGAGATTAGAAGCCTCTCTGCATTGGAAGAAATCCTCATCTTCAGACACAGCCAGAGAGATGACCAGAGTTACCACCCGAGACTACAGTTCATTGGATTTTTATCCTAATATTGGAACTATCCGGAAACAAAAGGAGAGGGAGGGAATCATCAGGAATTTTTCTGGTTTCTGTCTTTTGTTATCATGAATGCGAGAAGGCAGGCACATTTCTTATTGAGCTTATTCTTATTTGATTTTTTTTCTTTCTTCGTTTCTATACTATTTGCACTAGATCAAGATATCGGCCAAATGATGCCCTACTCCCCTTCGACATGTTCGCGAGCAGGTTTGATCAAGGCCAGAAAAATCGGTTTATGAAGGGGGGTTTTCTCAGTCTCAGTTCTAGGTTATAAGGAAGGATAGGGGGAGGTATATAGCAAGAAAAAGGGGAAAGGAAGGAAGGAAGGAAGAAAGAAAGAAAAGAAGAGGTTTTTCTCTTTTTATTTGGTTCGTCGCCGCGGATAAACCGACAGGCTTTATGTGGATAGAAAGGGAGAAGTACAGAGAGAGAGAAAGAGAGAGAAAGAGTATATCTCTCTGGTACCTAGGTACCTATTTATACGAAATTCCATCAAATTCTTAAGCTTGAGCCTTTTTTTTTTTGGAAGGGGTGTGACCTATATCAGTATATAGGCATATGTGTTATGAATTCTAGGATTTCATGACCTGGGAAAAAGGTAGGCTAGGTTAGGTAGGTAGACAAAAGTCAAACTAACTTATAGCCAACACAAAAACCCCAGGGAGGAGGGGAAAAAAAGGAAGGAATCAAGATATTTATCTGGGGGTTTTCTGCATTTTTATTTCTTTTATTATTTATCTGTTGTTGTCTTTTCTTAATAACCTATGCCTATGCCTATGCCTATCCATCCGTTCATCTGCCGTCCGCGTTCCTACTGTCAGGGGTTTTGTTTTAGGTGTTTCCCGGAAGGAGACGAAGAAGGACAACAACAAAAAAAGATATCTCAACACACATACACACACACACACAAACCTCCTCCATGTCCACATCTATATCTATATCCTCACGTGCCCCCGCCTACAAATACCCCAACGCGCTCGCGCCCAAAACCTCAGCCAGCACGTCGCGCACCTCGGCGGCCCCACCGGGGAACCCGACGCGGCCGGCGATCTCGGCCCTCCTGCCGGCGCCGAGCTCGTTCCACCTGGCGAGCAGGGCGCAGTCGACGAGGGTGCGGCCCATCGTGCCGGCGTCCACGCCGGGGGGGAAGCGTCCGACGGCGCCGGTCGACAGGGGCGAGCGGTAGTCCTTGGGGTTGAGGCCGGCGTGGTGGGGTAGCGAGGAGAGGAGCTGGCCCGAGAGGAAGGAGAGCCGGCGGTACTGGGGCTCGGAGAGGGGAGAGAGGGTGGCGAGGAGGCCGGTGGCGGAGGAGAGGAGGATGGTGGATGCGGGGATGAGCGCGGGGGGTTCGTTGCTATTATTGTTGCTGTTGGGGTAGGGGTTGTTGGCGGCTTGCTGTTGCTGGAGGGAGGCGAGGTAGTCGGATGTGGCGGGGAGGGTGCGCGGGAGAAGCATGCTGCGCGTAGGACCGTGGGCGCCGGTCGAAAAGGTGGTGCGGTGGAGGAGGAGGTGGCCTTGAAGGGATTTGGGGTCTACGTTGCGTGGTTAGCATGGAGCATTCAAGAAGAAAGATAATATGTTTCTTTCCCAAGAGGGCATTAGTAGCTTTAGGTTTGGGAAAGGGAGGCCTTACGTTCTGGATCGAATTGCAGCACATGAATACCACCATCTGAGTCGCATGCAACGATGAGAAGTTCGTTTCCGTCCGGCAAGAAGTCCACCGTGAGCACCTCGAGCTTTGTCGAACTCTTGCCAAAGAGGATCATGCGGTAAGGTTCCTCGGTATAGCCTGTGAACCAGACGCCCTTCACGGCATCGGCCATAAGGCACAGGCCTGTTCCTTTCAGTTCACGGACCGCTGTCACGTAGCAACTCATGTCCATGAAGGCGACAGGAAGGAGTGTTCCGTCTTCCTTGAGACCGCGGACCATGCACTTCTGCCCTTGAGCGACTAGCATTAGACCCTGAGTCCCTATTTCGGAGAGAGCAGTCACTGCGCCACGGGGTATGTCTTCCTTGGCAACAAGCTTCAGTCTCCTATTCGTCTCTGGTCGTCCTGGCTCGGGAATAACCGTCACGATATCGTATACGAAAACACGACCCCTAATCGGCAAGTCTTCTCCCCTAGATACAGCTGTGCCGACAGCGATGAGTTGTTTTCGCTCGTTGGTAGACTCAGACACCTCCAAGTTGAGTGTCTCGATACACATTACCGTCTCGAACTGTTCCATTTCGATGGTATCGATGACGGTCCATGTAGTAGGGTTGATGAGTTTGATCACGCCCCGCTCGATCACCGGCTTGAGGGTAAGATCCTTTTCTTGATGCCATTCCTTATGATAATCATCGTCCTTCGGGAGCTCAAAAGGCACCATTACGTCGCAACCTATAGCAAAAGTCCCTGACGGCGGGTGGTAGGTGATGGAGTGTGTATCGACATTCAAAGGGAGTTTCTTGAGTGACATGCCAATGTCTGCATACGTCGTATCGCCAGTAGGTATTTGCGATACACGCGCAACGCCTTGGGAGTCCGCGTAAATGAAACCGCGCTCGCAGCCCTCGGTGTGAAATGGACTCATACCCCGCGCACCGCGGCCCTGGAGGCGTAGGACCTTGGGGAGAGTCTTAGAGGATCTCAGGATGAAACTCGGAGAGGGTCCCGGCAAAAATACCGTCTTATATCCAGCAACGTTCTCACAACGCCGCAAGGAGTAATTTCTCCGTTCCTCATCATCTTCCTCGTTTGTTGATTCCTCTGGTCCGTCTGCCAGGGTAGGATTTGGCAGCTTTTGGAAATGGAGTGACCGAGAAAGGTCTGAGCTAGATTCAGACTGAATTCGGAAAGGCTGGTATATAATCATATCGTCATTACTATTTCGAGCCTATAAAGGTATTAGCATTATTCGCAATTGCGAACCACGGGATCTAACTTACAATGAGGTATGGGTGTGAGGATGTGCTGTCCCCAAGGTCGGCCACTAGAATTTCCTTCAGTGTTTCTCGGGCAGTTCCACGTCTCACGGCGAAGTCTACCGAGAGGATAGGAGGCACATATGACAAGCCTTCTGCGACATATATCGGTTTCGAGAGATCCGACAAAGAATATATCTGTGCCTGTCAGTAGGCTGTTGAAGCTAAATATGGTCTAACTTACGTGTAAAGCTCCATTCTTACTCAATAAAAACATTACTATGTTCTCACCAGGCTTTGTACCCTTATCGCTCTCAACTTTAGAGAAAATGCCCGAGTTGTCTTCATAGAGACAGCCGGCGGCCCATTTAGTGGAGGACAGAGTCGAGTCATTCTTATCAACTTCTTCAAGCTCAAGGTTGTTGTCGATCTTGGCGATGAAGACACTCGCGTCATCTCTAACCAGCAGAAGATATGGATCTACAATGCTGGCGCCCTCGACTCTCGGCTCTGCTCCTGTCTCTTCGTCCAACATGGGGAGGATTTGACTAAGCCCAAAATCTGTTCGTTCTGGTTAATATCATCTCCCAACCGTCTTCTTGGTTCATCTTACCTCCATCATAGCAGTGAACAGCCGTTTTCAGTACTTGTATTACTCGCATGTGCTTCCCCATAGTACCGGCCTCGATCGTGAAGCCAGCAGCGGGTTCAAATTCGGTTCCGGTCAATGCTTCAAATCCCGCCCCCGTCAACGCATAGACATCTGATGTCTCGTATCCATCCAGATCGATCTTCGACACGATCATGAACTTGTCATACTGCACTGAGGTATCGTAATCTCCACTTATCGAGGTAGCCCCTTTATCGCCTTGTAATGATTTTGGTATCGGCTTTTGTGCAGCCACCGTCCAGAAACCTCGTGCTTCGGGGAATCCGAAGTGTCCGATGACCTTGGGCTGGATTGCTCTATTTATTATAGCAAGGGAGCCAGCGTTTCCCCGGCCAACCGCGCACACAAGGCTCAGGTCACTAGAGACACTCGACTCATTCGACTGGTCATCGGCTTCAGGAAGCGAACATTGTCCCAGAGTAAAATCTCTTATAGGGGCGATACTAACGAGGCGGTCGTGTACTCGAAATACAAGTTCTCCTTTTGCACCTTGGGCATCAGATGTACTTGATAATTGCTTTGCTGGGGCCGGATCCTCCCCGTAAAGGTCGTCATCGTCATCCAAGTCCTCCAAGTCCTCGTCGTCCATCTCGAGCTCTAACGAAGTATCCTGCAGTCGCGACTTTCTCCTTCCAGCTTGGGCTTGCTTCCGTGTCCATCCGATGACTAACGAGTCGGCATCTTCACTGCCCACGAACAAGCTTGTTTTGCCTAGCTTAGTAAGGGTTGAGGCACGAGCTGGGATAATCGTCCCGCCAACTTCGGGGGGAAGTAGTCGAAGACTTAAACCCGATATAGTCCGGCCGTCAATCCTAAAGGTGATCAAGGCAAGATTCCCGTCGCTCAGTACCACCAAGAGCTCTCCAGTCTCGGCAGAAAGAACCTCAATCTCACACCCCTCCAATTTCAGGTTAAGCTCAGACTGATCCACAAGGCCGAATGATGTTGCTTGTTTGGCAAAAGGGTTGACTCCCACACCGTGAGATTTCCCGGACTGGTCAATGTGTATCAGTTCGTTCGTGCCGATCAGCAGGGCACCACCAACGGGAGCTGGCAGGGCAAGAACCCTGAACAGGTCTTGCGGGAGGCCATTGACGGAGAGGATGGTGGTAGAGGCCTTTTGTTGCAGATCGAGGGTGAAGACCATGTAAGAGAGCTGGTCTTTCCGACCCAGGACGGCGGAGGGCGCGCAAGTGGAGGAGAGAATGCCAAAGGTGGGCTCTCTATACTCGTGGAGGAAGGCAATATGCACAGGATGGATAAGGCTAGGGTCAAGATTGGGAAGCCGGAGGACAAATGAGGTTGCAAAGGGAGTGTCTTCATTGGGGGTGCTAGTTCCATTGGCGAGCGTGGTAGACAGCTCTTTTACCGGACGCGGACCATCGAGTTCTTCATCCCAATCGTTCATGTCTATGTCCTCTTCAACAGATTTAAACTGGATGATGGCCAGACTCCTATGCCCAAACTTCAACGCAGCACACCTGCTCCCGGGGTCTGCGGCCAGGAGGCTGACGTAGTGGCTCAGGGGGGCGGCCCACGGGCTCCCCTGGAGATCATCTTGCTCATAGTAATGGATCGAGGTGGTGCGTATTGCATACTTCTCGGGATCCCACTCAACCATGCTCATCTTAGCATCCCTGAGGGCTATCAACAGGACCTCACCACCAGATGCCGAGGTCTGGGACCTGATGCGCGCGAGACCGGTTATGGTGCCTGCGAGGGGGAACTCGGCAACGAGGACCAGCTTCGTGTACTGAGACCGGTCTGACCGGACGAGGGCAGTGTCGCCACCGAGGAAGGAGGCCTCGAGGCCATCGTCGTCGTTTATGCGCGTGTCGTAGGGCTGGTTGGGGGCGGTGGGTTGGGGCTGGGCATTCTGGGCATTGTCGAGCTCGGCAGATACGGATTTGGTGGTGAAGATCTGGAGGAGGGAGGCTCTTGCGACGATGAGGTTGCTGCTTTGCGCCGAGGTGAAGGGCAGCAAGAGGGAGTGGGTGACGGCGGTTGGAGGCGTCAGCTCCGTATAGCACTGCATTGTGGCAGCTTCTCCCTCATCTCCAGACGTTGGGTGTTGCTGGTCAGAGGCGCGGTGCGAAGTTGAATGTGAATTGGGATCGCAATGGAGATTCAGATCAGGAATGGGAATGGGAATGGAATTAGAATTGGAGCATTCGCGCGCGTGTTGAAGTCGAAGCTTATTTTACACTAGCAGAGCTTCTTTGGTGGCAGCTGCAAGAGCTGCTGATAAGATATGTATTTAACCGATTGAGTCTACAATTTACTGCATATATCAATATAACTAACCCCCTCCCCCCCAACCACATGACCCGATGTCATTCTATCTAACTACATATGTAGTACTGAATCTTAGTTCCCGTTGGCAAATAATATTCCAAGCTTTACACCCATTAATAAGCTATACCTACCTCCCTTTCTTACATACATATCACCACTACGTAAAAAGCGGTGTGTGGGGGGAGTTTTCCCCCTAAAAATGGACCTTGTTTGTCCTTCGAGCCGTCGTCATCGTCTGCACCCCAACTACTAAACATAACCTTAACATAGCAGCCCAAAACTGCTACTAGTACTTATGTAGTTTCGAACGGGGTCTAAGAAGACACGCTAGAACCTCGACAATTACAGTGCTGTGGAGTTTATTTTGACTTCTTTCGCTTCTATAATTCATCACAGCCCCTCAGTCAGGAACACCAAGGGCTTCAGGAAGAAAAGAAAACCCTCATGACGAGAGACCAGTACAGTTTCCCAACACCTAGGTAAAGGCTGTGGGGGGCAGCTTCATCAACACACATCAAGCTCTCGCCTAAACTCGAGTAAAAGACAAAAGGGGAATAAGAAAGAAATAAAAATAGAAAACAACGAGGTAGAAAAGGAAGAGAAAAATGGGAACTACTAACGCATTCCCCTTTTTCGACCTCCCGGGGGAGCTCCGGAGCGCCATCCTGGGGCAGCTCCTGGTGTCGGAGCACGGGATCGTGCTGCACTCCAAGACGACGCTGTACCTGCCGGCGGGGTCGGGGCGGGGGACGCTGCGCAGCGTGCTGCAGGTGAGCATGCAGATGTACCAGGAGGCGACGGCCATCCTGTACGGGCAGAACCGGTTCGTGCTCAACGCGCAGAGCCACCGGCTGCCGGCGCACCTGACGGGGCCGGGCGGCTTCCTCAGCCCCCAGGGCCGCGACGCCCGCCGCCGCGTCCGCCGCCTCACCCTCCTGCTCACCCGCGTCGGCGGCGAGTTCGAGCACGTCCTCGGCCCCGCCCTCGAGGACATGGTCCTCTGCGGCGCCCTGCGCGAGCTCCGCCTCCGCCTCGGCCCCCCCGCCGGCGCCCACCCCTCCTCCGCCACCGCGGCTTCCGCCGGGAGGTCCGACCGCGACCTCGTGCGCCGCTCGCCGTTCCAGGCCCTGCTGCGGCTGCTCGCGGATCCGTATCTCGACGCCGCGGAGCTGAGCGTGTGGAAGGTGCACTGGGCGGCCCTGTGTCCATTTCACCGGCACGGGAGCCAGAAAGAAAAGGGGGAGGGAGAAGAGGAAGAGGGAGAGGGAGAAGGAGAAGGAGGGCGAGAGTCCGTTAACGACATCGGGCTTGCTACGATCCGGGACGGGCCCGACTGGGTGAAGCTCGACTGGAGGAGTATGGTCGATGTCCTGGGGACGGGACAGCAGATCGTTACGGTGGGGAATAGGCTCTCCTGAGATGTGCTGTCCGCCGGATACCAAAACATCGTGATGCCTACCCTGAATACGGGTTAGTCTTTTTTGGGGTGGACACCGGAAACTTTTTTTTCTCTATTCTTTCTTTTTAAAACGACGCACATGATCTAGGAAAATCACAGGGTGGCATGAATTTACGACCGGCCGAGGGAACAACCAAATGTTGGTAACTTTGATTAGGGGGCGTTGGTAAATCTGGTCTGGGGTTTTTTCTTGGTATCGACCGGCGGGACGGCGTTACACATCGTGTTTTGTTTCTTTTCTCCTGTGTAATTTATACACCAAGCTTGGCCCAGCATGGCCCACTGGTATGGACTCGGTTCACCTAGGTAGGTATTACATGCTAGGTATTAGGTTACGCTGTCGTGTTTTCTAACCAACCTGTCTATCTATCCATCTATCTATCTGTCAAGCTACCTAGGTAGGAGGTATCCACGCATACCAAGAGTTCCACACACGAGTAATGAAATTTAGCCGAAGGGACATAGAACAGCCAAGCAATTCTTGTTTCAATCGATCTCCAGGGCTCTTCGTCCCCTCTACTTACCTAGGTACCTGTTTCGGTCCCCCTGAAGACCGCACGCTCTTAAATGAAAGCCTTCTTACCTACCTACCCCTACCAACCTATTTCCCTGCACGCACACATACCTATCTATGTCAGCTACAATAGGACGACAAGCAAGCAAGAAAAAAATTTTGTAGTTACTTTCCTCTTCCCCTAAAAAAAAGTCATCTATCCACGTTCACCGAAACGGGCTCAAATTGCGAAAAGTAAAAAGGAAAAGGGGAGGGAAGCACAAGCAAAAACCCGCGAATCTCGTCGATCTGACCTGCGTCAGCCACCATCACCACGCCAAGAAAAGGAGGTAGGTAGGGAAACAGAGATCTGGGATTCCCCGTTCCCTCACATGAAAAGAAGATAAAAAAAAAGCAGGCCAAGACTATTGCCAAGGTTCCATAGAGAGCTCGTACCTACCTATGTCGATCAGCCGTCTTG
The DNA here is from genome assembly GCA_022544895.1 of Biscogniauxia sp. FL1348. Taxonomy (NCBI): domain Eukaryota; kingdom Fungi; phylum Ascomycota; class Sordariomycetes; order Xylariales; family Xylariaceae; genus Biscogniauxia; species Biscogniauxia sp. FL1348. The sequence goes on from JAJNNV010000019.1 coordinate 122,106, forward strand.
GGGGTGGTGGCCGGTCTTGTATCTATGTATATAGATATGTAGGTAATTTTGATTTGGCCCTTATCTCGTGTCTCGCTTGTTGAGTAACAAATAGGTAGGTAGGTAGGTATGTGGTTCGTAGTACCCGTCCCCCCGGCGAAGACTAGGCAGTGCAAGCAGGTATTGAGAGAAAAAACAAGAGCCCTACTTAGTTGGCATGAATGAATAGGTAGTAAATGGCTGTTTGGATATGTAGGAAGGTAGGTATGTCAAGCATGCGTCGCACGACAGCTGCCAAGTCGGCCCCGGGCCTACCTACCTACCTGTGTAGGACCCCCGTTCGTCAGCAGGGGCGACTCTAGGGAGTAGGTACCTACAGGGCGACCTCTTGGCCTTCTGTGTGCGCAGAAACCCGCGTCGTCTCTATGCAGTAAGTGCCTCGCCCGGGTTGATAATGGAGGGCATATGTCTCCGGTCTCTCGCCCGGGCGGCTCAAGGCCGGTGGACGAGGGAGCAAAACCCCCGCCCCGGAAGAGCGTTGCAATCTAGGGAGGTACGTCTTGTTAGCTGTTGGTTGAGAGAAGACATATACACATGCTCCGCTCGGTGGGACTGACTGCTCTCTGTCTAGGTATCTATCGGCTGGTGGGTTACCTATGCTAGGTATACCTAGGGCCTACCTACCTACCTAGGTATACGACCTGGATGATTTGATCCCCTCCCGTTCGCTTCTATTGGATATGAGAGGGCGGTGTTTTTCTTTGCCAAGCTGAGAGCGCGTATGTATGTATATGTAGGTCGTCGGGATATTAAAAACAAAGAAACCCCCCCCCCCACTACCTAGAATTTTACAAGTTTGGCATAAAGATAGGTACCTATGCACAAATTTCTTAAGACTTCTCGCGGCATCTCTTAGTGTAGCTGGCTCGCTCGGCCCTGATGACTTGCATAGTGCCGTCTTGGTATACAGGCTCGGCGGGGCCATCGTGAATCAAGCGGTGTACGCCTCTTCAACATGCTAGGTAGGTTAGGTGTCTCCAGAGAGAAAATACGCAGCCCACCAAATACGATTCGTGGTGGCTAGGTATCATGCGTGAGAAACGGGGGCCCAAGGAGGAGAAGAAGAAGAAGAGGAAGAAGGAGGAGGTTGGCTTATTATCAGATTCTCTTGGTAGATGATCCTCTACCTACCTAGGTATGCGCGGTCCCGGACCATTTAACGGAGTAAGTGAAATTACCCACACCCCGTTTTAAGCCTATATCTAGTTCAGCCTCCGTTCCGTCATGGTCATGGTCCGGAGGCCGATAAGGGGGCGCCTTTTCTTTTTTTCTTTTTTTGCGCCGTCGTAAAGTAAAAATAAACCGCCCCTTGTTCCCCCCTCCCCCTGAGATCAAAGCTCTTACCTACCTCTGTTAGGTAGGTAGCAGAAGCCTTAAACCCCCCCCCCCCCCCGTTGTGTGACATTCGGCTGAAATCCCGAAGGAACGTGCCTACGTACGCCAAGGCTGGGAAAGACACGACTTTGTGTGTTTTTATCAGATCTGATATCTGTAAGACAACTACCTAAGCTTGCTTGTGCGTGTGTGTGTCGCGCAATGTACGCGACAACTTGCAGTGTCCCAGACCCCTCGATCGTCATATACACGTTTATGTAGACCGTCAGGCTCTGCCAGACTACCTACGTGGGGGGGAGGTGAGAGGGGACGAGCAGATGGGATTTGCAAATTTTGTGGCCCGAACACTTGAATATTACCTACGGACCCAAGGAAGGAAGAAAGATCAACATAAGCATGAGAAGTCACCCGTGCCTTCACATAGGCCGAAGTTTGGAGAGACAGAGAAAGAGAGAGGGAGAGAGGTGGCCTAGGTACAACCCAGATGCTAGAAAATTCGGTGCAGTTCCTCGTGATCTGCCCAGACAACCGATCTGCATAATCAAGGCTACATCGCATGCAAGTGACGTTGGGTATTACTCGGGCCTCTCCTATCAGGATCGAGACGAAAATGCTGGTTCGAAAAGAAAAGGTCCCTTGGTGCAGCACGCTGTCTGACTCCCTCCAGTCATGTCTCAGCGATAGGTAGACCAAAGGCATCCTCAATGATCGAGGAGAGGGAGAGGAGGAAAGAGGGGTGTCAAGAGAGAAAGAGAGAGAGAGAGAGAGCATGCATCAGGTTAGCATTCAAGGCAGAGTCAACCCACCTTCTCCCCCTATTCTACTTCAGACAACAGGAAAGTAGGTTAGGCAATATAAAGCAGCGTACAGAAACAGCACTGAATAGAGGTATAAAAATGAAAGAAGATGAAGCTTATCTACTTCAACTACCTACCTACCTAGCAGCTCAGCCCGCTCGCACCGAAAACCAAAGCCCGACATCAGTCACGTACGGACGGACAGACGGACTAGGTAGACATTACCATTTACCTACGCAGATACATAGTCCGGAAAAGCCGAAGGCTCGTGTCGTGCTGCGTAAAGTTGACATACAGACAGTATGGGGGAGTTCCTTCTTTTTTTTTTGCTTATTTTCCTTTCCCCGAAGGTTGTCAGATCGGATCTCTGGGGTAAGGAGGAGAGGTATGTATGTATGTAGATGTATGTAAGCAGCCAGTGCGCGTGTGCAGGTAGGTAGGTAGGTAAGACCTCCCCAATGCGATGTTGTCTTATCAACAACTGAAAAAAAGTGAGCAAGCACACACACACACAGAAACGTCTAGACGTCAGCCACTCGATTGTACCCCAGTTCTCGAGGTAGGTGATGGAGGGGAGGAGGCGGGGAGGATTGGATGTGATGCAGATAAATCCGTCAGCTACATAGGTAGTCAGTCAGACAGAAGCTAAGTAGCTCAGTCTATATTCATTTATTTTTTTTTTCCCCTCATTGATGGTCTATTGATGTTAGATTAGTTTCAACATTGAAATAAATGAAAGGTCGATGATGTGATGCCGTGCATAGCACAGCACATACTTAGGTAGCTGTAGTTTAACCTAGGTACATAGCTGGCCCGGCCTGGTTTGACTTCTTAGATTAGCCGTCAAATGAGAAGAGACGAAATTCCTAGGTATTCAACTTAGTCCCGACATGTGAAGCGGGTCTTGGCAGCGTATACACTAGATTCCTTCGATTTATTAAATCAGAATCATTTTTGCTAAGTAATTTTTTCCCCATTTTCTAATTCCCCTAAACGATTCGTAGTATAACGGGGGAAGCATTTGTGCTAATAATTCAATAATAATAAATAAGGGCAGAGGAGGAGGTAGAAAAAAGGGGGAGAGGGTAAAAGCAAAAGAGAGAGAGAGGCAAGAGGTTTCAAGCTTGAGGTAGGGCATAGGCTTGTGATACTATCGCAGTGTAGGACCCGTTCTTGGTATCTGGCTTGGCGCATCAGCGATCGACAGGCAATGACAGTGGGGACCTATTTGCATAGGGTGGTACCTAGGTAGCTAGCGTACAAGGTATTCCAGGCCCGCCCTCCTCCTCCTCCTCCGTCCCCCTTGCTCTTATCCCGCGTCGTCGGATAACTACCGTATCCCACCCCCCCCTTCCCCCTTCTACATCTTATCCAATCTTAAGTAGGTACTTATGAATCGTAAAGTTGGGGAAAGTTTCGCTGTGGGGGTTGAACCAACTTTAGAACCTGTTCTATAGGGGAACGATGTAGCTTAAATGTTTACCTAGGTTGATTGTTTTACCTATAATTCGTCCTTCTAACTACATACATACACTAACCTTAGATTAGTAAACTTCAATACATACCAGCCATGTAGGTATCTTATGTAGGTAGCGGCGGTAGGTACACGTCTACCCAAGGTATCAATGTAGGTAGCGAACAAGGGTGCCCCCTCCATCTCTCTCTCTTTCACGCTGCCCTCTCCACTAAACAAGAATCAAGAAAAGGGACCCTTTAGACCCTTCCTGAGGCCATTCGTTCCCAAATCCCAATTCCCCTTTCTTTTCTTTTTTTTTCTTTCTTTTTTTCCCGCCTCTTACGCTCTCCCCCACCCCCCATGTTTCGTTTTATCTTTTTGATTTCTAATAATACTCATGACATCAATTGTTTCCGGTCTCCATCATTCCCTAGAACTAAGTAGGTAGGTCTTTTTTTATCTCTGGGACACTACCGAGCATCCACCCCGGCCTAGACTCTAACTTAGCGGGATCTTACTAGTAAAACAGAGTTAGATGCATCAACATACCTACTTACTAAAATAGTAGCAAGAGAAAGTAGAAGAAGCCAAGCATCAAATACAAGCCATGAGGACAAAAGAAATGAAACCTTGGATCTCATTAGTATTTCACTACGGTCTGGGTAGGTACCAGGTATCTAGTCTAGGGGATTTTCTCTTCTTTTTTTTTCTTGGCTGCGTTTCTAAAGGTTCTGGGTCCTTAGTCTTGGCCTGCGTTTTATTTTTAGGGGGGGTTTCTTATTTAATTTTTTTCTTCTTTACCTATCCTGAGCCATTATTCTTCAATACAACGGGTTGTTATTCGTACGCATATACACCCATCCATCCATCCATCCATCTATCCGTACAGCATGTGTCCCCATCGCGGCAGCTGTGCCGGCATGGGCAACGATAAAAACATTCGAGAGGATACGGGGGTGACAAATGAGACAGAGGGACTTCCACTTATTGTGGCATGTTGTGTAAAGAGAGGGAGAGAGGTAGACAGATAGGCAGGCAGGCAAGAGGCAAGTTCATTATTTGAGCCTTCGTTAACCGGTGGTGCTCCCTACCTACGCCATCCCACCACCCATTCAACCTGACGATGATGGATGGCCCGGCCGGGCGGACGAACGGGAAGACGGAAACGGACGGGCGCCTGCGATTTAATTTTTTATTTTGTCTTTTTCGCCTTCTTTCGTAGCTCATCCATCGCATGATAAAACCTTTTTTCTCTTTTCTCTTGTACGCATTACCTCGGTACGACGACAACAAGTTTTAGTCAATCAATCAATGCAATTCTAATCCATCGATTCTTTTGACTTTTTATTCTCTGATTCGAATTTGTTACTTACCCTCCCCTCCCTCTGCCTACCTAGGTACGTGATTCGTAGTACCTACCTACGCACCAAAACGCAGCAACACTTATCTACCTAGGTACACTCGCAACGCACACGCAGCCTCTTATAAGACGGTCGTGCATATTATTTTATAGACGTACATACATATGACATGAAGCAAGGGAGGCTGCGTCAATGAAAAAAAAAGAATATTCATGATAATGATAATAAAAAATAATCAACGCGACAGGAGATATATTACCTACGCTACGCTACCTACCCACCCTACCTGACACAAATGATATCAAATGCATGTGCGGTATGTCTTGTGTGGGAGGTCTGTATGTATGTATGTGAGGTAGGTAGGTAGACAACCCAAGTCTTAGGTATTACCAATCAATCACATGCATTTCATCACGTCCCCTTCCCTACCCTCCCGTCGAGCTTTCGCCGTTCTCGACCCCGTGCGATATCCCACGACGCCCGGCCCATCTCCTCGCTTACACATACCTACTATCTTTCTTCGCTCATGCCTGCCTACCTACCTGTGATCGTATACGAAAAGAAGGAAAGAACATAATAATAGTAATACGTATAAATGAAGGTAGGTGTGTATGAGGTGCAGGAAGGACGACCGGGGATTTGTGGGGGGGAGGAGAGGAGAGGAGAAAGAGGGCTCGGACATAATGTTCCAGGGATTTTTTGTTGATGATGAAAGTTTACTAACCTTAGGTTACTAGATGCGGCTGGTCTATGCGGGGGGGACCTCTCTCTCCCCCCCTTCCCTGCCCTTTCGCACCGCGGCCTTATCTTTCTAACCTACTTAGTGTACCTACCCAGGTTATCACCCCAGGGTCCCGTATCGTTTCGTTTTGTTTCGTCATGACGTGGTAAAAAGTATACCAGAGTTAGTTACCCAGGAAAGGAGTAAGGGAGTAAAGCGGCCAACTCTTTTTTTTTTGGTTTTATTTTATTTTAATACTCATCATTGATGTGTAGATTTAATCCAGTTACTACAACCGGTAAAGTTGATGCAGTGACTGGAGTTGACCGAGATAAAAGAAATACCCAAAGTTGCAGAGCTAGCTAGGTGTACCTATTGAAGGTTAGGTATATTTGATGGCTTGCTAAGCTTACCTTAGGCTACTAAGCTAAGTCTAGTAGGTTACTTTGTTCGTGAATTAAGCTTCACGTCAAAAAGAATCACGCATACCCAGACACACACATACACACACAAGGAAACGAGAAAAAGGCAGATTCAATTGGCTGGATTGGGAAAGATTGGGGTGTGTGGGTAGGGATGAAATGTGACTTGTGTCCCCCCCTCTAAACTTCATGGTCTTGCTCTAGCGCGCCTTTCTCTCTCTCTCACTCTTTTCTTCTTCTTGTTTCCTCACTGCTGTAGTATGTATTGGTGTATATTGCTGCCGCTGACTTATGAAAGAGTAAAAGAGAGTAACGACAAGGGGGGGGACGGGAGCAAAGAAACGATTACCTACCTACCTATCTCCCCCTCTCCCCCACACCAATCCTTTTTTTGTTTTCACCTTTTCACTTACATGTATGGTTGCGCTAGTGCAGTGACTTGCCTCTCTGTTATCCATAACTCTAGAATACTTGGTTTTGCACCTTTTTTTTTAAACGTGTTACAAAAGGTACCTACCTAACCTACCTAGCTTATGCAAGCACCTCCTGCCTATATACGTAAGTTAGCGTGTTTTATTTTATCGCGTTATACTAGTAGGACAGCATAGCATGGCGGTGGGCAATTCATTAATACGCACGCACGCACGCTTAGACTTGGTGTGTGGGGTTCCTTATTGGGGGGAGAGGAGAAAATGGGAGTGGGCGATTAATGGGTCGGAAAGTAGTTAGTCAAAGTCGCCCTACCTAATAGAGATAATTGTCAATGGGAGAGGAAAGAAGGAGGGGCGGAGGTTGACGATGACGATGCTAGGGGGGGAAGAGGGAACTGGGTGCGTTACTTGCTCATCCACACACACACACACCAGACACACACATACAGGCAAAGCGAATTAAGTATGCTAGCCTAGGTTGAAAGAGAAAGAGAAAAGAACTGAGATAACAGTCACATTTTTAGTAAATTTCTCATTCATGTCGGGATTATATCGAAGTTGTATTTCTCTATCTGTCTATGGTAAAGTAGGTTGGGTTCATGTCACCTATAGGTAAAAAGAGAAAAAAACATCTCAACCGAAAAACAATTCATTAGGAAGGTATTGAGAGAGGGACCCAAAGATCGCTCCTCCGCCCTTCCTCTTTTTTTTTGGTGTTCGTTCCCTTTTTCCCACCGACAAAGCGCGGGATGGATCCTCATACCCCATACATACACCCCCCAATCCCATGCAACAATCGTGCGTATGCATGGCCTGTAGAGAGATAATGCATTGTAAAGGTTTTCTTTTTTCTCCCTTTGTCCGCTCTTTTTTCCCCAATAGCAGGAGCAAGTAGTCAGCCGTCCCTGAATAAACGCCACATAACTCAAGTTACGAGAATAGAGTAAAAGGGAAGAAAAAAAAACAAGTTGCAGATTGCCCGTTCCGGTTACTTTCGTTCTGTTGCCCGCCAAGATAGAAAGCAGGGAAATAGAGAGAAGTAACGAAAAAAATGAAAAACCCCCCCAATGAGTCAAACTCGTTCCCCCCTTCCCAGGTTTGCCGATCATAATTGAAAAACAGGGTCTATGTCATAACGCATGAAGGGAAGTCCGTTTCGCCCGCCCGTAGTTTATTTGGTGTGGATTGTGTTGTGTAGGTTCGTTGATTTGTGTCTAGTGCACATGGTGGAGGTTTCAAAGAGGTAAGGGGCGTTGGCCGAGAGGAGGGGAAGGAGGAGGCTTGGGTAAGGATTTTTTTTTCTTTCTTCTTTTCACCTCGGTCTGACGGTGATGAGAGTTTCGTAGCCCCAAGGTTTACTCGACGACGGCCTCGTGATAGTCCTCCTTGTGCTCATCAGGGTGCTCGCCCCAGTGGACGGGGCTGAGCTTGAGGAAGCGAAGGCTGCCCACGCTGCTTAGACTGGAGCTGCGGCGGGCGGTGGTGGCAGGTTTGATGTTCTGGCTGCTTGGGTATGAAGAGGAGGTAGTCGGGGTTAGCGACAGGAAAGCCGTAGGCGGGTCCATCTTGAGGAGGTCCCGGGTGGCAGTGGGCTGGTTGCTGGAAGACATATTGTTGGTGTTGGGTGATGGATGAAGTTGTAATTAGAAAGTTGGCTGGTTTAGTTTTTTTGTAGTAACTTGGAGCTGCTGGAGGTCTGTCAAGAGAGCTTGCTGAAAGAGTAGATGGGCAGTTTGGTCTGTCGAGAATAAAGAGAATATGTGTTGGGAGAACAATGTGGTAGAGGGAATGGGACAGGTCTTTATAGACAATGCCCAGGCCGAGTGATGACACGGGCCTAAGCCAGACCCCCACACATATAACGCACACTTTCTCCTTGAGCCGTTTATCGTTTCTAGTAGTAACTCCGCCAAGACTTGCCAGAAATAGTCTTATCTCATGAATGCGCATAGGCGTGTGGCAGGTTGCGCCGTTTCGGTCAAGCGCCCCCGGCCCATAATTCTGAAGGACAGCTGTGGGTGGCAAAGACTGGGGGACCCCTTTTTTTTGCTTTGTCCGGGTGGGTGGAATAGCACCTCTCCGGACACCTCTTCAGGATCCAGATGGATAGGTAAGTTCGATGGCTGGATGGCTGGATGACTGGATAGGTAGTGTACAGTAGTCGCCCAATAACCACCACACGTGGGGTGTCCAATTGGCAGCGAATGACCAGGCACAAAACAATCGGCCCTCGCACAAAGGGAGCAAAGACCCAATGTTAGGTCAGGTATACAACTTATCCGCGGCTTGCGCGTCCGCCTATTACCGAGCCGAGGGCCATCCACGCCAAGGGTGGTCAGCAGGCGGTGACGTAGGTAGCGTACCTAGGGGAGCAGGACCACCACCGCAGCGGGACGCCTCAGCACCGGCACCCCGACCTGAGGCTCGACCTGGTGCCGACGACGTTGATTTATATTGCCGGAGGTGTGGAGAAGAGAATGCGGCTCCTTTTTAACTTCATTCAATACTCGCGAACTCCCGGCTGCCCGGGCCTCTTCGGCCTCGATTCAGGAGAGTTCGGGCGTCGAGCAGGACGCGATTGGTTGGGGCCAAGCCGCTAACGGGATTCCTCGGAGAGGCCTCAGCATCTGAGTTGCAGGGCTTTTCTCGGAGATATCGGACATAACGCTTCCCCTAAACAGCTTGCGTGGGCAGAGCTGTGCCCCCTGATGAACGAAAAACTCGCTAGTCCGTCAACGAGAATGAGTCGCCGTGATTGTCATGGTCGTCGTCGTGTTGTTGTTGTTGTTGTTGTTGTTGTTGTTGTTGTTGTTGTTGTTGTTGTTGTTGTTGTTGTTGTTGTTGTTGTTGTTGTTGTTGTTGTTGATTCCCGTGCGCTATTCTCATGCTCATCTAGACTGGACTTTAGGGTAGGTAAGTTATTGTACATACAAGGAGACCGACCATATAAAATACCTACCTAACCTAGGTACTCCTGGCAAAACACACTCAATAAAGTACTTAATTCCAATAAATAAATTCACTTAGCTGTTTTAAAGCATACATAGGTACGCTTTCAAAAAAAAGAATTCAACTGAAATAAATGTTGGTCGATAGAGATGGGGTTGTTCGACGAGGTCCAAGAAGGGGGGGGAAGACGGGAGTCTTCCCAGACTAAGTTATTCCACTGCCCTCCCCTCCCTCTCTCCCCCCTTTTCTTACTATAGCCCCATCTTACACTATTTTAGTATACACACTATCTTTAACATCTAAGTATGTTGGAGTGGAGAGAGAGAGAGAGAGAGAGAGGGAACAAATCCGGCCTTAACCCCTGATTCCTTGCATCAGGCATGTTACACGGAAGATTGCCGTCGATTCCGTTGGGAAAGACCGCATATGCAGGCCACACTACCTACGCGTCCTCGAATCTCGGGCGTGTCGAATAATGACACTATTTGGATTTTTCCGAGCGATGTCTACTAGGAGTTGAGGGAAGTTATGCAGCAAAGAGGCCCCCCCTAGTTATGTCAAGGGTCTAGGCAAAGGATAGAATATGACGGAGGAGGACTAAGGCATACGACAAAAGAAAAGTATTACCCGGGGAAGTTGACAGTAAACCGCGGAATGATACACGATACGGTATCATCGCACACATCCATAAGTATCCCCTCCCCTCCCTTCCCCCCTTCCCCCCTCTGCCCCTACTTAGCCCGAACGCCTTCCTACAAACTTTCTTATCGTGTGGGCTACATCTCTACTTATTCGTCGAGTAGTTGCCTCTATTCCAAGGGTATACTCTATCATTGCAGGTAGCCTAACGTATGTACCTTTGAGTTTCGTGTCCTCGTTTGAAAAGAAAAGCCACGAAATAATTATGTTCAATATCATGTTGTTGATTTCTCAGTGCCAGATCTTATCATGGTATTATGAATGATTCATGATAGGGGCCCAAATACCTCTCAACTCTAAGCAGTTGTGATCACAGTCATCTTCGTGGAGGCCCTGGTAGCAAGCCTGTGAGTTCGGTAACCCAAATCACTCCCGACAACGACGCCATACACGCATGATTATGGGCAGATAACCAACCAGCTCACCCGGTGTAGGACTTTCCGCATGCTTTACACCCTCAAGCCTTGTGCATAAGTTGTTGGTGATGAGTCTCGAGCCCCATACGGACTTGGCTTGGGGCTGGTTGGATTGGAAACTCCCGAGAGGGAGCAAAGGGACATTTTGGGCAAGCCGTCGATTAAACCCGTGACTCACCATTGTGGTATCTTCCTTGCCACCTTTACTCAGTCTGGTGATCCCCAAATCTGCTAGTTGGTTTTCATTCATTCCTGTTGATTCGGCATCTTCCCCGCTTGGTTGTATCGATGGCGATGACATTATTTTCAAAGGGACGATGGGCCACAGGTTACCAATGTACCTCCTTGGTACGAGTGACATATCAGGACTTCTTCACCCCCAAATCTCACGACCCGTGTCTTACAAAAAAAGGACTTCTCTCCTTAAAATATCTTTGAGAAGATCCTACCCAGCAGCGCGGTACCATCAAGCCGTCGGTTATTCCACAAGAAAGACAACATAGCGATTGGCTGCTCCTAAACTTTTCACATAGCGCTCGTATGTGATCCCTTGTTCCAACCCAAATTTAGACGCAAAAGCTAAAGAGAAGGGACTATCCGGGAATTGGGACAGGATGACTGCTGTAAGGGAATGAATGGCCCCAAGATCGGCAGCATTGAAAGTCTGTCCCGCCAACAATACCGCGCAAAGCGCGATCACCCGCTGGTTGGACTAGGGGGCTTGATCGCTAAGGTCGTCGATATCATTGACTCGGGGCAAACGGGCTCGGGGTCTCTATCCCTTTTTGAAGTCACGAGCAGATGATAGCCGAGTGCGGTCGTCCTTGGCTTTCCTAGAGAACTCTCCCCCCTCCCCCCTACACAAAAGTACTCCTACAATACCAATGTGCGTAAAGTGGCGAAATGTGACGAAAATATGTAACGTAGCCAATATATAGACTGTCTACCGGTGAACACAAGGTAGAAGTAGTCCTTGACACTCAATCCGAAGAATGGAAGCAAGATTGCTATGCCGGTTGAGCGTTGGCTTATTACGTCTAATTGGTCTTATACGTCTATACGATAAATGTATTCTAGAATAGGTCGGTCTCGGTTAAGACTATTTGTCAATTGGCGTGAGCAAGACCCGTCATAGAAGTAGGAAGCCGGGCCGTTTACAGCAAAAGGTACTAAAATCATTGTGGTATATAATTAGCCGCTGTTGGTTCTAAGCGTACACCACTGAATATATTAAAGGTGTATTCTATAGCCCCGTGTTGTTACAGAAACGTGCGGTACTGTTGTTTATTGTTGTTGAATGAGTACCTGCTTTTTATATGTGTAGATACCTCTTAGAGCCGAAGCAATCGCTTGACTAGGCAATTCTGTGAGAAATGGTGACGGATCCATGGCATTGGTAGCTTTTTGTGGAGTGACTTATCGAAATAAAGTCGATTGATGGACAATAATCTCGTGGGATATTTTGAACAGAATACCTTAGGAGAATCTTCTAACCCAGGGGCGTTGACCGGCTGTGCTCCAGAAAGGTCGCAGGACCGGCCGTAAGGCTGGCTGTAGGCTGGGTGCCTGCATCGAAACCAACTTACACATGTTATTCCGATATGTTTGTGGCAAGAGTAAGGTTTATTATAGGGGATAGTTGCAACCGGACGACGAAACAACTCATGCTCCGCTCACCACATCTACATCTCTGGCTACTAATGTTGACCGGCCTAATAACACTCTTGTCGAGCGCAAATTGGAAGGCTCACTACTCAAGCCGGTTTCGTCCCGCATCTTGTATAGCAGTCGAGGTCACGGTGGCTTGCTTGGACATGAGCTAGGGCGTAGCGAGTTAAATTTCTGCGTCGCTTTTATAAGACCGGCCTCTCTTTGACAGGCAGCTAAGGACCATGGACTGGCCGATGGGTGAGAAGTTGATAATGACAACAAGTGTAGATATCACGCGAATACGCGCGGTAGTGTTAGACTGATCGATGCCTGCGGCATTGGATCCTATTTGACCATCACCAACCTTGTGCTCCACGAATACAAGTCCGAGTTGGAAATAGTGCAAGCAGACAGTGGCGATATTAAGGCATTCAACTGGGGGGTTGCTTCGTCATGCATATACGATCTGGTGAAAGTGGATGCTTCACAGTCGTGACCCCTTGTTTCAGCGAGGAATATATATGAACCAGCAACAGACTTGTCACTCTCGGGACGTTGACAGGTCTAAGACAACCGGATCTGTCAGCATGTTGTAGTTAGTGTATAAGGGAACAGGTATGGGAATTAGCATAGGCGAGATGAAATCGCGGCTATCCAAAGTGGGCACTGAAACAAGCGAGGAGGCCGTTGTTCGCATACAGGCCACGGGCGGCTCCCGGAATAGGAGGTGGACAAACGAGAGAGAACTCGTGTGCTGTAGGGATCCTTGGGGCCAAGCTTTCAACATGCATGGGATACTCACCGACGGGAAGAAGCACGTTGGTTACCCAAGAGAAGTCAAGAAAGAAATGAGAGTTATTCTTGAGCCGTCCGTCCGACCCATGCTTGGCGACGTGGAGGCCGCATCGGGGTTGTCGATGCAATCTACCACTTGTGTGCAACTAAATACGTCTCCTATATGCCATGTGCTCGTACAACAGTGATGGCGTGGCGCGTTGCATGTTGGCAGACGAGGAGGGCGTAGGGAACACTAGAGCGAGTGCTGAGGGTGGACTAGGTAGATACTGCTATACTACGGTGTGCCCGATCCTTCAGAGGGTGACACATTGGCGGAGGTAGCATTTGTTTCAACAGAAAGATAGGTAGATATAAAAATAAGCTGCAAGTATGTAGGGTCTCAGCAGGTTGAGTAATAATAATAATAAAAAGGGGGGGGAGGGGAGAAGAGGGGGGGAGATACCTAGGGTGGATGAAAGATATGAAAAGTACCACACCTACCTATCTAACTTACACTAATTGGGATGAAGTTTGCGCCCCCAGATGAGGTAAGTTACACGCCCAAGGTTAGTTAGTAGGGTTGATAGGTACATCGATAGAGGCTGACAGGTATTGAGGTGAGGTGCCCATGGTGAGGGTGAGGGTGAGGGCGAGGGTGACGAGAGAAGAACCAACAAAAAGGGGCAAAGAGAGACAAGATGAACTTTGCAAGTTCAAAAAGAACCGGTACTAGAAGTTCTGTTGCCTTCCTGCACGTGTCTTGGTCATAGACTCTGGGTACCTCTCTGCTTACATACATGTAGGGCTACCTCGCAAAATATGTACTTACATACTTACACATGAGGTACCTCTACTACCTACGTACATACATCCCTACATCCCTACATCCAACCCGCATTGTATCCACACGGGTCCGTGCTTAAACATGGCAGCTGCATCTGCAGGAGCTGTCCATATTAAGGTGTACGGGGTATGTACTTTGTACTTGTCAATTATTAGATGTCAAGTATGTAGTTAAAAGGGCCCCCTTCCCCCATATTCCTTCCAAGGTACATGTTATTTGGTAGGTAAGTAGTGATAGTTTTTACACTCGTGCCTTTAATCCTGTTTCAGCATTTCAATGTTATTAAAAATAGTTCCTAAGAGATACCTAATATAAACTTGAGAGGCAAAAAAAAAAAAGATGCAATATAGAAAAAGGAAAGGAAAAAAAAATACCTAACACTAGCCACCCCACTTAGTTCACTGCCTACATACTACCTAAGTATGTACTGGTAGCCTAACGCAGTGGGACAAGTCGGATTACCACCAATTGACTTCCCCATGCCTTTCGTCTTATAAACATCAACTACCTAAGTATGTACTTACGGGCTTTGATTTCGCATAGCGAATACCTAGCAGGTAGTACCAATGAAACCGACAAAACTCAGCACTATCAACCAACAAGCTCAAATCCTCAATTGTGGCGTTCCGGCCCCCTGAATCTTGGAAGACCAGTAAATATAGTCGGGTCAGGTCAGATCAATCTTGATTAAATCATTGCTGCTCAGTCAGCACATGCAGTTTGAGAAAAGTGGGAGAACAAGAGGGCAAGGAGGGGTTCTTCTTCTTGGTGACACAGCCTATGAGTTTCCAAAACTATCACCACCTCTTCAGCCAATACGCAGCCAATACCCTGCCAACTACTAGGTAGCTTAGTCAATGCTAGCGGGATCAACGGTTTGACAACCCATATCCAGCACTGGTTATTGGCAAAGACAACAACCTTCTCACAGCAACAGCCTGTGCCAGCTTCCCGGGTAGCCCACAAACTGCCTACCTAACTAGTAAGCACCTACTTTCAAAGATTTCTTCACGGACCGTTCGACTGAGGTCTACCGGCCGGCGATGACTTGGTTACATGCAATCTGTTCCCGCGAACCATCCCTGGTCCAACCCACTCCCGGGCGATCGAACAGCTCATCCTATTTGCTTTCTTTATCGGCTCTATCCTAATGCCCATCCCTGCTCATCCTTGCTGCTATGTTATCCCTTACGGCATTGGGGGGCCGCTGTCCCTCTGTCTGAGTACGGTAGTCTCAGCGAGAAAACCCCGGTCCAATTACCTAGTGGTTGGCTGCTAGGTCTGAGGTACCTTCACAAGGAGACAAGCTACGGCAGATGACGTTCAAATGGATGAATGGGAAATGGATGGATGGATGGATGGATGGGCAATCGATGTTATCTCGAAACACCCCGGCCCCAAACTTCTCCACCATCCCAACCATGTAAGTGTAGGTAGGTAATAGGTGTTGTGCCTAACGCTGCCTACAGCCGTCGGCCGGGCCCAGTAGTTCGGTGGTCGTGTCCTGAGGTCCCTCCCACCCACACCCCCCTTTGACACCCCCAACTGCAGCGTTCTCAATGCTACTATTGTATGTACAAGTCCTTCGGCCGTCGCTGTACTTGTTGGGACCTCCCGAGTGACTTCCTACCGTCGTGGGCTGATGACGATTTGCCATCGTCACTTCAACTTTTCAATGGCATTGCTGTGTTGCTGGTTTTTTGACTTCCAACAATATGTAACATCATTGAACATCTCGAGGCAGACAGCCAACTGGATCCCACAGCACCCGTGTGCCTTACAGGTCCCCGTAACCGTTCTGCACAAACATGGACCGTAAAGTCCTTCCATCACGAGTAACCCGCAAGCTCGTGTGATACAATCTCTATAAAGGAGCACCCTCCCGCCCGCTGCGGAACTCAACTTGACTCTCTCATCACCACATTCTCTGTCCCACACCTTCATTGAGACATATCTCACCAGCTGCTATTCGCGTTACTCTACCGTTATTGATTGCTGCCGACTGCTCCTTTCGCGTTTTCCCGCCTCGAAAAGAGCATCCAAAGCCAAACTTGAAACCATAGTTTCCAGTATGTTCTCTTCTCCGCCGCTATTTGCTTCTCTGGACTCACTCTAACGCCGCCTAGCCTGTACCCCATTGGGTGAAAAAAAATCTCGTTACACACGACGTACAAGACCTACTCCATCATGTGCAAATTATACATAAACCAGTACTCTTGCGGCCACACCAGGGTTGTGGGCAAAGTCGATTGCGCCGCTGGAAAGGGCAAGCCTTCATGCCCCGAGGGCGAGACCAAATCCGTCGTGTCTGTCGCTGGACCTTGCGAAGGGTCTTGTGCTAGGTAACGATATCACAGTCCAGGTCTTGGAATTTACTCAGTCATTCTAACTCGCCCCTTCTTCCCAGTTAAACCAGAGTGAGCATACTCACACCGAGGAGGTCTTAGGTGGTAGTGACGGGTAGTAAAGAGTGGGTAGGGCGACAAATGGTATAGACGATGATATGGGGTAGAAAAACTGTTGCGAGCAATCGCGGTTTTTGATACCTTTGGTTTTTTCCCCCTGTTTTCTGTTTCTCCTCTCTATAAGTTCCAGATGGCCTGACCAGGTGCTGGCATCTAATCATGTTATTCCCACGCGCGTCTTTGGCTATGGGCTTTTTCTTATTCTTCTTTTCTTTCTTCTGCTCTTCTGTCTGCTCTTCTTCTCATGCACACAGATGGGGTTTTTCATTAGAAGCCTAGGGGGACGAGATAGGCTAGGGTTTGGGTATTTGAAAGATTGTCATGTACATGGTCGTGTGTTTGCGTGTTTTGCTAGGTTACCTACTTTTTGAGCTAGCTCTTCTCCTATTCCTCTCATTGAATTACATTTGATTCTATCTCCACGACAAGCAGAACACAAGTACACCGAAGGTTTCGACGGGTGGCAGCAACGGCTAGTAACATAGCCGAATGTACTGTCCAACGTGTCAAATTGCCATGCTGCAGCAGTGTGATATGTGCCACAAAGTAGACGGGAAGCAAGCATGGTGCGGCCGTTTCCGCAGTCAAGGTAGCCACCCGAAAGTACGGTTGGAAAGGAGAGGTGAAAAAAAAAGGGGGGGTGGCCTGCTATGTAAGGTTAGTGCATATGTCACTAATGCAGGTAGGCAAGGCGAGCAGTAGGTAAGCAAGTGGTAGAAGACTGGGAGGGCTGAAGCGCATCATGCGGTTGGCACGCATGTTTAGATATGGACGAGCCCAACAAGATTCGACTTGACCAATTGAGGAATCAAAAGCTCTGGAAACATGACGTTGCAAATAATGCGCCGCAAGATAAGAATCCTGCCTTCTTTTTTAGATGAAGATGCAGCTGGACTGCCATGCGTGCATAGACATCGTATCATGTGATATTTACATTATTCTGGGCCGAGTTGTATGGATCAATGAAGTGTCGGGGTTAGAGATTGGCCAAGTATATGGCCTAGTTGAAGTCCCATTGATGTAGGTATGTAGTAAAGGGTCAGGGGGGGTAGCGGTACCTAACAAGGTAAAAGGGGGGGAAAGCATTCAGGGCAAGGAGAAGGGGAGGGGGAAAAGTAGGAACTTTTTACATGTACCATACCTACCTCCTCTCTTACTAGTATGTATGTATACTACGAGGAACACGAATCAGTTTCAATTAACAAGGCAAGGAGCGATTTTCAAGCAACGACCCAGATTACCACTTCCGTTACGCTCTCGCAGCCAGAATAATTTGAAGTAGGCCAATTGGGGTGGTTTAAGAGGGGCAAGCAAACGAACCTTAGCAGACCAGGTTAAGAACAAATCCATTCGCTGTTTCCTGAATAGGCGCGGCACAAGGCTATATGGGTTAAGCAAGCAAACTTTGCTAGCGCTAGATGCATTGGATTGCATTTCTAGAAGGTTGAATGTCGAGGTTTAAGTCCTTGTATTTCCAAACTCGCATGCATCAAATCTACCGCATGGATCGACCGAGAGTACATACATCAATACATACATACCTACATAAGTACCTTACCTACTAACATGGTGCATACCAAGTACAACCATAAGCACAACCATCACTATGTACTACAATAAAATGTATGTCTTGCCACTACCACTGCCACTGCCACTGCCATTCCCACTACAATAACAACAACCATCGCCATCATCACCACTACCACCACCACCATCACCACCACCAATAGGCATCGCTCTACTGACATCCCTTGCCTCTTTTTACCTATTTCCGTATCCACGTCCACGTCCACGCCCACAATCCCAATGACCGGCCCGCATCTCGCATCCCCCACAAACAACCCCAAATGACCTGACCTACCTAGGTAACAGCCCGCCCGCCCTGATCACCCGTGCATTCCCCTCAAGAACCGTGGTGTAGTACCTACATATGTAGCATCATCTTATCCCTCCAACGGGCAGGTCTTTCGCCGCTAAGCCCGCCCCAGTAATCCTCACGAGCGACTTACGAAGCCGTAGGCAGGTATGTATGTTCCATTTCATATCTCGGTATTAGCCCATTGTTATTTTGGTTCTCCTGAGCCGACGCTATCACATCGCGTCTAATCATGCAGGTCGGCCCGACAAGTTGCTTCTAACAAGTTTAGTTCTAGTCATAAACGCTTCTCTTTTCGGTGAATGGCGAGGCGGCACCGTCCACAGCCCACTAAGCAGCAGTCTTCCACACTGCACTGGACAAAGTAATCGCCTAGGACGCGCGACTAAGAAGCTGTTGGCCCGTTACAGCGGCCTAGCGTCAGTCACAAGCAGACACAACAGCCATGACAGCTAGTTCCACGACGCTTTACGAGCTGTGAGGCAGCCCCTATGTCGCCAACCTTGTGTTCCCCTTTCTGCGTAGGCAGTTATTGCACTTGTTTTCTCTCCCTCTCCCTCTCTCTCTCTCCCCTGTCTCTATCTCTGCCGACCGCTCACTAAACGACCCACGACGGCGGATGAGTCGGGAATTAATGGCCAGCTGCGTCTACACCCCCAATAGTGTAACGCGCTTGCCGACGCATGCAAAAAGGAGAACCAACAAACTCCAGCACAGGGAAAGACCAAAAAAAAAGGGGGGGGACTTAGTTGACGGTAAATCCACAAATCAATGGTTGACAAGTGGTTGGGGGGGTCTTCTGTCCTGGGTTGTTCGTTTGATCAGCCTTTTGATCTTCGAGTTTGCTAACACAGATCGCGGCCCTTGCTTGAGAAATCGAAAAACTGTTACTGCAGGGAGCATCGCGCTATGTAATACTCGAGCAAACGACTTCACACACACAAAATAAAAAAAAGGGGGGGGAGGGAGGGAGGACGCCGTTCGTCTTGCTGTTCTAAATCGGCAACTCAAATCGATCCTCGATCTCAAGTTGCAGTTAGTATCCCTGTATCTGTGACTTTCTTATGCGCGACCCCTGCAGCTCCTGGCATTTAGACGATACAGCGGCTAAGGAGAGACGTTTACCAATAGGGCGCCTGATGAAAATCGGAGGACTACCAACTCGTAAGTAGCGTTTATTAAACAACCACACTGGAAATCTATGAGATTGTTCCTCACCTTGTACATTTCGTATGAACTCTGGGGATTGGTACATTCGTTAATGATCCCTGAGTATTTCACATGCTGTTTACCTGAGATATGTTGTCTAGGTTAAACACCTACAGTACACACTTTTAACGCCATAGTATACCTTATACTATTTATCACAGTTCTATCTATTACTCGACCAAAAGTCTGAATTCGGGCTCAACCCCGTTGTTTAGCGACCAACTGAAAGAGTGTTATGTTACAACTAAAAGGTAAGTAGATCGCCTCATCTTTAAAGGTCCACTTATAGGCCTACGCAACAAGCGCGCTGTGCATACCTTGATGCGGCATTACGGCGAGTGAGAAAGCAAGGGACTTCACAGTTCAAGGGGCTTCACAGTTACGCGATGTGGCCGAGACGCTACCACATCCAGATTCGTACCAACATCATCAACTAGTCCAGCGACGATGCAGTGCCGCGGGAAACATTGTCAATAAACCTCTAGCGTCTCTTCGCTTTGACACTAATGGCATAAGATCAGCTACGTCTGACTGCAACGCGCTAAGAAAGGGCAACATGGGGATACCCTAACAAGAACGAGTTGGTTCAGGATATCTCCCGTAGACAGTCATACCCCTTTTCACACCCCTTTTCACACATCGATCCCGCGGGCGGGCGATACATCCAACAATTGATATTACCAACAGCACAGCAGCTGCCGTGCCCGTCAGGATCGACCCGAGTTTGGCCAGGGCAAGTCTGTAGCCATGAGCCGAAGGCGGGACTAGCCGGCGAGCTTATCCGGCATCCCGAGAAGCATCGTAAGTGTTGGCTAGGGCCTGAGATCCCACAGTCTTCTTTAACATATAAGCATCTGATATATCATACAGGTCCTATCGTCCGAAGATGGAAGCTGCCCAACGCTGTCGGGACTCCCTCCCAGCTTGATCACCGTGCAACGTCCCATGTGGACCAAATATCTAAATTGTAGAAACCCCCATCTCAGAGTCAGGCCAATACATCTCAAAATCAGCTCATTATCACGCCTAGAACATATCCATTTGTCTACCTATATTTGAGAAGTTAGCCACGGGCTACCACGCTAACAATAACAGAAACATCACCCAACAACTGTTTTAAAGATAGACGCGCTATGCTCCATATAGTATGGGCAAAAACAGTAACTGGGAAGGGAGATTTATGATGGCTCTGAAAGCAACAGTTTTTTGCTGTATCCACGATGTGGCACTATTATCATCACCAACTTGGATTATGAAGGATAAATTCTCCGCGGCCAATATGCTTACCAACGGTCCACCGTCGATACCTTGTCGACGATCCAAACCATGAGGGGTTTAAATTGTTATGTGAACAACGACCGTTGGTTAATAATGAAACTACCCAAGACATTAAAATCCCTCAAAAATTTGCACACGACATGGCTTCAGGGTGCTTGCTAGTACTGAGACCTCTCACGGAATTCAAGGTACATGCTCATTATCTCGATAATCTGAGCTTGAAGCTTCCAACCGCCCCCATTTAGAATCCATCCTGGTCTGAGCAAATAGTGGAGGAATTTGGAGTCAACAGGCTTGTTAGCCAGAACCAGAACCAACTCCCTGAAGCTTGCTATCAAGTACTTTCGTCTTCAGCCTAGATCGAGGTGTCATCGTCAAGGTAGCTCTCCCATGGCTCTAGAAGCCATAGTGTCAGCAAGGATTCTACTTATTCATCGGACTAACCAGGCGAGGTGGTCATCCGATAGTTCTAAGGCACATTCGGCTGGACCACGTGTTGTTTAAGATAAAGGAGGTGGGGGGACTGGTCACAGCCTTACTAGACTATGGAAAGGTATGTTATTTTGTTTTGGAGTTCTTGGCAGCTTTTTATTCTAAAAGCTTAGGTATCTGAGAGGCTACTCACTCTTGCATTAGTCTTTGGTCCTTTGAGAAGGCTATTGCTTCACTATGCTGCTTCCCGGACTCTGCTCGACTATGGAGGGAATTTGCTCGCGCTTGGAACCTAATTTTCCTATTCACACCTCAGCCAAGTTCCATGCTTAACCGCCAGTAAGTAACGTCTTATGTGAGAAAATCCCCATCGATCAAGGACAATGCAGTGCGACCTGAATACAAGGGTATTGCTGACACGATCTTCTCTAAGTGCGGTAGATACGCAGCGTGAAGAAAACATTTACACGGACGCTTCGGAGTATTACGAATGATTTGAGACAGATATCTATAGGTCTCTACTCTTTTCGCTCTTCATACTTGTTGGTTCCTAACTGCAGGACGATAAGTGAGGTAACGAGACAATTCCGTCAACCTCATCCCGTAATAAGCAGTGAAGGTTGGAAGTACAGCAGTTTCCGTTAAATGATGGCCCTCGAGAAGCACAAAGACTGTGCGATGCTTACAAATGATGCTCAAAGAGCTCTAACCGACAGTAAGCCACCACACACCGAGGGCAGCTTACATTTCTTTGGATATAGTTTGAATAAGCACGCTTGCTTAGACGTGGGTTGCCATAATTCCCGGTATGAGGAGGGGGTGAGGGTTTGTCAATCTTCATGAAGGTGAGATCCACAATGGGCATCCCCCATAACTTAGGTGAAACGAGACAGTACCCGCCTACTACAACCTCTAACGCCCTCCGGGGAGGCCGAGCCTGGCGTTCTTCACCATTTTCCCATTGCCGGAGATTGGATTGGCAGCTGTGTTTAGGAGGAGCCGGAGTAGCTCGTGTCTTCGATCCTACTATAGGCGTCCCAACTAGGGACCGGCACGGCCCCCTTTTCTTCTCACTCCCGTCTGACCAACACCAAGACCATGTAAGTATCCACCAGCCCGGATTTATCATTAATGTTACGGCGCTGTAGGTTCTGATGAAAGGAGGGTTAATAGTTGCCTGTTTGCCCATCCTTAGCATTTGTGTGCCATGCTGACGAGACTGTGCCGTAGCCTAGGTGAGGGCTTTACCGCCTAGTGCTATTTCATTTTCGTCCCAACAACCAAAAAATGTAAGTGACAAAAGAAATATCATCTGCCTTATCCCAAAACACCTCAGCCTTGTTCCTGACTACGCCACATTCTACGCGCTTATCCAGGGCCGGGCCATCATTACTGGTGGCCGTCTTAACAGCCTTGCCGCAGGGGCTGAATTTATCTTAACAGCCTTATAAGCGATGATCAACAATAAGTCGACAACGTCACTATTTACTGGCTGAAATTGGGAGCCGGTGATCAACACTTCTGATGCTCTACAGTTTCAATTATCAATGACTCAAACAGGGGAACATAAGCTACTAATACATAAGAAAAAGCAACGGCGATAAGCAGGCATCATCACATAGACGAGGGCTATCGACCCCGAGACTCTTGATGCCTAACTCTTCTCTCCGAGTCTTTGCCGAACCGTGGTCCTCCTCTTCGTCTCCATTCGAAACCAAGTACCGCCTTTTTGCAACACCGATAGCAAATAGAAAGAGCAATAGTGACAGTATCGTCTTTCTGTTGACCGTCGTTGCCGTTGATACTATCACGGTCGTTGGCGGCGGCTGTTTGCGCTACAATAGGCGCCCAAGGCGGCAAAAAAAAAAAAAAAAGGGGAAGGGGGCCGTAATAATCAGGTAGGTATTCGCGTGGCCCCTTTTTTGGCCTCCACGTATCATTGCTAAGATAAGTGGGGGGATGATGACTTAGTTTAGATTCGAGAATCCTACTATAATAAGTGAGTGTAGAATGTGGAAAGTTGTAGTAGGGCTGGATTTGAAACGAATGCAACAATGCCTCGTTTTCCCCTCTCCTGCGCGAAATGCATGTATCTCGCCCCCTCTCCTCCCCTTAAGTAGTGTGTATATGCGGGCGGTGTTTGTTTCAAGTACATACCTAGGTACTACTTTTTCTTTGCTTCAAGGTAAGACAATGCGAGACGAGGCGATGCCCCCCACGAAATACCTGCCTACCTACCTACCTATATACATATAAAACCCCCAAAGGTGATGTAATACATACCCAGCTACATTACTACCTACATAGATACTGCTACAAGGGTGGGCGAGGGAGGCGAAATTCTTCCACCCCTCCCCCTTTTTATTCCAAATGATGTTGAAATATTGTCCCGTCGGCTTTTTATGTGTATCCGCCTCTGTGCGTATGTAAGTGTGTAAGCTTGTTGTGATTGGGTAGGCAAGTAAATATTAGAAACGAGAAAAAGAAAAAGAAAAAGGGAAGAGAATGAACGCGTACGCACATATAATATAGGCAGATGTAGTAGTATAGACTGATCACTACCTACCTATCCAGTTGCAACTTCTAATGTCCCCCGTCTAGCGGCTGGGAATTGAATCCTTCTTGGAGGGTTTTTTCTTACTTGTCTTTTTACGCATCTCTAATGTACCTTTTCCGAACCACTTATTATGGTTATAAGAGATGATACCTAAGGGGAAAGGAGTGGTCAGATGGGTGCCTGGATGCTGGGTAGGTACCTAACTAATGCGTAGGCGGGTAGAACGGAATGGAACGGCACTGGTGATGACGCGTTGGCTCCGTAGGTAGATAGGTAGGCAGGTATTGATCATTGGGATAATGGACTTGCGCTCGGAACTAGCTAGGTAGGTAGATAGGTAAGACGGTATGGGGATAGTGTATAGATGGATAGAATGGTTACGGCGGTGATGGTGGTGGTGGTGGTGCAGATGTGTTCTTGAGTCGGGTTGGGGGGAGGGGAGAGGACTGGTTTGATAAGGGGGAAAGGGGAAAGGGGAAAGGGGAATAGGTAGATAGGTTAGTTAGGTAAACGTATACCACTTACTTTCCAGTACGTTACGCAACTAGCGTTCGCCTCTGTCTCTTATTAGCTTAGAGGAAGGGAAATAGGTGGGTTGCGAGGTTCGTTGGAAAATGTGTGGATTACTGGAGCTATGGAGGGGAGAGCGCGGATGGGAAGTGGTATGCTGTTTGTGAGTAGAGGGCATGGATTTTCCTAGGGAGAAGGGGGGGGGAGAGAAGACAGGCCGCACACGCGTGTGAGAATATCTGATAGAGATGCGAGCGGGCATGAAAACACCCATGCATATATCGAGCCACGCGAGTTTTACGAGCAGATAGGACTGGAGAGGGGGGAAAGGGGAGGAAGGGGGCTTGGAAAGGATAAGATAGAGAGCTAGGTATTCAAGAAATCAGGTGTAGAGTGCAGTTGTGGATTGTAAAGACGATATAAGAAGAGGGATAGGCGTAACTAAAGGGGATAGGGAAACAAGATATTTGGCCGCGCCAGAAAGAAAGTCCGATTCTGTCCCCCTTGGAAATGGCGAAGGTATACTTTTGGCTGAAGCGCTCTAGTTTCTGTACCCCTAGCTGGCTGGAGAGGGGAAGGAGTGAAGTGTAAACAAATAAATAAAGATAGGAGATGAAAACCACCCAGGTAAAACAAAAAGAGAGAGAGGGACGGTGGTGCGTAAGTGATGGGTAATGAAACCTGGTGATATTTGATATCTGTCCGGGGGGTAGGTAATGCCATGGAGAGCGGGAAAGAGGAAAGAGAGGAAAAAAGAGAAAACGTAAGGGAAAGTCACGCTGTCCGTATCATTATCCCCTCTTTCTTTCTTTCTTTCCTTTTTCCATTTTGTGTTTCTCTTTAGAGATTATATACTATCCGTAGAAAACGGACAGGAAAAGGGGGAAAGGGGGGATACTTAAATCATATTCCATCTACTTCTCTTTTTTCTTCTTTTTCCTCTCCACACGCCCAAAGGTATCAGTTCTACACCTAGCCTACATAACCTTAGGTATATATATACATAATCTGCCAAACCGGTTCAAACATACTGTACGTGAAACCTAATAACCCCCCCCCCCCCCATTCTTACCGGAGTTACTCAAGCCCATGGCCTCTGGAATCGGGCATAAATAAATAAATAAATAGATAGATAGATGATATACCCTTCTTCTTCTTAATTACAACAACCGTCTTATCTTGTCCCATGGCCCGCCGAGATGCAGTCCTCTCGAGGTTGTGGGGAAGAAAATATACCTACGCAGGGACCGGAAATGGTGATTCATACTAGAATAGCATGCTTCAGGTGAAAGAAAAGAAACTCAGGTTCGTAACCCCCCCCCCCCCCCCAAACCTGAAGGAAAGAGGCAACCAATTTAGCCCTTCTGTGTCTTTACGAGGGGCGGTACACCTCCGGAGAGTTTCATGTCCCATCCCTCATCTCGTATCTTTATATCTTGCCTTACCCTCGTTACCTACCTCCACTTTAAAATTTTCCTTTCTTAACGTACATACTTAAGAACTCTGTCCATACTTAGGTAAGTCTACTATACCGAGTAAGTAAAATATTGCAAGTCCAAGCGAAGAGAAGACGAAAAAAAAAGTTGGGGGGGAGAGGTGGTTAGCCTTAGGTGTTTGTAGACTAAAAAAAAATTCATGGCGAGGGGGGGGGGGGGGAAAACGGAGGATATGGATTTATAGCGAATTCAAAGACGCATGAATAGAGAGGGAAGGGAAAGAGAGAGAGAGAGAGAGAGAGAAGGTAAAAGTGATATACTATGTACCTACCCTATCTATCCATAGGTAATACTTGACGCACATTCCCCCTTAACTCCTCCCCCGAGTATTAAACCACCTCACAAATCTCTCCAACATCCATCCATCCCTTCCTCCCTCCTCCCTCCCCCCTTTCCCCTCCCCCCTTCTCCCCTTCTCCCCTTCTCCCCTTACACCCTCACCTCTCTCTCTCTCACACACACACACAAACACACACACAAAAAAAAAAGGCAAATCTAGTTGGAGCAGAACTCGAGCCAATTTTTATTATGTACTTAAAAACTGTCATACCATGTTTTTTTATCCTTTCTTTTCTTTTTCTTTGCTTTCTTCTTATCATCATACTAATGAAAAAAAATTGAAAATGAAAAAACCCCTTTCCTCCTTTCCCCTATCTTCCCCCCCCTTCCATAACTTAATCCATCCTACCACCTACTTTCACTCCTCGCCTCTCTTCTCTCCTCTCGACTCCTCGCTTATAGTAAAGTTAATAAGAACCTCACCCTACTCCCTAAACTTCAACTTCAAACTCGGACTCAGACCCAAACTCACCCCCCCTCCCCCCCTAATTAGAGGGCAAAAGGCAAAAACCGTTTCGAGTAAGCACGAAAAAAAAGAAGAATCATCCGAATGGCTATAGTATTGCAAAAACACAAGGGGTCTGTCTCCCTTTGCTTTTTTTTTGTTTTGGTTTTGGTATCCCTTCCCTTGCATATTCATATTCTTTGTTCTTCACTTTCGCTCAACTGTTCCCCTCCCATTCCTCTTCACTTTCCCCCTTTACCTTTCCTTCACTTCTTCCTCATTCTTTCCATCCCCTCCCTCCCTCCCATCCTTCCATACGTTTTCCCGTTACGAGTTATCAATCAGTCTCTTCTTTCATCTTGCAAGTTGGGAAGAGAAGGATAAAGGAAAAAAAGCAGAAGAAAAAAAAAGAATGCAAAGCCTGCCCTGCCGGAATGTGCTACTAATTGTACAATTATAATCCAAGTCAGAAAAAATCTTGGGTTTTCTTCTGCTTTCACGTTTTTAATCTGTATAGAAGTTTTTGGGTTGACCCGAACTTTTTGGGATTTGTTCTGCATCTAGAAGTCTCTCATTTGTCAAATGCTAGGGGCAAAAGTAGTCTCCTCTATGATGCGGTTATCGCCTCATCCCCCGAGGCTATTAAGAAATGAAAAAGAAACTCGAAACTCCTGCATGCAAGTGTGTAATGGATCCGCGAGACGCCTTGGGGTGTATTATTCAACTGAAATAACCGAGTGACGCATGCTAAGACAAGAGGGTGGTCTAATCTCCCTTGGGAGATGAAGGAGAACTATGAATTGGTCAGTATCACTTCGAATTCAAAGTCGGGTATTGGGTTTCATACAACTTCGGGCTAGCGCTACCACCAGGACCAGGAGTCTTAGGAGACCAATTGGGAGACTAGAAAAAACAGTTAGCACTAGAGCCCAGCATTAGAATACACAGAATTGAAGACTTACTGCCGGTGAGTACTGAGGACTCGTAGGTGATTGCTGTGCCCCTGTAGGTTTGTAGCTTGGACTTGTTGGCGAGTACGCAGCGGGCGAGGTCGGAGAGTATGTGGGCGACACAGGAGAATACGACGGTGATGTGGCGCCAGCGTGCAGTGTTGGGGATGTTGGGCTGTAGGTAGGGCTCGTCGGGGAATAGTTTGGCGAGGCAGGGGAGTTGAACGACGGAGAAGTCGGAGAATAATGCCGAGGTGACGAAGGAGAGGTAGGTGAATAACTGGGCGACGTTGGGCTGTAGTTGGGACTTGCAGGGCTCGTCGCTCGGAAACTTGGCGAGCTTGGAGAGAAGGAGGGGGAGGCCGGGCTGAACCGCGGGGAACTCTCATAGCGACCTCCCATTGATGGCGACGCAGGTGAGTAGCCGCCGGTGGGAGAACTTGGGGAGTAGCCTCCAGCACCATAGCTGCTAAATGGTGAGCTGGGAGAGACACCGCCCGAGAATGGACTGGTGGCTCCAGGACTTCGTCCTCCGTAAGGACTAGCGCCTCCAAAGGCACCACCATACTCTGTTCCAAAACCTGTCGGAGTATCTGAACCCGCTCCGACAATGGGAGAGAAGTTGCCCATACCCATCGATGGAGACGCCAGAGACATTCCATAGCCAGAGTCGGCCATCGGTGAACCAGTATCGTATGGCGTAGCAGCACCATCTATCGGACTTCCCTTAATTGTCATGCCGGGCATGAGACCCATTCTCGAATTGTCAGAAATGACAGTGTCGAGCATCTTGGGGTCGAGGAAGACCTGGAAATGCCCTGTGCCCATTGGGGCAAGTTGACCCAACATGACGTTCTCGGAAATACCTCTGCAGTCATCTAGTTCGCCTATCGCTGCAGCCTCCAGGAGAATTTCAACAGTCTCCTCGAAGGAACATCTCATCAAAGCACCAGTATCGGCCCTATTAATACCATGACGTGTAACGGCAGCAATACTACCCCTATAGGTCATGACATCGACAAGAAGAGCAAGATGACGTTCATTGACGTACGAACCATCGAAGGCCAAGACTCGTCTCAATTCATTCAGCAAGGCACCACGGGCAGCCTCAATACCGAAGACCTCAACCGTCTGCCATAGATCGTTTGTAATAGTGCGCTTCGCATCTACACCAGGGACTGCAAGCACTTGGCGGAGGGCTGTACCTTGCGTGTCAAGATACCATTCATCACAGAGAGGATTTCCTTTCTGCTGGATCATGGCGCCTGATTTGTCGATCGCAATCTTGTTTCCAACGTTGAGGAACGCCCGCTCGATACCCTTAACACCACGAAGGGTCAGGTTCTCGAGGAGATGGTCAGCAAGTCGCTTGAGCATGACATCGTCTTCGATTGTCTTTTCCGATTCATCCTTGTCCTCCGGCATTGGTCGAATACGAATTACCTGCTCAGGCGAGTTGTTGTCGCTATAAACGATGGCTAGATCATTAGAATAGTCCTCTTTTAAGCGAATCGCCAC
The DNA here is from genome assembly GCA_022544895.1 of Biscogniauxia sp. FL1348. Lineage (NCBI taxonomy): Eukaryota > Fungi > Ascomycota > Sordariomycetes > Xylariales > Xylariaceae > Biscogniauxia > Biscogniauxia sp. FL1348. The sequence continues at coordinate 151,078 of JAJNNV010000019.1, forward strand.
GTCCTCGATGGTAAGACCTTTGTCAAGCATCTTTTGTCGATCAAGGACAAAACGAAGAAGCCATCGGGATTGTCGCTCAACCGGCGCGTGACTATCGTCAGGCAGAAGGAAGTATGACTCGACAAAGTCAAGATCATTTGCGATCGTAGTTGATTCAATGACAGGGTCATAGTACACCTCCACAGCTGCTGTGACAGAGCGCAGATTTGTGTGTTCAACCGCACTTCGCAGCTTCTTGGCATTTTCCTGAGTACCACCACCACCTTCGAGGTACACCATCATAGATGGGGTTTTGATATTGCTAGCAACGTTAAGAATTTCCTTCAAACGAGGGACACCAAGAGTGACGTTCTTGGATGAGATACCAGTGAAATGGAAAGTGTTCAACGTCATCTGTGTCGCAGGCTCACCAATAGATTGAGCAGCCAATACACCAACCATTTCGCCAGGGTTCACCATTGATCTCTGCCACCGGCTAGCCAAGTCTCCAATGACACACTCAAAAGCCATCTTGTTGAGGCGATGGAAGACGGCGAGGCGCTTGAAGGCCAATCGCGAACGAAGAAGAGCCTTGAACAGGAGGGATGCACTCTCATCAGCCTCCTTAGATACGGGATCCGAACCAGGAACAACAACCATTTCCTCTAGCAACTTCTTGACGACAGGAATGACGTCTTGGGGCTTCAGGTCACTCCGTTTAGCATCATCGACTTGGAGTTGTCTCTTGGATGTCTCAATGATCCGGCCAATATTGAGAGGAAGCTGGAACCCAGTCTCGAGCTTTTCGGCTCCAATCTTCAGGTTCCGTAGGAAATTTCGGTCCTTGACAAGGGCCTCGTACTCAGCGTCAAGAAGCTCCTGGGTTTGTGGGTCCCCAGCAATGTCTTGTGCATACTCGAGAGCGTCAAGGGCAGCGGGACGGACCTCCTCCATGACATCAAGATGATATCGATCTTTGAAATCGGCTTCTCTCAGGACCCAGTGATCCATGGGCTGCTTTTCAATCCGCATACCATCGAGACCGTCTTCACCGTAGATGAACTGGATAATATCACCAAGAGAGTTTCGGACGGTACCATCATATCTAGCACTGACATCTTCGAGTGCCTTCACGAGTCGACGCTGGATGTAACCTGTCTCAGCGGTCTTGACAGCAGTGTCAATAAGACCTTCACGACCAGCCATGGCGTGGAAGTAGAACTCGGATGGGGTTAAACCTCGCAGGTAGGAATTCTCGACAAAGCCACGAGCCTCAGGAGAATAGTCATCCTTGGTGAAATGAGGCAGCGTACGGTACTTGAAGCCGAAAGGAATACGCTTTCCTTCGACAATCTGCTGACCGACCAGGGCAGTCATCTGAGAGATATTGATAGATGAACCCTTGGATCCAGATCGGGCCATGACCACGGCGTTGTTGATATCTTTGAGACTGTTCTCTGTTGTCGTACCAGCCTTGTCACGGGCAGAGTTCAGGGCCTTAGAGACCTTACTCTCGAATGTCTCTCGGATGTTCATACCGGGAAGGGGCTCAAGCTCGTTTGCGGTGGCTTGGGCTGTCAGCCCGGCGACTATCTCCTTCTGTTCATCAATATGAACTTGGATCTTTTCAATTGTCGCTTTATCTGGAATAGTGTCACCGATACCGATGCTGTGTCCATTGTGTAGGAGCCAGTAGTTGACGACGCGCTGGCACCCATTAAGAAAAGCCATGGCGCCCTCAGGACCAAACTCATTGTAACAGAGATGAACGATACCACCACCAGCAGCACCGACGTTCTTCTTGGTGAGCAGGCCAAAGAGAACTTGGCCAGACTGGATAAGTACTCCCTCATCACCAAGTGGGAACCACGGCTGCTTCTCGGGTTTGGTGTAGAGACTGATTTGGGAAGGAATGATCATGCTGACGATCTGCTTTCCAGTCCACAAAGGTTGTGGCTTGAAGATAGAAGGCAGAGGAATTATACCGTCCCAGTCCGGAACCCAGAGCATGAGATTCATAACTTGCTCTTTAGTGATGAAGACATCACGACGGCACATTTTGTAGACACCAGCTAGTGTGTCTTGAACGATACCCATCAAAGGGCCATTTCGCTGCGGCGAGACAATATTGAGGGGAACCATACACAATTCCTTGATTTCAGCTCGGGTTTCTTCCGTTTGGGGAACGTGAAGATTCATTTCATCACCATCGAAATCAGCATTATAAGGCGACGTGACGGACAGGTTCAGTCGGAAGGTGGAGTAAGGCATCACCTTGACACGGTGACCCATCATAGACTCCTTGTGCAAAGACGGCTGACGATTGAAGATGATATAGTCACCATCTTGAAGATGACGTTCGACCTTCCAGCCGTACTCGAGGGAGATTTGGCCAGCACGCTTGTGATGTCGAAGATCAATTCTGGTTCCGTCAGAACGAATGACATATTTCGCACCAGGATGTTCATTCGGGCCATTCTGCACTAGCTTGTGCAGACGAGAGATGTTGTATGGTGTAACCATCTCAGGGTACGTCAATATTCTCGCAATGCTTCGGGGAACACCAACTTCGTCGAGGGAGATGTTGGCATCTCCAGTAATGACGGTTCTGGCAGAAAAGTCGACACGCTTACCCATCAAGTTTCCACGAAGTCGGCCTTCTTTACCCTTTAGACGTGCCCGAATTGACTTGACTGGCCGACCGCTCTTTTGCAAAGCTTGGGGCTGTCCCGCAATGTCATTATCCATCAAGGTAGCAACATGGTACTGCAGGAGCTGCTCAAATTCGGATGCGATGTGAGCAGGCGAACCCTCTTGAATGGCCTGACGAACGTTGATGTTGGCACGGATAACATCACCGAGCTTGTACGTCAAGTCATCTTCGTTCCGAAGACCCTGGCCAGTGCCATCCATAGAAATACTTGGACGAACAGGCGGAGGAGGAACAGGAAGAACTGTGATGATCATCCATTCAGGTCTGGCATAATCCTTGTTCAAGCCCATGTCGCGGAGATCTGAGTCGGAAATATGCTTGAGGATGTTCAACGCCATCTCTGGCGTGATCACTCGGGTTTCCTTGTTCTTGCCATTGTTCTCATCGGTCGTGGTGGAAGTAGCCGTAAGCTTGAGGGCGGTCAGGCGGACTACAGGCTGGTTATTGCCACAACCACCGTGACCGGCCTTCTTTGGCTTGCTGCCAGGCTCATATTCCTTGTCCTCTTCCTTGGGGACCTCGTTGCTGCAGACCTTCTTCATTTTGCAGCAGGACCAAACCCTCTGAAAGCGAGTCTTGGGATCGCGGGTGGCTACCGCGTCCGCAAATTCTTGGTTGTCCTAAAAGTGCTCCGTATTAGCATCAACGGGATCTGTAGCCAGGAGCCAAGAGCAAGAAACTGACTCTATCATCCAGGACTTTACTACAATTATGGCAGACGATCTCGAGGATCTTCTTGACCTTCTTGATAAAGCCGGGGTGGTAGACAGGCTTTGCCAGCTCAATATGACCGAAATGGCCGGGACATTCCGACATATTCTCTAAGCAAGTGGCGCATTTAAATTGACGGTCGACGGAACCGAGACGAGGGTCGTTCAGACCATTCTGTCGCGGCTTGGTTCGTGTCTCGTCCATGGTCTCGGGATACATGATGTGTGCCGAACTCATGTTCTTGATCTCCTCGGGCGAGAGGAGACCAAACTGGATCTCCTCCACCGTCTTAAGCGGCGCATCGGAGTGCGGAAAGTGCAGATTCGCCATGTTGGAGGGTGATTGAGGCGATCAATTGGTGGGTCGGGTAGAGAGATGAAGAGGAGGTGAGCTTTTCTGGAGGTCGGAGCTTCGTAACTCGTATCTCGTGGGCGCGGAAAAAAGTGGTATCGGATTGGATAGATTGTTATATATGAGAAGAGGTGCGCGCGAGGATGGAAATGGCCGTGGTGGCCGGGCAGATTGATGGTACTGGAGGCTATGCCAGCCAGGCCAGAGGCCTGATGATGAGGATCAGCTTTGCCCCCCAGGCGCGCAGGTGGAATTCGCGGTCGCAGGGACGAAATTCACGGTGTACGCAGTCGATCAGGATGTCGGAGACTCGCAGAGGACAGACTGACGCGGATTCCGACGCGCGTTGTGATGTTTCGTCAATGGTGATGGTAGTTGTTATGGTGAAGAATTGGATTTGTTGGAAGGGGAGTGCGAGCCATCAAGAAATGAGGCAGAAGCCGCCACAAAGCACACTAGTCCACATTCGGACGCCGTGCTCCGTGGAAATATTTTTTTCCACGCGGCTCAAAGCAAGTACCTTGGTACATTGCCAGCTGGCATAGGTTGGCCCCAACAATATGTACTGGCACCGGATCCACTCTGCGGTATGTACCCGACCTTTTTTTTCTCTTTTATCTATCAATGTACCTAGGTACCTACCTACAATCAGATGATCATTGAAAACCCGCGACCTTTATTTATTCTTGTCCCATGAGTCAAACAGCCGCACGTTTAAATTCCTCGATAGGGCGCCTACAATGCACGGTTGTTTGCGCGACACTTCGCAGTGCCATGTGTACATAGGTACACAACCTAATTAACTTAGATCTGTTTCTAGCGTTTTGGGAGTTTCTGTAGGCTCTTCCAATCAATTGTTTGCAATGGGGGTACAGCCCGTACCAATAACGTGTACAAGTGTAAGTACATATGTACACTACCTAACCTTAAGTAAATACTAGGTACAGTACATAGGTACATAATAATTTCACGATTACTTCTTGTTCCATTTAATGGGACCTACTTAGTATGTACATACAAAGTATGTAGGTACGTACCTTCCTTAGGTACTCCATGCAGGTAACTCGAGATGCACGACGAATTTACACTAGTTTCCGGGAGTTTGTTTCCCATTAGCGGCTTGACGGTAGGCGCGAAGCTTCTTACATTAAATGCTTATTATTAACTACATAATCCCATCATTCCCTGTGTACGTACTACCTAGGTACCTAGTAGCTCCTATTTCTTCCTCCCTCTAGCACCCCTTGCAGGTGCCTTCTTAGCCCCCGCCGCTGCAGCCTTTTCCTCGTCGATAGCCTCACCTTCCTGCGCCTCGCCTAGGCTTCTCCGCCGGACCGTTCCCGTCGATACTGCCACAAATTCCTCCTCGCTGTCACTTTCGCCGAGGTTGAACAGCACCGGCATTCGGAACCCTGTGCCCTCGGGGTCCTCGTCGTACCCTTTGCTCAGGTCCAAAGTCACAACATCGATATCCTCATCCTCCAGGTCGAGTCTGCGTTTGTTAATCTCTTCCTGTGGATGTATGTCGAACTCGTCTTCCCGCTCGATGTACTCCACGTTCTCCTCCACCTCCACAAAGTCGGGAGCCAATGCTGACCAGCGTTGCGGGCTTGTCACGGACCAGATGTAGATCCGGCCCGTCTCGAGCCCACATGCCGCCAGCATTGCTCTGTGCGGATGCCATTCAATTACGCCCTGCTCCTCCTTTGGACCCTCCAGCATCCTGACCAGACTCCCGTGATTCCGTTCCCATATATACAATTCGTGATTATTGTAGGTGGACGCCGCTACATATTCGCCCGTAGCACTGAACGTGACATGGTTCCAAGAGAGTCTATTTACCACGTCTTGGAATTTGTGTTCAAGAGGCATCTGGATCGTGTCGGGATCGAGGTTCTCCGCCGATAGGTTCGGCACATGGAAAGTTCTGATAATGCGGTCCTGTGAGTTGACGAGTAATTCCCTGCCCGACCCAGTCAACCGTAGCGTAGTCACTACCGAGCTACATATCTTTTCTGACCATATTATTTCGCGCGTCGTAGCATCTATAATATTGATTTTGCCCTTATTCGTGCCGGCCAGTATGTGATCTCCCGTTACCGTCCATACGGTTGCAGTGGTCATCTGTTTCGCGTCTTCTTTCGCCTGCTTCTCTTTTGTTGCCGCGTCGGCATCGGTATTCGTCCGTTTAGGAGCAGAAGGTAGGATATGCTTGATGTCGGCCGGTTCGGTCATATCGACAAGAGAAGGGGCTTCGTCGAAAATAGAGGCGACAAATAGATGACTGATCGGTGGCGGTTAGTCGCTTTCCGCGTTGAAGAGAGGGAGAAAACAAGGCAGAAAAGACAAGGTAAGAAGTAGACGTAGACCTACTGGTTCCACGGGTGTAGATCCGCAGTGTATATAGGTGCCCGGAAACGCACTTCTCGATATCGCGTGCCGTCCATGAGGTCCCAAAGGACAGCCCTCCAGCCCTGGCAAGCTGATAGGAGGTAGCGGCCACATCTTGACCAGCTCAACGAAGTGATAGCCGCCCTATGGCCTCTCAGCTTCCGGGCGACCCCCATTGTCTCGAGGTCCCAGACGACGACGGTGCCATCGACGCGCCCCGACGCGAGGTGGTCGCCTTTGCGATTGAAGCGCAGACATGTTGTGTGGCCAGACCGGATCGTGTTGGTTATGTTCTCGGGGTAGTCCTGGAGCAGGTAATCGTCAGATAGTAGTAGGTTCATATTGTCGCAACCATATTCGTGTCTCGTGGGGAGTGAAGTATGTAGGTGGCCGGGCTGCTACGTGTGTACTAGTCGGGTATAGATACGGAGTGTGGACAATGTACGTCACGACACAACTGGGAATTTATTTTCTTTAAGTACCTGACCAACTCCCCTTTTGACTTGGGGAAAAAGTTGGGGTCATGTTCAATTGGCATGTGCTAGGTAGGTACCCTCCATTCATCAGTCGTAGTAGCCTTGCAGCCCCGACGTTTAAAGCTTCAGGGATTTCAGCAGCCGAAGTGGGTACTAGGTAGGAAGTATCTATGTACCTGCGTACTTGGTCGTAGTGTATCAATGTAGGTACATATGTACATAAAAATATCCCTGCTGATCCTCCACAACCATGAAAACTTGCTGCCCACCCCTCCTTCTGCATACCTCGAGCTAGCATAAAATAAAGATGCACTGATCGGACCATATCTTTGCTTGGGTTACTGTTAATTAGTTACGATTAACCCTCTCTTCTCGATTCAAGCTCTGTCTCTTCCTCATCGCCTTTTCCTTCTTTAAATTCTTTCTTGCTTTTATTTCTTACTTTTATCGATTTTCTCTACTTCTATTTCTACTTCTATTTAATGTTGAAGCCTCAGCGAGTTTGCTAATAGAGCATTCCACCCGCCATGGCCAACTCACGGTTGGTATTCGTCCGTCTTCAGAACCAGTTATGTATCGGCACGAACGTGACTAACAAGCGCAACCCGGTTGTTACAGCTTTGAATATGTAAAGCATTTCGAACAGCCGGACCATCTTCTGCCAAATACCTGGGTTGTCGTCAGGATCGATGGTCGCGGATTTACCAAGTAATTATAAACACTATAGCACACGAGACAAACCTGTGTAATATCGTCTATACTAACTACTATCCCTCCCAATAGATTATGCACCAAGTACAACTTCGAAAAGCCAAATGACCGAAGGGCCATAGATCTCATGAATGCTGCGGCAAAAGCGGTAGTGACCGAGTTACCGGATATCACCATTGCCTACGGGGTGAGCGATGAATATAGGTAATATGCCACAAAACTGTGTCTAAGCAATTCTAGATTTACTGATTCATTGCCAGTTTTGTATTTCACAAAGCATGTACCTTATTTGAGAGAAGATCAAGGTAAGACTGGTGTTGGGATCACTCTCAAAGAGTACGCTCTTACAAGGGACTACAGTAAACTAGTTTCGACCGTTGTATCGACGTTTACGGCTTACTACATTCATCTATGGTCCTCTCACTTCCCAGATACGCCGTTATCTACTCCTCTCCCTAGCTTTGATGGAAGAGCTGTGTGCTATCCCAGCGTACAAAATCTTCGAGATTACATGAGCTGGCGACAGGCTGATTGTATTGCATCCTTCTCCTTCCACATTGTTCGATGTCATTGACAGATAGTAGGTCATATTAACAACCTCTATAACACCACGTTTTGGTCGTTGATTCAGCTTGGTGGAATGGATGGTAAGGAAGCTGAGAAATTCCTTGCCGTGAGTATAACTGTTCTTGGGAGGTAGTTCGATGGACATGTGCTAATTGGAGACCAGGGGAGCCTTGCAGCGGATAAGAACGAGATATTGTTCTCGAGGTTTAATATTAATTATAACAACGAACCCGAGATATTCAAGAAGGGAAGCGTAGTCTTTCGAGACGTGAGCCGTCCTCATCCTGAGTTGATTCTTGTGCTTGCTAATGGCAGCTAGTATGAGCTTGTCGAACCTGGAAACCACGACGTGGCGAAGGTAGGGGATAACACGCCGGAGCTTCCCCAGAAGTCTAGGACACAAGTCGAGAACGAGAAGAAGCGGCGGGCTAAAGCCCGTGTAGTGGTGGATCATTTAGATATCATCAAGGACGATTTCTGGGACAGACGGCCCTGGTTGTTGTCGAACAAGCCGGGCAAGATCCCGAAGCAGACGTAATAAACTCTTGATACCCAGATCTTGCCGTCCTAGAGACATTGAGGTATGCCGCTTGCAGTAGTATAGCCTCAATCCAGTGTAGGCATACACTTAAACTTATATCCTCCATGACTTCTTATATCGTCATGGGGTTCTGCCCTTCCTCTTCTCTTCTTTTCGCTTGCGTCTTAAATCTCTCCTGGCCCGGCGTTCTTCCTTGGTTTCCGTCTCTTTCGTGGCTTTTTTCCCAGCTGTCTTCGCCTTTTTCTTCTCCAGTTTTCTTGCTGCTCGCTCTTCCACTTCCTTGCGTGCTTGTTTCTCGGCCTTTCTCAGCCTCTTTGCCTCCCTCCTTGCCCTCCGCTCTTGTTTTGACTCGTTGGATTTGTTCTTCGCCTTGTTTGTTTCTTCGCCGCTGCTGGCCACGGAAGTTGATGTAGTAGAAGCAGCCGGCGTCCCGGCACCACTATCCGGGGGCGTCAGCAGCGCGGCCTGGGGATCATCCACGGTGCCCTCCATGACACCACCCTTAACAAAGGATGCGTAGAGCCCCCGTATTCCGGTGTATCTTCCCCCAATCTTGGTTGCGGCGATCTTTTCTAGCGCGCCGCCTTTGAGAGTCTGCTTCATGGTCCCGCTTCGGGTATCGATGCCCTTGAGAGCCTGGTCGAAGGCGTTTAGCCACCAGGCGTCGGCCTGCTGCTCCTTCTTACTGCCAAGTCCTCGACCGTCATCATTCCGCTTAATAAGGATATGGTGTGTGAGCCCCTGGTCGTCGTTCGTCGGGTGTAAGGAGTGACCTTTCCCCCGCCATCCTTGGGACGTGAGGAGGGCGTGGGCGTTCATTCCCTACAGTGGTAAATACAATTCGTGGTAGGTCTCCGTAAGTGCAGGTGGTCTTGTAGAAGGGGCAGAAGTGTTAGAAGGGTGAGAAGAGGAGGAAAGTGGCTTTTGAACGGCGGGGGCGGGTTGCGAGTATTAATGATTGTATAATGCGATATATGGAAAAGACAATTGAAGCCATCGCAAAAGAGAAAAGAAAAAAGACCGACGTGATAAAATGTAGTGGATCTGCCATTATCTATTGCGCGTATTATTGGTCCGACCGACTCTTATCGCAGCTCCACTAGGTAGGTGTAACCTGCATATATTAAGTACATTGAACACACCTAATCTAATATACTCTAATCATCCAAGGCTTGGATGTTGTCGATGTCGTCCATGTTTATTTCACAGTCAACAAGTAAGATATTCCGAGGATTCTACAGTACATAGGTATGTGTACTGATTGCCCTTGAGTTTCAAACATTCAAGCATTACCTACCTAGGTAGATCATAATCCTAATTCACACTCGATCAGCTCACGTTTATAAACATGATAGCATTAGGTTATGCAGATAAATTGAACTTAATACATATTCTCGGCAATATCTTAAACTTTATACTAGATCGTCAAAGTACCTATTTGATATTGTAAGAACAAAAGCTTGAGGTCAGCCGAAACCCTTAGGTTAGGCTATGCACCTACCTAGCAGGTACCTCAACGGGGGAACCGGGAACACCCGATGCTAAACCCCCACCTGTAGGGCTGATTAGCGCAGCACAAGACCCCTCAATGGTACCTATTCTGGGCCCCACCATCCCATCCCACAAGGCGCGTCTGCTCCGCGTCAAGTTTTAACTCTTATTAACAACGTCATCCCTTCGTTGACATCCTTGCCCCTAAAAGCTCCATACTATACAAATTTTGCTGCATCATCATATGTATCAGTGGATTTCCTAATTTGGAAACGTATATATCCTTCTATTCCGAGTGCAAATACTAAGTAGTTTTGAGTATTCGAGTTGAGTTATTTCCCCCGCCTTCAACACTGAATACCCTACGGCAGCGAACGGCTTGATACATCTGGATACCAAGCACACAAACCACAGCCAAGCCAAGCAGGACAACTCGTACCATGCTCCGTCGACCCCCAACAACCCTTACCCTCACATCTGAAGATGTAGCCGCATACGAGGACCGGCGCTATGCCCTACAAGCCCAGTCCCTCTCTCAGACGCAACCTCCATCGCAAACCCAATCCTTCACCCAACAGCAGCACCAGTACTCCCACGCGCGCAGCAACCCCAGCAGCACGATAGCCCAATACCAGCAGCAACAGCAGCAGCAACAAACCGCCATGGAAACCTCCCCCGCACCCCCCAGCCACCACCACCGCCACCGCCGCAACAGCAGCAGCGCCGACGAAGCTATGGAAGACGTCTCGGCCTCCATCTCCGCCGCCTCCGAGCTCGACGAAGAAGAAGAAGAAGAAGAAGAAGAAGACGATGACGACGACGACGACGACCCCTTCCTCACGCGCGCCACCCAGCCCAGCGGCCGGCACAACCTACGCGCCGTCTCCCCCGGCGCCGCCCGCTCCGCCTACATGCAGCAAGTGCGCGCCACACGCGCTGCTGCCGCCGCCGCCGCTACTACTCCGACAGGCCACGCGCGCTCGCACTCGGCGGCGGTGAACATGGCCCCGACGCGCGCCCAGCGCATCACGGGCTCGACGTCGACGTCGACGCCGCAGATGCCCGAGCGCACCACGCGCGCCGCCAGCGCGAGGCAGAACAGCGAGCCCCCCGCGCCGGCGCCGGCAAGAGTCACGCGGAGAAGTCGCGAGGAGAGGAGGGGCCAGGATGCGGGGACCGGGACCGGGACCGGGACGGCGACGAGGCGGCGGTAGGATGGACGTCTTAGAAGTCGGGCCGGGTCGTCCGCGTTGGGGGGGAGCGGAGACCGTGAGCAGATAGACTCGGAGTAGGGGCAGGGGAGCGGGGAGTGGGAGTGGTACGGGAGGCGGAGAAACACGGAGGGAGGGGGAGAGGGGCGCAGATGTTACCTTGATGAGGAGATGATGATGGACCTGGATGTGGATATGGATTTGGATGCAGATACGGGTATAGACGTGGAGAATACAGGGGAGGAGAGGAGGGTGATGCCAGATGACGATGATGACTAAGGTTTGGGTAAAGCCTACCTAGTAGTTTAACTTGGCAGCTAATCTGGTGCTGTGAAAAGAGAAAAGAGAAAAAAGAAAATGGGGCAGATATGTCCACACGTATGAATTGAAGCTGTGCGTTTTCACCTACTTGGGCACCGGCTAAGATGAATAGGTAAGGAGAAAAATAAAGAAGATCTGGAGTTTTGCTCCCTAAGTATGTGGTATCAGGGCAGATTTAAAAGAGCTAAACCCCCCACACTTTTTTTGATTTGGGCTTGTTGGGCACCTCAACTCTGTTCCTGGACAGTTGTGATTATTTAGGTTAGAGTACGGTGGCGGTGGTGGTCGTGCGTAAAAAGGGCATCGTCCTAACCTAGGTTAGAGAAGTCGTCTTGAAGGTTCTGTTCGCGAGAGGGATGGGTAAGTGCCTGGTTGGGAGCTTGAGATGCCTTTAGGTAGGTCTGGTAGTAGGTAGGTGTCTAGGTTAGGTTGAGAGGCATCTTAAGTACGACATATTTCACATGTCAAGTTATTCTACAACCGAAGCCTTTATGATAGTGGCATGTTATTACCTGAGTGCAGACTTGGGTTATATGTGTTGGTGTACACACACCCCCTTAATTTCTTGTCGCCGTCTTCCCCTTTAAAAATTTTTTTTTTCAAAATCCTATGCCCCCGAGCATCATGTATTCTTTATTTCCCCTTCCACGGAAACGCCAATATATAAATATATATAGCAGACTCGTAGGGACAGTAATTCGGCTCCATCGTCTACGTTATGAAAAACAAAGACCGAAAAGGGGAGGGCGAGTGTACTCAGGTAGTATTGAACCTAGGCACACTAGTTAGATCCCTGTGTATGTAATGTAGTTAGGCATGTCTTCTTAACGAACTTGTATTTACCTTATACGTACCCTTTTTTCCCTCCTTCCAGACCTCTCCAACCAGTTCCATCCATCCAGGGTAACACATACCCCTACCTACCAACCGAACCCACGCAAGTACAGAGACGGGAATATAGATAGAACATTGCCCAAGTCAGACCTATCCTATCCATCCATCTTCCTCATTTTCCTTTACGCCCCTTTCCAAAAAAAAAAAAAAAAAAACCTCCCCTCCCTCGCCCCAACTCACCAACCAGATCCGTTAGAGCAGAAAAAGAAAACCATGGAAGTAAGATGTATGAACAGAAGTAAGGATAAAGCAAGTAGTATGTACGTATTTGTGTATGTATATATGTTCCTTACCCACCTACCTATCTACCTACCTACGCACCAAAAGATGCCTACCTCCTAACCTAATCTAACCTAAATCCTTGACGCTAAACACTACCTATTCTCCCATTCTCCCCCCTTCCACTTCCACTCCCCCCCCTTTCTCACCTCCCCCTTTTCTCGCCTTTCCCCCTCCTCTCCCTCTTTCTTTTCATATCTACCCCCTCCTTTTCTTTCTTCCCCATCCATCCATCCATCTACCCACTATATATATATATACATACATAACCCCTCCGCTTCCCCTTTCCCCCTTCCTTTCCCATAATCGTCACGCCCCAAAGAAAAAAAGAAAAAAAAATCCACTATTATCCTTCCCCCCTCCTCTATTTGCCCCCTTATTCTCCCTCCTTTTCTTTTTCTTTTTTCTCTCTCTTTCATTTTGTTCTTATCGAAATCAATAAACCTTCCACATAAAAAAAAGAGAAAAAAAAAAGAAAAACCGCCTTCTCGCGGGTACTTTCAAAAAAGCTGAAACATATCCTTTACATTCCCCTTCCCTCCTACTACCCCGCCCCCCCTTTTTAATACCCCTTTTTCACATAAGTAAGTAGCAAGATCGTAGACTGTTAAAAGTAAACAGAATACTTATTTAGGTACCTAAGTAGATAAATAAGTGCCCAGTAGATTAGGTGATTTCCATGTTGACTACCGGTTTTGTCCCTAACCTAGAGGGGAGAGAGATAGAGAGAGATAGAATAGACAGCAAAGTCACGAAAGCCCCTATCCCGCCCTTAAACCATAACCACTCCCCCCTCTTCCTTTTCCCTCCTCTTTTCCACACCAGGAATTAGGGCATCCATCATAGAAAACAATAAGCGCCTACCTAGGTAGGCAGGTAGGAGTAAGATAATAAATACGTCAATAAACCGCTGCCTTTGTCACTATACTGAATATCGTACCATCCTCTTCTTTCCTTCCGTCCTGTTCTTTTCCGTCTTCCCCCATCCGCTGCCCCCACCTTCTTTCCACCTCCACGCCCCCCTCACTCTTAGGGCACATGAAAAATAAAAATAAACAAATAAATGAAACAAACGCCGATGCTATGCAAATCAACTACACTTTGCCTAGGCGTAATATTTTTTCTTTTTCCACATATACCCGATTAATTTCCCGCACAACGTCCTTTCCTACCCCGGCCCTCTCTCCATTCGGTGGCACTCAACCTGACAAAAATGATGGTGCAGTTGATAGTAATCAGAGGCCTCAATCGCACTCGACACCAAATAAAAAGCAACCTCTCCCAACTCCCCCACGGAAAATTGATTGATTGGCCGACCAAGCCTTCACCTCTAGGACTGCGGCTTGAGTTTGATCTTCAGTTTCGTGGGTGCCTTGGGCGCGGTGGGAGTGGAAGTGGGATTGCTCGACGATGGCGGCGGCTGTTGCGACGGCGGCGCACCGGCCGGAGCCGCGGAGGGGAGTGGCTTGCGCATGTCGGGCAGCGGCTTCCGCGGTTTATTGCTACTACCACCACTACGACTTCCGCCCGAATGGGGCTGGGGTTGGGAGTGGCGTGCTGTCGGAGGTGTGGGCGTTGTTGACTTCTTGAAAGACGATGAAAAGGATGGAGTTGACGACCGTGGAAGAGTTCCGGAAGACGCCGAGGGCGAGTTGGCTGCTCCTGTCCGTGCATGGCTGCTGCTGCTGCTGCCGCCACCACTAGATTTCTCCCCCTTGTGATGCTTCCCAGTGGCTCGGATGGAAGCAGAATCTGGGCTGCGCTTTCGCGGCTTCAGCTTGTGCCAAGCATTGAACTTGACAGTAACCAATTTCTTGCTTGGTCCTAGTCGTTGTTCCAAGGCCGCTACTATCTTCGAGGTGTTAAGCTTTACAATCTTCGACGGTCTTGGCCCCTCGCTCTCGGTGCTCGCACGCTTCGGCGGTCTCGGATGCTTAAGGGGTGCGAGGTGTCCATTTCCATGGACCTTTGAGGGTAACTGTTTATGTTCGGGATGCGTGGGCTCAATGGTAGGTCGAACTGGCGCCTGTACTGCGATACTATCCCTGTGTGACCCACCATTTTTGGCACCCTTCTCTTGAACGGCTACTGGGGTGGCTGAGCGAGCTGGAGTACCGGCGCGGACTGGAGTACCTGCACGAGACGTGGAAATACTGACGGAAGGTTTGGGAGGAGCAGAAACTTGTTTGGATGGAATCACCGTTGGCTTCGGTGTTGGTTTAGATAGAGGCTTGGATGTAGGCTTTGGCGTAGAAACCGTGACTGGAGGTTTCGAGGAAGAAGGTTTTGAGGAAGTCGGCTTCGAGGGAACAGACTTTGAGGGCACGGATTTTGGCGGAACGGGTTTCGAGGGAAGAGGTTTTGAAGGGGTAGGTTTCGGGGGGGCGGTGCTTGTCTGTGGCGAGGGTTGGCTGGGCGCAGGGAGGACTGGTTTGCTACTACTGAAGCTTCCATTCTTGTTCACATTCAACGTGATAGTCCGCTTAGGTGGTTCGGGTCGTGCTGGCGACGACGACAAAGGCGTTGCGTACTTTTTCCGTGATTGAACCCTGAAATGCTGCTTAAACGTAACAAGACATCTGCCGTGTCCCCTTTCGCCACGGTGCACAGTCCAGTATTTCGGATACTTGAATTTCACCTCCAGCATCTGTTCTTCGTCAACTAGGAGAGAGCAAAGCTCCAAGATGTTGATCCGCTCGGCGACGGTCAAGATCGGGGAGTTTAATGTGTCCCATATGGCTTTCTGTAAACCCTCGTCGTCTGTGGTTTCCTCTTTCAAGGCGGCAAGGGCTGCGGCAAGATCCTCCTTGCGAGCTTTTGCCTTTTGTTTTGCTTCAAGGGCTGTATTGTCTTGTTCAACAATAAGGTCGTCCTCGGCTGATTTTTCTGGTATGTTTTTACCAGACTCAGCATTCTCTCCTATAGCAATACTGGCGAGGCCGCGACATAGTGCCTTGAACAACCGGTCTCGGACATATGGCGATGAATCTGTTCCAAGTAAAGATAAGAAGAATTTTAGGAAGGCTGGGTTCGCAAGGAGATCGAGGTCCACCAATGCTTCGCAAGCCTTGATCCGAACGACGTCGCTGGTTCTGTCTTGTAAATACTGGACAAACATGAGGGGGTCCTTGGGTATGACCTTCGCCTTCATCAGACGACATAACGCATCCAGAGCAGCGACGGTAAAGCAGTTCTGGTATGATGGAGAGTATTCGTCCATCCTACGATACCGCTCAATTTCTTCAAGAGCCATATCCCGGAATTCCTCCGGTTCTGGGTCTCCAACTTCTTCCATTATCTCGTCTTCATCGGCATCCCCAAACGATAGCGACATAGACATATGCTGTTTCACCTTTTTCTCATCGGGTACTTGACAAATAGCGAGTGCCTTGATTAGTTTGCAGATATACAGCTGATCTGAGTAGACGTTATCGGCATTATTGTTGGCCTGGAGCTGCTCGAGGATGAATCTTCGTGCCTCCTTAGGGCATTTTCCATCCTCGCCGCGGACCCGCGCTACAGCCTCAGGGATCACGCTCTGGATCAGATATTGGCGCTTGTCCGCGAAGTTGTTCGGCCGAGGCGTATACGTCCCAGGATAGCAAAAGAAATGCTGGAACGACTTTTGTAGGTGTTTGAGTCCTATCCAATTCACCTGATCTTGAACCGCATGCCGAGGGAGTTCATTAGCAGCCATGACGCGGAGGCCGTAGAAGTATCGAGGATCCAGCAAAGTTCGGGTGAGGATGGTTGATACCAGGGGATGAGCGCCAGTTTGAGCAAAACGCCGGTGCAAGAAGAGCATCGAGTCTTGTTGAGCAGCAACATCTCTATCCTGCTGTAGCTGGGAAGCGTACATATAAGGCGGAAGGTCTGTCTGCATCTCGCAAATCCACTCGAAGTCGGCATCCATGCGGATCCATTCATACGACTCTTGGTCCATTTTTGATTCAGTCTCTTCATCCCAGTCTCGAAATTCCCAGTCCTCGACCTCGTCGGGGTGTTGGAAGACATCTCCTAAGTAGTAGAGATCTTTTTGGTTTTCTTCATTGCCCTTTGCGTTATTGTTTGCCAGTGCCCTCTCACGCTGACGGCGGTTTCTCTTCAGTCGCTTGTACTTGGTGTTGTAGGGTATCTCGAACCTAACAGACTTGGAAGAATCGTCACGAATTTCAACGATGTGTTCGTACGGTGTGCCGTCAGCCTCGTGGATGCGTATTGTCATAGGACCAGTGAACGAATGCTGTAGTTCACCAGCGTAGACCGCATGAGTCTCCTCTAGCACGTCTCTCCAAAAATCGTCCTTGTTAAGTGGTCTGGCCTTGGCAGCTGCAATGTCCTGTGTCTGCCGAACAATCATCTCGACGCATAATCGCTTCTTATTGAACCGCTGCTTGACGTCGAATCTCGGGCAGCCAGACCCAACCACCCATTGATTCCAGAAACTCTCCAATCTTGTGCTACCAACCTTCTCACATGCCTTGCGGAATGCCTCAGACCCAAGGATTTCATCAGACGCCTGTCCAGACGTATTGGCTTTGCTGACCATCCGTGATATTATCCTGGAGATGCCGGCAGAGCCAGACGACTTAGAAAGGCGCCTATCTAAAATAAATAGAACGAGCGGTGCCTTGAGGTTCATGAATTCAACCTCAAAATTGCCAAGATAGAGATGCTCGCCGAGGTCCTGCAATGATGGCCGTTTCATATCAACCTCAACTAACCGGTCCGCCATAGTTTTCATTCGGAATCGAAACTCATTGTTACCACACAAGGCCCTCATGAAATAGTCGGTCATGAACCAGGCGATGCCTACAACCAGCCATATGTCTGCTTTCGTGTTGGGGATTATGTTAACCCCAAACCATTGACTTGCGAGTGAGAAGACTAGCGTCCTCGTAGTCTCAACCTCGGTGTCAACGATGTCTTGGGGATAGAGGAGCCTGGTGCTGCACAGCGAGAATGCGCATAGAGGTATGGTATCCTCCACCATGTCGTCCACGAAGCAGACCTTGTAGCTCTCAAACGGATATCTACCGAAATGGAGCACAAAATGATCTACGGCTGTGACTAGGGCGGCGCACGTATTCCGTACCTCCTCCGCGCGGCCGGGAAGGCAGTATCCATGGACTTTGGCAGCACTCACGCCAAGTCTAGTGTCATCTTCTTCACTCCTGAACTCAGACCAGAGGTCGACATGCTCGAAGGGGCCGACTGCGAAGCCGATGTGCTTTGCCGCCTTGTTTTTATCGATTTCGAACGTCATTGTTTTCTTGGTCTTGTCGTCCTTATTGATCACCTCGCCAGTCAAGTATCCCGAGCAGACCACCGTCATCTCGAGTAGCTTATCCTCTTCCGTGAGAGCATAGTCGTACCGGCGGGGCTCTTCTTCGCCGTGCTTTCTCTTGCGATTCGAATTCACAATGGCGGTACTCTTGTTTTGGTGGAATGCATCACCCAGGGTGCGAGGGCAGGTGATGGAGATTTTCCATGAATTCCGGCTTCCGGGATCATCGATACAAGGGAAGATGGCGGACGCAGTCCCAGGCTCGACAGAATGACGGGTGTAGACGTGGGGGTAACGCGAGTCGGCCTCATCGACACCAACAAACTGCAGACCGTCGCAAACGTTCTTCAATCTGAACGGGATACTGATTCTGTAACCTCCAACCTTACCGTCGGGCTGGATGAGAAGATCTTGCTGGTCCGGCTTGGGCAAATCCTTATTTTTTCGTTTCACCTCGTCCGAGCTGGGCAGTTTCACGCGAAGTGAGCCATCGAGAGGCGTACAGCAAGACAAGTCGTGCTCGAGGGCCGAGACCTCCTTACGGCGATGGTGTAAGAGCGGCTTCATGCGTTGCTTCCTGAGTGCCCATTGCGGCGCCGACCAGCGATAATGGCCGGGCGTTTGGGCTAGGTCGCAAGGATCGAAATAGGATGCCTGCACATCGCAGTTGGAAACTGTGACCTTCTTGACGTCGATTTCGCATTGGCGCGCATCGATGAAGACCTCGGAGACGTCGGAGTCGGTGGTGGGCGCTATCAGGATATGAGACCATCCGTGGACACCCTTCTCGCGAAAATCGATGTCGAGCTCGACGTGCTGGCTGAAGACGACATACATGCGGGGGGGCGTGTCGTCGATGGGAGGTTCGGCAGGAGGCGGCGCTGCGGTGGCCGCGGTGGCCGCGGTGGCTGCAGTGGCCGTAGTGGCCGCAGTGGGCTCTGGTTCCACGATGCCAGGCATGTCGGCGTCGTTTTCCTAGGCCGCGATGGTGCTATGTGGCGGTACGCATGAGTATCGATGCCGAATCAGAGACTGCTTCAGACGTCGTAGGTGGAACTTGTATGCGCCGTCGATTCGCGGTGCTGGGGATGTGGGAGGTCGCGGCGGTGCGTCGAGAGGACGGTGGGATTATTGAGAAATTGTTGGGTCTGGCGATGGTCGAGGCTGCGTGGTTGCTAGATAGAATTACGCGAAGAGAGGTAGTAGGTATGAAGCAGTTCGCTGCTCCCACTGTTGCTGCTGTTGCTGCTGCTTCTGTTGTTATCGCTGCTACTGCTCGCACGACGATGCACGGTTGACTGGTTGGTCGGTTGAATGGTAGGTGGTCAGTTAGTTAGTGAAGCAATCACCCGTTCGGTCGGTCGGTATACGAAGAGGATGCGTAGACAGAGTATAGAAAAGGCACACAACAGGCGGCGCGTGCGGCAAAAGCGCGCTGGCTTCTGCGTCGTAATCGTAAGCGAAGCAGAAGATAAGAAGGGGAAAGAGAAGGCAAACAGAGCAAATTAAAAAAAATCAGGCTGACTAAAGCTGACGGCGATGTCGACAATAGCAGTTTCTCTCTGGCAGCCCAGCCTTGCGCGCTGCGTGCTGCTGTTGCTGCTGTTCGATGGGCTGGGCTTCGGGTTGGCCAAGTCTGAGAGCTCGGTCTTTTCTTGGCCTAAAAGGAAGTACTACCTACTTTTACCTAAGGTCAAGTACTTACTTACTAATGTACATGCCTAGGTTAGGTACCTAGGTAGGTACATCAAGCTCTAGGTATGACAAAAGATGGTCTGTGCTTTTCAGCCGCGTTGACTGGACCTCAGGCTCCAGGTTGCCTCTGGTGTCGGGTAGTATGTAACTTAACCTTCTAAAGTACATTATGTATGTATGTACCTACTTAGCTTGAGGTACCTCTCCTTCAATGGTTCCTTGATGCGGAGAGTTGATCCTGAACCATGGAACAGTCACCACAGACCTCAGCTGTTTCTTGTTTTATGTTTCCTTCCACAGCTGACCTGACCTCAACCTGCGAACTTAAAAGCTCCGCTGCGTTTTAGCCATTGTTTTTACAGGCACCTTACGCTAAGATGCCCCTAATATACATACCTACCACCCACATACTAGGTTGACCATGCTAGGAATTTTCCCCTACTACTGCTACCTACCTACTACCAGGTACCTAGTACTATCCATTACTTACATCAATATATCAAATAAGGTACTTATGGAGGTTAGAAAGGCAGGTAGGTACTTACCTAGGTTAGGTATGTAAATGTGCGCAGCTAATCATGTAGAGCATCACCTATGAAAATGTCACAACCAACCTTTCAGTGTCTTGTGCTACTACTAACCTTGGTGTAGCCTGTGGCCATCTAGGCAGGACAGGCATTTAAGTACCTACATACATCATAGTACGTGAGACTCTTTGAAGCTCGCCAATGTAATAGGCTCAAGGTACCTACATTTACACAGAACATTGATTCACCCGGAAACGGACGGCGCATAAGAAACCACCTGGAACAAGTCTCGGTTTAAATATTTAAATACCACAAATCCTTCCTCTGGTCGGACCAAGTAATGCTCGCGCAAAGCCGCATTGTAAAAAGGTATGTATGTACTTCTTCGATCCATGGATCTTGATTTACCTTTGCACGCCACATCCGAAACAAGAAAACTGCCCCCCCATCTTACACAACCCATCCTATGACTTTGACTGAGAGCTAACCCGTATTTTCCAGTACGCCTTTCCCTTGTGTACATGAATCACCCACCTTCTTGGTACAGCCTCATGATCCACATCATCTAGCTCGCCGGGTCAATGCTGGTGCTGACGCCGATCCCGTCTCTTCTGTCTTTCATGGGCCTTGAGGGTCTCTGTGTCCCGATACTCCTCTGGCAAGTCAAAATCGTACTCCATTATGTCTGGTATAGGGTGGCCCCAGGCAATTACCGTTCTTCCCCTCCGTCGATTTTTGCTCAAGGCTGCATCTCGTTGGTGTCTCTTCTCGAAGAAGGAGGTAAACTCTTTTGCCGGCTCTATTGACTTAGGCGGCGGTTCGCCACGCGACTTCTTCGAATTCGATGCCGCATACCGCGCTCGCGCGAGAGCTTCATCGTGAAGTTGTCGCGCCGATGCATCCACGTCACTATAGTCGGGGGGATCAGCTTCACTTGAACTGTCAGAAGTGCTTTCTTCTACTTCATCGTCGCTTGTCTCATCCTCGTCTTCGGCTTCGTCGCCTTCGTCCTCATCTGTATCTTGCTCTTCCTTTTCTTCTTCCTTAGCCTCTTCTGCCAGCGCCCGCTCCTTCTCGAGTTTCCGCTTCTTCTCTTCTTGACTCCAAAGCCGGAATTTCTCGAGAATGGCTTGGCAGCCTCTGATGAAGTGATCTCGAGCGGGTTCGAATGTCTTCTTCCGGCTCTCGGTGACGCCATTGACGCCCATGGTTCTCAACCAATCATGACCCTGTAGGTCGTTGAGCAAGCGGATAATCTGGTCTTTTTCATGTTGAGCGCGACCTCTTTCGGTATTGCGAATCGACTTCTCTAGCCTCTCCGCCTTCCGGTGCGCCGGTGCGAAATAGGTATCGGGCAGGGGATCTTTAGGGCTGTGGCCGCTGTATCTTGCCTCGAGAAAGGCAAAGTCAATTCGTTGCGCATCATTGAGGTTGGTGAACAGATTATCACTGTAAGTTCGCACTGTAGAGGAGTGGGGCGGGTGGCTGAAGCCTGGCTCGGCGTCTGCAGTAATTTGGGGGATATGGCCCGTGTCAACAACGACGATAGGGGTATCTGGATTGAGGATGTCTGCACATAGGGGAAATCGGAGGTTAGCTGACAGTCTGGCAATGTAGGGGGGAGAAAAGTCAAGATATTTGCAAAGTGTAGTATGGTGGTGGATGTTTTTATCTCCTTTTTTTTCTCTTTTTTTTCACGGTCGTTTGTATGGTTCATTGGATGTGTTGACGTACGCTGTTCTTTGGGGTCGTTACCGATTACTTCGTCATAGTCGGGGAAATAAGCCGACAGTTCACTCTTGAAACGAGTGGCCTCCTGTGAGCGCAATTTGCGCCCGGAATGTTCTTTAGCTGAGCTGGAATCGGCTGCATTGGGCTGCAGTCTGTCCAATTCATGTTTGATTCCATTGATGACCTTCTCCTTGTGTTTTGTGAGGCCATTTTCCGTCGCTGTCGCCGTTGTGGAGGCTTGATGTTGGGTATGGGTATGAGTATGGGCACGGGGATTGGGATGGGTTTGGGTATGGGTGGACGCGACAGCAGTATTGGTAGGAGCGGCAGTGATCGCGGGAGGAGATTGTGGCGGTTGTTGTTGGTGGTGGTGCTGCTGCTGCTGATGTTGCTTCGTGGGGGCTTGGGGCTTCGCAGCAGTGACCGTCTTTGCCGTGCTGACAGGTTGTTGGGATACGGGCCTGGCCAGTATCTCGACGGTGATTCTGCTTCGCTTGGGCCGCAGCGGATCGTAGTTGTTATCTATGGGATCGAGCGGTCGCTTCATGCGAGTAGAGTTGGATGAGTGCAGGATGTTTGGGGAGGTTCGCGTCTTGGTTTGTGTCGCGATGATCTGGGCATGTTTAGCATCATTAGCAGCTGTTGTCTGCTGGGCACGGCGTGGGTGCTGGAGCTTGTGTTGTGGGCGCTGATACCCTTCAGCTCGTCGGGATGTCGAGGTGGCCATCGGTGCTTGTCTGTGCGATCATCGTCGTACACACGCAAGGAAATGTGTTGTTGAGTCTTATCGCGTTTGGCATTTCCAAGCCGAGAAGAAAAGAAAAAAGAAAAAAAAAAGAGATGCACCTTGGCTGGCTTTTTTTTTCGCCCGTGTCTGAAAAGCTGAAATACCTCCCGGCCGTGTTGTTAAAATCAGTTGACTCAATTGAGTTGGTGAATGAATTGGCGTCGGTGCACCACAGCGGCACTTGACTATGACTACAATGGTAATGGCAATTTTGGAAAGCGTTGCCGTTCCATACGAGCCTTCCTTCTGCCTATGCACACATACTATGTAGGTAGTAGTTAGGTAGTAGGTACTATGTATATATGTACATATGTAGGGTACTTTCCTTGTACAGAAAGTAGGTACTTACTTAGCACAGCACGTAGGTAACTGCCTACAAACATTCAGGTAGGTGGCAGGTAGGTAGGTAGTCTGATATGTAGCAGAACAAGAGGAGCCGTGTTATCGCTACTGTGCTGCACCCCAAGCCACCCCCGGATTAATGCATTGAAACCCCTCCACAGCAGGCACTCTCGTTATCTTGATAAGAACCAGCAATTTTTACCACCATTGGCAGTCAGCCAACCATGGTGTTGCATTTTGGGGAATATTCATTACCTATGTGGCTAAGTAGATAGATACTATTTATGTACATAGGTAGATACAGGACATATATTCATGAATAGGAAGTACTTAGTACTACACATGTGTACTCGGAGGTAATATCCATATTTCAGGTAAGTACCTAGGTATGTTTAGAAAAAGGTGGATGCGTTACAAGTTTTGCTGGCTACAATCTCCCGATTTGTGCGAATTTGAGCAGATTACCTTCAAAGTCGCAGAAGGTATGGATGTACCTACCACTTAGGGCTGGCTCCCCCAGGTCTGCATGAGTTCCTTCCGGACCGTTTGCTCCAGGTCAGCTGCACGAGGCGGACCTTGGGAACTGAGCAGCAACTTGACTTGCCAGTTTAGGCAACCTACTCAACCCGCGAAACACTATTGGCGACTCTGATTTAAACTGCCTACTACTACCAGACTTACTTCCTTAAACACTTGACTACCTAAATGCTTGATGTAGGTAGGTTAGTAGATACACTTAGAATTGGACCATTATATTTCTTTGGGCCACAGCTATGTAGACAAGGTAAGGACATACATACTTGGCGAATATATAAGGTTCGTAGGAGTGTTCAGGTTTACATATTCCACTTTGATCCGTAAATCACAGCTTCCTGATCTTGTGTGGAGTGAGCACTTATGACCCATCGATTGGGGAATTGCAACTATCCTTGAACGCACTTACATTGAGTGTAGTAGGTTTACATGCGGTTAGGGTTATGGTCTGACCTGCAGCCAGATATGTACCGACATTAAAAGGTAACAGAAATTTTTTCTCATTTTATGTAATTGAGCTTCAACATTGTAGTATAGCTACCCTACTATACCATATGAAACTCATTGAAGTTTACAAGTCTACCAGTGGATCTAAAAGGTCTAATAGGAGCGGGTTATGATGAGAGAAGTGATTCCTTTTTTCTACTTAGATGCTGCTATACTCGAGAAAGACTTTGAGGTACATAAGAAAAGCCGTGTAATAAACCCATATGGGAATGTACTCACATTCACCATTACTCTTCTTGCTCTATGTTTAGGCATATCGGGATAAGGTCATTTGTTAGTAACATAGTAGTCATAGTATATGATCAACTCGCAATTTTTGCTCTGTTAGCTTTAGCTACCTAATTTGCTTTCTTATCAACAGCAACAATATGGATCGATTACCGACCAGGTTAAATATCGAATTACAGGAGTAATCACTTCATGCGATCTCGCGTTTAACTCCACAAAGTGACAGAATGACTACAATCTTCAAGGGGTGACTGAATGATACTTACTGACTGCACGCCCCAGTGCTCACTATCCAGGGGTTACCGGTGGAAATACAGCGGCAGATATAGTAACTTATGATCTTAAAGCACCATTTTGACGCCTAAGGGATTATCCGAAAAGAAGACTATGAACACTAGCATTCACGGCATATTACTCTCAACTAGCTAGCTTATCAGGGTCTCGGGCCATACAGACTAATTTGGAGGACAGTAGTATATTATGAAGGTCCAGACAAATTTCATCTGAAGACGTCTGTATAGTGGCAACCTAGGCATGCGTGACAAAGGCGTCAATGTGAGCTTCAGCTAGGGATTGTACACCAGGCCGGGTGGATGATATCCCGCAAGTAAACACGTAAGTTATACAGAAATCGATCTGGTTTACCTACTTCTTCTTTGTTTGTTATGGAGATTGAAGGGGAGAGAAGGATTAGGGGACATGGAAACAGGAAGAAGAGGTGGAAAGTGATAATAACGATATTCATAGATACTCCAAGTATAAATACTGCGATATTCCCGACATGAACTTCGTGGGGGAGAGGAGAACACAGCATGCGTTTACCATCGACGTGTTCGCCACGACTACGGTCGGCGACCTAGACGTCGGGAACTCCGCCGGCGCAGCATTAGTTAGTATACATCTCCCTTACTACTCTCTGTCTTATCTCTCTTTTACTTTCTCCTATCATGAAAATATTTCCACATCCTTTTACCACTCCTTTAGAAATTGCAGGAAACCTATAGAATCCCAAAGTATTCAATATAAAATACCGTACCTCCATCAGCACATGAGATACGGCCTCAACTTACACTTCGGTATGACTATAGCCCACGGGGTCACTACTGACTTCCAGGATGCGAATCTGTGACAGCGATCATTTTCTCCCTTTTTAGCACGTGTTTTGCCTCTTAAAAAGTTAGTTATCTAAGCACGAAATAGCAGTAGTTATTTTTGCGGAAGTATCGCGTTTAAATTATTAAAAATGGACAATGGGGGAAATAAGATAGTTAGCTAGGTAAGTAGGTACTTTAACCAGAGGCGAGGGTAAGCCGATCTTTTCTTTTTAGGATGATTCGTCTTTTATATGATTTCATTCCTCTCTCTACTTGGCTGACTAATAGGAAGAATAATAAATACATACTACCTACCTACTACTTAGTACTTGGGTACATATTTCTACTTGATGACATTAAGTACTTATTAGTGCCAAACATATATCCGAAGATGGTATTGCCTAGGTACCTTTCTACTTGAACACAATCTCCTCTTTGGCTGACAATTACACGGACTTGATTGTTATAACAGTATTTGAAGATAAAACATGAGCTGCGTCTGGTATTAACTAAAGCGAATGATCGTGATAAGCTTAATAGGTACTATCATAGCAAGACTTTTAGGGGCGTTCGATAGATAAGTACTTTAGTACTACCAGTTGACCTAGGTTAGGTACTTAGTTAAGTAAGTACCTAGTTTGAGGGGTATTGATGACCTCACTGAAGTGCTCATATGCAAGTCTTCTTATTCTTGGCTGAGAGCTCCGACTGGAACTTCGTACCCTAGGTTAGCTAGGCGGGATAAGAGCGAATCGATGGAACCCCTCTAGTGCGGAACTTTATTGCTTCTGACAGAGGGTCATCCGGGGAAAGCATAGATCTGATGGAAATAGGGAGGCTATGTTAATAGTTAGGAGAGCACTGCCTTGGTTGGTGAGTGTTGCATATAGGTACCTAGCTTACAGTACATTCCAATGGCTGACAGCTCTACCAAGCCGCCTACACGGCACCGAATCCACTTTTATTTCAGCTCTTCAGGCTTCCAAGTCCTGAAGGCTGGGGCCACTTAGGGGAACACAAGCACAGCAGCGGCCAATAACTTAATAACGTTCGTTGCGTCATGCTGAACCTACATGCAGCACGGCAGCCATAGCCGGATTGGAGGTATTAAAGACAAATAGGTACCTAAGGTGGGTTCTAAATATAAGCACAGGTGACAGCGCCTCCCACGACACAGCAATTGCGGACAGGCGACCACGCGTCTACCTATACCTAAACATTGTTGTCTGCTATCTGTCAACCTAACTTTTTCTAACTACATAGGTAGTTGTAATATAATTATTCTACTTTCTACTTCTCCCCCCTTTTGTTACTTTTAAAGAATTTGGTCACCCCCGATGCGAAAAAGATGGTTGCGAGCGCAAGTCCAAGTTCAGGGCCATGCACGAGTATTAGCCCCGAACGAACTACCCCTGCCTCCCTGTCGGCACTGCAGACCCAGGCCCCGCTGTCGTCGCTGTCGGGGCCGTCAACCCCACACGAACCAGGATGTAGGCCGCTACTAATAACCCCACCACCGTCGGGTCGGGGGACGGCCTCCAAGACGTCATCATCATCCGTTACAACCTCATCCTACCGCAGCCATCGTGAGTATATGGACTCGCTGCACCCGCCCTCCGAACAAGAGTTCCGCCGTCTCGCCGCCCTGCAGGAAGAGCGCGAGAGGGAGCACCGGCGTCGCGACCACGAGCTGTACCGTCAGAACCTCGCCGCCGCCCGTAAGAGCATGGAGGCCCGGCGCGACTTCATGCAGACCAGAGCCCTCGACGATGAACAGGAGAGCCGCCGACGCCGCTCCTCCTTCCGACGCAGGCTGTCCGAGTCCATGTCGCGGTCGCGGTCGCGCGCTAATAGCAAGGATATGCCCGGCCCAGGTAGCGAGGCGAACCAGGACCGCGAACGCATCCAGTCGAAGGCCGCCTTGGTCATCCAGCGCAGCTATCGGGGTTACCGCGTGCGCCGGGAGATGCAGGGACTAGGGATCGATGCGAGCACCCGGTGGACACACGCGATCCGCGATGCGCAGTGGAGGGAGTTGACGACCCCGCGCGCCCGGGCTGATAGCTTATTACCGGGCTCCGGAAACGGCTATGCAGATGGCGATCAGAGGCCGAGCACAAGCCGGTCGGCGGCCCGCCAGAACTGGATGAAGGTGGCGACGATCGCCCGGCGGGCTGGTGGCGACGAGGATTCGGACCACCTCTCCGCGTCGAGTACGTCGTCCCTACCCGACGACGACGAGATGGAGAGTATGAGCCCCGAGCAGAAGGAGGCGGTGCGGAAGAAGCGGGCCAAGGCGCAAGAGAAGCGGCGCAAACACGCGCGCATAATGGGCCTGCAGTACTTCCTCGAGATGGTCGACCTCAAGCACCGCTACGGCTCGAACCTACGGATGTACCACGAGGAGTGGAAGAAGGCCGACACCAACGAGAACTTCTTCTACTGGCTGGACTACGGCGAGGGCAGGGATATCGACCTCGTGGCTTGCCCGCGAGAGCGCCTGATGCGCGAGCAGGTGCGCTACCTCAGCCCCGAGGAGAGACAGTACTACCTCGTCAAGGTCGACTGGGAGGGCCGTCTGGTCTGGGCCAAGAACGGCATGCACGTCGACACGACGGAGCAGTGGAAGGACAGCATACATGGCATCGTACCAATTGATGATCCCACGCCCGCCTTCTCCCCTGAAGTCGAGAGACATCTCCAAGCCAAGCCGAGTATCAGCGCGCCGCCACGCCCGCACGATCTTCATCACTCCGTCCCAACTTCCCCCTCTTCATCTTCATCTTCCTCATCCTCTTCGTCTACCTCCACCTCATCGCGTGAGTCCGAGCTCGAAGCCGCCATGGCGGCAAAGTACGCGAACCCAGGGTTCGACAACGCGCACGGCCTGCGCAAGATCCGGCACATGTCGGCGGCCACCATCTTCGACAAGCTGCTGCGCAAGTCGGTGCGGCGCAACACGTGGATTTTCGTAGCGGACACGTCGTTCCGGCTGTACGTGGGGATCAAGGCCAGCGGGGCGTTCCAGCACTCGTCGTTCCTGCGGGGGGCGCGCATCTCGGCGGCGGGGCTGATCAAGGTGCGCGACGGGCGACTGGCGAGCCTGTCACCGCTGTCGGGCCACTACCGGCCCCCAGCGAGCAACTTCCGCGCCTTCGTACACGCGCTCGAGGACGAAGGGGCCGACATGAGCCATGTCAGCATCAGCAAGAGCTATGCCGTCCTGGTCGGCCTCGAGGCCTACGTCAAGACGCGCCGCAAGGGGAAGGAGGCGGCGCGGGCGCTCGCCCACCAGAAGCACCGCCTGCTCGAGCCCGAGGAGACCCGCCGGAAGGAGCAGGCCGCCCTCGACACGAGCCAGAGCGCGGCCACGGAGAGGAGGGTCCTGCAGAAGGAGGAGAGGGACCGAGAGCTGAGGAAGAAGGAGGGCCTGCACTTTTGGCAGCGCATCGCCATGGGGCTGGGGCTGGGACTGTGGCCCGGACACGCCGGGCGGAGAAGAGGGGCGCCGCATGAGGAGAATGGGGAAAGGGGAGGCGCTGCGGAGGGGGAGGTGAAGACGCCAGGAGTGGCTGCGGATGGGTTATGATGGAATGGCGTTGTGATGATAACGAGCGCTACCTATTTCTTTTCTTCCCCCCTTCCCCTTATTTTGGCTTGGATAGGTAACTTCTAGAATTTTTTATGCGTCGGGCACTTGGGTCTTGGTTGTTATAAAGAAAGAAAGTCTCTTGATACCCCCCCTTCCACCTCCCCTCCACCCCTTGAGATTATTGGTAATTCTCTCTTTTGTTGTAACTCGCTTCCGGTAGTAAGGGGTAGGAGAAAGATAGATTTCTGGATAGCCTCGTGGAACGGGATGTTGCGGTATGGAGTATGCGGGTTGGGTTGGGTTGGGTTGGGTTAGCTTGTTCACATAGTAGGGCACATACTTACCTACTAACCTAGTAGTAGTAGTAGTATTGGTAATTAGAAGAATAGGTAGTATTATCTCGTAATGGAGGTCATCGAGCTCTTTCTTAGGTGACTTGTATGTATGGGGACGTCACGTTGAATTCGCTTTTAGGTTAGGTTATTTAGTCGCTTTGTGGAAAATATTGATGTTATTGTATTTCGTCCGTGTAAGGTTATTGGTGTCCTGTTCTTCAGTGTGGTGGGAGTGAAGGACTTTTGCCTTAAGTAGGTAGCACTTGTATATGGTGTCCGTCTGTCTTCACCTCAGATCGTGATTTTTCTGGGAGCGTGGATGGTGAATGGCGTGTCTTTACTTGGAAAGAGAAGGTACCGTCTCCCTGTTCATTGCTCCGCGGAAAGGGAAGTATGTGTTTAGGTTGTCGTATGTATTAAGCGCTAGAAACATGATAGGGTTATCTATATATTTGAAAGAAATATCTGGGTACGCTGCGGTGGGTTTGTTTTATCTTAACTGTCATTACAATCTTCATATGTGCATTGGGAGCTTTATTACTGACTACAGAGGTGAGCTACAGTTTTATTGTATCCTCAGTTACAAAACCTATTTTTACTCAAGAGAGCTGGCTATCTAGGCTGTAAACGTCTCAAAATAGAGAGTGACTCATCAGACTCTTAGCTTGGACATGAGCAAGTGAATACACGCCTTCGTTCAGTAGCCTCTTGATCCTTTATATCAACAACTCCCCAAATACAATGTGTTCCCGGTGGAAACCTTAGTACTCAACACCTCCCATGACATCGTCGCCATCCTCATAGTCTTCGTAATCGTAATCCTCTCCCTCATAGAACGACTCCGCATCATCACCATCCTCAGCAGCGTAGTCCTCCTCACCTGAATCGGAGTCCTCGTAGTCAATCTCGGGGTTCTCTCCGTCCGAGTCGACGCCGTCGCACTCAACGACCTCGTAGTACTCGTACTCGATATCCTCATCGTCGCCTTCATGGATTTGTTGCGATCGCTGCATGGCCTGCAGCTTCTCACTAT
The DNA here is from genome assembly GCA_022544895.1 of Biscogniauxia sp. FL1348. Taxonomy (NCBI): domain Eukaryota; kingdom Fungi; phylum Ascomycota; class Sordariomycetes; order Xylariales; family Xylariaceae; genus Biscogniauxia; species Biscogniauxia sp. FL1348. Next base: position 181,406 of record JAJNNV010000019.1, read on the forward strand.
CCATGGGCTCGATACTGACGAGGGGCTCAGGCACTGAGGGCTGGACGCGGGCGGGGACAGCCTCCGACTTGGGAGGTTCGTCGATATCCATCTCAGAAGTTGCGAGCGTGTCGACACTATCAGCCGTGTTACCGCGTACTTCTTCGGCCTTCACGATCTTGTCCTGCTCGACACGGCGGCTGGCATCTTCGTACGCCAGGAGTGACTTCTGCGCCTGGCGACGGCGGCGCATGGGTCTCTTGACAACTGCAGCCAAAAGAAAAAAAAATGTTAGCACATGGTTAGGTACACGATATAAATAGATAGACTTCCAGAATCATGTTGTGAATTTTACAGATACTCGAGCAAAACAGATAGACACGTGCCAAAAGTGGCAAGGAAAAAAAAAGGGGGGGGGGGGGGAGAAAACAATTACGTACGCCGCTTAACGACCGGACCTTCCGCCTTAGGATTCAACGAGAACACACCAGGAGGCAGGAAGCGCTGTCGCGCATCCACATCATCGGCGAGAGCCTCGGCGACAGCGACCTTGAAGCGCCACACCGCGACAGCGAGCCGGGAGGGGCCGGCGTGGGCGTTGCCGGAGCCGCGGGCGTACATGGCCTGCGCGCACAGGCACGCGTGCACGAACTTGACCAGCAGCCCCGCGTCGCCCAGCTTGCGGCACCACGCCAGCCGCGAGCCCACCGCGCTCCAGAACCACGCCGGGCGCGCCGTCGCGCACAGCCCCACCCGCTCCGCCGCTAGCTCGAACAGCCGCGCCGCGAAGTGGTCCACTGCGCGCGGCGCGAGGCGCGGAAGACCTTGCTTGAAGGCCTTGGTCAGCTTGCGCGAGTCGCGGTTCGAGAGCAGCCGCGCGCCTTTCGGCGAGTACCAGGTTAGCCCCCCGTGCGGGACGAGGGTCATGAGGAGGGGGAGGGCGTGAGGCATTGTGGCGGATTTGATGGCTTGTAAGAGTAGTGCGTGTTTGGTGGGTGTAGGTATATAGGTACTATCTAGGTAGGTGGTCAGATGTTGGAGTTAGTAGGTGCTTGTCAGGGTCGGACGTGTTGGGGCGTTCTTGCTTACGATGGCTTAATCGGACAATAGTCGTCAAAGTCGGATGCAAAAGGAATCTTGAGACGGTGGGAAAGTACGAAAGATTATTGTGTCAAGTTGCTGTACTGGATGTGGCCAAGGAAATTGGTCAAGCAAGTTGAGGTGATGGTGAAGGGAGTTGAGAAGAAGAGGGAATGGGCTGGCTGTAGGAGTAGGTGTATTATATAGATTTTGGGAGGCAGGAGTGAATGTGGTTAGGAAACATTCAATGCAGAGTGAGATCTTCCCAAGGGCCGGGGAAATACAAGTACAGGTGGTGAGGTCAGTCCGGGTTATATGGGAAAAAAAGGGGGTGGAGTGAGAAGAACACCACTATCATTCAACGGCATATACAACACGATACATGTACCACTCTGTTCAATGCGTTTTGTGTACTTATGTACCTTTGTAGAAGGAAAAACAAACCCATCAAACGGTTCTCATAGGTCGAAACCAGCAGGAAGGGGGCACCTGGGGGGTTTGATGGCAATCATTGAATGTTGTACCTAGTTGTTGTATTTGTCATGGGTCGTGGATCGTGACTCCTTTATTCATTGAATGCCCGGCCTTCCCCAGGACCTTCTGCTCCTTTAGCTCATGATTGTTCATTCCATAGTTGACGTCCATGATAACTTCATAGGGACGCATTCACTGGTACATTGATGAACCCTACCGGTAATTTTCGGAATAGGCAGCAGCGTCACTCTCGTCACCCTAACAACGTGTATCTCTTGTCGGTTGTTGGTTCCCGGACTAGAGGCGGCCATATGTATCTTCAGGGTCGGCATAAGTACGTACCTATGAGCATCATGCCATTCCTGTTGCTTTTTCTTGGCCCTTGGTCCTGGCGACTTCTCCTTCAGCCATGATAGGGGATTCATACTCTGAGATATTCAGTAAACTAACATAGGCTAAGTTTATAATGTAGTTTTTGTACGGGGAGTTAGAACTAGAGATGCCCGGAAATGTTTTGTTCTATTGATGATAGTAATCTGTATTTTTATCGGAATATCTATCTATATAATGCCTTAGTTTATTTGGTCCTATATGTACCGCTTCTCCTTCCCTGATAACAGTTGTTGTAAGTATCGTAAAAAGATGTAATAAAACCAAAGTCCTGAGATAGATGTGAAAGAAGGTAGGGTTGTAACAATACGCAACGTTCCGGTCTATATATGTGCAACACTAGGAATACACTCTTACATTTATCACTAGCAGGCCGTGTAGTATGGAAGTTGATCTTTCTCGTCAAAAACGGTAGCGTCGTTTTCGCAACATGATACCAACGTTTCTTGTGATATTTCTTTGATCTGTACGCAATTTCAAAGAATTCATTCCCCAGGCCTCTAGAAAAGAAAAACCCTGGTATCATGTACAAAACTAATCTGTAGCTAACTTCATATTATCAACTAATTTAGGTCGATGTCTCAACGACTTTCTGTATAAAGTCTGTAACATTTAACCATTCCTATTCCTGTGGCCCGTCGTGAACTTTCCTTTGATTTAACCACGTGCGTTCGCTATCTAGAGACCCTAGGGACCATCTATTCCTTTCCTAAGCGTGACAACTCCGTGGCTTGATATGAGTATCAGCTGCTACTGGCAGGTCTGTTGGGTTCTAGTGGGAATATATATAGTAGATTCGGAACTGTCAATGCCCCTTTCCGCTTCCTAGCCCTTTACAAAATGCCATCTTCTATTTATGCTGGACGATGGTGCAACTATACCACTTTCTGACGGTTAGAAGTTGGCATGAAATTAAATATTGTTATACAAATGTCGCGTATGCACCTTGCTATATAAGAGCTAATTGCCAGCAAGGCAATTAGCGGTCGCTTTTGCCTCAACAACAAAATTATTTTTTCAAACTACCTAGGTATGTAGGTAGGTAGCTAATAAAGCTTGATAATCATATCAATCATCAGGAATTACCTAGTTCCAACTCTACCTGTGCTGATATACGAACGGAATCTGTTAGTGCACATAAGCCTCGATGTTGTACCTGCCCGTATTTACATCCATATTTCATCGGGGCGGAGTTTCAAACGGGTATAGGGACAAAAAGCCATCTTGAACGCCCTAGCTGGTGTAATATCCATCTAACGTGATTTATCCCCCCCCCCTCCTATCACATCTTATATGTCCAAGTAACTTCAAGACTTATCCTTCTCTTGGGCCGCCTTATACACGCTCAGCGCCCGCTCCCTGGATTCCTTATGATTCACGATCGGCTCAGGGTACCCCATCTTCTTCGCCTGGGCGGCAGCACCCCGGCCATACGGGTCGTGTATGGCCTTTCCCTCGACGGCGCGGAGCTCGGGGACCCACTTGCGGATGTAGGCGCCGTCGGGGTCGAACTTCTCGCTCTGCAGCAGGGGGTTGAAGATGCGGAAGTAGGGCTGGGGGTCGACGCCGACGGAGGCGCCGAAGCCCCAGCCGCCGCTGTTGGACGCGAAGTCGCCGTCGATCAGGCTCTCCATGAAGAAGCGCTCGCCCATGCGCCAGTCCAGCAGCAGGTCCTTGGCCAGGAACGACGCCGCGATCATCCGGCACCGGTTGTGCATCCACCCCGTCCCCCGCATCTGCCGCATCGCCGCGTCCACGATCGGGAACCCCGTGCGCCCCTCCCGCCACGCCGCGAAGTGCTCCGCGTCGTACGACCACTCCATGTTGGAGTACTCCGGCTTGAACGGCTTGTTCATGCTGCATGTTGCGTCAGCCCAAGCAACCGACGAAAAAAAAAAAAAAGAAACCCCAAATCATAGGTAAGAAAAAAAGGGGTAAGCGGGTAAGCGGGTAGGTAGGCAACCAGGCATGCACACAACTCACCAAACATACGGCCAATGCACCAAAACATGCCTATAAAAGTCCCTCCACGCCACCTCGCCAATCCACGTCCTCGCCCCCTCATCCCCAGCGTCCAGGCGATCCGCCCCGCTGCACTCCCGCGCGGCCCGGACCGCGGCGCGCGCGCTCAGCGTGCCGGCCGCCAGGTGGACCGAGAGGCTGGACGTGGCGGCCTCGGCGGGGCGGTCGCGCCGGTCGGCGTAGCGCGCGATGCGCTCCCGGCAGAACTTGTCCAGCCGCCGGTGGGCCTCGGCCTCGCCGGCGGGCCACAGCGCGCGCAGCCGCTCGGCCTCCGCGAGCCGCTTCTCCTCCGGCGCCTCCGGGATCTCCCCCGCGGCGCGTAGCCCCTCCCACTCCCGCTCCAGCGTCCCCGGCGGGTTCGGCTCCGGCGCGGCGTACGCACGCAGCGTCTCCGGGTGCGCGTGCACGTACGCGACCCATGACCGGAACCAGGGCGTGTATACTGTGGGTAGTGGCATGGGGGAGTCAGTCAGTCATTGCTATAGTGGGATACTTTGATTCGCTTTCACTCGTTGTCTCGGGAGTGGAAAAAAAAAGTCATGCGCCTTAGCCCGAGAGGTACATCGGCAATTCACCTGCACTTCCGGCAGAGGCCAAAAGAAGGGAGAAGGAAAAGGAGGAAATAAAACGACCTCGCAGAACCACATCACTCACCAGCATACTGGTGCCCAGCGCGCGTGCGCAGCTCCCCAGGGGCCACCACGCACGTGTCATGCAGGACATCGACGGCAATGCCGCGGTCAGCGCACAAGCGCACGAGTGCCGCATCGCGCCTAAGCTCATCGACCTCGTACTCGGCGTTCGCGAAGAGGTGGCTCGCGCGCCAGCGCGCGACCAGCTCCGCCACGCGCTGCGCCACGAGCCTCCCCCGCCCGGCCACGGTCTCGACGTGCAGCGGCACGCGCAGCGCGGCCAGGTCGGCGCGCAGCTCGCGCAGCGTGCGCAGGACGAAGTCGACGCGCGCCGGCGCCGTCAGGTGCGCGGCCCAGTCCGCGGGGGCGGCCGCGTACAGGCACAGCAGCGGCACCCCGCCGGCGCGCGCCGCCTCGCTCGCTGCCCGCAGCGCCCGGTTGTCGCCCACCCGCAGGTCCGCCCGGAACCAGTGCACCACGGCGCCCTGGACGGTGGTGGCGGCCGCCGTGGAGGCGAGCGCGGAGCTGAGCGCGTCCATGGGCCGCGGGAGCTGGCCGTTCGCGTATGCGCGCGCCCGCGCGTTGCTCATCTCCGCTGGGTAGTACGCGCGCTGCACGATGCCGTGGGCCTCGGCTGCGGCGGCGAGGTGGTGCGGTTGCCGGAGGGGGTCGGAGGGGATCTTGTCATGCTTGGCTTTCTTGGGGAGGGGTGGAGAGGCGTCGGGCGCGGGCTTGGTGCGCGAGGTGGGAGAAGCTTTGCGCTTCGCTGCCTGCTGGGGGGGCATGGTAGAATGGAGCGGTCGCGGACCGGAGATCTGCTGGAAACAAGACTGGATACTCTGACGAGGAGGCCGGATGCCGAGAGAGATGGCACGGGGTCCGGGGTTGGATATACGAGAGATGACCGGCCACAATGGAGATGTAATACAGTAGCAGCAAACCATATCCTAGAACGAGAGAATAGGATTGAGCGACTGTACTCGGTCAGTCAATCAATCAATGAAATCTACATCCGCATATCTTTGATGAGAGACATGGCTTTTCTTTGACAGGTCTCGGTGCCCGCCTCCCTGGCTTGGCCACCTACGCTGCCTCGACAGACACAACCCCGATGTCTTCTGCGTCATGGCGTCTTTGCGATCGAGTACGTGGTGTGGTTGATCGATCCAAGTGCCGGCCTGGTGGCTTGGTCTAGTCGATGTTAATGAAAGCTTGGCATTGTGTTTAAGCCAGAGAGATTCATGTAACCTGCTCGTCTCAGCCCTCTTTCAATAGTTCCACTGCAGTTGACGGCACCGCGCAAGACGACCCTCTAATTATATCCACGGCACCGTCATCTCGTGGGCTCTGAGCTCGTCCAGCCAAATGCCAGACCTATGTACTACTTTTCACCTAGCAGAATCCCGATCATACCTACAGATGGCAAGATAGGCCGTTGTTCTATTCTTTGTCTTGCACTAGTTTTGTGTTAGTTGTTACTTAGTCGCCAATGTTATTCGTCCTCTTCTGGATACGAGCCGCGGGTAGATGCAGAGGGGAGGAGAGGACAAGAGAGGACAGGAGAGGATAGGAAAGGGGGGAAGACAGGCCGCCAAAAAAAGGCAAAAGCTGATCTACATGACAATACCATCTTTTCAATTGTTGGAATGTACCAAACATATTGTTCCCATGGGCTGGGCTGCTTTTGCTCACGTGATTTACCTGTTGCCTGGTCGAAGTTGAACTTGTTGTGAAGGCAAATTCCAAATTTGGGTGTTGTAGCATTTTGCATTTGGCATTTTGGACCTGGGGGTTGGTTTTTATTGTTATTTGCGCCGGACGCATTGTTTTATACACACACTTTCTTAGGCTTTCATGCCGCGCATCGCCGGATTGAAACCAAACCCGAAAGAAAGAAAAACATGTCAACTCCAGCCGCTGCGAAGGAGCCCATCCCGACGTACAGGATTGACCTGGCGAGGCCACCCCGCCTTCGCTATGCGGAGGTCGTACGGGACTTCGGCCCTCGCATGAAGTCCCTGGCCTCTGTCGTCGACGTGCTGTTGATCTCCGTGATAGCTTCCTCGTGGCTGCGCAGCATAGTCAAGGTTCTGTCCCGGGTCTGCCTGCATCGAGTGTACGACGAAGAGGAGAACGAGGAGATCAAGGGCATCGCCCAGGCGTCGGGAGTGCCGCTCTATCTCCTCGTTGCCCTGAACAATGTCCTTGATTGTCTGCTAGGCTGCACGTCTGGAGCCGTGCCCGTGTCTCTGCGAAAAGGCTCCAAGAGGCAGGGTGCCGCGGCAAGTGAGGATGACCAGCCCAGACTTCTCCATTTCCGGACGCTAGACTGGGGCATGGATGAGCTTCGCGATTTACTTGTCGTGCTCGAGTATGTCAACTCGGAGTTGCCAAGCCCAGACCAGGTTATTGCAAGATCTATCACCTACGCAGGCTTTGTCGGCTCGCTCACGGCTGTCAGGTGAGTGGTATATATGTATATATATATACATACATACATACATACCTATGGTACCCTGTCCGAGACCAAGCTGGAGGTTCAGAAGAAGGGAGATAATTAATCTAAACCCGTACTGATGCATTCCTCTAGGAAAGACCTGTCTCTGTCGCTCAACTTTCGCCCTAACCATGACCACTCGAGCCGTCGTCTACGCTGGCACCAGCTACTTGTGCTTCTTGGGAAACGCAGATCGATTGGCTCCATTATGCGATCCATCATATTGCGGCATGACGAGCCTAGCTGGGGACTAGAAGTCTCACCTGGGGCGAAAGCTGGCGTCGAGCTGAGGGAGAAGGTTGATTCGCACATCGAGAGACAGGCGAGAAAGATGGCTTCCATACGAAGCGCACCCTGCTACCTAGTGCTCTGTAGCGGCCACGAAGCCGCCGTGGTCGAGAAGGACTTTGAGACGGGGAAAATCAGAACATCGACAAGCTTCATTGCGCAGACCAACCACGACCAAGAAGATGAGCCCGATCGAGTGTCTCCCGAGACTGTAGATGCTGTTTCGGCACACCGACGCGACATTATCTCCTGCTCCTTCGACATCGAGGGATGGATCGAGGAGTCGACTGATCGTTTGGGATGTATCCAAAAGAAGTGGGATCGCCACTCACACAAATCCCAACCCAGCGATGTGTCAACGGCCACTAAGGATGGACAAGTGAGAAGCAGGGTTAGTCGGGACAAGCCTAAGATGCTGTCGACTCCTAGCATCACGGAGAGGACGCTACAGAAGTGGATCACAGCCCATCCGACCACAAATGAGTGTACTCATTTCGCAACTATCATGGACCCGATAATGGGCGACTTTCGATGGTTGATCCGAGGCCCCATCGAAGAAGAGTCTTGAGAATACTACTGCACCGCGACTCTACATTAGGTACTATAGGATACCTACGTAGGTACCTATTCAGGGAGGCTTTTGGTGTTCTAATGAATGGCACATGCGCGGTCAATGGGACGAGGCCGTGTATACTGTAGTGATAAGAGAACTCATAAACTGGAAATCCATCACAAAAGTGCAAACGGTCCAAAAGCGAGACTAGAATAAGAATAGTTGATGGCATGTCATGTATGACCCGTATCTGTACCATGATGAACAACTCGAGCATCACAGCTTTTTCAAGGCCATGGTTTTAATCTGCGGCACGGAAACTATCGAGGTAGCTCCAGAATTCTCGCCCATGGGAGTCACTCGGAGGTGGGCGCGAAAAGACTTTGCTAGCCGGAATTCATTCCCATCACGTAGGAGGAGTAGGAGAGGTAGAAGGGGGGAGGACAGGGAGGATAGGGGAGACGAAGCCTTTGGAATCGGATATTTGGGTAGGAATCGTTCGCATTCACGCTCACGACACGGAGGGTCGTGGCGGGGTTTCTATGCGGCTAGATGAAGAAGTACCAAAAGCAATCCCTTGCCGACCATAAGGCCATGAATTTCCCCATAAACACCGATACCTGCGACGTGCGTCGACGCTCGTTATTGTCGTTGACGCACGCCGACTTCACAGCCTCGAGGCGTTTCCACCATCGTAGAACCGAATGCTTATCTGACAGGGCTCCAGACGCTCTTGAGGAGGCCTTCCCGCTGGGCCAGTCTGTTCAGGGCATCGTCACTCTCGCCCATGGCGCGCACGAATCCGCAGAGGGCGAAGACGTGGTTCTCGTTGGGGATCTGGCGGCCGTTCTCGTCAACCTTGGCGATGGAGATCTGTACGCTGGCGTGGTCCTCTTTTTTTTTCGATGAACGTTAGTGTTTGTTTCTCTGGCTATTTTCCTTCATTTTTGTTTTCTTCTCTCTCCTTTCTCCTCTCTCCTTTTTTCTTCTTTCTGTTCATATTTTTCTTTCCTTCCTTACTCGATTTCCCCACCTCCTCCTTCAAAAGCTGGCTAGAATAAAATCGAGGGAAAAGGCTTACTGGCAGTGATGATGCGGTTGGTGGCACTGCACTTGCGAGGAATGTACAGGTCGACGATCTCTCCCCTGAGAAAAATAATCAGTTAGCATGCGAGGCCTTATGTCAGTAAATACAAAGGTACATATATATATGTATATACTAACTTGTCGTTCTCCATTTTGGCGACTGGTGTGTAGGAGGAGTGGCTTCGTGGGACGGTTGGGTGGTGGATAAGTTGATTGGGAGTCGGTGTGTGTGTGTGTGTGTTGTTTTTGTTCTGTCGCAAAGATTGGAGTTGGAGTATAATTCTCAGAAGACACAGGCCAAAAAAAAGAGGACCACTTTTAATTTTGACCCCTCCAAGGGGGAAAATATTGGTGGGCGTGGGGTTTGCTAACTCGGCTTCTGATCACGTGGCACATCAGCTGATCTCGAGTCAACTTCGCGGGAAAGGCCCCATGGCAGCCCCACTACGACCCCACTAGACAGGGGGGGCTAGGTGGTACCTATTTTTGGGGAACGTGTTGACACTCCAGCCATTGTTGCTGCACTGCGCATGCATTTGATGCAACTTGATTTATTTATTATTCGTCAATCTGAACAAGGAGCCATGAAAACGCTCTTTCACAGCGCCGTCTCCTCCATCTCATGTCTCTGCACCTCGCTTCTGCAATCCGAGCTGAATCTGCGTTTGCGTCTTTCTTCCTATTCTACCCTTGCCTCCCCCCTCTGCCTTGATTGTTTGAGTAGCAGGTCTCATTCTCTTTTGCGCCTCTGGTACGCCATGTCCACCACGGATGTCTTCATGTCGTCGCCTCCGAGGCCAGCCAGCCTCGACCCGGTTCTGATCTCCTCTTCCTCTCCCAATCTGCCTTCATTGGATGACATATTCACCAAGAACCCTAAGAAGACGTCATTCAGCACTGCTATCCCCCCAGCACCCGTAGCTACCAATGCTGGCATTTCCTTCTCCACCGCTGCAGCCTTGTTACGCGACGCGCCCGAGATTGACATCGAGACGGAACAGATTACAGACTCGCCGCCACGTAAAGCCAAGGATAACCGTGGTAGGAAGAAGATCGTAGCACCTGGTCCGGTGAGCAAGGGCGGAACAGAGATACCGGCACCCATTGTAATAGATTCGCCTTCGCCCAAGGACAAGCCGTGGCACAAGTTTAAGAGCAACAAACCCATTTCGCAAGACAAACAGGTTTCTGTGCTTGGAATTGATGAAAATAAGCCTAAGACCAAGAGGCCGGGGCGCGCCAAGACTGGGACCGTCTCTAGACATTTTACTCCTACCAAGGAAGAAGAAATACCAAGTCGCGACAACAAAGGAAAAGGGAAGGCTGACATAAATTGCGGAACGCTGCAGCAAAAGGATCTCGGGGCCACAACATCATCGGAACCTGCCTTGGCACGGAGGATTGACTGGACACCCCCGCGAACTACCGGTCCTGCTGTCTTTGACTCGGATCCGGACACGAGAGAATTGTATTCATCCGTTGACAAGGCAGCGGTGTCCAAGGACGTATTCCCCAGTCTCTTTGATACATACGGTCGTGCAGATACCATACAACAAGGAGGAGGATCTGGTCAGCAGTCACAGTTGGAGGTGTTAAAGAAACGCAAGCATATTGAACTTGTTTCCACCACCAATAATGAAGGCCGGCAGCCAAAGGGCGTATCCGCTCCTAAAGCCACAACAGTAAAAAAGAAGACAAGAACCCTTACCGAATTAGCAACCTCCCGCTACATACTGCCTCCACAGCCTGAACTGGACATTGCTGGGCCTTCTACTGAGGAATCCCTACTAAACTATTTTGACGAAGATGGTGCTCTCAAGGGGCTTGTTGAACATCAAGCTACTGTCATGTCGATGAAAAAGGAGAAGGCGAAACCGGAAAAGGAGACGGCAAAGTCGAAACGCAAGAAAAAGGCGGGCACGGAAAACAACCCTATTTTGCTCTCGCCAAACTCGGCTTTGAAACAGTCTTCGAACCAAGATTTTGTCTTTGGGACTTCGAGTCAGCTCGTGCGTGAAGATTCGCCAACAACACTAAGAGAACTTCAGATGGCTATACGAGCATCTAACCAAATAGACTCTGATCCTTTTGCCGAACCCGATAGTCAAGGCCTGTGGCATGCTAGTGCGAGAGATATGGACGGGGACCTAATGGAGATAGAAGTCTTGGACCCTGAAATGAGTCCAGTCGTGGTCCGAAAATCAGTAGAAGAGAATACTTCTACAAGTGATACTTTCGTGGATATTGAGGACATCCTTACATCGCCGGCAAACGCCAGCATGGCATCAACTACTGTTCGGTTCGACCAAGACGCTTCTCGGTCGATTCAATCACAAGTTGACAAACCCGCGCAACCTTTAGAATCAAATCACACGGAGCTTGCTAATAGTGCACCGGCGGCTCCACGTCCCAATTATGAATTATTAACGGATGCTCAGCTAGCCCGGCAGATCACTTCGTACGGCTTCAAGCCGGTTAAAAAGCGACAGACAATGATCGCCCTGCTGGACCAGTGCTGGGCTAGCAAAAACCAAGGATACTCATCAATTCACGCCAACACAATAACGACATCCGCTCAAGCACCAAGCCCCAAGAAGACGAAACCAGTTGATTCTGCCGCCTCAGCGAATCCTACTAAGCCTCGGGGGCGCTCTAAAAAGAACGTAGACGCTGGAGGCCCCTCCACAGAAAGTGCGAAGCCTCCAAAAGCCCCTAGCCCTATAAAGACACAGCGAACCCCCCCTAAGAGATCTCGTGCGAATACTATCGAGATAGCAGACTCTGAAACAGAGGGATTAACTTCACCGTCTCCTAAATCGTCGCCCGACCGCATCTTCTCGTCTCCACCGCCCCTAGATCTCTCGCTCCTGGACGAAGAAGGCGATAATACCCTCATGCTATCGTTGGACGATGAACGGACTCGTCTATTCAGGCATATCACCAAGGCCGTGACGTCGGTTCCCCGCTCGGAAGACCCGCTCAAGCCGTCCTGGCACGAGAAGATGCTCATGTTCGACCCGGTCGTGCTCGAGGACTTGACCGCCTGGCTAAACGACGGCCAACTGACCAGCATTGGCTACCACGGGCAGGTGTCAACTCACGAGGTCAAGAAGTGGTGCGAGAGCAAGAGCGTCATTTGTATCTGGAGACAAACCTCGAGGGGCACGGAGAGGAAGCGGTTTTAGCCCTGAGTTTTGGGGGGGGATGATGTTTATGTCTATTATTAATGTTGTGTTTTTGCGTTACGAGAATACGATGTCATTTATTAACTCACATGCAGCAATACTTATATGTTTCATTTTCATCTATGATCGTTCTATTTTGGCAATATGTTTTGTTTTCGTGTGCTACTGCTATTACAATCGAAACGGAAAAACAAAGGGAATCGAACCAAAGGAAAGGGATAAGGTACGTTTGAATCCTGATAATCTGTCTTACGTGTTCTAGCATAATTACAATCAAAAGACAAAGGGCAAAGGAAATCGATTCGGGGAAAAGGGGTAAGGGTTTGCAAAAAGCTTACTGGGTCTCGTAGGATGGTGCGATTAAATCGCGACATCCCAGAAAGTGTTCCGAGGACGCAAAGGAAATGCGAAACTACCGGGGCTGGAGCTTTCGGCTACTAGAAGAGGTTCGGGTTGCTGGTGGTTCGGTTGGTCGTCTTCGGGATCAGCGTCACGAGGCTCAGCATCGCGGTTTCTACACAGCTCCAACTCGAGCCTCTTCGCAGCTCTCTCTTTTCGACTAGTTTGAGCTGTCAGCCTGCAGTGCTCACATAATTTTCGGCCTGGAAGAGTCTCCCTCTCACACCAAGGGTTTGTACAGAGCCGCGGGTCCTTGGGTTCAGCTTGTTTCTTCCTTCGATATTGGGCCGTGACCTCTTTAGTCTTATCCCTGCATGCTGTGCACTTCATTGTATCTCCGTCGCGGGGGTTGGTGCATCTCTGGCACTTGCCCTCCTTCAGCTTTTTCTCTGCATACCTCTTGTGAGATTCCATACTCCTCAACCGACAGGGTTCGCATCGTTTTCTTTTCGGCGGAGCCTCGCGGCTACAATGTTTATTTGTGCAAATTCTCGGGGGGCCTGGCTCCTCGGTCGCCGCGAGAGGTTGGCCTAGTTGGTGACCTGGCAGGCTGTTAGGAGTATCGTCGATGATCACCGTCGTGTCGTGATGCTCGTCATGGGTGCTCTGGGGTGTCTCTGGCATCCCAGCACTATCCGGCGAAGCTAGCGGGGCTTTAGTCGAGGAAACAACCTCATCATGCCGATTCTCTTCAACGGCCCCAAGGTCTTTGCGAACTTTGGCTTTTCTCGGCCTCTTTCTTCTTCGCTCTGCGGCCTTCGCCTTGCAATTCTTTCCCTGAAGAGTCTTCCCGTCAGAGGGCTCAGCGCCACAGTTATAGCACAGTCCCATAGCATGCCATCTTGCAGCAGTGGGGTTGTACGGCCGACCTTGAGCTACTAATCTTTGCCTATACCTTCGCTGGCTTAGTGTGCAGCGCTCGCATCTTTTTCGGCCAGGGAGAGCTTCTCGCCTGCACGTCTGAATTGAGCATATTATCGATCCTTGATCAGGCATTTTATTGGTAAGGGATATTTATTTCCTTGCTGTCGGATATTGAGTGGTCTGGTAATTCAGATGATTGTGCTGTTTTCTCCCTTCTAGCTGGGATTAGGTGGCTAGAGGAGTGGCATATATATACACATCGTTCTACGGCCGAACTTGACATATTGTTCGGATACAATGGCATGGTTGAACGACTTTAGTAAACAGTGTCTTTGTTCACCTGGTTTTATTTCCTAGTGGAAGTATTGTGGCTCGTAGTCATACTTACCGGGTAACATGGGCAATGTTCATTAACACAATAGTATTCACTCTTCGAGCCTGCGGATAACAATCGTTTTGTTTTGTACTTTAACGGCCCGTTTTCACAGAAACAAAGCCTGTCCAATACACCGTACCATTGATACCTGTTCATACACTGTATAATCCCCGTTAGACGACATCATTACTGGAAGGTCTCTGCTGCGAGTACCCGGGGGTAGCAGATTTATTTTTCGAGATGTTTAACATGAAGATCTTTGTAAAAGCAGACATGAGAATTTAAGGCAGTGCTAAGTGATTGTATGCTGGAAGAAGATTAAGATGGTTAATGTTATCATTAAGGGGTAAAAACTATCCTTTAATAGTCATGTTAGTTAAGGCTAACCTTGGTTACTTTAGACCGGCGTGAGCTGAATCGAATTAATAGAGGTAAAGGGGCTAACCTAGTTGTAAACCCGACGAAAGTGAAAGGCTACGCTGGATCAAGCCTGCGTTGATAGGTGACGGTTATAAAGCCTACAATTAGATGATTGCTTTTTTCCCATATGCAACTAGATCTCATGTTGGCATCAATTATAAGGGGCCTGTCGCAGGTTTTAGTGTAACGAAGTTAGCGAGCCGTATATATTGATTGGTATAAAAACTTATTTAATTACTTTTTGTATGCGTACTTGTTGAGTTAATAAAATTGAGAAATTTGATAAGTTGTTTTAAGAAATAGATTTATACCGTTAAAAAAACACTCGATGAAAAAAGAGGTTATGGGGATTACGGCTGTACAATGGGACCCCACGGGAAAAAAAAGTCTCATAGGAATTCCCGCGAAACATGTTCGTGGACATTGTGGAACGTGGGAAATTTTCACTTGGGACCAAAATGTATAGCCTTAATGAGGATTAAGCAGGTGGATGTTTAATTGCAATAATAGCGCCTTACTACGTCTTAATAGTGTTAAGGAAAAGTGAAATAAAGAAAAGGGCACCCGCTGTCACGGTTGAAAACGATATCCAAAAGTCCATCAACCCTAAAACCCACAGCCTGCGATTCCTAACCCAAGCAAGCTCATACTAGACACCATTTCCTAAATTCCCTAGACACCACGCTTCTTAACAGAGCGTGCTCTCCACTCTTACCGGCCCCTTTCATAAAAACCCCACTTGGAATAGAGGAAAAAAGACGAATTATAGGGATGAAAACACACGTATGTGAAGAACATGAAAAGAAAATATGAGAGAAAGATAATAATAAAAGAGACATGTAGAGAGGGAGAGAGAGGAGGGTGTATGTAGCGTAAGCGGTTTCCCTAGGCGGAGGCCGTCGTTGCACTCTTAGACCAGCCTACTACCCTCGATGAAGCAGGCAAGGAGGTTACAAAGAAGGCACTCTAAGAGGCCTTCAAGGACTGCAAGGGGGACAACAACATAGTGAGTAACTGGGTTTTAATTTGGCTGTTAGTAAATTTTCCATTAATACACAACAACGCTACGAATTTCACATACCCAGGTCTCCAAGTTCTTCTCGTTGTCAACCAGTTCGTCGAATCTGGCGTCCAGGAGTTCTGGAACCACACAGCATTAGTTACTGTCTTTTACCAAAAGTTTATAGGAAGGGTTTCTTTTTTTTTGGGGGGGGGGGGGGGGGGGGGGGTGGGGGGTTGCTTACCCGACGTCCGGTGCAACACCTCTAGCACCTCAGAGTCCATATCCAAACTGTCCATAAACTCCTTTGCCTCTGGGTCGGTGCCGATCTGGCTGAGGCAGAACCGGACAGCTAAAGAAACAACATCGTTAGTCAAACACACACCCACACATTATAATACACTCAGGCTCAGGGGTTAGAGTTGGGGTTGGGGTTAGTTTCTCCAAAACAGCAAAAAAAAAAAAAAAGTGTGTCCTCATACCATCCCTCCGATACCCCCGCCCCGCCAGCCTCCGCGCACACTCCAGCACCACCGTGCGGAGCATGTCCTCGGCCTCGAGCCACGGGCACCCGTCCGTCGTGACGAGCACGAGGTACGGCCGCTCGAGCACCGTGTCGTCGCCGTCGCCGAGCGCCGCGTACACCAGCGGCTCGAGCACGCGCCCGCGCAGCTGCGTCCCGATCGGCGTGCCCCCGTCCGGCACGAACGCGGACAGCTTCTGCGCCACCGCGGCGCCGTCCAGGTTGTCCGCGCTGGGGAGATCGTGGTTGATCGTTCGGAGGTGCACTGTTTTTGTGGGTTTGTTTAGTGCGGGGGTTTGGGTGTGTTGGAGGGACGGGGAGAGAGAAAAAAAGAAGGGGGGAGAAGGGAGGGGGGGAGAGACTTACCGCCTGTGCGATTCGGCACGGCGCGGTTGGTGATGTTGGTTATGCGCTCCACGAGCTGCTTTTGCTTCTCCCATCGCCCTTCGTTGTTCATGGACTGGCTGTCGTCTGAGACGGCGACGGTGACGATGTAATATCCCGCCCCATGGTTAGCTAGGGGTAACCCGTAGATAGTGAGATGGATAGGGAGGGAGACTTACCGCAGTAGAGCACGGGCTGGTACAGGGCCAGGGTGGCGAGGAAGTTGATCTGCCGGGGCGTGTTCAGCAGGTTGCCCGGGTCGTCCTTCAGGCCGGCCGCCTTCTCGGCTACTTGCTGGATGTAAGGGTCGCCCGGCGGGAAGAACCTCTCGAGCCCGCCGTCCCGCACCGCGTTGTCGAGGTTGTTCTTGAACTCGGCCACCGTCCTAGGCTCTTCGACGTCCTGGGCTGGGGATTAGCGAATGCTGTTGAGGGGTAGTAGGTAATGCTGGGTCCCCTTACCTCTCCGGGCGGCACGCCAACAGGCGAGGCCACCTTGTAGAATAGCCGGATCGCAGCGTCGAAGATGACGCTGAGTGGCCCCCAGATGTTGAAGAACGAAAGCACGGCGAGCACCCACTGGATGAATGTGTCGAGGCCACCTCTGCCTCTGGTTGGGGTGATCTGAAGTGCATCCTTGATGTCTGGCCTGGCAGGTTGCAACTGGTCCGCAAGGTCAACTGCCGTTTGTCCCTTTGAGTCCTTTTTCTCTAGCGAAGCTCCTGATTGCACGAGAAGCTTGACTACCTGAGGGTCTTTGGTCTGGGAAACGGCAGCCATGAGAGGGGTTCTCCCTCCTCGAGTCGAGATGGCTTCATCGAAGCTTGCTGGGTTCTTTTCAAGGAGCAGTTGGACATTCCGTGCTCTCTGGCTGTTTGCTGTCGCAGCAAGGTATATGGGAGTTCGGCCATCCTTTGGCTTATTTTTGTCACCAATCTTCTTATCTGGACTAGCACCATTGTCTAGAAGAAGCTTGACGACTTTGGAGTGGCCGCTCAGTATAGCATAGGCTAATGGAGTGAGCCCAGACCTATCCTCACTATCAATAGTGATATTTGGGTCTGCCTTCAGGTAAGCCTCAAGCTTGTCCTTCGTGAGGTCGCCGGTCTGCGCGTCGAGCCAGAAAGCCATGTTAGCTTTTGCTATGGGTATATGCAAAGATGGGTTGTAGAAGGGCTGTTGAGAGTCAGGTGGGTTTCTGCTTCACTCGCACTTACAACACAAAGCTACCTCGCTCCGTCCGCTCTTTGAATACCTCCTTCAGTACTCGATGCGGCTCTGCCTCCTTTTGTGACCCCCACGTAGAAGAACGCCTTATCATCCCGAGTATTGGTTCATAATACATGCACGTATTTCGGGCATGACACTCTAGTCTTCAGCAAGTGATTATCACGCGCAGTTCAAATATGGGGGCAGCGTGGCTGATTCTGATTGATGTAACCATGGTAGAACACAATCAGAAGTGACGCTATACTCCTGGGTTTGGATACACTCGGCCAATCATGACTGCATATGTGAATCTGACAGCTACCGGGGTTGCATTTTTGATTGATAGGGCATCAACTTAACCTCATCACTTGGCTTGTCCATACTAGCAAGACTAGCCAGAGAGCTAGCCTTATGATATATTTGCCTGTCGGCTAGTCGTGAGTAAAGGCCAGTGGCAAAACTTCAATGCCTTGATTTCATCATATCATCTATATTGCACTTTATTAAAGATTATCGTGTCCCTACATCTGAACAGTAAGGCTGCAGTAAAGCCAGGCGTCCCACCGGCAGAGGCGGCTGAGCTGAAATTTTCCCAATGTGTTCACGAAGTCCCTAGATAGGACTCCAACTCTGGTTTCCTCGCTGTGCCATTGTGTCGTTTATTGGTTGACGTCTCACTTATTAGCAACACCCCTCTACGTATAAGGGCGTGTGTGGGGAGGGTGTGAAGGAGAAGCCTTAGCATCAGCTCTAGAGGAAGGAACGCCAAAGGGATACAGCCAGTAAAAGGCCTCAAAAAATCGTTTTATCATGTATGATGGACGGCCATATCTCATGAATGGAACGACTTGTCCACCATCCAGGCTTGGGCTTCTCCCTTCCATCTCAGCGCAACCCCAATAGAAGTACGACGGTCAATTATAGAATATCTCGCAAATACTTGCACCTATACTACCAAAGTACTTCCCCCCATTTCCAAGAATGGAATCCAATTATGCGGCGTTCCTTGTTGGTCATAAGACGAAGCCCCTCAGGGTCAAGGTCGCGGACGACAGATATCCTGACGAAGATGAAATCGTAATCAGGGTCTGCGCCATTGCGATCAATCAGATTGATTGGAAAATGCAGGACACCCCCTGGACAATGTTCAAATATCCAATTATCATGGGCACAGATGTGGCTGGCGAAGTGGTCGAAGTAGGCAGCGAAGTCACCCGGTTCAAGATAGGGGACCGAGTCCTAGGCCATGCGGTCAGCTTTGCAACCGGAGATGAGCGCCATGCCGGGATGCAAAACTACTCTGTGCTGGTGTCAAACATGGCATCACCTATCCCGAAATCGCTATCTTTTGAACGCGCTGCTGTCCTCCCCCTAGGGGTGTCAACAGCGGCCGCCGCGTTGTTCCAGAAGGACTGCCTGTCCCTACCTAAGCCGAGCTTGAATCCTACCAAGATATTCAAGACGGTCCTCGTCTGGGGAGGCGCAAGCAGTGTTGGGAGCAATGCTATCCAACTAGCGATTGCAGCCGGTTGTGAAGTTGTAGCCACGGCCTCGCGCAAAAGCTTCGACTACGTGAAGCAGCTGGGTGCTACCGAGGTGGTAGACTACCGTAGCCCTACCAAAAAAGATGAGCTCGTGAAATTATTGAGGACTAGGGAGCTTGCTGGTGCGTTTGATGCTATTGGGAGGGAGGATACATTTAAGTCAACCGCAGAAATCGTGGCCCGAGCAAGTGGAAGGAAATTCATTGCCTCGACGGGGGACTTGGAAGATGTGGAAGCACCAGAGGGTGTGGAATTCAAAGGCATATTTGCGGTCGATATCCGTGAGAATGAAGTAGGAGCGATGATATACGAAGAGTTTCTACCATATGCCCTTCAGGCTGGGAAGTATATCATAGCGCCCGAGCCGCTTGTCGTTGGAAAGGGGTTGTCTTCAGTTCAGGCGGGTATTGATGCCTCAAAATCTGCTTCGGGCAAGAAAGTAGTTGTCTCAATCTGAAGTCTTCTCCTATGACAGAAGGGTTAAATATCTTCTATTTTTTTATTAGTTTTATGAGATTTACTATTGAGGCGGAGTATATGCGACAACTATGAAATAGAAACCCGATGAGCCCAAACCACCCCTTGAACATTGGTTAGCTGCATAGGACCAGCATGATACAGTATTACACGACGATGTAATAACCCTGTATCACACTAAAACATTGATATCATGCCTATTAAGACACGAACGCACTCTATTTCCTTTCATTGGTTTGCTCGCCCAAGGCGGAAAGTGTTCAGCCAAACTCGGACGTGTATTGAGCCGCTACGGCTCTATATATTTCATCCTCGAGGCCCCTCCGAGACAAATCGCTTCTCTTCAGCTTGGATGATCCTATTTTTAGGTAGACACCATGGAGTACTCCCAGGAACAACGTGAATGTCCATACGACACACAGACGCTAGATCATGACTTCCACAGCGCCTGGGGGTGTGTCTACTCTAACCAGAGCACACTTAGTGATGCGTCGATCTCAGAGCTCTGGCGGCAGTATGCCGATGATCCTGCAACAGTCGACCGAAAGTACCACATGCTACTTCGCGAGTATACTCTGCTGTTTAGCACGTTTTTCAACGGCTACTATCCCATTTCGATGCACGCCCATGCGAGCGACGCCCTGCTACCGACGACGATCGCCAGCCTAGTCCTCAATACCGTGGCGACTAGTCCCCTAGTCTCGAATTCTCCCGCGCTGGCACCAATGGCGCACGAAGATCCCAGAGCTACGGGTAGCAGGATTAGGGATTTTGCCCTGGATTTGTTAGGCTGGAACACAGCCCATGTTCAGTCGCCGAATTTCGCAGTCGCCGAGGGCATCTATGGAGCCGGTTTTGGCCCTCTTGTAAGTCCCACCCCGTGCGATTGGCACAATGGCGCGAAATAGCCGGCCCCCCTTTGACCCCTCCTGATGAAGAGACAAAACACATCTAGGCCCATACCTCTAAAGAATGGGAAATCAATGCCATTGCGTCAGGCCCAAAGCCCGTCGTCGTCGACCTCCGAAATGCTACCCGAGACAGCTTGAACGCGACGTTAGCGGAGGCTAAGTCGCGGGGTTGCATCGCCGTGGTCTGCGACATGGTCAGCACCGAGGACGGCTCGGTCCTCCAGCCCGAGCGCTTCGCCCTGCTCAAGGCCTGCTGCGCGCAGAACCGTCTGCTGCTCGTGATCGACGAGACCATGACGGCGATCCGATGCGGGGCGCCCTTCGCTTTCCAGCGGCCGGAGTACGCGAGGGCCGAGGAGGCGGACCAGAAGCCCGATCTCGTCATCTTTGGGAAGGGCATGGGCGTCAGCGGCATTGCGATGGGCTTCGACGGCGCCGTGACCAGGGGCCTGACGTATACCAAGGTCGAGGATATCCAGCAGACGATCCGATACTGGCGCGCGCTCGTGAGTCGCCCCGTGCGGATGCCCGTCCTCATCGAAGCGCTGGGCATTCTGCGCACGGCACAGGCGGAGAACTGGCCGGCGAGGAGCGTCGAGATAGGAGAGGCTATTCGCGGTATCACCCGGGAGCTTGCGCCAGACACTCAGGAACCCGGTGCGATTCGAGGTCTGGGTGCTATGATCGCTGTCAACCGGGAGGTGGCGATGCGGTTCCGTATCATGGCGGCCATCCGGCGGCGGAGCCCCTGGGTGCGATGGCTGCCCAAGCTGAGCAGGTCTTCGGCCGACCGCGGCTTGCTTCTACAACAGGTTTTCGGGGAGCAGAGCAAGCTCCAGAGGCAACAGCTGGCAGAGGAAGCTGGTCGGTGTGGCACGATGCCTCTTTGGTGCTTCATCTGCGGGATCGAAGCCACCTCTGAGGACTGGTGTAAGACATGTTACCTGTCTGTTTGCAATAACGACATCTGCGAGCAGGCTTTCAAGAGGCACGTCTGTATCTGATATATCTGAATGGTTCTAGACGCTAATTGCCATTGATGTACCTAATTAATATGGTAAATCAAAATAATATTTCAGTATTAACGAGGAACGTGCATAGTAAAGTAGGCGTTTATGAAATCAGTTACAATTCCACTCTTTTGAGAGTTGTACTTTTAGTATCTATTGGATTGAATCAATAGTTCAAATGTCCTCATTCAAATATCGGCGGAGGCGTTTCAAGTAGACACCTAGCTGATCAATAATGCTTCAAATATATCAATCTTTGCGCAACGATTACCATCAATGAAAGACCCTAGGTTAGGTAAGTATTGGGTTGATGTAACCTAGTATATTGTAAGTAGTTACAATGTTTGAAGTACTACCCGATAACATATGTGTCTAAGCTAACACTTCTCAGTGGCCTAAATTTAATCCAGCAATTTGTCTTACTTGTAATAGTTACGACGAATAACTACCTTCTGAACATTTCGCAATTCAACTCTCGACTAGGTAATCATCTTTCACCAATTGATAGGTCTCATAGGTTGCAGCATAGGTCTAACATACGCTTCGGCGTTGGTCAGTGCATCCTATAGCTGAGCTATGCTTTCGATAGATAACATAGTTTAACTTAGACCAAGCCAGAGAATCGACTCGAATTATCTAAGTTATTTCGTTCCATTCACCAGCATTTGTTAAGATATCGATATAACCCAATTACTTCATGCTACTTTTTGAATCGCGACGGTTCAATGGTAGTAATGGTTTGTCAGGTGGTACACACGCCAATGGGATAGGTATAGTCCGTACGACATATATGACCTTGCAGGTAGTTTTGAGCCACAGGCCTACTTTGAGCCCTTCACCACCATGGGTCGGAAAATCACTAATAACCAGAAGCTGGCTAATGCAACATGTATTAAATGTATACCAATTCACCTGTGGCTGATGCAATAAGTAGACACCGCTTCATGTCGCGTGATAGAGTCTTTCATTTCTCTGGAACAGGTTGAGCCTATTACAAAGGTTGTGAACCCAAGCCTACTCTAAATTATATTTAAATGTGCCTATGCAAGCTCTAAAAAAGAAGTGTACGAAGAGGTAAATATACTTACCTATTATCGTGACATCGTTAGCATCCTGTGGACAGAGACAGACAGGGGCCCCATATTTCTATATACATACAATACCCCGCCATGGGACAGCCCGCGCACCAAAGACAGCACGAGACGGGATCCCCTTGCTATTGACTTACATGTAGTCTAGTATTCTATGGCCCTCCGTTTATCCTTGGCATACTACTGTTTTGTGTAACGATAGATTAGCTTCGTAAACGGGACCAATCATGCATAGCGAGCCCCGATCTATCAATCTCTTAATAATCGGGCGAAAATATGTTGAACTAGATAAAACCTCTTCCCCTCTCCCCTTTTTAGCCCCTTATTGGACAACGTTGGGATTTGATAAAATCGGGTTCATAAGACAAACTTGCATATATCTCAAGAATACGACTAATGGTATGGAAGAATTCTAAAATCATTGTAGAGATATTCATTCATTCATTCCTCATGACAATAAAAATTTAAACCCAGAATTAGGCTTTTGTCTATGGAAGAGCGGTACGCATCTCAAAATAGCCTTCCTAGCCATGTAGGTGGGTGCATACCCAGCATAGATAGGAAAGTACTTCGATAAACTCAGGGAACCAAGCTTGTCCGTTGGTACGTCGTCGCCTTCAAGTTCCTCGCCATCACCGGCGGCGCCCTCACCGGCGCCGCCTTCGTCGGCATCGTCCAGTACCGCACGTGCGTCACATCCTTCCCCTTGATTGCGCGGGGCACAGTCCCCGCCTCCCGGCCGTCGACATAAAGCGTAAACGCATCGCCGCCGACGTCGACGCGGAGCTGCGTGTTCTCGCCCGCGAACCACGGCCGCGGCTCGAGCTCCGTCGGGTTCTTCCCGTAGCCGCGGCCGGCCGGCTTGTGGTTGCACTGGAGCACGCGCCGCTTGCTCCGGATCAGCATGCTCAGGAGCACGTCGTAGTTCTCCTCGTCGTGCACCGCGTCGAAAGAGGCGTCTAGCCAGAGCAGCGAGACCCCCGTCCCGGTCTCGAACTTGGGCATGGTGAGGTCCATGGATGCCGACTGGAAGACGATGGAACCCCCCGCTGGAACGGCAGACTGCAGCGGGGTGATGCTGTAGACGGGTATGTCGTGTAGAGTTACGCCCCTGAGATGGGGGGGTTAATTGCAGGGCGCTTTTGCGGAGAGAAAAGGGGGCGAGACTTACGGGGTGGGTGCGATAGTCTTGGGGCCGGTGCCGAGAGAGGGGATGATTTGAGGTTCTGGGAACACTGGTTTTTCACTAGGATTCTTGGAATACCTCATTTGTGTCTGCGAAACAGTAACGTCAAGCTTCAGCTTTGGTCCCCATGTGTCTTTAGGGATTGGTTTTCCAGCCTGTCCGCTCATGTCAGCCTCACTTGCTTCGGTCTTGGCTCTTCATTTTGACAGACCATTGTGAGCCTGTAGTAAAGCCCCGACAGGAACTTCTCGACAGTAACGTTGCTGAGGTCTGAGAGCTGTTGCTGCTTGATCTTCTTGATCAGGTATGAGTTAAGCGGGACGTACGCCGTGACCTGCACGTCGTTGGCCTGCCCCTCGCGGCAGTTGCTGCACACCTCTCTTCCCTCATAGTCTGCTGGCTGGCTAAAGTTGTATACGTTTGTCACGAATTCTTCAATGTCGTATGTCTCTGCGGTCTGCCCCTCTGGCTTGAGATAGACCTCGAGGTTGAACGGCTGACCGTCGAAAGCAAATCTTATCAAAAATGAGTAAAGGTGATAAAAAGGGGTAACACTGGGCGCGCCGGAATAAACTTACTTCGAATACCGAATACTGACAGCGTAGTCGTTTGCCTCGACGCTTCCCTCGTCCTTGATTTCCATGCCCTTGGGCACCTCTATCTCCGATGCAGCTATCTGCAAGGCCTCTTGCCGAGAGATACCGTACGCCTCACTGATTATCGCCAAGAGTTTAGCCTCATAGTCTTCTCCACCCAACCAGGGTTGCAGCTCGGGATACGTATACCCAAGCTTGAACCAATCTTTGGTGTCATCGGGCATCCAGACAGTGCCCTGCACATCTTTATGGAAAGGGCGCAAAGGTGTCTTGCTGGTGACTACGTCACCCATGCCAATCACCTTCTGGTCGAAGGGCTTCTGGCTGTCGGCAGTGAACCACTTGTCCGGGTTGAGGGTCTGCCAAATGGCGAAGAGCCGGTCGATGTTACTGTGCGCACAAAAGGAACGTCGCGTCAGCGGAGATAGTACCACGGGAATCGAGCATAACCGTACCAATGATGAAGCCAGAACACTGGGTCGAATGTCGCGACAGGAATCTGAGACATATGTCCGCCATCCCCACCGACCCAGTAGTGGATGTTGTTGTGAATGAACTCCAGATTGATGTCATTCGTGACCTTGGTGGCGCTTGCAGATGAGAAGTCCGCATCCCTTGCTAGCGTTGCAAAGTGCGGGAAGTCTAGCGGGTAGGTGAGTAGCCTATACACTAACTCTGCGGCTGTGCCGTAGTCGACGTCGTTGACTGCGCTGTGCTTGGTCATGAGGGCATTTGCTGTCTCCTCGTGAACAACCCCCTCTTTCCAAGCCTTACACTTGGGGTCTCGCTCCTTGAATGTAGGACATCGACTGGTTGCGTAGCACTCGCCATACTGACCCCGTTTAGAATTAGTAAGGTATAGACGATGATTCATGTTTAGCTCCTATCCATCGTGGCTTCGCCTACCTCTAGAAACTCATCTCCATCTGGGAATTTGAGTGTCCCCACCCCATAAGCCCCCATAGTCTTATCAGTCGGCATTTTGAACTTGTATAGGGGGTTATCTATGGTCATGGGACCGTCATTCCCCAGCGTGATGGTCACCCTAGGGCAGCAAAGGAGGCCAGGCATCTTGGGATTCTTTGCCCAGTCCCAAAACGGGAGTCGCCATGTGTTCGCAGCCTCGAGGTACTCAGCTCTTCTGCTTCGAGGTTGTTCTGCGATGACCTCATTCACCATGATATCGTAGATACGTTGCTATGTGCTTCTGTAAGTCACCATCGCGTAAGGGATTTCGGCTAAACGGCATTGCGATGTACCTCGTAGAGAAGCATGTACGGCCGATGCCATGGAGGAAACAGGCTGTTGGCATGAACACAGTAGCCTTTGATATGGGCTTCGCTAGTAGTAACATTAGGTTCGTCCCAACTCGTGTATGGCATGCCGTGGATGCCTTGAAGCTGTTAGGTTTCCTTTACAAAAGTCCCTTGAATAAGGTTGCCATACCTGCGATTTGGAAATATGAATCTCTTGACTCTGGCGATACTGCCTGGAACCTGCTAAGAGAAAGGAGGAAGAGAATAACCTGAACTCGGTCCGTCGGATCCTCGCTCTCGCTCCATTCTTTGAATTCCCTCCTGATCGGTACTCTTCCATCGAGGCCCAACCCATCTTGGATCCCTCTAATTGGATAGTACTCGTAGGGCATTGTCGTCGGTCAAAATTCCAAGCTAGATGCTGACAAGTCCTAGACCTATCGTCAAGTTTCCTGTCGGCTGGAAGCTAGACACGCGCTTAATTTACTCAAGGGCGGACGAAGAGGAAGGCGATGATGCGTAGGAGCTTTAGGAATGCTCTAGATTTCTACCACTTATCTAGTAACGAGTCATTCATTATGTGCCAATGCAAGACATAGTCATAGCTGACTGGCATGGCGTTTCCTTATGGATACTACTACCCTGGGCTGAAATGAGGAGAGGAGTGAGTATAACACCACCCTTGAAACCGTGGGGGTTGTCCTACAGCCTGCCTCGATATATCCACAGCTACAGGTAGGAGACCTAGATATCTTCTTGCCGCAATAGGAAAGTGGACCATCGTAGAGATCGCCTTGGAAAAGGCGCACTGGCAAGGGTGAACCGCAGCACCTCCATTTGTGGTTGGCTGTACGACGTACACCGACTTACACAATGTAGCTACATGGCTATGTGTAAGAGAAGGACAAATGTGTTACCGGCTGAAAAATACCTGGTATATAGTGAACTCTTCATAGGTGAGGCTTCATAGTTCAGTGGGGGTACCGAGGACTATTGATGAGGGTAGTCTTGAGCTGAGGTCGATCCTTGTAATGACGATCGAAGACGAATGTAGCTAACGAGAAGCGAGAAAAAGCAAAAAGACCTAGATTAGGAAAGTCAATAGTCTATAGTATTGCTAAGAGAGAGAATCATTGCCATTTGATTCCATTAGCCAGGCAAGCCTTGCTAGAGTTCGTATTAATATGCCGTGAGACATCAATAAAATATCGTGGCTCTGAAACATGAGCCTACCACCGCACCACCACCCCTATCTTACACTTTATGAATATACTAGAAAGTTTCCAAGTTCTTTCTTTCCCCTTTTCAAACCACTCGCACCATGCAGATAGATATCTCCAAACAGCTTAGAACGATGTCAGGTTTGACCAAGGGAAACGACTCAATATGCTCACCTGATCGTTCGAATTGTATCTTTCCGGCCTCGAGCAGTGTAGCATGGGTTTCTGGGAAAGGGACGGTCAAGGTTGACATCATTCAACCACAAAGAGACGTACCAACTATTCCCTTAGAGACACCATATCAAACACTTGCGAAGGCAGCTTGGTTTCTCACTCTGCAATGCTTCATCGTTGCGGACACTCTCTGTTTCCAGTTCAGCGGGACGCTCAATGCTAACCAAGACCAAGCCGTCAGGCCATTGCCTTCCATTTACATTACTCGGATTAATAATGGAGAGACGGTTCGATCGTTCCTGCAACGATTAGCCAGAAGTCATGATCCCCTCGCCAGAACTGCTCACTTGGGCTATAGTATTGATGTGGTTGATATTGCATCATCTCGTCACCGCTGCAACACGGAGCTGTACTTCTATGAAGGGAAGGGAGAAGTTGAAAACGGAGATATCACTCCATTGGACCCTAACGTGAGTTTATGTAACGTCTTTGACCAGACCTATGCCGAAGACGTTGCTAACATTGCGTGAAGGACCTTAGGCTTGTTGTTACCCGGACGGACTCGCAGGAGTACGCGACGTTAGAATACAACATGGCTCATACTAGCGAAGACATGGCTACAAGTGTCCTGTTTACCTTCCATCATTTATATTCTCAGCTTGCAAACACGCCTGACTATCTCACCCTTGGAGACTTGGATATCTGTCCTCATTCGGACTGGAATGAAATCCGAAAATCAACCCTAGTAAAGACGGAGCCTGTATCGCAATGTCTTCACGATTTGATACTATATCAATGCCAAGCACATCCCGACGAAATCGCAGTATGCTCATGGGACGGAAACTTGACTTACAGGGAATTGGACAACCTATCTATTCGAGTTGCGCATCATCTCCGCCAACTTGGTGTAGGTCCCGAGGTTTTCGTGCTCAGTTGCTTCGAAAAGTCGACCTGGGCCATCGTGGCCCGGCTGGCCATATTACGGGCCGGGGGCGCCTATATATCGATACATGCCAGCAACCCACCGGCCTATTTACAATCCGTCATAACGAGGACCAAGACACGCATTCTCCTGACCGATACACACCACGTCCAGCGTTTCCGGGGAACTGTCCCGGTCGTTGTGGAGATGTCACCAGAGTGGATTTGCACTCTCCCCCTGGGAAGCAGTGGCAAGGTCTGCGAGGGGGTGCGCCCCGACAATGCGTGTCTGGTTCTCTTCACCTCCGGCAGCACCGGGACGCCCAAGGGAATCGTCCAAACCCACCAGGCATACGCGACCGCTATCCGTAAATATGCACAGCAGCTCGGACTCGACAGGAAGACGAGGTACTTCCAGTTCGACGATTACGCATTCGACATCAGCAACCTAGAATTCCTGGTGCCTCTCATTGTCGGCGGATGCTGCTGCGTCCCGGGGCCCATGAGGACGGCCCAAGACCTCTCGCGAGAGATAAACACGCTCAAAGCCAACATCATCTTCTTAACCCCGACAGTGGCGATCAAGATGGACCCCAGAGATGTCCCGGGTCTGGAGATAATGTGTGTGGGAGGAGAGCCTCTGCCGAAGGATCTCGTAGCCAAGTGGAACGGCAGTGCCACGAAGCTGGTCAACCAGTACGGCATGGGAGAGGTCGCCATATGCTGCGCTCTCAACGAGGACATCGATCCCGCGGGCGGGGCGAAGATCGGCCGTCCGCCGACGGGAGCCATATGGGTGGTCGACCCGTCGTCGCCCGACCGGCTCATGCCCATCGGCGCGGTCGGCGAGCTGCTCATCGAGGGACCGCACCTCGCGCGCGGGTATCTCGACCAGACCGCGACGCGCCACACGGAAGCCGGGTTCCTGGCCGCGGCGCCGCGGTGGATGCGCGACATGCATCCGGACCGGGGGGCCACGCGGATCTACCGGTCGGGCGACCTCGGGCGGCGCAACCGCGACGGCACCGTGACGTACCTCGGGCGCAAAGACACGATCCTCAAGCTGGACGGGTGCCGCGTCGACGCGCTCGAGGTCGAGCACCAGGCGCGCAGGTGTCTCTCGGACGCCGACACCGTCGTGGTGGACCTGCTCGGCGTCGTCGGCGGGCAGGAGGACCCGAGCCTGACGGCTTTCGTGCACCTCGGCGCGCATCCCCGCAACACGGAGCCCGTCGCGGGCAGCAGTGTGCCCGTGCTGAGAGACACGGCCGAGGACGCGGTGCTGGCCGCCAAGGCGGAGCAGATCAAGGCCGCGGTCGCGGAGGTGCTGCCGCGCTACATGGTCCCCACGACGTTTGTGCTCATGTCCTGGGTGCCGCGCACGGCGTCCAAGAAGATCGACCGCAAGAAGATACGCGCCCTCGGACAGGCGTTTTACCTCGCCCGCCTCAAGCAGCGGAGCAAGGATGTGTCCTACGCCCAGAGGATACAGACTTTACCTATTTAGAACATGGTTATGGGATGTATCATCGGTGGTATGGGCTTACCAGGCGTGGAATTGCTTAGATGATGTGAATACGTGTTTAGGGGTACTATAGGGGTAGTCTGGTCAAAGTCTAGAGAAAACCTGTTTAACCAAGTAGTGTAGCTAACAAAAGACAATCAGCTTATTTCCATGCAATAGATTACCTTTCTCCATCTTATACCTACTGGAAAGGGGTACGTACTATGCCTAGAATAACCACCGTTGGTACAGCGGCTACAGTAGAGCGTCACTATCAATCTCCTCTCACCCTTTCTACCATATTTCGCACCACCCACACAACAACAGCCGCAAGCAAAATAATAAAATGACCAACGAGGCCAGCATGGGAAGCATCCCTATGCAGCCGTTCACACGGAGTATTGTAGGCCAAGAGGGCATATATGTACCGCAGTACACACGAGCCGAGTGGGCGTTAAAGACCTTCTGCACCACCCAGGTCCGACGAAACCAAGGGAACTCAAACAATGGCCATTCATGGACGAAGGAATGCGTCGCGTTGTGACGCTCCATCAACGAAGTCTCTTCAAAGCGGTATGGAGTGCTGATGTAAAATGTACGATATGTTCCCCGCCCCCGTCCTGCCCTGGCACCCTCACAGTGATTTCCTTTCTCTCCCTGTGGTCTCCCCAGCAGTAAGAGAGAGCCTCGTATACGGTGGTCGAGGGCTGGGCGAGAGTAGTGTACATTACAAACAAGACAACGGCCTTTCCGCCGGTCCCTTGTCCAGGACCAGCAGCCGGATCTCTTGCAAACTTCGGTCAAGTGGTCGATAGCAGCCTGTTTCACACGCCGTGCATGAGTTTATCGTCAAAGACCTCGAAGTGAACGGTATGATGTTTCCAATGATGTCACCAATAGGTTCCTCGTTTCCATGAATCTCGATCTCGACCTCTTGGACGAAGTTGATCCACGCCGCATATTCCACTTTTGGTATCACCTGGATAGAGTCTCCTCCCCTGATGGAAGCAACCTATTCGCGGATAGACGGGTCCTGGCTATGGGCACTCCAGCATATCTGATGTCACGTGAACTCTGCTTTCGCATGAACATTGTACTGCAGAACACGCCTTGGGGCGTGATTAGGTACTCTGTGTAGAGCTATTAGTTGCTAATTGCTGACTTTTTAATTATAACGATGGAGGTGGCGTCGGTGCACAAGTTGATATATCAATAATTTCGTAACTGGTGACGTCGCCCTTGGTACGTACAACTCCTGGATTAATATTTCTGCCTATATTCTTGATTCGTGTGGGTGTGGTTGTTCGAGATGGCTGTGAATGCCCATTGTTATCACCAGGAAAGTGATTGTTCTCTTGCGCGAGGATGGGCCGGAGGAGTAGTGGTGTTTTATACATATATTCACTGACTTTGTCTCATGTGTTGCAGCTGCCACCGATTGGTATTACGGATTACAATGGGCATTTTGTTGTTTCTAACAATATTACACCAAACGAGTATATATCGTGCATTATTATATGTGGTATGTGCTGGTGAGATAGCCACGCCTATCTGGGTATCGAAAAATGTCGGAGTGTTCGTTGTCATGGGGTCCCTGAAGCGCTGATGACTGTTGTTTATGTATTCGCGTATAGTCAAACCATGATCAGAAAAGTCCCGAGAATCAAACCCTTCCGAGTCGATCATATAAAGACAACATTTAAGCTCGATATGCTCTGATGAAGCCAATTTGCCCCCTATCATCTTATTAATGCCAAGCCAAGCTCATATCCATTTCAAGTCTCTTACCCCAAGACAGGGTGGAAGGATTGAAGAATGATCTTTAGTGTGATTGTTCAAGATCAGGAAACGGTTTCTGGGACGTTGCCCAGAGAATAGTTCTCGAAAGGGAAGCATGTATCTTTTCCCTTCAGTGGTGTTAACGTCCGCTCAAACGGCGAGACAACGTGAAGTTCCGAGCTTAAAATTATCGCGCGGACATTATATCATGTCCTACACCTCATTTATGACCCCTAGGGACCAGTTTTCAATCGGACAGTGCAGCGGCGGCAATAATGACATCGGCCGCCTTCTCGCTGACCATGTATATCGGAAGGACAATATACGTGCCGGGGATCTTCGGGAAGACCGACGCGTCGACAACCCTTAGCCCGTCAACACCCCGCACGCGGAACTCCCCATCAAGCACCGCAAGCGGGTCGTCATCCGCGCCGATAGGCGCCGTGCAACTCGCGTGGTGGCCCCAAGCCTCGTCGCGTATGAACTGCTTCAGGTCCTCCTCGGACGACACGTTGGCCGGGGGCCAGACCTGCTCGAAAGCACCGTCGAGCGGCACGAGCACGTCGAATGCCTTCTTGCTATACAAGACGCCCTCGTACACGGCCTGCAGGTCCTGCTCGCCGCCGACGCCCTCGAGGAAAGAGTGGAACGTGATGCGCGGCGTGTCGCGCGGGTCCGCCGACGTCAGGTTCACGGCGCCCGCGTTGTTGCGCGAGTGCGCTTTGAGGGTCAGCCACGTCCAGATGCTCCTGTCTGCTACTGCTTGGACCGAGTATCCCGGGTAGTAGCCGTCGAATAAAGCCGGTGCGCCGCCGACGAAAATGTCGGGGTCGTCGTCCGCGCCTGAGGCCGATGACGAGTGGTGGAGGTATCCGAACGCGATGCCGTTGGTCGCGTACACGCCCTTGAGTGGGCCGGGCCGCGTCTCCCACTGGTCGTAGCACGGGTCTTCGCCATCGCCCTCGAGGAATGTGCACGACTCGGTCAGCGAGAAATTTGACGGCGCCTTGCCCACGAACCCCACCTCGTACCGGTCCTGCAGGTTGCCGCCCACGCCCGGGAGATCGTGTACTACGGGAATGCCGAACGATCGGAGCTCTGACGACGGCCCTACGCCGCTGAGTTTGAGTAGCTGTGGCGTATTGAACGAGCCGGCCGAAATGATAACTTCGCGCCGTGCATGCACGGTCCCGGGAATGCCGCCGCCAGCGGAGCTCGAAGCTCGTGTGTCCGCGCGGTAGAGGCTCTTGCCGACGAGGTAGTCAACACCGGTGGCCCTGGGCGTCGTGCCGGAGGTGTCAAAGTTGATTTTGGTAACGAGCGTGTTTAAAGCGATATCGAGTTTGTACTTCTTGCTCCCGTCGTCATTGGCGGCGCCGACCACGTCTAAAACCAAGCCGCGGGGAGACGACCGCACATAATCCAGGTCCATAGAAAGGGGTACTTGATACAACAGCTCACCGCGGTCGCGGTTGGGTAGACCGTTGTTGAGATCCGAAGTCAAGACCTGCGATGGTCAGCAAATCTAATTCAATGCTAGCGACATGACAAAGGATGCCATGAACCAGAAAGCTTATACCTGGAGTAGGCCGGCTATAGTACTGATCGTCTTCCCCACGAGGTTCTGTCCCATAGCCGTGGCTGCGGCGGTCACGAGGGACAGCAGCTTCAAGTCCTGCAAAACTAGAATTAAGGGCGTGAGATTGGTCTGCAACCAGCCCTTGAAACCATGTCCAATAATGCTATTGGGCAGGTAGCGACAAGCCTCCAGCTTCTGGAAATACTTGCGCATGTTGCTGGCCTCCCAAGAGCTGTCCCCTGTGATCGAGGCAATGTGGTTCCAGTCATTCTCATTCGGCAGAATGGTGATCAAGGCATTATGTTCCGTACAGCCGCCGAGTCCGGCTGCTCGCGGGTATAAGACGCCCAGCTTCTTAGATCCCTCCGGCGGATCCAGTCCGATGTAATAGTCGCCTTCCGTTGTCAGATACGTCATCTTGCTGTCACGCCTCGCCTGGGTTTCATTTTCGTAATGATCGACGAAGTAGCTCCAGCTAATAGGATTGTACTCAGACGAAAGTGGATGTAGCGCAGGGACCTGGACTTGGCGATCTGCTCCGTGGTCCTCCCCGGCATCTATCAGCAAGACGCTGTATCCAGCTTCGGCAAGACGTGCGGCTAGTGGAGAACCGCCGGCGCCTGCTCCGACTATGATGTAGTCATAGGTCGAGTTGTCCACAGGTCCGGTGGCAGGATAGTTCTCGCCGTTTGGCGGGAATATGTTCTGCTCTGGATTGACCGGCCAAGTGAATCCCCCAGGACGCCTGCATATCTCAGTTAACACTGAACTCCTCGTGATAGCTCTAAAACATCGACGCATTCCGCGAGAGAAGAGTCAGGGGTTGGGACTCACTGGGCATAGGCCAGAGCTCCAAGAAGAGCATAGTATATCAGAAACCTCATGATATATTAGGTATCTGCTGCGTGGGATAACCGCCGCCCGACCATATAGTACCTATATATCACCTTGATCTAGACGAAAGATCGGGATGAGATATCATTGCCTTAATGAAGCACGCAAATCTGGATTTTCTTTTCAACAGCATGTCCTAGACGTTTATATAATCTGAAGGTACCTAAGCCAAGTGTGCGGGGATGAAGAATTATGTAGCGTCAATGGTTGAATCAAGATAGTCGCATGTGAATGCTCATACTCTATAGGTCGTCGTTTTCTGACCATTTTTAAATAGGGGGGCTCGTATAGTTCGGATGGTGCTACCTAATCAAGGGATGTGTACAGATGATCCTTGTGGTATGCCAATAGCAATCCAGTGTGGTGAGAAATAAGAAGTGTGAATGTTGTAAGGATGATGGGGGGGCTAATACATTACAGGGTCTCAATCCGAGCCTTTAAACTTGTAAGCCCCCTCGCGATGCTTAGCACCTGCTGTATACTGCGTACCTGCACACTTTGGGGACCGTAGTATCCCGAGAACCTAATCTTAAACAAAAAAAAAAAAAGAACCGACACTACTTCCAAGTATATACCTATATTGATGATATGATAGGCTAACTAACGTACACCACCTAACACCTGGATGAATTGCGTAAGGTTATACATTTTGGTCCCAAGTGAAAATTTCCCACGTCCCATAAGGTCCCATGGGACTTTCGTGGGAAAAAAAAATTCCCATGGGGTCCCATGGGAAAAAATGGTTTTTCCCACGAAGTCCCACGAAAAAATGGTTTTTCCCACGAAGTCCCACGAAAAAGTGGTTTTTCCCACGAAGTCCCATGAAATTTTTTTTTCCCACGAAGTCCCATAGCTTTTTTTTTTCCCACGAAGTCCCATGAGAATTTTTTTTCCCACGTCCTAACGCACGGACTTTTTTTTAAAAAAAAAGTTTTTTTTATTTCTTTTTTTTACGTGAAATAATAATGAAATAATGAAGAAAATTTTTTTTAGAAAAATTGGTCCGTGCATTGGGACGTCGTGGAAAGAAAAAAAAAATTTCCCACGAAGTCCCATGAGAAAAAAAAGTCCCACGAAGTCCCATGGGAAAAAAAAGTCCCACGAAGTCCCATGAGAATTTTTTTTTCCCACGAAGTCCCATGAGAAAAAAAAAGTCCCACGAAGTCCCACGAGAAAAAAAAATTTCCCACGAATTCCCATGGGAATTTTTTTTTTCCCATGGGACGTTTTTTTTTCCCATGGGAATTCATGGATTTCCCATGGGGTCCCATTGTACAGCCTTAGAATTGCGGAGGAGTACCGCAATTGCTGACAAAAGATATCAAAATTACAAGGTTGCAGGTGTCAACCTGAAATCTAAGTTTCAATGTCAAGTATACATAGTCAGGTAAGTAAGTAGTACTTGACATACCTACCTAGTGTTGCCCACTACCATGACAAGTAAACCACGATGCGTACAGTACTTATAAGGCGCGAATACCTACACAGGCCATGGTGGATTTGGTAACAATTATATGCATAAACATCCTTTTAAAAAAAAATCTCTTAAGGCGGGCAACCTACCTGATTAAAGCCTTAAAAGCGGCATTCTATAGTAACGTGTAACAGTAAGCGGGCATGATGTGGATCATGGGTGTTACTTGCCCATCACGAGAGATCTATTTAGGTACCTACTTAGCTTGGACTGGTCACGGTAAAAACGGTTATGCGGTGCGCTATCGATACGTAAGTAAGCAACGCTGTCGGACCAATGAGATCTTGCTTGTCGCCGAAAATGGCATCTGCCACTGGAGTTCTGTACGGTTGACCATAGCTTAAAGTTGGAAAAAACTATTTTTCAATGACTAGGCCTACCCCAATGCACTGATTATCCTAACCTTTATCTGCACTTTCAGCTGTTACCAACTGTCAGCAATAGAACACAGTATGCACTTATTGTCAGCGATGGAATTCAGTATGCCACTGTTGGCGATGGAATCTAGTGTTGCAAGTGCAGCCCCTGTCAGCGATGAAATCTAGTATGCCACTGTCGGCAATAAAATCTGGTGTTGCAGCCATGTCGGCGATGAAATCTAGTGTTGCAACCTCTGTTAGCGATGAAATTCAGTATGCCACTGTCAGCAATACTAGCAGACTAGTAATTAGCAACACTAACAAACTAGCAGGTTAGCTTTACTAACTACTAGTTTGCATTTATACTAAATTAGCTTTTTTTAACGAAAAGCATTGCTTAGCAGCAGGCTTGCTGGCGCTTTCATTGCTAACTACCAGTCTAGCTGCAACACCAGATTTCATCGCCAACAAGGGCATACCCAACCTACCAAATTCCATCGCTAACAGTGGCCGCAACACCAGATTTCATTGCTGACCTGGCTGCAACACCAGATTTTATCGCTAACAGTAGCATACTGAATTTCATTGCCGACATGGCTGTATACTAAATTTCATCGCCAACAGTGGCAACACTAGATTCCATCGCTGACAGGGGCTGCATACTGAATTTCATCGCTGACAATGAGTGCATACTGTGTTCTATTGCTGACAGTTGGCAATAACTAGTAGTTACTGGGGTTAAACTAGTAGTTTTGGTGTAGCCCTAGTAAAAAAATAGTTTTTTCCAACTTTAAGCTATGGTCAACCGTAGTTCTGCGCTATGTACCATATGTGGTCCATGCGCTGCGAGGATTTGACTTCCTACCTACCTTCCTCGTACCTTTTTAATCGCGACTTCCTATGAATGCCATCAATCTGTACCTACCTCACATTGAAATCCCTACGTGTCCACTTGAGGAGGGAATTTTTTTTTTTTTAAAAAAAGGAAAAAAAGGAAAACCCTAAGAGTCAAAAATTGTGTATCATAGAGAATTATTATTTTCAGGCAAGTGCGTGCTAGGCTAGCTACCTATCTTATCACCCCTCATGGGCCACCCTCCTCCTCCTGTCTCGCACCTGCCTGCTGCATTAATCTTTGCAAAGCTCGTAATGAAATAAAAGCAAACTGAAATACATCGCGCATGATTGGCCATTAAAGGCTTCCCTATACCTAGTAGGTATCCCTCCCCCCGCCAAAACAGACCAAACCGAACTGTTCATGTGGCTATCAACAACCTCCTCCTTGGACCTGGTACAAAGACATTTTCAATCCTGAGCCTGAACTTTGTCCATAACAAAAAAGAAAATAAAAGACTCTGCACCCGTAACAACACTTTGCTAAAGTGGCTACTGACATCGCCTCTGTCATGATCCAATAGACACACCGGGGGAGGGAGGGGAAAAGGAAAGGGGAAGTGGGAAGAAAAGGGTTGTTTAGGCATTAGGTAGTAGACTCAGTGTTCACCTTCGTGCCTCCGCCTTCGTCTTCGCCGTGCCCTCCATGTCCATGCCGTTACTTTTTTCCTCGGGCTTTGTTGCCACCACCTTGCTTTCCGTTCCACTTCCACGGGTTTGCCGTAGCGTCCTGCAAGAACTTGATGAGCTTCGATTCGCCCCGCAGCAGCTCCTTGACACAATCGATAGCGGTACGGCCATTGTTGTCCTTGGCCGAGATGTCTGCGCCGTTGCGGAGCAGGAGCTTGACGAGCCTGATGCGATGCTCCGTCGAGATGAGGCGCACCGAGCACAGCTCGTGGAGCGGGGTGCTGCCGTTGTCGTCTCGGTCCTTCGGGCTTGCGCCCTTCTTGATCATCTCCACGAGGATGCCGATCTGTTCAGGTGGGCTGCGCATGTAGTCGAAGAGCGGCGTTCGGCCGTGTTGGTCTCGGATCGATGGATCGGCACCCAGTTGAAGGAGCATCTTCACCAGCTGTATCTCGGGATTCCAGGTGGTACTAGGAACCCATAATTCATGGAGCGGAGTCGAGCCCTCCAGGTTCTGATGGTTCACATTTGCCCCCATTTTGACCAACTGCCGGATGATACCCAGGTTGTCCGGAGGGTTGCGGCATAGAAAGCTTAGCGGCGTACGGCCTGTAGTGCTTGTCGCGTTGATATCGGCACCGTTCTTCAGGAGCCAATCCAAAACAATTATCGCGCCGCCTTGTCTCGAGTATAGCTTGCACGCGAGGTGGAGGAGAGAAACTGTTTCGGTTCCACCGAAATCTTGGTACGGGCATTGTGCCTTGGTATCCGCTCCGTAGCTCCTAAGTTGGCTTAAAGTGGCGACCGCTGCCTGGGCCAGCACCGTGTGTTGCTGGGATTTCTCTTGGGCACTGGCGATGGAAGGATGGAAGTAAAATCTAGGCTCCCAATCAAGGAGCTTGACTAGCAGGTAGAACATGGGCGTTTGGTAGAGTCCCGGTTGCCGAACGTCTGCGTTTGCACCGAGTTCGAGAAGCAGCTTCAGCCGCCTGGCCTGTCCGCTGAGAGTTACTTTGAAGTCCTCGTTATACTCAAGCGCGGTGGTCGGTCTGTTCTCATGTTCTGTGGTCGTTTTGGGTGTCACGAACTTCAGTAATTGAAAGATGGGAGCAGACTCTTCAAAGAGGCGGAGTTGATATCGAAGCCCACCTTGGGAGCTTTCCCTGATCATTACTACAGATGAATCGGAAATCTCAATGCTTTCCGCTTCGTGCTGCTGCTGATGATCGCTTGAGATGACAGGTGATTGGTCGAGGTTGGCGTTCTCTTTGGCAAGCATCTTGATAACTCTGGTCCATTTGGACTCATTAGTGATCGTCATGGCCCAGTTAACCGGGAACCAACATCGCTTGAGACTTTGGACAGGCATCTTATCCGGTATGTTAGGATTGGCCCCACTGCGTAGCAGCGCCTTGACAATGCAATGATTGCACGTTCGGATAGCCACTATCAAGGGAGTCTGGTGTTTACCAAACCCAGACATAGCACGGCGTGCCTTGGGGATATGGTCTCTCTCGAAGTAGCGGTTGATGTCGTGCGTCTTATAATCCAGGACTCGCTGGAGTGTGTCCATCCGATTGTGGACGCAGGCAAACCAAAGCGCATACTGGTCATTTTCGCCAGCATCGCGTTTGTATATGACGGTACGCAAGCATTCATAGGTACCACGGCATACCTTAGCCAGCTTAAATGTCTCGGACAGGGTTAGATAGCTGGCAACATGAAGAAGAGTCTCAACCGGGATGCTCGAGAAGCCCAGCTGGCTCTCTTGCAGGCCCTCTGAGGCCACCTCTCCACAGGACATGGCGGGGGTAAGTGAATGACGCCTAGATATAGGATATCTAGATGTAGGACACAGGTGGTTGTGTATGAGCTGGGGCTCGGGTTCGGATTCGGATTTGGATGAGAGAGGAGAGTGGTGGTGTTGGGGAATAGGTTCTTCTGGAGAATAAAGTATGAGAGGAGCAGGTATTTGTAAAAATAGCAGCTGTGGAAAAAAGAATGGAAATGAATGGGTGTGCATTTTGGGTACCAGACCTCTTGTAAGTACCTGGGTCACTCGGAGCTCTTGTTTCTCCTTTCTCCTTTCTCCTTTCTCCTTTCTCCTTTCTCCTTTCTCCTTTCTCCTTTCTCCTTTCTTGGTGGACTAGGTGTCGTTGAAGAGAGATGCTTCTCTA
Source organism: Biscogniauxia sp. FL1348 (assembly GCA_022544895.1). NCBI lineage: Eukaryota > Fungi > Ascomycota > Sordariomycetes > Xylariales > Xylariaceae > Biscogniauxia > Biscogniauxia sp. FL1348. Next base: position 220,442 of record JAJNNV010000019.1, read on the forward strand.
CATAGTGCCATAGGTATCGTCATGGTGTTTTCAGAGGCGTCGACTAAGTACCTATTAACCCAACCTAGTACCTTCTATCGAAGTGTTCTTCAGCTGCCAACCCCTCACTGATAGAAGACAATTGCGTTGCTAGTACCTTGGTAGCAAACAATTGAATTTCCTTGTTTAAACTAATCACAGTACCAAAGTATAAAATTCGTCACTAGCAAGTGAACCCTCCATATAAGTGATAATTATGCTACTTGTAGGATGTTAAATTCTTCCCTCTTCCCTTCCCGAGTTCGCTGTTCTCTTTTGAAAAGGGTACTTTAAGGTTGTTCAATGTTATCCACGAGCAACATAACTCAGAAAGGTAATGCATGTGACTCAACCAGTCCTTCCAATACACCCAATCAGGGCTAGGTACTTAATGTCATAATGGAATAGAAATTCTTTAAGTAGTTTGATGTAGTTTCTTAATGTTACTAGTTCACCTGCCTCTTCTCTCGTTCAGTGCATTTAGATAGCTATCTGAAGCAAGTGCATACGTGCTTTATTCTGAATAGGGGATTGGATACAGCAAGCTCTAGCCTTTCCTATTAAGAGGGATAGCGGGTCTGGTACATCTAATACAAGTTACCTCAACCTCCACCAAGTTACCTGAACCTCCACTCGAGTTTAAATATTTTATTTGATTACCACTGTCTGCACCTATTCTGAATACTCAGTTCGCCATTTAAGCCACATTTCAAGACCTGAACCTCTACTCGGGATGTAATGTTGTCTAAGCAGTACATGGGTACTTTACAAATTATGTCATCAAGCTTGGATGCCTTTAAGGCATCAATCAACTGTGACTCGAGTAACCTAATAGGCCCATTTGATGCTTGTCAACAACTTGCCTGACTCTATTCTATAAATCTGTACTCCATGCCTGAAGTGCTGGTCATGTCACAGGTTTGGAAACATCAATATAAAGGAGGTAGGTAGGTAATTAAGAAATTAAGAAACTAACTTGACTTCAAACCCGTATTTATTTACTTAAAAATTAATGCCCCTTTGAAATGTTCCTAGAAGCTCTTGTGCACACCAGACTTACATATATCTATCTATGTATAGAAGGTTGTAGGTATACCTAGCAATATTACTTTTAGTTACTCGACGGCATTGATTAATAAACACGAGTATCACTACAGTACGTAGTAACCCAATCCATTGGAATTCATAGCCTTATATCATGCAGACGCTCCTTTATTCTACCCCTTACATAACATAGGTCTCCGTATGTGGTTAGGGTTGCGCTGCGCGCAGCCGTCTCGCTAATCTGCAATGTGTGCAGGATGTTACCAATGTAGGAGGAGAAGTAACATTAGAGAAACAACCAGAAGCTATAACTACTAGGTATTGAGATAACATTATCAACTAGGTTAGCTACGCTATTAGTAAGTAAAAGAAAAGGTTCTTCTAAGATGAGTCCGGGCATGACGATACACATGATGGGGTGCTGCCAACTACCTAACTAACACAGCCTCCGAACCCCCTCCGACCGTCCGAAGCCAGAAAGGAAGGGGACTGGGAGCATGCATAAAGCATCTCTCCACACCATTCAGCGTCAAAGAATTTAATGGATGGAAATTCTTGATATTCTTTTTTTAATTTACCGAAGAACCGCCTTTTTACGTGCTACCAACAGTTGACACCAGCGAGGCTCACCTACCTACGCACCACGCGCACATGCGACCCAGGTCCTTGAACCGGGGAAAAAGCATCCTGCAGGGAATGGTTCGATGCTTCAACATGCGTACAGTCGAGTCCAGGGTACGACTCTCTGGGCTGATTGGCCCTGGGGAACGTGGATGAACGGAGTTAAGGACGCACACAAGAAAGTCAGCTCCGTTACGCCCCAGAGCGAAGGGTCGGAGTTACCAATTTATTGACAACACACGGACAGAACGAATTCGGGGCCGATTTGCTGCTGACCATCAATATCACTAGTCGTATAAAAACCCGAGTGCTCATGCCGGATATTACCTACCTAAGTACCTAGTGTCGGTAGTAGATACTTAATAGACGAGCAGGGAGGATAGTAAAGGGGCGGAAACGTTCGTGATGACCGTTGACGGTATATACGTTATATGCCTACTTGTAGTCGTACTTGCATCGTGTAGGTAGTAAGTATTTCATCATGTTAAAAAACCATCGATTAAGGATTCCCAAACTCTTTAAAGAGTTGAACTTGCCGTAGCGAAGACCGGTTAACGTAAGTAGGTAGTATCAAATGTAACAAATAAGCGGGAGCGAGCATCCGATGGCCGGCCATGCCCTTCCATTTCTAACGTAAGGATTTATGATCGTCAAAGCCCGCTCCCCCCCCCCCTGTCCCGGGAAACTTCTTCGAGAGGCTTCAATTGGTAGGCACACGATGCTGGATAATGCAGCACATATCAGGGCAGCCATACCCCAAATTCTGCATACGCTTATCACAAATCAATACATTCCCTCACCTCCCCTGCCCTCTCCTCTCTCCTCCATCCCCCCATTACCCCAGCTCTTTGAACCGGGTACCTAGTATTCCCGGTAGGTACCTACATACTTATTGACACTAGGTACGTGGCAATGCTGCTAGATATAACATGATGAGCTCAGCCAGCTCAGCTACTTACCGGGCCGTTACCTAATTGCAAACCCCCCCCCTCCTTCTCCCCCCTCCTCCCGGGAGGGAAACGCACTCCCGTCCTCTCGCTACTTCGGCTTTAACACTCATACCTCCTCTGGCAATAAGCTTTCTTGGCATCTATCGTAGAAACAAAAGAAAGGAAGTTCTCGAAACTACTGCCGGGGGGAGGGTTACATTCTACTTTACCTAGTACTGTGTACGCCAGGTTAATTGAGAAGAGGGACAAGGGACCGGCTATTTGGTTAATAATCATCATGGGTACCCTTTAAGGGTTCTGACTCTTATTTTCTTTCCTTCTTCTCTCGTCCTCACACACACACACACTTCTGTGTATCTCATATAGTAGGGTCCAGTCACTCGAGCAAAAGAAATCCGAGGGAGTGTATCTAATTTCGCATAACTAAAGGGTTTGATATTGTCGATACATCCAAGAATAAGGAGTGACCACGCGACGGAATCCACTACCTACCCCGGACCCTATTTTATTATTTGGGCCCAGAAATAAGTCACATACGGATCCGAGAAGCGGGATCCGGCCCTGGAGCAGACCAAAAAGTCTTCTTTGTTGGGGAACCCCCCCTACTATAGGAAAATCTGAGGTGAGCCGCTCTGCGTGATCTAGTGGCGTGATGCTCTTTATAAAAAGGGCCATTCCTCGATACTTTCTGGTTCGATGATTGAACTGACCAGTAAGCACATAACAGACGCTCTACGAGAGAGAGACCAGTTTGAAATATGGAGTCGAGTACAACATCGTCACTTTCAGGAGCGCATCTAGACAGTGAAGTCGAGGGGGACGCGAGGTTGCAGCTCAAGCGCAAGACGAGCCAAGCCATCGACGAGGGCCACGACGCCGACATACCCTCCAGCGAGGGCTACGTGCTGAGCGAGGAGGCCGAGCTGAGGCGGCTGCAGTCGATCGCGGACAAACGGAGGAAAAGCGAATCGGCGGCGCGGAAATCCAACACCAACGTAGACCGTGACGTGGAGAAGGGGGTCTTGGAAGGCGCCGATGCGGGCGACGGGAACAACCCAAGCGACGAGGACGACGAGCTGGACGAGAACGTGGTATGGTGGGATGGCCCCGACGACCCCGAGAACCCCTACAACTGGCCCCTCTGGCGCAAGCTGATGAACTGCGGTTTCATCAGCGCCATGACTTTCATCTCCCCGCTAGCTTCATGTGCGTACCACCCAGCCCGTCCTCAGCGTCTCCTCAAATAAGCATGCATTTTTGCTCAATTGGTACCTATGGGTAGTGCAGAAAAGGCCTCTTTCGCTGACTTTTTAACTAAACCCCAAAATAAACAGCCATCTTCGCGCCCGGCGTGCCTCAGGTCGTGGCAGAATTCCACTCCACATCCCTCGAGATCGCGACGTTCGTCGTGTCGGTGTACGTGCTGGGGTACGCGGCCGGGCCGGTGGTGATCGCGCCGCTGTCGGAGATCTACGGCCGCGTGGTGGTGTACCACGTCTGCAACGTGGGGTTCATCGCGTTCGCGGCGGGGTGCGCGCTGGCGCCGAGCCTGAGCTCGCTCATCGCGTTCCGGTTCCTGGCGGGGGTCTTCGGCTCGGCGCCGCTCACCAACGGGGCCGGCACCATCGCCGACATGGTCAGCCAGGAGCGCCGCGGGCTCGCCATGGCCATGTACAGCGTCGGGCCGCTGCTGGGCCCCATCGTCGGGCCCGTCGTCGGCGGCTTCCTGGCCGACGCGCAGGGCTGGCGCTGGACCTTCTGGCTCCTGGCCATCGCGGCCGGCTTCCTCGCCGTCGTCATGCTGTTCACGCTCAAGGAGAGCTACGCGCCCGTGGTGCTGCAGCGCAAGACCGAGCGGCTGCGCAAGGCCACGGGCAACCCGCTGCTGCGGTCCAAGCTCGACATCGGCCTCTCGCCCCGGGACTACTTCAAGCGCGGCATCATCCGCCCCGTCAAGATGTTCATGCGCTCGCCCGTCATCGTCATCATGGCCCTGTACACGGCCGTCACGTACGGCTACCTCTACCTCATGTTCACCACCATGACCGAGGTCTTCACCGAGTCGTACGGCTTCTCGACCAGCACGGTCGGCCTGGCCTTCCTCGGCCTCGGCGTGGGCAGCCTGTCCGGAATCGCCATCTTCAGCGCCACCTCGGACAGGTACATACAGAGGAAGGCGGCGGAGGCCGACCGCGCGGCCGAGGCGACGGGCGCGGCCAAGTCGGGCATGAAGCCCGAATACCGGCTCCCGCTCCTACCCCTCGGGGCCGCCGCCATCCCCGCCGGTCTCTTTATCTACGGCTGGACGGCCGAGTACCGCGTGCATTGGATCGCGCCCATCATCGGCACCGCCGTGGTCGGCCTCGGCAACCTGGTCATATTCATGGCGATCCAGACGTACCTCGTCGACGCGTACACGGTCTACGCCGCGTCCGCCCTCGCCACGAACACCATCGTGCGGTCGATCGCGGGCGCCGTCCTGCCACTCGCGGGGCTGCAGATGTACGCTCAGCTGGGTCTCGGGTGGGGCAATAGTTTGCTGGGCTTCATCGCCGTGGCCCTGGTGCCGGTATCGCTTGGTCTGCTCAAGTACGGCGAGCGCTTGCGGACGCGGTTCCCGGTCAAGAACATATAGAAAAGGAACGTACTTGGGGCGATGGTATATTCGGGGAAGAGAAAAAAAAGGGGGAAAGAGGGGGAGGGAAAGGTGGATGTGAACGAATCATGAATCCGGCTGCATGGATGGACCTAGTTAGGTACCTACTTAGCATTTTGAGAGAGGAGGGAGATAATACCACCTGCACAGTATCGGGGTTATGTTCAGAATCTCACACGTATAGTGCACAAACATAGTTATCCACGCGTCATGCGTCACACATATGAAGGAGGCAAAAATAACAATAAAGTCACAGGCGCACCATTTATCGGTATTACGATGCTAACCACCCGTATTTTTGTCTTGTCCCCAACGGGGGAACAGGTCGATAACACTACCTAGGTAATCCCAAGCACTCGGCACCAGGAGCCTGACCTCCTTAAGGGAGTGCATAGAGAAAAGAAGAGGGGAAAAAGAGAAAAAAGAAAGGAAAGGGTATCCCATCAGACGCCATGCCATGTCCGCCTGCCTGTCACAAGGAGATCGAATTCCGCGAAAATGTGAACCACGCCATCCATGGCCGGGCCGGGATCCCGGGCTTGGCGAGGGACGGGAGCAGGTCCGTCGGACGCGCAGCTGGCGTGAGGCGCTAGGATCGGGCCCTATTAGATTAGTTTCTTAGCATATCTCGCACACTAGCAAGGACGTGCAGTCGGAACACTGCAGCGTGCCGTGTTGCGTGAGGAGTCGCTAGTAGGGGCAGATATGGGGGCCGATGGGGATCCAGCCGCGGAGATGGTCTATTTTTTTGAAGGGGGGGGGAGGGGACGTAAAGGAGAGTCAGTAATTGGGCTTTTATTTTAAAAGAGAGACAGAGTGTGTTTGTCTACAACCCTTTGCGCCAGTAGAACAGAAATCAAGGTTCTATCTAGCACGGAAGTATCTGCCACGATATGTAGATATAAATACATCTATATTATTCTATGCTATTCTAGTGCTACAACGGATGCCGCGTATCGAAAGTCATCATAACCAATCCCAGTGTCTCTCCTGCCCTTGATACATCCTGAGCGCGGTCATGACCGTCGTGAGAGCCCACCTATCCCCCAGGACTCCCGAGGCACCGCTCCCGAGGAAGCTGAACTTCATCGCCTTGGTCAGGCTCTTCCGCGCGTATCCCCACACGGCGACTATCTCACCGCCATCGCTGGCCGCCTCCGGTCTGCGCTCTTGTGTTTTGCCCCGATCAGCAGTCGACAGCCGTACCAGTTTCCACCCGTCGCCGACTCCGTCTAGGACCGATGCCACCATCCTGTAGCTGTGGCGCCACTCGAAGCCCTCCCGATGCCATCTCTCCGGCGTGGCACCTATCTCGACCGTGAACCGGAACGTGATCATGGGCCAGTCGTAGTTGAGCCGTAGGATTTCCTGGGAGGAGTCTAGTGCGGAGCCGGGGAGCGGCGGGAGGATGATGATGCAGTATTGCCTGTCCCCGAAAGTGCTCGACCTTTGCGTCGCTGCTAGCATAGGCAGGGCTTCGCTAGGACCGTTGTGCAGTATCATGTCCGGCTGGCCGTACCATCCCGTGTGGTGCGATACCGCGTATATCGGCTTGTCTTCGTGGGAGCCGAGCAACAGGACTCTAGTCAGAGGTTGGTGGTAAAGGCCCCACGATGTCGGGAATGGATGTGGGGGGCAGCTGGGACATGGAGAGGCTAGTTGTGACAGTCCAGATGGTTGCTGTTGATTATTGTCCTGATGATGGTGCTCGGATTCGTCAGGACACTGGCCGTAAGGAGGTGGATCATCTTCATTCTGTACCGCTGGTCCGGATGCTTCGGTCATTTCCATTAGAGAACGTCACCGACGACGGATGTACTCGGTGGGTATTTCTAGATTAGGGAGATCTAGTCACATATAGTAGTATATGTTGAATTTCCAAACTAGGAAGAGTGTCGTAATCGGTAATAATGCTTCCGAGAAAACTTAGGATGCGAATTTCGATAATTAAAGGATCGCTTCTAGGACAGGCTAGAGAGAATAAGATAGGGATATGTTGATCTTTTGAATACTTCAATGTTGTTTACATAAGATACATCAATAGTATGTACATAGGTAGGTAGGTACCTAAGTACCTAACCTAATTCATAATAACAATAATTTAACCATGGTCTTGTCCAACATAACACCTTTTGGCGTGTCGACTGTTCTACCGTGACTTGTAGCAGGCGCTCTATAGATGTTTGCTTTGAACTTTCCTCTTGACCCTGCCCCCTGTCTGAGTTGATCTCTCTAGGTTAGACTACCTGCGTACTAGAGCTGAAATTAGTGAATATTCACTCGGTAGGTACTTGACTTACAAGAGCCCCCTATATCCAGGTGGTAGCAGTGGTATCTAACCTCTAGCCTCTAGGACTTGGTTCAACTCGTAGTCCTAATATCTACTTGACCAACCAGGTTCTAGGGCTTTCAGCGATTTGAAATCGTGCTTTAGATCGTTTTATTAGGCACTTCTAGGCACTTATAACAACAAAAGTCTTTTACTTGGAACCACTCGTGCCCCTAAGCGGTTTTCTGCAGTTAGATTCCAAGTTCAACTTCGAAGCAAAACAACTACATTTCCTATCTCGTGATCTTCACATGACGACTGGGGAGTTCCGTGTTCTCGGCCTCCGGCTTGCGGCTCTAATATACCTAGTTCGCTGTGTCTAGATTGCCACGTTCCCAAGCCCAAGACTGCTTCTACTGCGCGATTGATGCGCATAACCTCATAAGATCTTGGGTAGTACTCGGCCCCACCCCTTTCTCGACTATGATGGCAAGCCTGTTGTTTAGTTTTGTTTTCCCCTGTCGATTACAGCCCATGGCAGGCTAAATTCCTACCGCTCTTTCGGTCACGAATTACCCCGCGAATGAAGAATATCGTGGGGAATCCTGGGCTGATAGTTATCCTAATTCGTGATAGACTACCGGTCCCAGGGTCCCTTCTGCCCGGGCGGATATCACGTCTGTTATAACTTTAGCTAGGTACGAGCAAAAAAAAAAAAAGTGAATAAATAGTTGGCATTTTCCAACCCAGAGCACAGCTCTACTATTAATTCGTACCGAGGGAGATACAGCATCGCGATTCTACGTGCTGCCATGGCAATTCTCGGGAAGCTTTTGTGCCTACTAGGCATTACCGCTTCTATCACCAGCGTGGTCACCCAAGAGACCTCCATTGATTGGCCGCTACATGACAACGACCTCACCGATCTCGTCCAATGGTTAGTTGCAAATAGACTGGTAAAAAAACGAACATGTCTAACAGTTACGGAACAGGGATCATTATAGTTTCCATGTCAACGGGCAGCGACTTTTTGTGTTTTCTGGAGAAGTAAGTTTTGCACCTAAGTTATCTACTTCAAATACACGGAAGGAAAAAAACCAAGAATTACGAAAGTCGGCTTCTAACAAATCTAGTTCCACTATTGGAGATATCCCGTGTAAGTGATGATACGACTAGAGCTTGTATTTGCTGTCCTCACTAATAAGACAATCCAACCAGACCTGAGTTGTGGCGTGACCTACTGGAGAAGGTGAAAGCCGCTGGGTATGTCAACATTCCACGATGGGACTTGGTGGCGTGATGCTAAATGGATTAGTTTTAACGCCTTTTCTATTTACAACCATTGGGGCTATCACAACCCAGTCCCCGGTGTTCTGGATTTCGAGAATGGCGCGCATAACTTTACCGAGATAATGACGCTGGCGAAAGAGCTTGGGATGTATATGATCATCCGGCCAGGTCCCTATATCAATGCAGAGGCCAACGGCGGGGGGTTTCCACTGTGGATAACCACGGGCGCGTACGGAGGCTTGAGAGACAATGATCCAAGGTACACCGAAGCATGGACTCCGTATATGACAGAAATATCCAAGATCATCGCGCCTCATCTGATCACCAATGGGGGAAATGTTATCATGTTCCAAATCGAAAACGAATTGGGCGAGCAGTGGCTAGATGTGGGCAAGAAGACCGATAACGTACCTGTCCAAGAGTACATGGCACTATTAGAGAAGACGGCTAGGGACAACGGCATCGACGTTCCATTGTCTCATAACGCGCCAAACATGGTGAGGACACGATAATTGGAGTCCGGGATAGCAAGACTGCTGACATTTTCTAGAATGGATACTCTTGGTCCAAAGACTTCTCAAACGCGACTGGAAATGTAGACGTCGTCGGGCTTGACAGCTACCCATCGTGCTGGAGCTGCAATCTTAGCGAGTGCACGGGGACCAACGGCCAGTATGTGGCCTATGTGAGTTCAACTGCCTACCTACTGTGTAGTACGTGATGGGACTACAGTCAGTAGGCTAACAGTCAACAGCAAACCCAAAACTATTACGAGTAGGTTTCGCGATTCCCCAAATTGAAGCTGTTTGTTATCACTAACAGACGAAGTTATTTCACTGTCCAGTCACCGTAAGTCACTCCACGACGCCATGTACAATGGTCTTCAATTAAACTACCTACCTAACATGCTTGGAATCCACCTAGGACACAGCCAAATTTTATGCCCGAATTCCAAGGTGGATCCTACAATCCCTGGGGCGGCCCTCAGGGCGGATGCTCTAGCGATATTGGTGCCGATTTTGCCAACATGTTCTATCGTAACCTGATCTACCAGCGGGTGAGCGCAATATCGCTCTACATGCTTTTCGGCGGGACGTCTTGGGGGTGGCATGCAGCCAATGTCGTTGGTGAGTGAAAGGCCCTTAATCATATTGTTCTCCAGATATGCTAATTCGTATAGCTACGAGCTATGACTATTCCTCTCCAATATCAGAGAATCGTATTATCGGTAGCAAGTATTACGAGACAAAGTTGTTGACACAGTTTACGCGAGGTGTGTGCTTAGGCAACTTGATCATGAAGCTGGTATAGCTATTAACAATGATGAAATAGTGGCAAAGGACCTGTCTATGACAGGCCGTATCGGTAACGTGAGTTACGCATACATCTTAGAAAACTAGTACCTACGACAGCCCTCTAATCATCTTCATGGACAGAGCACCGATTATTCGAGCAACACAGCCATCGCCGTATCAGAACTCCGGAACCCAGAAACAGGAGCTGGCTTTTATGTTGCGATGCATGCCTACTCCCCTTCTTCAACCCTCGAGACCTTCAAGCTCCGAGTAAACACTTCTGAGGGACAGCGTAAGTTAGAAAATACCTACAGTCTCGCTACTGAATGCTAACAGATCTTCTACCTAGTCACCGTGCCCCAATACGGCGGGGCCATTACGATCAACGGCCATCAAGCAAAGATTCTAGTCACTGATTTTAGATTTGGCAGCAAGTCGTTGCTTTACTCGACAGCAGAAGTCCTAACATATGCTATCATTGATGAAAAGGAGGTATTGGCACTCTGGGTACCAACAGGCGAGTCAGGAGAGTTTACGGTACAAGGAGTAAGATCGGGAAAGTTGACATCTTGCAACGGATGCGCAAACGTCAAATTCCACTCTGGAAAGTCCAATCTCACAGTATCATTTACCCAGAACTCTGGAATGAGCATTGTAGAGCTGGCAGATGGGGCAAGGGTTGTGCTGCTAGACCGGTCATCCGCATACTTGTTCTGGGCCCCAAGCCTCAACAACGACCCAATGACTCCAGCAAACTCTACAGGTGAGGATATATATAACACCGACCTTGTACGTCTTCATAATAAGCTCACACCTATGTTCCAGTTCTCGTACAAGGGCCATACTTGGTCCGCTCAGCAACAGTTAAGGGGCATAACCTAGAGCTCACAGGAGACGTGGCAAACAAGACAGCCATCAACATCTTTGCTCCAAGATCAATAACTTCCATTTTGTGGAACGGAAAGAAGATACGAAGCACATCAAAAAAGAACGGCATATTAACTGCCCAGCTTGAGGGTGCCCCTTCATACACTCTACCCCAATTATCTGGATGGAAATTTGCAGACGGTCTCCCAGAGATCGTGACGGATTACGATTCATCTGGAATTGCGTGGAAAGGTATGGTGCAAAGACAAAATTTGTACATGATTATGCGACTAATATACTGGTATAGCTGCTACCAATACCAACACATCCAACCCCACTACGCCATCACTCAACAACCCTGTGCTCTATGTTGATGACTATGGCATCCACGCCGGCTCCCACATCTACCGAGCGACATTTCCCACTACCGCAAACCCACCAACTGGTGTCTTTATCAATATTACTGGTGGCCTTGCGTTTGGGTACTCCGTCTGGCTGAATTCGCAGTTCATCGGCTCCTGGCTTGGTTTATCGTACGTTGAAGAACAGGGGCTCGAGTTCGCGTTCTCAAACGCTACATTGAACGCTGAGGGCGATAATGTGCTTGTTATACTCATGGATAACTCGGGCCATAACCAGAGAGCAGAGGCATTAGATCCCCGCGGCATTACCAACGCCACGCTTCTAGGACCCGGCCAGTATTCCTTCAACGAGTGGAAGATTGCGGGAACCGCAACGGCAGATACACCCCTTGACCCTGTCCGCGGCCCCCTGAACGAGGGCGGCTTGTATGCTGAGCGCGTAGGCATGCATCTCCCAGGATACGCAGACTCCGAATGGGAGGTCCTAGAAGGGAATACTACGACCTTGAGCATTGACGGGCCTGGGGTTCGTGTCTTCAGAGCGGTAGTCCCATTGTCGGTTCCAAGCGGACTGGACGTGTCCATATCCTTCCGGCTCACAGCGCCGTCCAACACGACCTTCCAGTCCGAAACGGGCAAGACAAACCAACTGCGCGCGCTGCTGTTCGTCAACGGGTACCAGTATGGCCGCTTTAACCCGTACATCGGACACCAGATAGACTTCCCGGTGCCCCCCGGCATCTTGGAGTACCACGGCGACAACACAATAGCGCTCACTTTGTGGAGCCAGAGCGCTGAGGGCGCGGAGATCAAGATCGAGTGGCAGACGGAATACGTGCACGCTAGCTCGTACGATATGGGCTTTGATGCATCGTACTTAAGGCCTGGCTGGTCTGAGAATCGGCTGGCGTATGCTTGATATGATAGAACATGGAATCGAGGCCACAATAACTGCTTCCTTTTGGGGAAGGCTAAGACAGGAGAGATTAAAGTTGACTTATATATATATTAAGGCACATACAGAACCTCTTACTTATATCAATGTTGGTGCTAAGGCCCATTTTAACAAAAAGAGACAAAACTGCTTTGGAAGATATATTATTACCTCCTATATTACTCCCTAGTCACAAGCGAACAAGCAGAGCACACCGATTCCTTATCTCTCTGTTGAGTATTAAGGAAGTATATATCACTCTTCACTCTTCAACATACGCAGCACATTACTCCCTAGTAAGCTAACCTAAAGCAATGAACGTCTTCTCCCAGTACTCCCACAAGCATTTACGCATTTCTAATTTCATAAAGTAGAGTCAATATATCTATATGCCACATAAAAGACCCATTGGCCGAGCTGATGTTACATGCACACTCTTAGAGAGCATCAACGTTCAACATTTATAATCCCGCCCGCCAATATAAAAAAGGAGAAGTGGCTATCTTCGTCGACCCCAGCGAATGTACTAACGCTATATGCACAGCAGATGTAGCCAAAAAAGCCAAAAGCCAACCCCCCCCCAAACCGCTATGCTACATACCCCTATCTCGGTATCCCTACCACTAGGTATACCCACAAGCAAGTCAAGGACCGCCCACTAGCATCTATTTCATAGGGGGGAGCTGGAAAGAATAGCACGAAGACGCAAATCCCAAACCATACGCTGATGCAAAATATCTATATATTCCTTCCTACGGCCGTGGCGGGACTAAACTCAAATTTCTTTTTCATTTCTTTTTCTACAAAGAATCCACATCGATCTCGACGGTCTGGCGGCGGCGCACGAGCAGCTCGGCGGTGAGGCTGGCGTTCATGTTGAGGCCGCTGAGGTCGGGCTGGGTGGAGGTGCCGGGGGCGAGCTGCCAGTCGTACTTGACGAGCAGGTGGCAGAGGGCGATCTTGATCTCGTTGGCGGCGAAGAAGCGGCCCGGGCACGAGTGGTCGCCGTGCCCGAAGCCCAGGTGGCCCGCGCTCGTCGCCACCAGCAGCGCCGCGTTCTCCCTGCTCGGCTCCGCCCGCAGCGCCAGGAACCGGTACGGGTCCCACCTCCGCGCGTCCGCGTACCGCCCCTCGTCCCACATCGACGTCGAGTCCACCACGATCCGGTCCCCGTGCTTGAGCCGCAGCCCGTTGGACAGCGTCACGTCGTCGGTTACGAACCGGCTCATTAGCGCTGGGTTGATGTTAGCGAAACACACACACACGCACTGAGTGATTGAAGAGAGAGGGGGGGAAAGGGAGGGGGGGGAGGAGAGTTCTAGGTGTGCCTTACCCATGGCGATGGGCTTCCGACGCTGGGATTCCTTGATGGCGCTGTCGAGCAGCTTCATGTTGTACAGGGCGCTCTTCTTCCAGCCCTCGGCGCGCAGGACGCTGACGACCTCGTCGCGGAGCGGCTGGATGTACTGGGGGTTCTCGGCGAGGTCCATGACGACCTGCTGCATGAGGTCGGAGCTGGTGTGGATGGCGACGACGGACAGGACCAGCTGGAAGTTGGCCGGGTCCGAGTCGGGCTTCACGGCCTCCTCCTCGATCCACTCGATGGCGTCGTTGAACTTGGGCACCGGTTGCCCCTTCGCGATGGCCTCCTTCTTGATCTGGTTGCGCTTCGCGATCACCGGCGCGATGATCTCCCGGGCGCGCTTGCGCAGCGCCCGCAGGCTCTGGCACTGCGGCACGAACCAGTGGATCAGCGGGCGGAGCACCGAGGGAAACAGTCGCAAGTCCTGGGCAGCGGTGAAGGCGGTCACGGTGTAGTTCTTGGTGATTTCGAGCCACTCCTCGTTCCTGCACAGCTCATCGCCAAGGAAGACGCGGGAGGATATCCGGGAGATGATATCGAGGATGACCGGCTTAGCGTGGATCTTTTTCCACTCTACTACTCGTAAGCATGTGAGATGGACAAGGGAGTTTCTTGGCGGAAAGGTGACTCACCAGGGGATTCGCCTAGATTGAGCGAGAATGCAATCGTAGTTTCTTCCGAGAGTGGCTCAGTGACTTTGGCTGTGTTGGTGAAAAGTTCGTATTAGTCACCTGCACATACTTTGGTAGTATTATACAAGAGTCGACATACCAAGAGATTTGGTGAGCTGCTTTCTGGCAACATGGATGAGCGTTTGGGAATCCAGAGTGTCAAGAGACAGTCCTTGAAATCCAGGAATACTTCCGTGGAAGTCCTGCAAGCAAGATGTTAGCACCTACTCGATAAGAGGGAAATATATTATAGCTGAGCATACATTATATGTGCCCTTGATAAAGCTCAGATTTGGATGATTGCGAATCTCGTCGGCCAGTGTGTGGGGGAGAACGGTCACTTCCCCCACGTCGGTCATCATACGAAAGGGCTTTCCAGAGTACAGGGCTTTCCCACGTTCCAGGAGCTTGATACTCGAATTCCTGAAGATTTTCTGTCCAAGACGACATTAGTTGTCAGGCTACCGGAGCACATTTGCGAGGGGGGCTCTGTCTATCTGTCTTACCTTGGCCTCGGTGTAGGTTAACGAGAACGGCTTAGCCGGGTTCAGCATAGGGACGTCCGATTTCGATCTGGAAGACCCCAAGGTCATCACGCCGATCACGACCAAGATGGCGGTGACAAAGTAGGGCAATGTCTGGACAGCAACTGGATTGGGTATCCATTGCTCCCAACCCTCTATGGAGGGGATGGCTGAGGGGGACACCATGTTGATCTGATGTCGCTCGATAACTTGAAGATGTCGTTCTCGAATAGCTATTTACTAGCTTACTGTTTGCTTAGAGAGATACGGAAGATGGCTTGGGGATGAAGATATCTTTAAAAAGACTCTGGCTTGAAGCAATTCGCTATTCTTCTGAACAGCGAAACGGACTATCTGAAGCCCGACTCGGATACTTATACCGTTTTGTGGAGCTCGTAGCAGGCGCGGGATAAAAGAGCTCAACTCGAAGAATATGCAGTGGACGGCGGCTTCGTAATGTAACGGCGTAGATTTGGAGACGAATCTCGGCCAGCGTTGTAGCAAGGAGGCAAGATTCAGATAATGCAACCATACGATGTGCTGAAGAATGTACACAGTGCACAACATGGAGCCTTTTACCGATCCATGTAAGTAGGTACCTAGTGTAAGTGATGATACATGATTCCTACATACTTATACATAGACATACATACCTCGAGCACTTGATTGGCTTGCTCCCGCGGCAAGATATCTGGAAAGGCAAGGCAATTGGGGCCCAGCCAGATCTGCCCAGCCCTAGCCGCATCTCCACGACAATGATGGGTATGGCGTTATGCAATAGGGTCTGCAGATAATCTGTCATTGCTCCCTCCGGGTTGGTTCGTTTCACCTTTAACCCGAGTCTGGTTTTGTGTCCAAAGCGTTGACACTCTTACCTTGATAGAGACTATCTACATGCGGCCCCAGGACCTATCAAATCTCTTGACTGCGGTCTGGGATCTGCATTATAGTATCCATCGTGCTGTCCGTGCCCTGGTTGCCTCTGTTCCTGGGAAATTTTTGTATCAATACCGGGTTACCCAGAGACATTTGATACCTTTATAGAAGCGCATCTTCAGTCTGTGAGACGTTTTCTTAGGGGATTACTGATGATAGCCTCATGGCGATGACTGTCAGTAGGTAATGAACCAATGAACAGCTAGTTACTGTAGACTAACAACCGCATGGGAGTTAGATAACGGTACGTGTAGTTCGCAACCTGAAACGTAGGAAAACATCAAATATAAAATCCAGGTTATATGCTTACCACTACCGTAGATTGCCCTCGTTATCTAAACCCGCAGTTCAATATCGAAACGAAAATCCCTTCTTCTTTTGTTTCCACTTGGTGTTCTAGACTTAAGATGTGAGAAACAGGTTCTGGTGTCAAGAAGTGAGATGACTACATACCTAGGTAGGTAGGTAATCATTGCATAAAGGTTCACAACTTAGCCAGCCTTATGTACGTACTGCCCTTAGACCATGGCCAAGATCCATGTCGTGCTTTATTGCCGTTTTCCTAGTATGGTTAGCGCATCTCCAAATCGTAGCAAGGAAACCCCAGTTGTCAACTCAGGACGAAACATGGGTTAGTGCGGAGGAACTCGAAGAGCGAGACGAATCGGACAAAAGTCTTCAATCGACCCCGAGCCGGTAGGATTTTAGCTCCATATGTGGACTTCATATTATGACGCCGTTGCCGAGAAGCTTGTCCTACAAGAGGCTAGGACTACGGCATATAGCTCGGGGATAGCCTATAGGTACACTAGGTATTAAAAGCTTAATAATCCATGCTTGAACTAAGGAACAGGGGGGGGGAGGGTAGGGAATGAGGAAGTCATGTCTTATATCTTATAGAAATTGAGTGATTATGCTCGAGTAGGTAGACGATGTATCAGTACCTATAAATGAATCATCAATATGGATGGATGAGTTAGGTAGGTATATCAGCCTTGTAACAAAATATCTCAAAATGCGAACTTTGATGCAAAACATACTGGAGCCGGGGTTGATCATAGTGGTATTTACTGCGCTAAGTGACAGTAGCTGAAGGTACTGCAGATGGCAAATGCAGCCATGAACTACCTATGTATCTGTGCTACAGTAAACGAACTTATCTGGTCGGTATAAGAATAGTATACCGTACATGTTACACCGAGAGCCAAATCTATGACAGCCTCGGATATAAGTACTTAGCCCTGTATCACGGTAGTACACTACCTACCTACAAATCCAGATCTCCAAAAAGAAAAAGAAATACTGTACCTCTACCCCATGATTGTACTACCGTACACACCGCTTCTGTAGCACCTACCTAACCCGCAGAGTCTTTTTACATATAAATCGGGGTAGGTATCTAAGTAGTATGTATCTACCTAGGGTAATTTGTTCCTGCAAATTACTTAACCCGTGTTATCTCTCATCCTTCATGGAAACATATGTTCTCTCAATCCCGCTCGGCCATCCGTCGCAAGAGGGTTTCCGAGGCGGTAGGTTTACCTCCTGTCTACCGAGCTGACACCTGTATGTGAAGCGGAAAATGGGAGCAGATTAAGAGGGTCAAGTTTGAGTTCGACCCCGCAGAAATCCATATGAAAGAAAAGGCTTACCTAAGTAAGTAAGTACGGAGGTGAGGTCCCTACCTAGGTTTGTTCGTATCTAGTGGAAATTTAATAGACGGATATTACGTAAACCAATGGGTGGTGTCACAGTTCCATCTGCTACCTAGAGCCTTTGCCACTCGGCATCAGCTGCTCAGATGCCACTGTGCACTTCCAATTGCGCATTGATCTACTAGTGCACTACCTAGAGTAAAATCATTGCCGATTTTTCCCAACATTCAGCTATGGCCCGTGAACCGTAGGTAGATCTTTCGTGATGCATGCATTCAACATACAGTCACCTGATCCGTCACGTGATTTATTACTCCACCACATCAGAGACACCCTCCCCTTCCCCCCCCCACCCACTTATACGCAACAACAACGACGACGACATCAGAAACCCGGACAGTGAGTGCTCCTAATATGTGGATGTCATGATCATGAGATCGAGATGAGTGTAAAGAGTCGAACCGCGGTGATATTGTCTTGTAGTAGATAGGCACATAACTGGGGGAGGTTCCGCACCTACAAATCTCCTACTAGGTACCTAGGGAGGCGGACCTCCGCGATACAGGGGCTTTCGGCGGTACGAGAACCAAATCCTGGACTCGTCGAAGTGTATCGTGCTAGGAAGACAATTAATTATAATATGGTAGTGATAGGAAGGAAGGGAATGATGTTGAATGTGTATTGTCACGGAATCTGATTGGGAGAGGGGGTTGTGATGATGGGTGTATGGCGTGGAAGGTATCTGATATAATATACTCAGATGACGGCGCCCAGGTGGTTGGGAAAAGGGAAAAGGACCTCGGGATGTGTTCGGTGAGTCACTAGTTATGACTCTAAAGTACACAGGATTGCTGTTTGGAAGAATAAATGTTGGCAGGTGCTACTTGGAAGAAATAAAGAGGGGGGGGGTTGTTGGTAGGAGAGATGGTGTGGGAAAATGGTACATAGTACTTAGTGTTCACTTGAGGTATCCGGTGTGTGAGGGTGGGAGAATTACGAAAACAGTGCAGAACTCAAAATGGAAGCGACAGATGCGTGCCTGTCGCCTTTGGTCCTCATGGGTTATTGGATAGTTGGCTTTTAGATGTACTGGTACCTCCTTCAGGAGGTCAGAGATTAGTCATGTTATTCCAAAGACTAGGTACCGTGGCTATATTAAAGAGGAAAAGAGGGAAAGAGGAGAAAGCAACATTTAGAACGAAGTATCAGATGTACCAGACCGATGGATAGTGTCCTGGACTTGGGAAGGCATTTGGAAGAAGTGTTGGCCGCAAAGCTGCATTGCCTGCCAATATGTATCTATCACTCTAACACCATAAATACCAAATGATCTTCATACCTCGTATATATAGAGAGGAAAAAGACCACTCTGTTTTTTTCTTCAGAAATTATTTATTATACTACTTACATGACAGCAACTCTATGATCTCCTCTAAGGGAAGTTTGTACAGCTCCTATTCTCAGAATCTCAGAAGGGTACGCACACACGCACTGGCTTGTTACCTATTGATCCTCACCACCCCAGCCCCCCTGTACCTTGCAACTAGTTGACGGTATACAGCTTCGACCCGTCTCCTTGCCGCCGCCATGATTTCCCCGGTGAGGTATTCACGGATCTGCTCATCCCTATCGTCCACGTAGGTCATAATCCCACCGCCCCATCTCTCCTGCAGATTGACGTCTGCGCCAGCCTCAACTAGCATCTTCACAATATCCAACCTGTGATCAGGCCGGCCGCCGCAGTACATAACGGCTTGACGTAGCGGTATCAAGTCATTTAAGGCCACAGCGTTGGGATCAGCACCGTGGTCCAGCAACTGCTTCACAATTTGGGGGTAATGGGTCTGCTTTGCCAAGACCCAGTAAAGTGCAGTGCGGTTATGTTGGTCGCCGCGGTTGACGTCAGGGTTATATCTCAACAGGTCTGTGACGACGTCAGGAAAGAATAATACCCCAGAGCAGAGTAAGACCAGGGGGCTCTGAAGGCCGGCTTGGTACTCCTCCTCGGTACATTCGGGGCTTGCTCCGGCATCGAGAAGCGCCTTCGCCATGAGCCTGAAGACACGGGCAGTGCGTGGTGAGTTTGTGCAGTATCGTCTATTCGGTCCAGTTTCCGCAAAGTTCAAACCATGAAGTTCTTTGCAAACAGCCCACAAAGCGCTGCCAGGCAATGTACTGGTACGGGCATTGGGGTCGGCGCCTTTGCGCAGAAGACCCTTGAGAGCATAGAGCGCGTTGTGGTTACCATAACGGATAATTTCTTGCAGCGTTGGAAGACACCTTGGTTTGGAACAAGCCTTGCACATGTTTGCGCAATACAAAAGAAAGCACTTCTCCATGGCGCGGTCTTTGTTGTGCCAGCGATGGATATGAATGTGAAACTCCCATAGATAAGGTCGATCGAACAGTGGGAACTTCACCCCACGAACTTTATCTACTAATAGGCGAAAGGCATCGAGGGGTACATATTCTTTCAGAGCGAACAGAAGAGGAAACTGTTTGTTGATAGAATTGCCCTCATAAGGGTCGGCGCCATGTTGCAAAAGGCGGGTGATGATGTCCTTTATTCTTCCGTGCTGAGATAGAGGGTGCTCCTTGTACAGTTCCAAAGCCATGGTCAGTGGGTGTTTGTAGTGTGTATAGTTTGGCGCAGCTCCATTTTCCAGGAGGAAACAGAGTATGTCGATGCGATCAACAGCGATGGAAAGTGTCAAGGGCAAATGACTGGCAAGTCTTGGAAGCATTTTATGCCACTCCCTGTGTGAACTTGGGTTCACAGGCGCGCCGGATTGAACTGCTTGGGATACAACAGCCAGATTACCGCGAATGCAGCCCTGCACCAGCGCGTAGTTGTATCCCGACCGGACATCATTCCGGTACAATGCGAGAGTCATGGGCCGGTGCATCTGCCGACAGGTTCTCATCATGGCCTTTAGATCTGCTGTCTCCAGAAAGTCACCGAGAACAAGCAGAACGGAATCTGGAAGGCGGGTGATTGGGGCCATCTTTGCAGATGCAATGGTGAAATTTCCCATGTCCATGTCGGGCAATGCTTGGTTGTCTTCAAAGGGATCTGTGGCGTATTCTATGGTTGGGTTTGCGTCTAGTATGGAGTGTGGTATTATTGATGGATGGAAGTAGATCGGGTTGGATTGGTTTTTCGTATATAGGCTTAGAGGACCTTTCGCAGAAAAAAAAAAGAGGATTCAGGATGATGACTCCTAAGAGCAAAAGATGAGAGGTAGGATGTTTGTAGAAAGGAACGGCGTGTTGGACCAATGGCTGTGAAGAATTAAATAGTGAGGGAAGGATGGAGAAAGTTACGCCGCAAACACATTCGCTTCTGTTGCTGGGGAGCCAAAGAAATGCTAATAATTTGAGTGAATGCTATGGATGTTTGGCCCCACTAGCTTGAGAAATACCATCCACTGTTTTTGCGTGTTGATAGGAGAGGTTTAGGAAGGCAGGTATTCAACGGACTTCCCAGTCTTCCCCCAGTGAATGTGGTGGACAAAACGGCTCTGCTCCTGCTATTATTGAGTTCTCCTGTGAATCACAATACTCACTGGGGAGTGAATCTTTGTGCCAATCAGGGTTTAGAGATTCACCCATGTTCATGCTCTTAGGAGACAGTGTACTCTCTTTCCCTGAAGGTCGTATTATTTCTGGCTGCTTCAAGCTGTGATAGATGCAAGCTGCTAAGGATTGCAAAGCAGTCATCTTTGTGAGTAATAGTATAATATAATTTAGGGGACATACGTACCTATATAGCAAAAACTGTTCCTTGGACGTTATCGAAGATAAACATTGTTCTCCGGGTGAATTACCTAGGTACATAGGTATGTAAGAATAAATTATACAGACCAACCTTCATCGAGATATAAGATAATTAGCAGAGTACCCCTGAACATTGTATTTCGAAAATTCAATGTCTGCTAGCTATTTATTTCTAACCGCTTTCCAAATTCATGAGTAATGTTTAACGCCAGAAAATGAAAACCAAAAACAAATAAACTATTCTATCACAGGTTTTCCGAAATATTAAAGAAAGGGAGGAGGAAAAGGTGCCACTTGGTCCTGCATGGCTTTCTTGTCCATGAAATATATTGATTCGATCCTTCCTCACATCCCAAGACTCCCTGGGTTGATGTGATATCCTGAGCTATTGCCCCCTGCGTGTCAAAAATGTGATATTCGACATCTTCCGTTTCATGACAAAAATCAAATATGTAAAAGTCGCGGCGGCAGCCTAGTTGAGCAGGATGAAGCCGATGCGGATACTGACATTTTTCGCGCGATTTCGGTAGCTGGAGTCCTTTTGCTGGACCTAAGTGTTGTTCGAATTGTTATTAGTCCGTTCAACTAATTCTCGGCTCCGAAGGGGAAAAGGGGGAGGGTTCGAGATGCTGACCTCACATATTCATCTCCATTAGTGTAGGGGCAGTAAGCACAGTCCCCGCTCGCACCATCATCGACTAGATACCCCCTTGCAACCTCCGAGTCGAAGAAGGCCGCTGTGTACTCGCTGCACATCTGGCCATCCGGGCCGCGAAAGATGGTGATCTCGGCCGCCGAGCACCGGATGTCGAGCCCGTGCATGACGTTCGTGACGAGGCCCTCTACGAAGTACACCATGAGCCTCCTTTTCGACCGCCATCTAGATATCCACTGACTGCTCTTAAATAGATTCTCTCAATACTGGGTTGTGAAAGGCGCGGAAGGTCCAGTCTAATCTGACCGGACATGAAGATACTTCGGGTTTCCAGGCATGGAGGTGAAGAAGTTGGTTAAAGACATTTGCGAGGAGCATTCGAACCCGAGATCCTTGAAGTGCCGTTTGGATTGGCCCGAAATATGCAACTCTGCCTTCATACAGTACTATAATCTTGTCAAAACAGTTGGCGATCGCGTCGCTGGCTTGATATAAAGACATCGTAGTATAGCATTGATTCTGTGTTGTGTATTATCGAATCATGCGTGCGATTCGAAGATAGGTGAAGGAGTCAAGCCGGCGGGTAAGATTGGCGAAACAGAGCAGACTAGAATAACAAATCAATATTCTGTAAGAAACTCCTTGCCTAGGGGAACCAGCGCTAAGGAAACTGTAAAGAACTTTAGAACCCATTCTGCTATCATGGTGTACGTAGTGAAACTGCCCTCGTCACAAGGGGAAAATGCGCACTTACTCCAATTCCAGTCCCACGGACGGTCAGATCATGGAAGGAGACACTGTATGTATTCGGATGGTTCTCAGAACGACGTCGTACGAATGAAGCGACTAGGTCACGGGTTTTACCATCCTCGCTAGCCATCTTCTCCTGTTCCTCGGGTTGGCGGTTTTCTTCCATCGTAACAATATAAGATAACGGCGAGGCTCCAAGGTATAAAAAAAGATATATCTCAGCAGAGGTAATTCAACGTATCTCTCATGTATCCTTACACAGCGAGAGGTAGGTACAATGTCCGATTTGAGGCTGATATGAAGGCTATGCCATCTTACTTATGGTATAAACAATTTGCAAAGATGTATACCGAACCAGAAAGGCCGTCCACAAATGCCGAAGTCACATGTAAGACATACATCTGTAGCCGCATCACATGCGGCGAACTCTAAAGGGTCCCCATTTGAGGCTGCCATTGTGGAGTTATCACATTACTCATTGGAAAGCGTAAGTACCTACATACAATAAAAACATGCCCCCCCTCGAACTTCCCCTATTTGGCCAAAGCTTCAGAGTTCTCCGATAGGAGCTGATAGTAGTTCATATTATGAATCTCGGTTCAAAGTATTCTCTGTTAAACAAGAAAGAACAAGAACACATATAGGTAGGTAAGTAGCATGTATAGGTCAGTACCTGAGTTAATACATACCGCTTTGGACTGTTCCGGGAGGGCCGTATGTGCCCCACATTTGGCCGGGAGCTAACCCGGAGGAAACTCATGTTACCCTTTTGGGCCCGGAATAGATGGCGGCCGAGTCCGTAAGACGAGAGCCCATAGTATCGAAGGTTTATTAATCGGTCCTCTATAATATGTTAACTCATGGCATGTAAACGTTATTTTTTTTAAAAAAAATTCATTCGTGCAACTCACCTCTTTGAAACGTCGAGGAAGACATCAACAGCAGCGTCCCCCCCTTTTTTTTTCTGTGGTGTCGTAGACTGAAGAGATTAGCGATAAAAGTCCAAATTAAGCATGAAGACAGGCGTGTACGCTCGTGCGCGTCATCCGTACCAGGATTTGCGGGGTTCAATCAACTGTCGGTCAACTGTTGGAGAAAAGTGGATAGACAATTTATAGTTTAACCTTTTTAGACGTCTATACCAATCACTGGTGAGGAATGTCAATGCCTAAGACGCTTTCGACGTCTAAAATTTTTCGACGCTTTCGATTTTTTCGACGCCTATCTCGTTTAGACGTTATCTATGCGTTTAAATACAGTTGATGACACACTCAACGGTTTATTCTTATCAACGTCCAATCAGGTCACTATCGAACTAGGGCAACTGTCGATTTGCAGTTAGAGGGGGGTTTACGCACAACCTTATTCTTTTCTAGGCAATACCTATGGTCAACCATCGACTTACATGGACCCGTGGACCTAGGCTTCCTCTTTTAGTTCTTCGGCCCTCAGTACTCACATGTAGCTTCGTCTGTCTTCCTGCCGTCGCATCCCCTTTTTTATTCTTATATTTATAGTGTAGTATTGAAGTTATAATATATAAATTATACTTATACCCCTTTCTCCCGTCTCTCCCCCCCCCCTTTCTACAGCCATGGCCCCTCCCCGTTCCGCCCCGCGTCCCCCCCCTCGAGACTTGGGGATCGAGAACGATCTTCAAGAGTTGATACACCAGGCCGGTCGCGTATGACATCTAGCTGTGAAATCTACTACCTATAATTACATAGATCTATTAACACTATATATAGCAACAAGATAAAGAAGAGCAGGCTTTGGTTCAGCAAAGAGCCAACGAGAACTCCGCCACCGCCGTAAGCCTAAGTCCACGCTGGCGTTCTGAGGCTCCCGTCTGCTCTTATACATATTTATGCGAGCAAATCTATGAAGGACATCTTTAGTAATAAGCTGTAGCTTATATGTACTTATTATTTTTAGATCAATTCTTCTAGTAGCTCTGGTGCTTCGGCACCTCATGTCCCTCCCGCCCCTGTCTCGGTAAGATGTTCTCATCTCTATTGCTTTGCTTAATTAGCCTATAAATTCCTATGTACTTATATGTGTTATATAGAACGAAAGAGCAAAGAGAAAGCGCCCGTCCAAGCGAACCGCCGAGGACGACGAGTACGACGAGGCCGTGGCCGAGGCCAACGAGCAAGATGCTCGTTTAAAGAGAGAGGCTCGCTGGGAGCATTTCTTGTTTGGCGAGCAGAGAGAGGCTCGCGTAGATATTGTGTTGAAGAAAGCTCTGGGGGGGTCCGTCTCGCCGGACTCGAAAGTGTACCAAGAAGCTCGCCGACAGCTTCTGCAGTTCCATCGTCGCTTTCAGCACGAGGTGCTGCGAGACAACCTCGTAAGGTTATACGTTTAATTAGAGATATTCGCTAACAATTACTATAGAAATGGCTCAAACAACATGTAAAGTCTGAGCCGACCGCCTCCGACTTCCTCGACCATCGAGTTTCGATGACGGACGATCTTGTCCTTGAAAAAATCCGTGCCCTGTGGTCTTGGGATCGATTTTTTATTTCTTTTAATTATTTAAAGAATTATATGGACGGAGAGGCATCGAAGCCTCTGGCACAATACTATTGCCGCCGTAAGTAAACCCCTTTTCTTAACAACGTCCTCTTTATTCTCTTTTAAACTTGGCATAACCTTACAGCCTTAAACCAATGTATATAGATACTAATAGTAAATAGAACTCTGGGAGCAGATTACGCTCGAGTCTTGGCGTTTTGCCCGGGAGGCGGCCATGGACCCCGTCAAAGAGAAGGGCGCGCAGGACTTGCGCATCTCGCGCTACGTTGCCATGCCTTGGCATGAGAACTTCAAGAGAGTCAAGTAAGCTTTACACACCGGCGTCGTTCAAGTAGGAATTAGGCAAAAACCAGTGCTAATTTATATGTAAAAGGCGCAAGCAGTTCACCGAGAAGACGCTCGGCATCAAGGGTCCCCGCGGCGTGAAGAAGGCTAGGCCCGATCCCGCGACAACTTTGTCGCATGTTAAGATGGCCCCCCCCCCTCCTATGGAGCCCGGCGACGACGACGACGACGATGACGATGATGATGATGATGTTTTTGCTGATTAAATATATGGATGTATCGGTTATGCTGGGCTGGCGTTGTGGGTTTGTGTTGGAAGATACCCCTTTTGCTTTTGCTTTTGCTTTTGCTTTGGCATAGGCTTTGGCTCATTATTATTATCTGATATTTCTATAATATAATAAGCTATCTTGCTCTTCTTAAATCAACTATGATCCCGTTTATAAATGATTTGCTTACTTTACTGTCATTAATGGGTAATATGAAAGCCCGTATGCGTACTATATAGGGGCCCCCTTCAACAATATGGATGAACTGCTACCTATATACCTCCAGTTTAGCCCGTACTAGGACATCCCGTCTTAATAGGTATCTTGGAACTAAACTGTCCTTCTGATTCAGTCTTCTTAGACTAGTCAACACGGTTCCCAAGGGCTTACCATCAGATTTCATGTCCCTAGACCCGTGAATCTATATAGCTAAAGGCGAATAGGTATGGTTGTACCTTTGTACCTATTGGTTCCAATTAAGGGGGGGGGGGTTTCCCAGCTACCATTTCACATCCAAGGAAGGAACCCTTTCGTCTGTAGCCCATAGGGAAACTACTCCTGACTTTAGAAAGTTTTTGAAAAATCAAACCGCCTAAGTCCCATCCCCCTCTCTTCCATTTCCTTTTCCTCTCCCTCTCTTTTTCTTCACGACTTCAACCTTGGAATCCATTCCATCAATAGGTCCACCACTTTCAATCACCTTCCAGTGCATCTACACCGTTGCCATCGGGATTTTCTTTTAGACAGCATCCTGTCCAGATCCCATTATTTATCTCCCTAGATTCCCTTGTCGTCGATCTTCAA
Source organism: Biscogniauxia sp. FL1348 (assembly GCA_022544895.1). Classification (NCBI taxonomy): domain Eukaryota; kingdom Fungi; phylum Ascomycota; class Sordariomycetes; order Xylariales; family Xylariaceae; genus Biscogniauxia; species Biscogniauxia sp. FL1348. Next base: position 246,975 of record JAJNNV010000019.1, read on the forward strand.
GTGTCGTCAATCCTAGAGTATCGCCATCCTACAACCCGGCCGCCAGGATGAGTGGCCTCAGTCGAAGGACTAATCGCTTGGCCCATATTGCGCGGCTTGAGCGTGAGGCCAACCGTCGGGCCCGTGAGCAAGATGCCGAGAGTCGTGGCAGCGAGCTTATGGCCACTGACGACGATGAAGGCGACGAAGGCAACGAACCCTTCGACCCGCCCGACTTTATCACCGTAAGTGAGGTCCTTGGCTACCAATTAGCAAGCATAAAGTACCAACTTACGTATAAAAACCTAACATTTAATGTGAACAGGACTTCGACCCTATTGAACTCGAGCAGCAATTGCAGCAGATGCAAGACGAAACCAGTTTGATTCTCGATCCTCTTGAGAATGATGATAGCGGATCACCTATCTTGACTGGCCAAGATGAAGAGCTTCCGCCTATCGAGGAACTGCAACAATTGGCGGATTTTCAGAATATAGATGAGGACCCTTTTGAGGACGAAGAGTCCGACGATGACATCGAGACGATCGATGTCGAGACCCTGGACACCGAGACCCTGGACACCGAGACCGTTCGTGCCGAATCTCTCGACACCGAGACCATTGAAGCCGAATCCTCTGCGACGATGACACAGGAGACCACTACTCCCGCTTTTCCTGTTGTACCAGATATTCCAGGTAGGACGTTGGCCTCGTCACGTCAGGCACCTTGGGCTATCGAAGACAAGTCAGAGGTTGTACCTCATCGACGAAACCTAACGCTAATGCCGGATCTACACATGGCACTAGGTGTTTGGGCTCAGCTGAACAGCATCTCTGACAAGACATACCGAGGTCTTAAGGAAATCCTTCAAGCCCATATCAAGCCTGAAGAGCCTGATTCTCTCCGAGATCTTATGTCCTTGCCTGTCGCGGTTGGGTCGCTCAAGAAAGGGGTCAAACGACGACTCCCTCTCCTCGAGATGCGAAAAGCACCTATTGCTCTCCACCCAGAGAAGATGTCTTCACTAAAGAAACAGAAGTCCCAATTCCAAGCCGTTTCGCCTGTTCAAGACCTGTACTTCTTCAACCCGGTCGATTATGTGCAGAAACTTCTATCATCTAAGATCAAGGATGATATGTACTTTGGCATGGCCATACTGGTGGACGAACCAGTACATCCTTGGAACTCCAAGGCCTGGGCGTCGTCTATTAGAGCAACGTCTGGGCAGTTTGCTCACTACCCGAACGGAGAACCGATCTTCGCCTCGGATTTTGTCGAGTATATGTGCCACAGGCCGATCTGCCCGCAATGCAGGGGCAGCGGTCCTGAGGCTGGCCCTCATAAGGGTCGAATTATTGAAGTCTGGAGAGATCAACGTCGAGCTGAGGACTTAGTCACGACACATGACGCTGTTATAGTCGTTATCGAGCCTTTGGTTAACCTCTCCATTCTAGTGAACATGTTGAAAAACAACAAGGACCTCGTTAATATGAAAGGGTTTCCCAAGGAATCTCCATTGGCAGACAATGAGATGGTGTTGGTTAAGGATCAAAAACAAAACGCATTCGTCGCCGAGAATCATGTTGTTCGACGTCTCGAGTCTGCCACCGTTGACTATACTTATAGCAGCTCGGTGTCTTTCGACGAAGATCAGCACCGTCGAGGATTGGATTCGGAGTATGTTATTCGTCGAAAGTGCAACGTCGGACTGAAACGCTTTCTTCCCGTCGTCAAGACGACCCCTATTCGAGGTGAACTGGAGATTATCGAGTTTACTCGAGAAGCACTTGTCCAATCACTTGATCGCAAGGACGTCGACATTTATACAGTTCCCCTGATTCTTTTTGCCGATGGCTTTGGTTTGTATCGAACGATGCACAAATCTATCATGGGCATATATCATTCTATCGCTGCCTTGAAGCGTGCTGACCGACTTCGCCAGATGAATGTGATGCCCCTAACCCTTGGTCCACATGCTTCGAACGACGAGGAGGTATGGGAACAGATCGGTGGCAAGCTTCGGGAGCTCGAGGAGGGCTCCATAGTTGAGCTTCACGGAACTTCAGCTTTTGTGTCTGGGTTTGTTATCGTCTTGGTTGGAGATTTTCCCCAGCAACAAGACAACTCAGGATTTCGTCGCCCTACAGCTAAACAAGGCTGTAGAATGTGTGATGTGACTCTCACTGATCGAGGCGACTTAAACTATGATCTCAGCAGCGGCGAACATCAACGCTATCACCACGAAATCATTCGACAGCGGCAGTACTTGCAAACCCTGTCGACACGGAAGTTGAAGGATGAGGCAGCGGCTAAGTATGGCCTTGCAGTTAAAGACCCAGCTCTGATGACAGTTCTTCCAGCTTTAGATATCATCAAGACCCGACCTGCGGATTCTTCGCATTCCGAGTTTGGCGGCCTGACCAAGATGTTGCATCTCTTGATCATTGACCAGGTCTTGACACCGACTGCCAACCACGAATACGCCAAGATGCTGCGCAATTTTCCTATGCGGCCTGGCTGGGGAGCAGTCCAGTCTCCTCTCCATGTCTTGCAGTATTCCCTTGCCGAGCATGGCCGATGGTCTGTAATGGCCCCCCTTTTGTTTCGAACTTGGTTGAAATCCAAGCCAAACTTCATCAAGGCGGCCTTCTCAAGAGCAGTTATGAAAGTGTTTGCGTCCGAGATGGAGCTTCTCTTCGGACCAGATACTGCAGGAATTGGGCCAGTTGATATCCTCATCAAGGTATTAGTCGAGAATGCCCATTCGAATATTCTGTTGACTGCAGATTATCTTCCAGCAGATATGCGAGACATGAAATTCTTCGACAATCAAATCAAATTCAGTCGTCGTCTTTTCCAGAAGTTCTGCAGTGCCACGGCTCAGGCTACGGCATCTCGTCGAGGTACGGCAGAGGCCTTGGAGAACATTCCTACAGTTGCTAGTGGCACTGAGGCAATCTCTAGTGGTCCTATGGCCGTCAGTCATGCTGTTGCCATTCAGTCTATCGAGGAGATAGAAGATCCTCGGACGGCAATGGAGTCTGTCGAGATGACGACGGCCAAATCGTCGAAATATAAACTCTGGATGTCGAGACCGAATGTCCACATTGGTCTTCATTACGGAGATGTAATGGATGAGTATGGCCTCGTATCTGTGAACATGGTTATTGTCTTTGAGTTGAAGCACAAGTATGAGATCGAAACCCCTTTCTTGCTAACGTTCAAAACACCCGACCCGACTTACCCCACGATGCCCCCACTCGAATCCTTGAAGCCCCTGAACCCCTGAGCCCGGGCTCACGATGATTTTGAGAGACGGCCACCACCTGCACCTTATTGGAACTTCATGAACCCCGCCCCGGCCTGCATCCTCCAGACCATACTACCTATAGACGAACATTTGAACAGTCTTAGCTAACCTATATCCATCTGAATCTAGGTTATGGAAGAAGATCGTATATTCGACAAACCACCGCTCTCCTGAGAAGGACTTGTTTGCATGGGAGAACTTTGCTCAGACGATCAGATTTGTTTTGCTTGATGCTTACAAGGACAGCGACGTCGAGCTGACCGAACAGCTGAAAAAGCTGCATCAAACAGTTCCATCTTTGTTTACTTCAGTTCTCAGAGGTCAGGAGGAGGTCCCTGGACTCCCTGGACTCCCTGGACTCAACGACACCACAGAGTTGTCAGCCCCTGAGCAAAGCTCAGCGACTGTCGAACTTATCGACGATGAGAAGCATCGAGATGTCAAGGTCTTGGGTCTTCTGAAGGCACAGATATACAAAGATCTTCAACTGCCTGTCAAAGAATCTGAGATGACTGCTGACTTCCGCCGTATGTTGATGGCAGCATACAAGGACTATGGTCGACAACCAAGCATCATGGGGACCCAGCAGGTAGTTAAATGGTGGAAGAAAGTATCTTGGGATGACAGGTAAGTCTCTCCGGAAGTACTTCTTTTTTGGGGCTATACTGTCTTTGGTTTGCGTTTTCGACGGCGTCTTCGTGGCGTGAGGGGTTCACACCACCTTTTCGGCTGTTAAGAAGGTTTTCATGTTCATGACGCGTCCGTGAAAACTTAGACGGTCTATGACACTCATGACACGAACATAGAACTCTCTTGTGATCTAGACCTTGGTCTGGGCTAACTTAGTCTTCTAGCCGATCATCATCGCGATGTACCAAGCAGCGAGGTCAGTACATCGTGTACGAGGCTGAGAAGGCCAGCGAGACTCTCGCTAGATCCGATGTCCCCGGCCTTACATCCTCGGAGCCCGAGACTCGCTACGGCCGCTTGGATCATATTTTTACCCACGATGCGGTTCAAGGTGCGTTTATCCAATTTACTAGTGCCCATCCCCGCCTCGAGATGTACTCTTTTGAACCTAGGATGGATGGCTAACATGGCGGGGATCCATTTCCAATGGATGTGATGGAATACCTAGGCCAAGGAAACATTAGAGTCTTCTTTATCGTCTCCCCTGTCGTTAGGACCACAACCGACTCCCTTACTGGACTTGAAGTGTACCGACACGAGCAACCGACTGTCGTTGCTCTTCCAAACATCAGCTCCGAGGTCCTTTACATGGTTCCATTTGAAGAGAACAAGCAAGGCAATTGGCAGTATGTGTCCTTGAACTCGATGGTTATGCCGCAAGAATACAAGCTTTTGCACGTAGATTGGAATGTTGGTTTCATGTAAGGGCCCCTGGATGGATGGATGGATGGATGACACAGTGGACGCATGTAGATGGGACAGTGGACGCGACATTAATGCAAGAACACCAATGGGCCGATCATGTACTCCAGCTACCTATTAACCCGACTCCAGTCCCTCCAGCTGGCGACGATGTGGCTGGCTAGGGGCTAGGGGGCGGGGAATACCTAGTAATTGAGAAATCACCTGACCTATGAGAGATCATACCTACAGTGCTAGGGTGCTATATTCTAGGGGGGGGGTACAGGGGGCACCAACACTATACGTCGGGAATTTTCGACGTTTAGAAATTTTTCGACGCCTAAATTTTTTTTCGACGCTTGACATTTTCGACGCCTAGAAAACTCAACGCTTATTAATTTCTAGGCGTTGACTCAGATAAGCGTCGAAAAATTTAACCGTCGAAAAATTTTTAGAGGTCGAAAAAAAATAAACAGTCTAGAATAACCGACGGTCTGTCCACTCTCCGTAGATCATCAACGGTTGATATTTTCCAACTATATATTAAGGGTAAATTTACAGTTGATTGAACTGGGCGGGGGCTGGTATGGATGTGCGGCATGCACAGGGTTCGGAATTTAGTTAGTTAATTTAGTCCAGTGATGGAATAATATTAACTAAGGCTTACCTGGAATAAAACTAACTAACTAAAAAAATACCCTGGACTGGAATAACTAAACTAAGGATTAACTAAACTAACTAAGGAATAACTAAGAAAATTACGTAATCATTATAAAATTAATAAAAATAATATAAAAGTTTTATAATTAATTTTAATTATTTAAAATAAAAATTAAAAAAATAATTAAAAATAAAAATTAATTAAAATAAAACTTAAAAAAATTAATTAAAATTTAATAAATAAAATTTAATAAAAAATAAAAAAATAAAATTAAAATAAAAAATAAAATAAATAAATAAATATTTTAAATACTTTATTTATATAATATTAATTTATTTTTTAAATATTTTATATATTTTAATTATAATTATTTAAATTTTATTTAATTTATATTATATTTTAATTAATTATTTATATTTAATTTTTATTTAAAACGGAATAATTTAGTTAGTTAGTTAATATTTTAAATTAACTAACTAACTAAGGAATAATTTCGGATTAACTAAAATGCCCTTAGTTTAGTCCGGTAGTGGAATAAAACTAAACTAACTAAGGATTAACTAACTAAGACTAAAAACTAAGGAATAAATTCCGAACCCTGGGCATGCATGAACATCAGTGTCTTTAATCCTATTATATCGTACCCCACATTAGTCTGCTTCATAAAGCACGTGGCCAAGGGCACTGGCCGGATTATCTTGTTAGTGAGCATATTGGCCCCGTTTCGTGGGCGGCAGGGGGAAGGACTCCCTCGCTAATGAGGACCTTCGCGCCCGCATTCAGAGCTGGGAGCATATATGAGGGTATTTTAATGGAACCAGCATCGTTCCAGTCATGCAGGATATGCCGGAAGATGGAGACCTCCAGCCTATGTATAGGCTAAGATGTAAAAAGGTCATGTTGCATAAAGGGTATGCGGGGACGTATAGGATCAAGAAACCACACATCTCCCCATTTCTACAGCAGAAAGCTTGGTTGTCCTGGACGATACATGATGTTTCGGGACACGTAGAAACTCAGTGTCGAAAGAACAATATAATGTACCTGACTCTTAGATCATGAGACTGGGATCCTGGACAACCTGCCTTAATTATATGAAAAACAGATAGGTGGTTATGGCATCACAGCTTCAGTATACAACCCCAGGTTATGGGGGGGGGGGGGATATGACTTACACGAGGACAGCTCACAGGTCCTGCATTGAAATAATTGTGGCTCTCTTTCTACTAAAATGATCTACCCATGGAATTACGAGGAAGTTCTTATCTATAAATACCAAAAGGATGCAAAGCTGTGACCATCAAAGGTTTCGCCGAAGAGGCTCGCTTGCAACCAGGTTCTGACGTATTGATCAATAGCAATCTGTTGTCCACGTTTGCTGTTGAAATACATCCAGCCTATGGAAATTCTTCTAATATAGGTAATTAGACAAGCTGGTACTATTATAAAGACAGCCTTTCCCGTAGTTATATTGTGCGTAAGTAAACCAGGAGGCTGCAAGCTGGAATTAGTTTGATACCCGTTTTCTCGGTCATCTTTAATCCACGCAATATCGGACAGGCAGCAAGAGGGCGTCTATATTCACTACAATCCTTTGCTATGTTTACCATTTTCAAACCAGTCACGAATTCATATATCTAGCTGTGTTATTCTCCAGTCACACTAAGCTAAACACCTAACCTTAGACAAGTTTGCAACTATAGGTAAAACGAGAAGAACTCTGCAAGTGCGTTTCTGGAACTAGATGGTCCTGGCATTACTGTCGACAATAGTTCTATATCGACCATCGGGGATGGAAAACAGCTCTGTGTCATTTCAGTCATACCTTGACTATCCAAGATAAAACACCAAACCTAAACCGCTTCCGGGTTGACTATTAAGTCACTTTGGATTTCCTCGTGCTTCCCTTTACCAGGCGCTATAAGCAGGGACTGGGAATTAGAAAACAGGCGGGCAGTCTAAAACAGGAGACTACCTTCAGCAAGCTATGAGCTACGGGCTTTATCCCAGGTCGAACATCTCCTGCACGGCGTCCTTGTCTTCTAGGATCTCCACCTCCAGTTCCATCTCGACAGAGCGCCTCGGCGGGACCTTGCACTGGGGCATATCTCCTACGAACAAGACAGCCGCTATCACATCAGGCTAGTTTATTGTTCCTTGTTCGCCCTGCTTAGATCGAACCTCTCGTTTTGCTCCTGTATTATTTAGCAGTAGTCCCTCTTTTTAGCCGTCTACCTACCTGGTTGGTTCGAAAACACTGTGATCGCACTCGGTCCCGGATCTGGAGCACATCATCGAAGCGACATCAAGAGTGAAAAAGATAATATAACATTCATGGTTTGACAACATCCGAGATTTACAAGGGGCTTCCAATCCGAAGCTCGAAGCATGTACACTATCGTAAATCCTAGCATCACGGGTGATGGTTGGTGATGGTAGGCGGGGACGTTACGAGGCCGTTCATCCTCCTCCGCGCCCCCTAGTAATATACAGAGATGATTATGTTCTCCCGGGGGTCAAGTCTATCTAACCATCCACCCCAGAGAGACCAGGTAAACTTTTATTTCTTTTTCGCCAGTAGTTTTTCCTACTTCTACCCCTCATTCACTCCCAAACCATTCCTTCCAATGCAGATACACAATGCAGCCAATATGAGTAGAGTTTCGGGGTATTCGGCTCCTTTTTCTAGCCACGGAGATGTGTATACACATATACACATACATCCAACGTCGTCTTCATCCTTGAGTACCGAGAAAAAAGGCGACCCTATATATCAGTACATCACTCCCACCGGGTTATCCATAAAACCGGGCTTATTCATCATTTCTTGGGCTCGTTAGGGTTGCTTTCTGACGATGGCGCACCGAACCAGCCCACGAATGACGACTTCATGCTGCTCATGGCCTCGGCTTGGGCCTTCTCCTGGGCAGCCTGCTCCTCCTTGAGCCACTTCTCGCCGTTTTCGCGAATTTCTTTGTCCATCATTTCGTAGTTCCTCTGCCCCCTTTCGCGCGCAATGTCCTGTAACATCTTCCCCTGTGCGAATGCTTCAGATGGGCTCTGTTCGCCATCAACGGGTACCATCATGCTCATATTGCTCGGTTTCAGGCCGAGCAAGTTGCCTAATGCTCCCATACCTGATGCCTTTGATCGCTTCTCGGCCTGCACTTGTTTCTGGAATTCCGCGCGCGCGATTGCTTCCCGCCGCGCAAACTCTGTCGGTATATGCTTGCCCTCGAAGGATTTGAGCACGGTACGAACGTCCTTGTATTGCATAGTGTGAATGTATTCAAGGAAAGGGATCAACGAGACAAGTTCGGTGTCCTTTGGATCGCCGGTCCATTTGGGCAGGATGATGGCGTTTTCAGGTTGGTTCCGTACATGTGAAGCCTTCGAGTCAATGATAATGACTTTGGAAAGATCACGGTTTAGGTATGACAAGTCCTAGGCGGCATATAGTTAGCAGTGGTGAGTTGGCTAGCTGTTATCCGATGGCACGAACCTTGACGATTTCACCATCAATATACTTGGTAGCCTCTCTAAAGAGCGGCCAGACGATGAACCGATAGGGATCTAACTTGCGAACCAACGGGTCGCCCATTGCGAACGGAACGCTTGTGAAGAGCACCAACTCGTAGTACTGGCTGAGGTAGCGCAGGAAATAGTCGACACCGGGACGCTTAGCAACTCTCCAGCCGTGTTCGCGCGTCCACTCGCTATGTACCAACATGTCCTCGAGACTAATGCACAGGGTGTATGGCCGCTCGAACATGGGGTCTGGGTCAGGCAAGAGCTTGTCGAAGGCAGGCTCGCGGTAGTAATTGGTGACATCAGTGAGGCGAGCCATCGCGCGCTTCCACCACAAACCAACAGTCCAACCATTGGGTATATCTGTGTGTGACTTTGCCTCCTCGTCGTCCCAGTCGCGGCCAAGATAGGCTAAACCGAGGACGGTTAAGGCCAGAGAAGCGACGTACATGCGATTAGCGAATTTGATTCTGCGCTTCTCTGTCGAACTCATGTACGCCGAGGCAGGAAGCTCTCCTTTTCCTCGGCCTCCACCACCAGCTTGGGAATCTGGTGTCTCTTCCTCTTGGAGGGCAGCAAGCTCTGCCGCTTTCTTGGCGCCGGCCATCTCATACTCAAGTGTCGAAGGTATACCCTGGGTAAGATCAGGTAGAGAGCTCATGTCGGGCTTGGAGTCTGAAGGCTCGGGCGCCGAGGACTGTGGCTCTGTGGACTGGGGCTCTGCGGATTTGGGAGAGGGGTTCGAAGAGGATGAGGAGGGTTCGGTGTTGCTGGTCGATTGGGGGCTAGGCGATGCCTTTGGGCTCGAGTTTCGACTCGGAGGCACATCCTGAGGCCGATTGTTCTTTGCCATGCCGCGTATCCATAGTGTAGATGCTGGTCTGGCAACTCTAGAGGCAATAGAAGCGGATAGGACTGTCCTGGGGAGAGCTGGTAGCCGCGCAGAGCGGGCAATAGCTCGGGACAGCATTGCGCCAATTTTGTGGCCCAGCTGGCTGCAATGGCAAGTGTCCCAAGTGTGTTTACAGCTTTGCGACAGGTATCACAGTCCAGCGACGGTGTTTCAATTGCTAAAGCAGAGAATGGGGAGAAGGTGGTGGTTTGGGCGCAATGTGGGAGCTGACAAGATGGCAATCGATGGTTCGCAGCAACTGGCAATTTTTTAAGCACCTCTTGGTCGAGGTGTACATAAGTACCAATGTACATACTTAGTACTACCTGCCACTATGTACATACTTACATGCTCATGCAGCTAGTATTATTAGTACCTAGCTGTGTACCTACTTAGTGACATGTGGATGGTGGGATGGTTCATGTAGTGGAAACTTTCTTTCCTCCCATTGAAGCTCCCGCTTCCGTCCACTGAGTTTCCCCTCGTATTGGCCTCCGGTATCGCCTTTCTCCGATGTCCGAAGGGCAAGCTACTTCTGATACTTTGTATATGTAAGTACATAAGTAAGTACCTATCTACAAGTGGGCCTAGGTACCTACACCTTGAACAATAACGTCATGCCCTACCATGCCATTCTAGTACTTACCTACCAGACATGAGTAACACCTTCGACCAACTGTTGAACTTTTTTATCTTAGCTAACCTACAGCCTGTGTACTTAGGTACCCAGTATTACCCCCAAATGCAATGGATCAGCCGATTTTGTGCTGTACCTAATTCCAATTGTTCCTCTTCAATTCCATCTACATATACCTAGATGTAGGTACTTACCTATTGTAACCCCCATTGCTTCCATGACCTTGAACCCCGCCATTTCGGCTCCACCAATAACCATTCTCCCATCTTGACCAGCCAATCCCATGTGCATCTCCCATTGCACCCCGAACAACTGACTCTTCCATCCTTCATTAACTTATTACAAACCCTCCTCTTCTAGATTTCTTCGGTCGCTGTCTTCTTTTTATACCACTACCTCCCAACCTTTGATTCTTCCATTCTTCCCAATTCCTCCCTTCTACTTCTCTTCCCATTTTCCATTTCTTATTGCCCCTTGGCGTTTGTTGTCATTTCTCCTCTCTCTGGTTTCCGACTAAATTGACCTGCAGCTCTACTCCCCGGTATTACCAGAGGTCATTCCCTCGCTCCTTGCTGCTCACCCATGACACATTCTGCATACAATACTCTCCGGCATCATTCATAATGGCAGCCGAGAGTGCTGCATTCTAGAGGGTGGTTGTCACTCGCTGCAGTATCGCGATGGCACCACCCTCGCCATGCGACATCGTATCTCAACATAACCAGTTATCTCAAAGATAATTTCCCCAGACACCAACCAGACTCGTTTCTATAAATTACGTCCTCCGATATCCTGTTTGCACGGGCCTTGACCACGCCATTCTCTACCATAAATCCGATCGATTGCGTAACCGGCGCTCCCTACAACATCCCTTCTCGACTTTACTACGTTACCCACAAATTCATAACCATTTGCGGATTGAAAGACGATATATACAGACCGAATATGCGTCGCAAAACTGGTACGGGGAAAGGCTCACGAGCGGTCAGCGCCGTATCTGGCCCGACACCTGTCTCGTCAACTTTGACCACCCCGCTTAGCTCGGCATTGCCTTCTGCGTACGCCTCAGAGGCCGAGTTCGACGTGAATGAGGCTATGGGCGCACTCACACTCGACGAGTCTACGTCGAGTGGAATTCGGTCGAAGCGACTCAAACAACGACCTTTCCCGTTCCTTCATCTCCCCTCCGAATTGCGATTGAAAGTCTACGGGCACCATTTTGCCGATACTGGTCACGTACTTGATCTCGACCCTGACAACTACAAAAGGATCCACCAGAAACTGGCCATTCTCCGAACTTGTAGCACCATATACAGAGAGGCGTCGCATTGCTTTTACAGCACCCACCCCGTTCGAGTCTTCCCTACCCACCCAGGGCGTTTCTTCAAGACAAAGAAGCCACTGTTAGCCCGTATGAAGCCGGGCCAACGGGCGAGTATTACTTCCCTCGAACTCCGCCTGGGTCCTGGATGGAGCAAACCACCCCGCAGTTGGGTAGTAAATCCGGCATTGGGTCTGAACGAATGTACCAGTGTCAGCAAGCTCACCGTGTTTGTCGAGTGCGACCCGGGAAACGATATCTTCAAAGGGTTCCGACAGCCAGGCGGGTTCTACGAAGAGTTCTCAAAAGCGCTGCTGGCAGCGGTGCTTGATGAGATGCCTTGGGTCGAGCGGATTGAATTTGATGCATGGCCCAGCGTTAAGAAGTCGGGCGCCTTAATGTGCGGCTTGATTGAGCTGTCAACCTCTCGAGGATTGAGAATCAGCTGGGGGCAGGAAAGGGGCTGGACGGATGCCGAAGAGATTGAGCCAGCGGCACCGCTCAACGTCAATGCCCCCCTGCTCCTCAGCTCTGGCAACCAGGACATCCTGGTGATCGCATAGCATCATGAATGGAATTGTAATGATTTTGTCTTTCCGGAACGAGCTGGATCCAAGGGGCGCGTTGGGAAGGTTTTGTACATTTTATGCAGGTGGATTGGAAGGTTGCCGGTCAAGAATAGCACTTTGGGTCATGGTCTTCTTGTCTCTCTACTCGCAATATAGAAATTTGACACAGTGAAACCGTGTAGTATTATTTTCTTATCGAGTTTATATGATCGATGCCATTCTAGTGTACATAACCATACGAATCTATGTTTCTGGCCAGCTTTGGCCCCGTAACGGTGATTGAATTCTTGTCGAGTCAGCTAAAATACAGATGAAACGGTACCTAATTCTATAGACTTGGTGTAAGTCCTATGGTGATGTATCCCATCAATGGATTGGGTAAACAGCGGCACCACTGCATGTACCTACGTACCTATCAGTGTACAAGGGTAGGTCGGTCGGTCTCCACTAAAAGAAAATCCCACATCAAAGTGATGGTCTTAGCTTTCATCACCTTCACAGCTACCCACCATCACCGAATCGCAAACATCTTTCGTGAGGATACAAACGGGGGGTTTCATAGGCAATTGACATGTGCTATCTCTCTACTTACATAATACTCTAACCTACAGTTTTTTTTTTGCCTATCCCCACCGAACAAAACCGATTTAGAAGGAAGTAAAAGAAAGGGAGAAACCAACCTCCCCCCCTCCAAAGAAAAGTAAAAAAAAAAAAAAATGCCCCTCGATACATCGACGTACTCCCTCGGGCTCCTGCGCGTAGACGGCCGGCGCTGGGACAACCTACGCCGCCTGAACGGGCAGATACGCACCCAGGCCGCCGCCGACGGGTCCTCCTACCTCGAGATGGGCAACACCAAGGTCATGTGCATCGTGACGGGTCCGAGCGAGGAGAACAAGCGCCGCGACCAGGCCGCCGCCGCGACCTCGGCCTCGGGGCCCAACGCCGCCGCCGCCGCCGCCGACGTGTCCGTCAGCATCATCGTCGGGGGGTTCAGCTCGGTGGACCGCAAGAAGCGGGGACGGGGAGACAAGTACGTACCCTACCCTACCCTACTCTACTCTACTCTACTCTCCCTCCCGTGGAGGATTTACTTAGCCGTTGCGAACATAAAAGAGGAGCTAACCCCCCTCCCCTGCCCCCAGACGCATCCAGGAGCTCCAAACGACCGTATCCAAGGCCCTCGCCGCGAACCTGCACACGCACCTATTCCCGCGGTCCACCATCGCCGTGTCCCTGCACGTGCTATCGCAGGACGGGTCGCTGCTCGCGGCTCTCCTCAACGCGTCGACGCTCGCGCTCGTCGACGCCGGCGTGCCCATGACCGACTACCTCGTGGCCTGCACGGCGGGCAGCACGTCGGCGTACGCCGCGTCCGACGACGATGGTGGGGGCGCCGATCCGCTCGTCGACCTCAACGCCCAGGAGGAGCAGGAGCTGCCCTTCCTGACCCTCGCCACCCTCGGCGCCACCGACCGCGTCGCCGTCCTCGTCTGCGAGGCCCGCGTCCAGGTCGCCCGCCTCGAGGGCATGATGGCTGCTGCCGCCGATGCCTGCAAGTCCGTGCGCACCTTCCTCGACCGCGTCGTGCGCGACAAGGGCGCCCAGATGGTCGCCGAGGGCGCGGTTGAGAAGGGCGCTAGTATGGCGATGGATATCGATGTCTAGCTAAAACCAACCCAATCCCCCCTTTGTGGTGGCTCGAGTAAAATAGGTGGTACAAACAATAGTGACAGCGAGCAAAAATTGCTGGCGTGGTATGTCGGGATTTACTTTCCAGTGGTTGTGACAAGCACAATATCGAATCCCCCTCATGTGGTATTTCTACACTGCATCACATTCAGTAGTGGATATTACCTATTAGGTTGTTACCATGCCTCGTGTTTTGGAATAAATGGCAATTGCGCTTGCTAACCTAACTAAACTACAGAGGGTACGTTCGCCTTACAGCTCATCATGTCCTGTGGCTTCAGGGGCTGCTTCGGCGCCCGTGGTGGAAGACTCTGGGTCCGTATCCACCTCCACCTTGACTGACTCCTCGACCTTGACTTCGACCGTCTCGGCGGGCTTCTCTTCCGTGGTCTCGTCGACAACCTCTCCGATCACACCCTCTGGTAGCTTGTTCTTGGCACCTTCGCTCATCCGGATGGCATCGATCCAGCTCTCGACACTCTCGGCACTATAGTCACCTTCGTAGTGGCGCCACCAGCCCCTCTTGGCATTGACAGCAACGATTTCGACCTCCTTGGAGAGCTCGAGGCTCTTGAAGACAGACGCAGCGCCCTCATTTTCGGTGTGGACTTCGAAGAAGGGGAAGAGATGGCGTTGACCGTGGGTATGCTTGAAGGCGATTTCGGACAAGCTGGTGAGAGCCTTCTCAGCCGACTCGCCATGAGCAGAAGGCACAAAGGCAAGGACGCAAGTATGGGACTTGCGATTCAGGCACTCATTGATGAGCTTTTGGTCTGAGGTGATAACAGGGATGGGTGGCGCAACTTCGGCCACGACGGGTTTAGAATCAGCAGGAGTATCGGAGGGTTCGGACGATGATGCAGAAGTAGATTTAGAGCTAGACCCAGAAGCCTTGGATGTAGATTTGTCCTTCTTCCCACCCTTCTTATCATTCTTAGACTTTGCGGGGGCCGGGTCAGGGTTCGGCTGACCAGCCTGGGACAGGAATTTGACCATGGCATCCTTCTTCATCTCGCCCTCGTATACTAACCCCTCCTGGTCGCCGCCGGGAAGCAGCACCAAGGTGGGGTACGTCTCAATGCCAAACATTTCATTCGCTTTGCTCTCCTTGTTCCGGACCTGCGCAAACGTGATGACGTCGAGGAAGTCGATGGCTAGGCTCCGTAGCAGCGCGCTCGTCGTGCCCTTCTCGGTGAACAGCAGAGCCTTGGCCGTCTCGTTCCGGTCGGCGAGGAAAGCGTCGATGTCCTTGTCTCCCACGCGCTTGACGTGGTTGTTGATCTTGTCCACGACGGCGTCGACGATGCCCTTGGCCGTGCGCGGGCCCCGGTATTCCTCGACCACCGGCTTGGAGCCCTTGCCGGCCTTGCCCGGGCGCACCGTCTTCAGGGTCGGGAAGCCCTGCACACCCATGGCGCCGCAGAGGGGCTTGTTCTCGTCATCGTCGCAGTTGACGGCGGCCACCTTGGCGAGGCCTTCGAGGTTGCGGGCTGCCTTCTCGTAGGCGGGCTTGAGGTTCTGGCAGTGCCCGCACCAGGGCGCGTAGAACTCAACGATCTGGAACCATGTGCCTTGTCAGCACCGAAGCTGCTGCTGCTGCTGCTGCTGCTTCTAGGGAGGGGAGAGCGGGAGGTTGGGATCTTCTCATGCTTACCGAGGTGTGGTTCGACTTGGCGATCAGCTGCTCGTAGTCCTTGGCGTTGACCTGGAGGACGGGCGAGCTCTTGGTGTATAAACCGCCAGCGGCATGGGTGACGGGCAGGGCGGCGAGGAAGGCCACTGCGGCGACTGCTGCGGTGGAGGGGTTGAGGGCGTGCATGGTTTGGAATGGGGGGGGTTCGATTTGCTTTCTCACAGCGAGCTTTACTAACCTAGGGAAAGGGAGTATTACGCAAAGGATTGGGGGAAATGGAGGAATCACGATAGTACCTAGTAGGTAGAGAAAGAAGAGGGCATCAAACCATGTATGCGCGAACGGCTTCGCTCACGATGTTATGGAAATGTCAAATATGGTCTGACATGACACATATCAAAGTCACTCTCCAAGTGATTACAGCGAATAAGAAACAAATATTAGAAGGAAGAGGATGGGTAAAGGTGATGTCTTATTGTCTTTCCCTCTCGATTTGGCGAGAAAAGGCCACGGTGGAAATAACTTAGATGGGAGGGGGGTGGTAAGGAGAAAAAAAAGTATGGTCGAGATCGTGTGTGATTCCAAGTCAATGCGAATCGAATTGTATCGAACTGGTTAAAAATACTTAAGGTACGGTACAGTACCAATCGAGCATGCGCCAGTACCCCTGCATCGACGGGTTTATCCATCCCGTCAGCTCTACCTAGCTGTACTTACCTACATAGGTACATAGTAAATGGAAGTGGCCAGCTTGTAGGTACATACATATGTATGTACACAAGGTAATAAAGTACTTGCTGTACGTACCGAGGTATCCAATGTACACTACATCATCTGAAAATCCGGGGTTTTACTGTGGCTGGTTTGCTGAACATGGAACCTAGCTTGCTGATAAGATAAGAATTAGGTAGGTAGGTAGATCAGTAGTGGGCAGGGTGTGACTTCAGCGGGGAAGGGGGGTAGGGCGACCTACCTAAATGCATTTATCGACTCGTTTGAATTACTGCCTACCTCCTACCTACTTCATCATACCGGACTGGACGAGTTATCGTTGTTATTCCTACCTGAACACAGCTATTTTAGTAACGAGGCTGCCTACCCGTCTATCTATCGCTTACGACCTTATTGGGTTCTTACGCAATACACAACATTGAAATACCTACACAGCGCATTTGTTGACTACAGAAGTGATTGAGCGTTTACATTGTCACGACTTATCCCAACTCAAGAAAATTGTTCATCGTTTGGAGGAAAGTGACCTCTCACCATGGCGGCCAATATTCCCGCCAAAATCAAGCAAGCGGGCCTCACGCCGTTCGTGGTGCGCGCTGCCCAACTCGAGAGCGCAAAGCCAGTCATTTCCTATTGGTGTAGGTCTACTTACCATACTACGCTTCAGTCGCATTGTGTTGACGACTCGGCTTGCTGATCTGCCGTTATCAAACAGGCCAGTACTGGGTCGTGAACCAGATTCTTGCCAAGCAACTCCATAACGTCGACCAAGAATGTCTCCAATTCACGACGAACATGATGGACAAGTTGGAGCAGGTATGGGTGGCCATTATACACCGGTCAGTTCTGGATTGTGGTAACTCACGAGACTAACTACTTTGGGGGGGCCGCTCTTAGACGAAAACCGATAACGCGAATAACGATGCCATTCTCGACGATGCGGTGGGCCAAGCATACGTGGAACAATTTGCCCAAGAGACATTCGAGAGGGCGCTCCGGCCACTGAAGGCGAACAAAGTGACGCAGTATATATCCCCCTTCGTCGAGGTCTACAGGAGTCTAGTTGGGAATACCTGGCTAACAGAGCCCACAGGCAAACAGCCAGCACCTTTGAAGCTGCAGCTACCTTCTTCCAGCTCACCAATATCTGGGGACAACCTGATGCCGAGACGCAGGGCAAGATAAAATACTGCAAATGGAATGCTGCGCGCATATTGAAGGCGATTAAAGAGGGCAAGGACCCCAACGAATCTAATCCAAAGCAAGAGGAGGACAAAGCAGAAGGAAGCGCGCCAGCATTAGATCCCAACGACCCAGAAGTTCAAATGATCGACTCGGCCCAGCCGAGGCCAGTAACCGTAGAAGATGTCCCGGACGAAGGGGGCAAAGAACAGCCTACAGCGTCTGAATATTCCCTGCAGGCACCAGCGCCCGAACAGGTGTCGCCGATAGCACCCCCTGACCCTCCTGTTCAAGATCCAGGAGACTATTTCCCTAGTGCGCCTGGCCCATCTGCCGAATCAACTCTAGACTTACCGTCGACGACGAATATGCCGGTTCCGGGCTCCCAACCGTTTGGCGATGCTCCTTCGGCACCTCAGGATTTCTATCGCGCACCCCCTCAACCGCCGGCGTCGGCACCTACGCCACACTTCATTCCACCGCAGCAACGACGGGAGCCTCCGGCAGCTCAGAACTACTCTTCTCACCCGCCGCAGCCGACTGTCCCACCAGCTGCACCACAGCCGACGCAGCAGTACGGCTCCAGCGGCGGACCGGCTGGTTCATCATATAATACGGACGACATGGCCATTGTACAGGCTCAGAAGCATGCTAAGTGGGCCATATCGGCGCTGAACTTCGAGGACGTACCGACGGCTGTGCGAGAGCTACAGGCTGCACTAGCTACGCTCGGGGCGAGATAGCGACCTTTTTTCCCCTCATCAATTTTTCGTGTTGGCAACAGTAGGGCTATGATCAATGTAAATATGGGAACTGTCGGCGTGCTCGCAGTGTGAGAGTGATTCGCAATAGACATTTAGCGAAGACAGAAATTCCTCACTTATTCCGTTCATAAGAAGAAGAGAACAGGTTTAACGTGGAAAGAGGGAGGCGGATAAGCGTGGGATTTTATTATTATTTTATTGTTAGAAATAATGATAATTAATTAAAACACAGATTCTAGCCCCTTTTTGGTGAATGGAAGTATGTACATATATACCAGACGTAGGTTAGATAGAACCAGCCGGCTTTAAGAACCGTCGGTCGGATTTGGAAGATCTATGAGCTTGGAAATCCGATGGCTGTTATGGTGGGGTTGGTGGTGGTTATGTAAGGAAGATAGACCTAACCTTACTTACTTACCTAAGTACCTATCAGAGCTACTTATTAAGTAAGAAGTGCTTAGTAGCTGACTTCAGGAAACAGCACTTAGCACTTAAGCTCCTATGCCAGATTAATTCTCGGGTTTACGGACCAGTCTACCCCATCCATTCCCGTGTTACTAAGTAATCTTACGGGCTACACGGCCCCACCATATCCAATAGGTACTTAGAATCAGAGCTTTCATTGTGGGGGGTGGACGTCATCAATGCCACGCTTGGCTCTTGTATACTTACTTAGTACTTAGTACTACCTACTCCTACATAGCTTACTACTCCTTACTTACATACTTATCTACATACCTACATCAATTACCTCTATACCTCGGTAGTATACCATTAGACAGACAATCCATCCTCCACGATCGACAGCTAACTTTCCCTCAAACGAGCAGATACATCGGCAGCTCCCATCCTACGCTTTGCACTAGACTTCGGATTTGATATCACTATGGCGTTGATTAGTCGTGCAAAGTACTACAAGTGCGCTGCGAAAGAAACCGCGAGGATAGGAATAAGCCGGTTTTGTTTTTTTTCAGAGGGACCTACTTATTCTTTCCAGTGCGGTGGAGAGGCTGGGCATGTCTTTGTTATCTGGAAACCATGAATGGAACCCCTGTCTTATAGATGACGAAGACGATCTTAAGACACCCGGACGAATTATCCAACCTAGGACTTAGACGCACATATATATATAACGCCATCGATGTCTCGTACATCTCGTCCATCCAATGTAACCCTCCAAGCTCCTCGACCTTTCTCTCCACAAACTCAACCATCTATCATACACCATGACTTCCTCGCTACCCAAGACCTACAAGGCGGCCGTCCTGGAGAAGGCCAACGAGCCCGTCACGATCAAGGACATGGAGCTGAAGCAGCCCGGCCCGGGTCAAGTTCTCGTCAAGGTCCTGGCTTGCGGCGTGTGCCATACCGATCTTTTCGAACAAACGGGCGCCCTGGGTCCCGTCTTCCCCCGCGTTCCCGGCCATGAGATTGTCGGCGATGTCGTCGCCGTTGGTGAAAAAGTCACCAGATTCTCGGGCGGCGAGCGCGTCGGCGGACCATGGCACGGAGGTAAGTGTTATGCAGTTCCCCCATGAAGAAATACGCCCATCTGATGATCTGGTCAACAGGCCACGACTTCGCCTGCCGCTCCTGCGCCCGCGGCCAGTACCAGATGTGCGACAACGCCCAGATCAACGGGGTCAGCTTCGACGGCGGGTACGCCGAGTACGTGCTGCTGCGCGAGGAGGCCGCCGTGCGCGTGCCGCGGGAGTCGGATCCGGCCGAGGTCGCCCCGCTTCTGTGCGCCGGCGTCACCGTCTTCAACGCGATGCGCAAGATGCACATCGAGCAGGGCAATCTGGTCGCGGTGCAGGGCGTCGGCGGGCTGGGCCACCTGGCCGTGCAGTACGCCAGCCGCATGGGCTACCGCGTGGCGGCCATCAGCTCGGGGCCGTCGAAGGCGGACTTTGCGAGCCGCCTCGGCGCGCACGTCTACATCGACACGAGCAAGGAGGACGCGGTGGCGCAGCTCAAGAAGCTCGGCGGCGCCGCCATGATCGTGTGCACGGCGCCCAGCCCCAAGGTCATCGGCCCCATGGTCGGCGGCCTGCAGCCCGGCGGCAAGCTCGTCGTCCTGGCCCCGGTGGGCCCCGTCGAGTTCGACACGGGCGCCATGGTGCACCTCGGCGCCTCGGTCCACGGCTGGCCCTCGGGCCACGCCCTCGACTCGGAGGAGGCCATCCAGTTCGCCGCCGACCACGGCGTCAAGTGCCTCGTCGAGAGGTTCCCGCTCGCGGATGCGGTCAAGGCCATGGAGCACTGCGAGTCTGGGAATGTGCGCTTCCGCGCTGTGCTTACTATGTAAGTCATGAGCAGAGCGCTGGGAGGGTATAAGAGAAAGGAGAAGAAAAAAAAGAAGAGGTAGGGAGAGAGAAGGGAAGGGGGGGGGGGGGGGGGGGGGGGTTAGAGAGTTTTAAGTTGAGAGGAAGACAGGGAAAAAGTAAAAATTGGTATGCGAGATGGTTATGTCCTTTGGGTTTTTTTTGTCTCATCCCCCTCCCCCCAATCCTTTTAGCAAGTACCTACCTATGCTTTTTGAGAAAATTCGTCCTAACCCAATAAGGTCAACCATTGGGTGTTACCTAAGATTTGGTTATATCAATAGGTACATATTTAATCTAATGATGATGATGATATGGCGTGCCTTGCTGGCGGGGGTATTCAAAGGGGTAAAAAAAAGCAAAAGGTGCAGCACGTGTCTCATCTCATATATCTACATATTTATTTCTTGGATTTAAACTGCGCAGAGGGGGTTGAAGATATGTTTACTACCTAAGTTAGGTTCATATAGGTAGGTAGGTAGGTAAAAGCCCGAGGGACTGGAGTGGACTGGGTTTTGTTTAACATATGTTTTACTCTCGGTGGACTGGGTGTTAGTGGTGTTGTGCGTACCAGACATGCCTGGGATAATTAGGTGCGTAAGCTTTCAGGGAGGGGGGGGATAAAAGGGGGGACGCTGCTTTTTCGTCTTGTCCTGAGAGAAAAGATACCGTATCTTCCCGAACTATTTCCTTTTCCCATCCGAGAGCCTAACACGATGATACAAGCTGCCATCGAACGGAAATGGGTTTTCGTCCATTGTGCCAGGGGGTTTTTTTTTTTTCGGTTTTATCGATACCTCGGCTCGTGATAATAGGAAATCTGTGCCGGGGTTTGGGTTATACGTATGTAGGTATGTTTGTGACGGTGATGGGTTGGCTTGGCTCATGCAACTACCGCCTCCTCTCGCTTGCGAGTATTGGGGCCCTGGGAACGTTGTAGGCGCTTTGGGGAGAGATGGTGGGCGGGTAGTAGTGGTGGTGGTGGAGTAAGGTAATGGGATATAGGGAGAGAAAAGGAGAGGATATGTTCAGTGGGAAAGCGAGGAGTTGCGGGTAGTTTTTTTTCGTTTTCTTACTAGGAGACTGGTATCGTAGGACGTCATTACGAATGTAGGTACAATTATTTACATGTGAGTAGGGGGGTAGATATATAGATATATACATACGACGACCATGACGAACTCGTAACATGATTGGATCGTGGGACACGTTTCTTTTAATTTTTACTTTTATTTGTATCTTTTTTTCATTTTCGAAATTGTCGCACAATCAAGTTGGCTACGCTGGAGGCAACTTCAATATGGGGATATAATTAGAAGCTTGCTTCGTACGCCATATGCCTCTTGGCCGTGGAGTTGGCCGTCCCCGTCACGTTCCCGGCCACGATGCCCGACTCGTCCTCGTACGCGGCCCAGGCGCTCTTGAGTGCGCGGACCGAGACGCTGACCTGGGCGCCCTCGGGCAGGTCCCGCGCGGCGACAGTGAGCAGCGAGAGCGGCTGCGTGGGGTAGAACAGCACGGTGCCGGCGTGGAGGCCGCCGTCGACGAGGACCTCGAAGATGCTGCGGTCGACGACGGCCTGCAGGCGCCAGGAGGCGAGGACGCTCGGGTCGGCGCTGTACACGTCGGCGGTGCTGAACTTGTCGGTGAAGAAGATGTTGTCGAAGCCCCGGATCAGGCCGCGGTTGACGAAAAAGGGCGTGTCCCCGCTGAAGTAGAACCCCGACTGCAGCGCCTCGCCCGACGCCGGCGACGACAGCGTCAGGTTCACCGTCGTGTACGCCGTCACCAGCGTCGTGTTGATCCCCGTCACGTCTACCTCCACCAGCACCGCCCCCGACGCCACCCCGCCGTAGTCCACCACCACGCTGCTGCCGTTGCCCAGCGTCTGCGCCGCCAGCGGGGCCGCGTCCGCCGCCAGCACCGGCGCCAGGTCGTAGATGGCGCTGGCCATGACGAGCCCGACGCGCGGCGCGTACGTGAGGTAGTTCTCGCGCGGCAGCGTCATGGCGCTGCGCCAGCCCTCGCGCTCGCCCGTCGGCACCTGCTGCGCGTACTGCCAGTTGGACGCCCAGCCGAGGCTGACGGGGTTGGCGCCCTCGGCCGTGCCGTAGAAGTACTGCGCCGCGTAGTTGTCCTTGGCGAAGTCGGTCAGCCGCGTCGCGCCGTCGACCGCCACGAAGTGCGTCCCGTTGAAGTCGCCCGGGAAGTACTCGGTGATGGACCCGCCCAGCGGCGCGCCCGGCTGCACCGAGATGGACAGCACGTACATGTCGTCGCCGAGCGGGGCGCCGCCGCTGCCGCCGCCGCGCTCGCGCACCGGCATCTTGACCAGGTTCGGGCACTCGTACTGCGTGCCCAGCAGGCCGTGGCGCGTGAAGTTGGAGGCCCACGTCCAGGCCTTGAGGTCGGGGCTCGTGTAGATGCCGACGACGAACTCCTGCGAGTAGGCGATCACGGCGACCCAGTGGTCCTCGTACCAGATCACCTTGGGGTCGCGGAACTGGCTGCTGGCGCTGTCGATCACCGGGTTGCCGGCGTAGTACTCGAACGTGTAGCCGCCGTCGCGCGAGTACGCGATGTCCTGCGTCTGCGGGCCCGAGGCCCCGTGCGCCAGCGTGAACACGGCCACCACCCCGTTGTCCTGGTCGGGGAAGAAGCCCGACGTGTTGTTCACGTCGACGACGGCGCTGCCCGAGAACACGTACACGCCCTCCTCGGGCGGGTACAGCGCGATCGCCTGGTTCTCCCAGTGGTAGAGGTCCGCCGACGTCGCGTGGCCCCAGTGCTGGTTGCCCGCCACCAGGCCCGTCGGGTTGTACTGGTAGTATAGGTGCCACGTGCCGTTGGCGTCCCGGAACATGCCGTTGGGGTCGTTCATGAAGTGCTGCGGCGGCGAGAAGTGTATCTGCGGCCGTAGCGCGCCCGTGTAGTCTCCGGGGATGGGCTCCCCCGTGGGAACCGCTGGCGTGGCTGACGAGGTCGTCTCCTGCGCCGCTACGCTCACCGCGGCTCCGGCCACGGCCACGGCCCCTATGATGGTGCTGGGAAACATGTTCGCTTCCCCGTACTGTGGACAGGTGGGAGGAAGAGTAGGAAGAAGGGGTGAAAAAGCTTCACACAGAGGAGGAGAGCTTGGCCAGTGAGTTAGTGGTGAAGACATATCTCAAAGGCCGCACGGAGCAGAGTATTCTTATTTATATTCCTGTCCATTGGTGTGTTTGGTTGTGAAGAATCTTTTTTTCCTGCGCTAGGGGCTTGCTTTGCCCACGGAGTTTAGACTATAACAACCCCCTCCGTAGAAAGGCCGGTTGGTAATTATATCATGCCTGCGTCACGCGGTCATTGTGGACGTTTAGCTCACGTACCCAAGCTCAGCCAAGATGAATGGCGTATACGGCATCTTGGAAGTGGATACTATTACCTTTTCCCCTTGGACCTGGCCGACTCGGCTCTCAACAGAGTAAAAACCTGACCATCTCTATTCTGGAAACGGGCCCCCGGAGCGGAGACCTCAGCCACCGACCGGGTGCTACGGTACCTTATATAGAGTATAGGTTGACGATCTGCCTCTACCTACCTGGCCTAGGTAGGTATTTCAAGCACTGGGTCAGATCTTCAGCACAGTGGTAAAATCTTCTCCTATCTTCTGTACTTGAATTCAGTACCATACGGTCAGATCAGTATACATGCGCATTGCAATTCAGAATAGCTACCTACTGTACTAAAGGCCCGAGATTACTTCTACTGTACGATGCCATGGTCGAACGGGAATATGGCGGGGTAACGTTCTAGATCATAGGAACGGCAGCTTTAGACCGTTATTGCTTAGCTCTAAGGGTCGCATCATACGGTAGTCAGCAGCTGTCTATAAGATGCTTATTCTATACTGTGTTGTGCTGAATCGAGCTTGGATTGGCTGCAAATGAGTCTACCTGCAGTCCCCTTGATGCCAAGATTTGTGTAAGGTACCTACTGACTGGGTTTTCAAATGGCCAAGTCCTCTAATTACCCCGTCTTATGTCTTATGTTCTCTAAACCCGCCTGTGCATACCCTTTTCGGTTTCCGAACTTCCAAAAAACTCTGAATAGCTAATCATGCTAAGAGGATTTCAAATAGAACTAATACATACCGTGATGTTTCTTGGTTTCAGTTGATTTTGTCTATGTATTACCTTTTATACGTGGCGTTAGGTATTTGCATATTTTCAGTATAAGGGCTCCTCGTCTCACACGAGAAACTATTCCAAGTACCTAGTCCTCTCCATCATCTCAATACGTTGTGCAATACACAACGCAGATCTTGTTGACGGGAGAAAAGGGAAGAACTCGTCTCATCGGACCGTGCCTCAATAATCGAAGGAACAGGTGTCATCCGGGGAACTAAAAGTAACGCAACTCGTGGAGACAAAAAAATGGTTCTGGAACAGTAATAAACTCTCCCCCCCTCCTGTCCCCTGGGCGTTCGTCATGCAGAGCTAACATACGATGATAGGTAAACTCAGATCATCTGGTCAGACATCGGAGAAAGCTTGTCCATCAGATTCTGGAGGACTTCATGGATTAGGTAAGTATTCGGGCCTTATATGCTTTAGCGGTCCATTAGTGTAGCATGGAGACCCCACGCTGGGGAATGGAGACGGGCCAGGGGTTAGAGGTAAGGTACTCCGGGTGCAGGTTAATGGGGTAGAGAGAAAAAAAGACCGGGGGGAAACAAGGACAAAAACACGCGGGAAATCCCGTATGTAGGTTTTTATGTATTTTTTCTCTTTTCATATCTCGTGGTTACGGTAATGATGATGGTTATCTATCATAGGGGGTTTCCTAAGCCTAGGATATTTAGTTCTGCATTGCATTGCATTCCCATAATAATATCAATTTTACCTTTTTGAATATCACATAACTGCCAGGTATGAGTACAGCTTGAGTTCACTAAAACTCGGAAATTTTGTTTACCTAACCTAGTATGCTTCCCTTCAGACACTTCAATAACCACGTGTAAAAAAACCAAGAGGCTTTGACGCGGCAGAATTCTGTAAGTTAGCACACGTTCCCTAGGTACAGCAAGAGGCTGAGCATGGTGTCAACAGCACTCACTCTCTTGGTAAGCGATCTTTTACCATAACCCTTGCTAGCGAAGACTCCAGCGGTGAAGAGGCGAAGCTATCCAAGGCAGAGTGACTAGACATGTGTTGAAAGACCGTCCATGTGAGCGCCTGGGGTTCTGCCCCTTTCGTGTGATAGTCATCCTATTCACTTAGATATGTAGTTGCAGTAAATTAGAGGTTAGTATTTAAACGGATAGGATTGCCGCTATATACAATTCTAGAGACTAACACCACGTTTAAACATCTTTGACTAACAAGGCAAACATTGTGATATTTAGGCATTGACGTTGAAAATGTGGAAAACGTCATTGTTGTGCAAGGACTGTGACCAAAAATAAAGATACCTGGTAACCCTGTTGATCTTTGCTGGTATATTTTGGGGGGAAGCCTTACATAATCTAGCACTTGGTAAAGGTTCGAATCCAATGAAATGGAGGTAGCTGTCCTAAAGAGGAAACCTAGGTCTGTACCGCACAGTCGGGTACGTTGATGTCCGGGGAGCGTTGTCTATAGAAGGCTTTCTGCTAGGTATTAAGTATATTGGATACATTATCAATATAAGCTTACTAATCCCACGGCTTAAAAGGCAAACCATAACCCCTGGTCTTACTACTCCTGAAACATTAAATATATAATACAGTAATCCACATCTTAGCTCTTTTCCCTATGGGAATATTACCTAAATCACATTCATTACTCCAACTTGTTTGCATGTTATCATGACTCGTTCTATAAGGGTTAGGGTAAGGGTTAAAGTTCCTATATAAATGCCTCGACGGGTTCTTCGTTTACTAATGGTTCGTGTATATAATAAGCCTACTAAAAGTTGCATTGTCTTTTTGCTTTAAAACTATAGGGTTTATTGATCACAAATTAACCCCTTTTCATTCCTCAGAGCTAGGAAAGCTATGGTTGACACTTGAATCATAAATACAGCAGCTTATTTGCTCTTATCATGTATAATTCTATGATTTCATGTACCTATTTATTATTCCTTAACGCTGTTGGTATTTGTTGTCTCGTCGCTTATAAATACGACTGAGGTATAAAAAGGTCCTGTAATCCACATATTTCACTAACCTTAGTATCTTTATGCGTTTCCTGTTTTATTCTTTTCTTACACCGTGAATATTATTCGTCCATGGGCTAACTTCATTCGTTCGCCTGTCCACGCTGCTTAGCTTTCGCATCATCGTCAAAAGGAGCGAAGCTCAAGATTCTACACACTCGTCTGCTAACCCACCTCCCCCCCCCCCCGCCCCCCGAAGTGCTACGTCCGCCATTATAACTACCTCCCAAGTCCACATATCCACATGGCATTCACGGTGTCCCCCCCACATGTCCACTCATGGTTGCTGTAGTCGCAGTTCCCAAAGAAAATATCGTCGCTTCCGTACTCGAGCCAGGTGTCCTGCCCACAACCCTGCCACGTATACGTGATGTTGTTCTCTAGCGTGAAGGGGTGGTCGCACGGGACCTCGTCCGTGGAGACTATCGTCTGGTAATGGCACTGCTCGTCCGAGGCGCCGGTGACCTCGAACGCCATGTGGTCGGTCGTGTTGGTAGTGGGGTCGTTCACCGTCCCGATCCAAACGCTATTGGAAGGCGACGGTGCCGCCGTGGCCGTGCTTGTCGCTGTCGGTGTGCTGATATTTTTGTTGTCTAAGTCAGCCGATAACGCGCAACAACGACCGCAGACTAAGAGCCTGCCTACCTGGCAGTATAAGTCGTCTGTGTGGCACTAGCAGCTGTAGAGCGATTCTGCCCTTGTGATTTCACTCCCCCCACCACGCCACCGATAATAGCTCCGATTATGATTATAATGCCCACGACGATGACGATCAAATGCCGCTTCCACCATGGCACCGGCTTTGGTTCGGGCTGCTCTTCGGCTGGCGGCACGGGCTCGGGATCAGTATTATACGGGGAAGGGTCGTTGGCTCTCGCTGTCGGTTCTAGAGTCGAATAGTCGAGCTTTACGGGCTCGAGCGTCGAATGGGTCCTTGTGTCAACCTCGGGTAGCAGCGAGAACTTTTGCGGCTGTGCGTTCGTGAAAGCGGACTTCTCCCCATGACTTGACGACCCCGGATAGCTCATGATTCCAACGTTACGATCTTCTCGTGGGTGTGCGGCTCGGCCAAAGCAAGTGATCGCGGGCCACTTGGGATATTACGTGCTGAAGTGTACATGCTTAATCATTGTTCTCCCCCAGAGCCGGTGGTAAATGGGATACTAGGAGATCATAATAATAAAAAACCCAGATATCGGCCATAAGAGACGTTATGAGAGCCTCATAATTTGATGGAGGATTCACCATTTGTGTACATTGTCGTATGCATGCACCAATGAGCGCAAAGGCAGCTGGCGTCAGCGATCATCCCCAGCGACCCGTTAAACGGGACAAAACCTGTATTAACCTTCCTAATATTGAAGGAAGGATCAACGATGCAGAATCCTTTCGATATATCATGCAATGATCATGACTTTAACAGTCAATCGGGTCGCAGTGCTCCGAGGGACGGGACGTGGGCCACTCTAGCTCCACGTTAAAATGCTTGGACCGATGAATCTAAAGGATGGAGCCCGATCAAATTGTACACATGGCCATGTGGTTGTTATAAATAAACCGACGATTTGGGGGCTATTATATCAAGTTTAAGCTTCCTTCCACATAAGTTTCCCCGCGTGTTAGGCGCCTTAATGGTGATGATATCTTAGTCAATGTGTGTGTAATACCAGTATTAATAGGCTGCCCGCAGTCTATTTGCATCCTACGCTCTCCTATATATACTTCCTCGGTTCAACATTGGCGATTATATATTCACTTAGTTGTTGGAATGCCAACATGGGATTTTAGAGGTTCATATAGATTATACGTGGTCCTGGACATCAATATTCGTGGACATATTATTTCCTTTATGATCACTAGGTGTCCCGATTAACTAATCCATCTAATAGAAATATCATAAGTCATAGTAAGAACCCGTACCAAGTTCCTGTGTGTTAACTACCTAGGTATAAATCCATGTCCGGTAGAATTATTTGTGACCACTTAGTTAGATGAAAGCGCTTTGTCGATATTATATAGTCTCCTAACCAGGCCAATCTCGTTGCAACATATGTACCGACTTCCAGATGTGAGGTATGACCAAAACACCCCCAGTCGAGAAGGTGTATAACATACAAATGCCACATTTCTGCCTATAAGGCCACTATAGTGTTATAATAGATGTCAGAGTTATTATTTAGAAATCTAGGCAAACATGTAAAATGATCATAAACACAATTCGGGGAGGGACTGATGGAGTAGAATGGCTTTGATTAATCGGATTATGTACGCCACGGATGCAATTCCGTTCCATATCAGCCTAAGCTATGCTATATTCAAGTTAACACATGGGGGCGGTGGCTTTCATCGGAATTACCTATGTCCCTCCAAACTGAAGCAACAACCATGAGGTAGAACGGCTAAAAAAAAAAGAACTACTGGATTGTTAATTCAAGCCAGTAGCCTAGGGGCCGAGAAGAATACAAATCACCACCCGCTCCCTAGTCCGTCGTTGTGTCCCCGATGCTCAATAACCCCAAGGCGCCTAAACAGAATCGCAGGATTGCCGACGAATTCCAACGGTCTCCGTCTGCCTCCCGCGCATCTCGCTAGGAAGACGGTAGCATTTCCGAGGGTTCGTTCAAGGGTTGGGGGCTCGTGGAAGCCTGAAAAGGATATGATTGTAAGCAGCCTCGGCCCTCGGGACGAATGGCACGAGTGTGTATGCTGTGCCTCACCTATGGCGGATCATTGTTTCCGAACATAGTAATATATGGCACCGACCTGTTTAATCGTAGATTCTCAATGCCCCGGTCCCCGGGCGCCTTACGGCGTCGGTCTATGGAATACTCCCTACGGTCATTCATAATGGGTGCGCATTGACGATGAAGTTTCTCTCATCCCTCTTAGATTCAAGGTATACATGAAATTCTGGGGTCGGACTCGGTCGGTCGATAATAAAGGCACCTTATATGAAATCTAGGAGATGTCATAGATGGAGGTTATTTTCAACATTTTATTTTCTTTGCCTCAAAGCGTAGGTAGTTCGCGATATCGGGGGGATAGCTAGTTTGAGATGCGAGGCATGGGATTACGTAATAGGGCTTCAATACGGGCAGAAGACCCTCCCGCATGTTGATAAAGATATTCATTCACAGGGCGGATTATATCAAGTATAGACCTTAATTCAGTAGGAAAAAAGGAAAAGCAATGGAAGCGAATGATAGGGTATATTGTGGTAGTTGTAAGAATGATGCAGAACTGCCATACAACCAGTACTTGCACCCTAATTTATAGTGGACCATGTTACACCAGACCAACCTCCATGCCTTTTCGTCCTAACATTGGATGGCCTTACTCATAGCATGAGATCAAGATCGGGATGGCTGCCCATTACCTAACATAGTTTAAATGTAATCATTGCGCCGGGAGAAATACGTAATGTTAACCTAGTTGCATTTCCTACAAATAGAGTAAGGTTTTGAAGGTATTCTTTATTGAATGTATCTCAACTAGTCCACAATGCTATTACCCCGAGAAGTTTCAACAATACCTGAGAGCCTCGACTACGTCGACCTTGTAAAACATTGATTTAGACCCTCGAAATCCACAAAGAGGAAGAAGTAGGGTTGGTAGGTACCTATGTAAGCTGAACTTGGATTCCTATTCTATTTATTTTATTTTTCCTCATCAGCTTTTGTTCCTTTTCTTATTTTAAGTGCCAGGTAGTGGCCACGCAATAAATAGGCCGAGCGCCGATCAGAGGAAACTCTCAGCTGCTGGAATGATTGATGCTTCCTTCGGTGCTTACGGGGGGGGCCGCAACTTTAGATGGTTGCGGGAGGAATGGACGGTGCAGAATTACCATTCCCGGCATTTGATGCGTAGAACCACCGACAGATTGCCTGCTCTACTAAATAGGTATGTAGGTATCTGACATGATAACATACATGCCCAAGTACCATATGCATGAACGTACATCTCTAACAGGTTTACTGCTCGAGCATGAAATCAATACAGTTTCTCTATACACGGTTACCGCATTGTAGTTTATTGAGGACGTGGTTATGAGTAAGACGATGATGTTATTGTTCTTTATTATTTGCCTAACGTCAGATCGGTAGTATCTTGCGAGAAAAGCCCGGGCAATTGCCTAAAAGCTCGTTTTGTTACTGTACAAGTGTCTTGTCGTGATGCAAGGGAGAGAGGAGTGGCTCAACGGTGTTTCTGGTATTTTCCGGATGTATGGAGGGATAGACATGTAGGTTTTAGTATGAAAACGGTGTCAGGCCGTGTATACTGGGGATTCTACTTCACCGTGTTTTGGTCGCCCGTGGAAACCAAACCTAGTTGTGTCCCCGATCTAGCATTCTCGAAAGCCCCTGAGTGGTCGACCGGTCTGCTCGGGAACGAAGCCATCGCGAGATCGAGCAGTATCCGCAGCAACCGCACTAGTGTCAGCTACATGTGATAGTTTCGGGTTGCTCTGTTTTTCCCCCTAATGCAAGAAAATGATGAAGAGTTCACGATATAACTAACGCCAATAAATACGAGATGCAGACTAACGACCAGACGTCGTCAGCCAAGACGAGCCCGTATTCAATATTTTGAGCTAAATTCAAGTTCTTCTTATAGTATTCGTAATTGAGGGTCTCTCCTATTTTCTCTAGCATGATGCTTCTATGGCCCGTTCTAGACCTAAGGGTCCTAGCTCCCTCACGCCTTTCGACCTATTGTCGAGAACCCAACTAACTTACCAACCCCCTTTGATACTAGATAATTACCTAGGCACCTTATATCTAGGTAGGTAGGTCATGGCGACCTTCGGAATTAGGAATTTGAATCGGATGACTCCGCCAGATGTTAGGGGAAAAACTCCCCATGGTTAAAAACAAAAACAAATATTTCCTTTTCCTTCTTGTAGTGGTCCCCGGTGCCAATGCAAACCTTGTGTATACGAGACCCCCACCTCTAACGCCGTATCCGGGCCTTTCCTCCCCCGGGTTTTCCCTTCCTTTCTCTAATAACGCCGATGCCATGCAAAGCGGATTCTCTTGGAAGTATCCACTAGTGGTGAAGTCCGTTTTGGTGGAAGAAAAAAAAAGAGATTCACATCGGCTCCATCATGCAATTCGATTACTGTTGCTGCCGGTTCTTCTCTTTTTTTGTGTGTGTGTGTGTGTCACTTTTAATCATCTGGTGTTGTAACGCAGTCCCGAGGCGAGGTTTCTCCGTATCCTCTCCTCGTCCATGGCGATGACCACGTCGTTCTTGCAGTACCCGTAGCTACAGCAGGACTCGGGCGAGATCTCCCCACGCAGTATGGCGTCTCGCTTCGACTGCAAAATGGATATGTTAGTGTGGGGTGGACGGTTTGTGGAATGGGGGAAAACGTACGTCTGGGCAGGGAACCGGTGAGCCTTGAACTAGGCCCCCGAGTGACAGCATAGTCATGGCTGCTGATAGGATAAAATTGATCTGCATGTTTTTTGTGATGCGTGGATAGGATTTGGTTGAAGTTATGTGAATTCAAGTTATTTAAACAAAGCGGATTGTTTAGAAAGAAGTTTGGGGGTGAGAGGTGAGAAAAGTGATGATAAAATCGAGTTCCGTGATAGGTAGTCGATATTGATGGATTTCGATGTTAGATCGGAATATCTACGTAGGCAACAGTGGGTAGATGATGTGCTCTTTGAGCAGATCTGAAATGATGATGTTCGGTGTCAAGCTTTTTGGTGATAGCCGTGCCCTGGGGCGATCAGTTGGTTATGATGGGACGAGTGTAGATCCAACAGTGCGGAGCAGGATTTGGGATGAAGATAATGATAGTAATAAATATATATATGTTACCAATGTTATGTTAGGTGTTCACCTCATATATAGTAATATATGTAAATAAGGTTCGGTCACTCCCCTTTCGAACAGAATAGAGGACAGGGAAAGGGGGGAGGGGAGGAAGCTATGGATTATATCTATCGAATGCATCTCACCACACCTACCTAAACCAGCCTACCTATGGTTCGGGATGTACTCACACACCCTGCTGTCTTGGTCTAGCATGTATCCATATGCGGAAACCAAAGAAATTCCAAGGGTCCTGTGCACACTGTAAGTTTACGTGTGCGGACGCCACAGCTGATGGTCGGCGGTGGTTGGGGCTTCAGCTTACACCCGGATACGCCCAGATACTCGGGAACATTACGTGGGTTGGCAGGTTGGGTGGTCCACATACCTCGTTCCCAAAGATCTCTTCTACTGACCGAACCACCCACTTCTAGCAATTTGAGGCTGTGAGGCGCATGAGCTGTGACGACATTTAAGCTTGAGTTGGTGTGCCAACGCTCCTTGGTAACCCCCCCTGAGGTACATTCTCGGATCAGTCCGACTTATGACAAAAGTCTCTGCGTGGCTGAGAGACATCTGTAAAGCTGCAGAGAGAGGCCACCTGCAACTCGTGGCTGTGACCCCTTGCGGCATCATATGAGACAGTATATCAGATACAGTGGAGCAGAGTTAGTTGGGCAAAACAAGGTAATATGTAAACTATTTAGATAGGCAGTAGTATATTTAATACAGTGCCAAGCCCCCCCAGAAGTACATACATTAGGAGGCATTAATGTTATGCCAAAGATGGGATCAAAAAAGAACATTAAGCATTTAATAGGGTTTATACGGAGTACAGTTGGGTAATCCGGGTAAGGAAGGGCGTGTCCAAGTTGTGTCATTGGTCAGGAATTATGGGGGATTGCCGCAGAGGGTAACAGAGGAAAAGCAAAAAATAGAAACAACTAAGCTACCTAAAGTTAGACATATTTCATGTTATAACCTATATCCAGGCCCTTTTAAGCAAGCATCTCGTAAGTACACTACCTACTTACTTGGTGGGCCAAACATCGTATTGATTTACCTATTACATACATATATATCGATTATGGAGAAAACCGTCCAAACTCTCTCTTAGCAAGTTCAACTACCTATTTTCTTACACTACCTATCTTAGCGCTTTTCTCCCTTACGAGTTCGACCATAAAATAAACTATTATCTGGGAAGTTTACCCTTCAGATGAGTCTCTCGCGAGAATTACCTTCGGCTTCGTGACGTAAGTAGCAACAACCATCTTGCTGACACGAGACTAATAGGTACCTACATCTTCGTCAGGAGAGGAGTCAGTCAAGTAAGGGGCTCTTTTTCCCCTCCCGCTCCGCGGACGGCCAGTGTACTTACATCAACCTGTTCGTGCGCGAGCTCGACGAAAAAGGAAAAGAAAAACATATTAGCCATGTCCATGAACAAGCAGCTGTTGCCACCGAAATACGACATCGTTCTAGAGGAAGATGGTATCGGGCCACTCATTCAAGTTCACCCCCTCTAAGCGATAGCGACCACGGACGGGCTCACCTACGGTGTAGGCAGTGCGCGGAAGAGTCAAGTCTCGATCAACTTCTTTAGTCCGGATTACCACCTACCAATGCTCACAGTCAACCGCGGGCCCAACGACACCATCACCCTGATGACGAAGCGGCCAGCTAGCCCACGCACGACGCCGTGCCAGACGGGAAAAGATGATACAGGACTTCTCCCCCTCTCCTCCCCCTCTCCCCTCTCTCTTCCTCCCAACTGCAATATATGCGTGATTAACGAGCGGCGGTTAACTCGTGTAACGACATAGACCAGCAGCGTTTAGAGAGGAGACTTCTGTTTTTGTTGTTGCTCGATACAATGTAAAACCCAATCGAGCTGCTATAATGTCAAGGCTTGCATGCTAAACCTGAGATCGGGTGAACAGTAAAACATAAAATGTGCGGCGGAGGCATAAAATAGCATCGAAACGCGTACCTGATTTTCTTTCCCCTTTTCATCAGCGGATAGCCACGTTTTCATCTCTTCTCTTCAGTCCATTTTATCTGGCTAGGCTAGGTACCTACATAGCGGTAGACCGACCTATTACGACAGAGCTCTCTGTGGCTCTCTCACGAACCTAGTCCCTCCCCCGTCGCTCGCGCATTCGTGACACGGATTAATTGATCTATCTGAATCCAGTGTGACGGTGGTGTGTTCGTGCCATGCTATCAAGAAAAAGCCACATCACACAACACAACACAGCACAGCGCATACGTACCACCACGCCCCCTGGACTTGTAACTCTCTAGGTAGATCCCCTCGTACACGCGCGACCTGCATATTACGAGCCCTTTGCCTATCCGAGCTCCCGCGATCAAGCGATAGGTGGTCGGGAGGTGTATCGCGGCGAAACCCCCCCCGTTTTGTTTATCTAGGTAGACAGGCAGGGGAAGGTAGGTAGGTAGGTCAAGATCGATCGAGTCACCGTAGCCATACTTAATCTCGACATACCATGCTCAACCTCGCCTCGTACCTCCACGTGGGTGAGTTTCTCTCCCCCTTTTTTTGCGTTCCCGATAGACTCCTGTGGCGCGTATGTACAAGATAAATATTCCAAAATTTAACTAAACTGCTTTTATTGTTCCCAAGCACCTAGGTATCTATTAATGCAAAGAATTGGCGTTAGCATATATATATTAGATAGCTCTGTTGCCGCACCCTTCCCCCTTTCTTTACATGCCTAGTCATACAATACCAACTCCACAGCAGCAATAATAACAATAATTCCGGCGCGCCTATATTTAGGCACACACACACATATATATATATATATAAGACCACGATGCTTCTGTGCCGACTGCCCAACACCTGCCCCTCCCCCGGGTATATGCAGACACGCGGGGAGAGGGAGAAGGGGAAGGAGAAATCGTAATATGGGACGGGACGGGACGGGACGGTGGCACACACGTGGATTTCGAGCTCCGAGACAAACCGAATTCAGGTTCTGTTCCTTTGTTCCCTCGCCTTTTTTCGCGCGCCTCTGAATTTCGTCACTGCGATTCGGAATTTCACGCGAGGTGGTTTTTGTTCTGTTAATCTAGGCATTCTTAATCTTTTTTTTCACCCCTTGATGTTTTTGTAGATTAATGAGCATGACGGTCGAGTAAGAGAGAGAGAGAGAGAGAGAGAGAGAGAGAGAGTAGGAAAGGATTTTGCCATTTTTTGGTAATAAGGGCAACCCAGCATGTATGTAGGGACCTAGATTAGGTAGTTCATCGATCTTCATCAGGGATGTAAAAACAGTCTGATCGACAATATGTATATACACTAACTACGTGAAGATCAAATGCCAGCCAGCGTGTGACGTGAAACAGATGGGGCGAAGTACGTAGGTAAAAAGAAAAAAAGAGAACGGCGATCTTGGCATCTTCTAACAAGCTTTTTTTTGCACCTTACCTTATGTACCATCCCGCCTACCTTTTCTTCTTCTACGCGTCACCCTGTAACATAACTAACCTACCTGCCTAATCGATGCCAATGCACGCGCAACGATAGGCCCGCTTCGCTCCCGGCGCCCTGGATGTCGGGTTAGGGTTTTAAGTTTTAAGCTCGAGTACGGCGGGGACGGGGGGGGGGGGGGAGGGAAGGGGGAATGTACACAACATATGTATACTACATCAATATGCACATAGCTAGGTATGTATGTACACTAATACGTGCCCCCCGGGTTTATGGTACCCAGGATTTCTAGGATCGATCCTCCTAACCTAGGTACCTAATATAGGGGATAGGGGGGTTTAAAAAAGTTCAAGATGTATATACTACCTACATAACTTTAGGTACCTACTACTGCATAGACAGACGGGCGATCCCGCCTAGGTAGCAGATCTCGTTATTGCGGAGTCGGGCGACCTTTTCAACTCGTCCATGCTGACTATCTTTCTTCCCCGTGGTATGTAATGTATGTACATGTAGACCTATATCTTAACTTTCTGTCTTTCCTCTTTGGGAGGGAGTTCGCCATTCGGAACTTTTTATCTGTGCCTTTTCCCCGGTTTTCCTTTTGGGGTCTCGTGGGGGGGGAGGGGAGGGGAGGGGGAAGGGGGGGGGGGTTCCCTTGGCTATCGTGGTCTGGGCTGAACCCCGACGACAAGACAATCCTTTCTCGATTTCTTTTATCTAACCAACCACGATTGAGAACTTGTCAGCCTCCCTCTCTCTCTCTTTTTCTTCTGTCTGTCTCATCCACGCTAGCTTATCAGTCAATTATGTTCCGGCCCCCCCGTTATCTGGATTTCTTTCGGGGTCCATATCGTTGGCTATTACGCACTACCTACCCTGGATGTCTCAAGATAAGGGAAAGATAAAATACAAACTAAAACCGAACTAAAACTTATTGCCTAGGTACAATTTGGTGGTGGAGTTGCGTGTACAATACACGCTAACTTACATTTACATAGGTAGATGAGATGTCTCCAGGAACAGGGTTACCAAAAGATAGAAAAGAAAAACAAGCTCAAAACCGGCCTAAGATCTGACTAATCCTCGAGAAAGCTTAGTTACATAGATAGATTGTTTGGGTTTCTTCGGTTGTTATGAAACCTTGTGTATGAATGATCACAGTTCTAGTTGGTTTTGGTCGATTATGTTTCTTTTTTCTAGAAGCGAGAGAGAATAGGTAATCCCTTGTATAACTTGTCAAGCATCTGACCTTTTTTTCGTCATGAAGCTCTCTCCATCCCTCTCTTTCTCAGCTGTTGAACCGGTTTGTCTCGCATTCGATTTTTGTCAGTCAGCCCATCAGACAGACGATCCGGAGGCGACGTCTTTCCCATCAACGCCATTAACCGGCGACTACCTACCTAGCCACAGCCCGATTAGATCTGGTTGATGTCAGAATTTCTTTTCATGGGGGGTTTTTTTTTCATCCGGTGAATGAGAGAGAGAGAGAAGTATTATGACGTTATCGGCCTGGATTTATTTATCCCAGGTCTACCGCTTCAACGAGCAGTGAATGTCAGATGAGATTGAAATAAATAAAAAAACCCCCCAAGCCTCCTTCACTTCCTCAGAAAAGGGCTTCTTCTCCGACCTCTTATTCACTCAACCCAAACCCCATCTTGGAAGAATTTCCTTTCTTTCCCCCGGCCCTATAGACCCGAGAATAGCACCACTTTGAACGTTCCCCATATGTAAGCCGAGCCTAGATAAAAACCAAAACAAAAGAGATATTTTACCAAAAACTCGTGATCGAGGCGTGTGTAGCGTACCCCATAGGTAGGTAAGGTCCCCCTTCTCTATTATCTAAAACCGCATGTCAAAGGGTTGATCCACAATGTAACCCTAGCTACCTACCTAGGTAGCCATGGGTATGGGAGAGAGGGGGGGGGGCTTGCGAATTTCCAACCCAGGTAGCTACGTTATCTTTCGAGTCAAGGCCGTAAACGACCAATAGGTATCCCGGCTCACGAGATCTGCAACAGGCCGGGTTCTAGTGTATTTTTTTTTTTCATTATTATTATTATTATCATTATTTTCTCTCTTTTTTTTCTCTTGCTGTTGAGATAACGAAACGGAAGGGGAACGAGTCGCCGACGTTCCAGCCGATCGAGAGAAAGAAAAATAAAATCGACATCCTTGCTATCTATCATAGCTGCGTGGCGCGTTCAAAAAAAAGACCTAGGTTATGCCTCCTCTTGTAATCATTCCCTCTCGCCCTTTTTTTATTATTTTTTCCCAATTCTGCCGCGTTGTGTGACTATTATCCCACGCATTCAGCTTCTGCAGGAGGTGAATAACGCCCGTACCCGCCACAGTCTGCCGTCACCGAGGGCTGTTATTCTGGGGATTTTTTTTCTTCTTCTTCAGCTCTCTACTATTATACTTAGACACATTCACCTATCTCTTAACCTATTGCTCTATTTCCCCCTCCCCCATTCCATTCCATGGAGACCTAGATAGCGGCGCCCTCCGCTATTAGCATTTAACTTCCCATCCCGGCCGTTCATCCCCCCCCGGACATCTCCTTCTCTTATACAACGCGCCCCCCAACTTTGGACGATCACTATCATCACCACCACCTATCTCTAGCTATCCTTTGGGCTCTTGGCTTTCTCGACCTAGCTTGGGATAAATATCTCGCTCCCGGAAACCCTGACTCGTCACTTACACCGACGACGATTTATCGCTCATCCATCCATCCATCCTTAGCTACCTTTTGCGTTGATCTACACCGGCGAAATTTGCTTCCTTCCTACCTTTCAAACATTTCAAGAACCAAAAAAAAAAAAAAGTTTCTATCTGATAATCTATCTTTCTCTCTCTCTCTCTCCCTTCGTGCCAAGCCCACCATGTCTGGCTCGGACGGGATGAGCCGTGCCGAGAAGGGCCACGATGCGGAGGTCGGGTACGCCAGCAGCGGTCACGCCGCCCAGGGCACCAGCTCCGTCGCCGTGGGGAGCTCCCTGTCCGCCAAGATGCGGCGGCTGGCCGGCGGGGAATTCGGCGTCGAGCAGCGCGGCATCGAGCGCGTGCCCGAGGACGAGCGGACGGACACTAACATGAGCCAAGTCGGGACTTTAGTATGTTTCCCCCCCCCCCCCCCCTTTTTCTTTTTTTTCTTTTTTTGCCCTTCCCCTTTCCCCGTCGTGAATTACATAACTTGTTTCATAACCTCATAAAATGAATTCTTCTTTGGCTTCCATTCTATCGATGAGGGAAAAAAAAAAGATGGAAAAAGAAAAGAAAATACTGACTCCAAAAAAATAGTGGCTGTCGGCCAACATGGTCGTCTCGTCCATGGCCATCGGCGTCCTGGCCTATCCCGTCTTCGGGCTGAGCTTCCTCGCCAGCGCCCTGACCATCGTCTTCCTCAACCTGCTGGGCATCCTGCCGGTCTGCTTCTTCTCCACCTTCGGCCCCCGGTTCGGGCTGCGCCAGATGGTCCTGTCCCGAT
Source organism: Biscogniauxia sp. FL1348 (assembly GCA_022544895.1). Lineage (NCBI taxonomy): Eukaryota > Fungi > Ascomycota > Sordariomycetes > Xylariales > Xylariaceae > Biscogniauxia > Biscogniauxia sp. FL1348. The sequence continues at coordinate 286,523 of JAJNNV010000019.1, forward strand.
TCTTCTTCGGGTACAACGGCGTTAAGCTGAGTAAGTCTCCCCCACCCCCCCCCCCAAGGATCATATCTCTCTTCTTTTTCTCAGGTTTATCTCTTTAAGCAACATGCGCCCCCCTTTTTGTTCCTCTCTCACCTCCCTCCCCCTTTCCTCTAACCATTATCTCTAACCCCACCACCCTCATAGTCGCCATATTCAACATCCTCGCGTGCCTCGGCTGGTCCGCAGTCAACGTGATCGTAGGATCTCAGCTCCTGCACGCGGTCGGCAGCGGGCGGCTCCCAGGGTGGGGGGGCATCCTGATCATCGCGGCGGCGACGCTGCTGATCTGCATCTTCGGGTACCGGCTGGTGCACGCGTACGAGCGGTGGTCGTGGGCGCCGAGCTTCGTCATCTTCCTCGTGGTGCTGGGCGCGTTCGCACGCTCCGGCGACTTCGTCCCCGGCCAGGGCGGCGACCCCGCCCCTAGCGCCGCCGCCGAGGCCGGCGCCGTGCTCTCCTTCGCCGCGTCCGTCTTCGGCTTCGCCACGGGCTGGACCTCGTACGCGGCCGACTACACGGTGTACCAGCCCACGGGCCGGCCGCGCACCTCGGTCTTCCTCTGGACCTTCGCGGGCCTCTTCGTCCCGCTGTGCTTCACGGAGCTGCTCGGCGCCGCCATCGGCAGCGCCGTGCGCGAGGGGTCCGCGTACGGCGACGCGTACGGCGAGTCGGCCGTCGGCGGGCTGCTGTGGCAGGTGCTCTCGCCGCGCGTCGGCGACGGGTTCGCCTACTTCTGCCTCGTCGTGCTGGCCCTGTCCATCGTGGCCAACAACTGCCCCAACATCTACTCGGTCGCCCTGTCGCTGCAGGTGCTGGCCTCGCCGGCCGAGTCGCGCGTGCCCCGCCCCGTCTGGACCGTCGTCGGCACCGCCGTCTACATCGGCGTCGCGATTCCCGGCTACGACCACTTCGAGGCCTCGCTCGAAGCCTTCATGCTCGTCATCGCCTACTGGCTCGCCATCTACGAGGGCGTCTCCCTCACCGAGCACTTTGTCTTCCGCCGCGGCATTGGCGGCTACATCCCCGAGGACTATCAGACCCCCTCCAAGTTGCCCCCTGGATTCGCGGCCATTACTGCGTTTTTGTGTGGCGTTGCCGGTGCGGTGCTGGGAATGTCCCAGGAGTGGTTTTCGGGCCCTATTGGAAAACTTGCAGGTGGCGATATCGGGTTTGAGCTGGCCTTTGGTTTTACAGTGATCAGTTACGCTGTGCTGAGAACTGTTGAGAAGAGCTATTGTAAGCGGTGATATGTAGCATGGATGGATTACCTTAGTTAGTATTGGATGTTATTATGCGGAATTTATGGAAAGGGGAGGGGGTTTGGGTATAAGATTTGGGCTCTCATTCAGACGGGGCAGAATCGTGAGATAAACTCTAGATGTTAGATGTTTTCGTGGCGCACATGTATCCCCCAGATTTACCATGTTAGGGGATAAAGCATCATCGCTAGTCGTGAAACTAAACGACTACATATTTCTACTTCGTTTTTAATATGGCCTATCCCGTTATGAAGTGAGGTGCACAGGCCTGTCTCCGTGCAACGATTGCCCTAATGAGGCCTCACGACTCCTAAGCCCCTCATAGCTACTTGCTGACATTCAACTAGGTTAAGAGTTTACGATATTTCAGGAATTTTCTTCATTAAACTAGCTACCTCTTAGTCACCTTATGATAGTGGCAGCATCTCTCGTATGACCACGTAAATTCCAGCGCGCAGAAAAATCAACTGATGAGGAAAAGAAAAAGAGACAAGTCCTTCCTGATTGCCTGCCGAATCGCCCTTAAAACCGATGGTCCCAAGGCCAGGTGTGGAACCTGTCTTCCTTCCGGCACACAAGTCTCTCCCCCCTTGATGTATTTATCAAGTAGACTCGTGGCGAGCACTTTCCTGCCTTTTTAACGCCGAAAGCTTCCGTGCTCAAATCTTAAACGCCTATTTCTCACATATGAATCAGGTATACTACATGGGAAACAAAGGTGCGAATGCGAATGCAGATGCAGGGGGTGGGGTATAAACTTGGTGTGGGGTTAGGAGGTTGTGATCGGGATCGCCGTGATAATAGTAATCCAAAATCACGGACGTCCAACTGAAAAGAAAAAAAAACCAATCATTGATGCTTGTCATCAGCAGAATTTCCCCAATGAGCATGCGAATTGATTTTTTAAAGCTTCAGTCCTTTGGCTAGTTCAATTTGAACGTTTCCTCGGCATCCAAGATCTTGCCATCAAGCACATTACCCGAGACGCGACGAGGATTAGTTGCGATTCTAGCTCTCATCGTGGGTTGGAAGTCGGAACGTGGATAGCGAAATCTTCGGTAGTCACTAAGAAGCTCAATAGAACCGGAGGACGGCTGCGTCGTCTCAGAGAGTTTGGCACTTTGTTGGGAGGATGGTCCTGCATCATCCTGAGCCTTCGGCTCACTTTCCAATGGGCTTGCCGGACGCTTGGAGGGTACGGTAACAGGATCATCAGTAGACTGGTCCGAGACAGGCTCAGTGGTCTCAGATTCTCCTCCCTCGGGGGTTGCATTCGTATTAGTTACGGTATAGACCTTCAGCTCTCTAAAAGGCTTCGCAAGTTGGGCGATATGTTCATCCGATAGTTGATTCTCTCCCTAAGAGTAAAATTGGGATTTCTGAAAACTCTCTGCGGAGATGTCCCCGGCCTTGCCCGTAATAGCGGGTGGCTGAGCACTTGAGCTCGTCATAGAGTTGGTACGTGACGTCGCGGCCTCGCTAGCGGTAGCCTTGATAGCAGCAATGGGTTGGCCAGGTCTCTTGGCAACCTCGAGGAATGTCGAGGGGAGGTACCCAAGACGCCCATCTCGAGCACGGCAACGCCACCAGTCGCTCGGGTTGCCCAAAGGATCACTCTTGCTCAAGACAGCAATGAAATCTCCCTTCTTGACGGCAAGATCAACGCCCTGGGTGGCGTTTCCAGCTTCGGGGGTGAAATCGTACAGCACACGGCAGAACTCGAGTTTGCTGGGATCGAGGCTTGCCTGTTGACCTGCAGCCTCCATTCGCTTGCGCTCTTCTTCAGCAGAGGCAGCAGAGGATCTGATAGCCTTGCTCATAAGATAGGGGAGGCCAAAGGCGGCGAGCACGAAGAAGATCAGGGGCTTTCTGCTAGGCTTTGCCTGACCAGCAGCGCCAGCGGCACCAGATACCGAAGGAGACCGTCGGCCCTCGAAACGTGCGAAAGCTGCTGGGGTCAACGCCATGGCGTCAGCAGGAGGCGGTCGGCCGGTAATTTTGGCGATCAGGGTACGAATCCATCGCATAAGAGTAAAGATGCCCAGGACTGAGCCCAGAGTATCGCGCAAGTTGCCAAACTGCTCGGCGACAGATACCATAGCTGTTAGTTAGATTAGTACGCAGCCCACCTAGTTAGGGTATCCCATCGCGTTTACTCACCGAAGAAGCTTGAATGCGTGGCCATGTATGTGCTCTCGAGCATCTGAGCAAAGCCTCCAAACGCGCCCACGATACCCTCCAGCATCTGGAAAGTGGCCTGCGTGCTATTGCCGAAGCGGGTGGTCAAGCTGTTGGGGTTGTTGGGATCGTTCGGCATCATGCCGGGCATACCTCCATACATGCCACCATACATGCCTCCTCCATAGCCACCATAGCCGCCGCCATATCCTCCATAGCTTCCATACATGCCGCCACCATAGCCACCCATCCTAGAGTACGGCGAGGAATATGGAGATGGGTATCCAGAACCATAGGGTGCGCCCCCAACGCGACTATATGCCGAGGCATTCTGGTTCACAGACGAGGACAAAGAATCGGGTCGGGGAGGGATGGCAGGGGTGGTGGGCGAAGAAGGGGCGTTAGTTGTAGAGGCTGGCGAGGTGACAGCATTCGCAGTCGGCGAGGGAGGGAGATTGGGACCAGATGATGTTGGGGAAGCCATGGTTGCTAGTCATGTCGTGGTTGGTTAGCTAAACGGCGACAATGGCAACAACAACAACAACAACAACGTTGGCAGGAAGGGGATTTACTAGAATTACCTGTTGCAGCACCTGTAGCACCAACACGTTCCCAAGGCTTGGGAGGCGATGCCATAGTGCGGTGAAGGCGAGTGTATGTGTGTGTGTGGGTGTAGGCGGGTGTTTTATGCTGGTCTCCAGCACTCTTAGGCCGAGTTGAGTTGAGTGGATTGACGATACCTACTAAATGGTGATGTGGTTGGTTGATGTGGTCGGTACGTCGGTTGGTTGGTCGGTCCAGGAATTGAAGAGCCGGTCGCAAAAATGACCGGGCGTCAGATCAAGGAAGTCTTGCTCATGGACATCCAAAATAGACGCAGGATGGACGCAGGATGGATGCGCAAGCCACAAACACAGACAACAAAAACAAAAAGAATGAAGGAAAAGTGGTATGGAAAGGAAAGGTATACAGAATTAGTAAAGTAATGGGATGGTGAGAAAGAGTAGAGACGGCGACGGGAACAGTTCAAGTCGATACCGGCCTGACCGTTGGACGTGAAGAAGAAAAAGAAGAAAGGAATGGCGGCGAGGTGGGTCGGTTGGAGGATGGAGGTTGGATGGAGAACAGAGAATGGGGGAGAATGGAGAGAGAGAGAGGATTAGGTAGCCCGTCTGCCAGTTGCTTGTGAAATTCTACTTCAACTAGTACCTAGGTACAGTAAGTACTTACCTACCTACCTACTACCTAACCTACCTATGTATATGTATGTACAGAGTAAATTGATTGGCTAGAGAAACTTAAAGAGAAGCCTCGGTATTCATAGAGTTCAACTCGGCACGCACTTGCCCCACTTCGCCTCAACAGTACATAGTTACATGCTCTACCTAGGTACAGATTACATAAGTACCTCCACTTCACACAGTCACGTGGCTTGTTTATAGTGTACTTAGTTGTACATACATACTTACCTACATACTTATGTATGTATACAAGTTATGTGCCTTCCCACCTCATCCACTTTATACATCCATCCATCGTGCATGCCCTACCTACTAAATACCTATGTAGGTACCTAGGTAGAACATTCTGGGCCGTTTTAAAAGTTAATCTCATGTTATCATCTTTTCCCATCTAAATATCAATGTACCTTGGTAACCAGATATAATTCAGCAATTCAATCAACTAAGAAGGTTATTGGTCTTCTAACTCTTTCAGTCTCCAACCTTTCACTACCTACCTACATAAGTACTTACCTGCAGGATTACAACGCTTCAAAATGACATCAAGTCTGTTTCGCTCCACTAAAAATAAGCATCTTGGACACTAACTTACACTGGATTATACTAACCTAAGGTTAGAGAAATCCCCAGAACGTGGCGATGTATAAGTCTTGTTAAATCTAACGATGCTGTCCACTAGCCTAATGTCATCTTGCGCATTGTAGACAAGAGATTCAACGCCTTAATAGTAGAAACCAAACAATCCGGTAAAAATACCTAGAATCCTGTTATAAGAGTTTAGAGCCTTATAAAAGTGCATATTCCTGCACCAGACAGCACTTACACATAGGAAACCTTTAACCGATTTTCTATGCTTCTCACAATCTCTTGAAATATAAATATTCCTGTTCCGCTCTTATATACACTTACCAAGTACGTAACCTGGTGCTACCTACTGGTTTATTTATATCCAACCCTCATTGATATATGATTCAAGTCATCGATTGGTTAGGGGAACACCCTGGAAATATGCCTCCTTAGCCAAGCAGTAGTCTTCCTCTTCCTCCTCTTCTTCTTCTAGGGATCTGGCTCACCAGATAAGGCTTTTCCCGCCTGCGCCAATGAAGCCGTCACTATATGAAGTCATGGCTAAAATTAACAAGCTTCCCTCTCAGCTTATCGAAGAGCAAAAATTCGTAATTGAGCAATTGCTTCTCACACACTACCTACCACCTAAGAGTTGGGGGTTTTGATGACCTAGCAGCTAACACAAGCCTTCCAGGAATTGTGCCATGCTCTTAAGTTGACCCCGTTTTAGGAATTAGGGGTGTTTCTCACATCGTATATCCGCGACTGGCAATAGCTTGAAAAAGGCACCTGTTACACTTCCTAATATGTGATGCATTGGTTGGATGCTGAAATGCGCTGTATACGCTGTATGCGATGCGTGACGAGACTGGGACTAGGTAAGGACTGACCACGCATGCGATGTGAAGAAAACACACGCACCCCCTCTCCCCCCCTCTCCCACATGGCAACACGTTCTTCAGTACGCAAACTATCATATTTCCGCAGTTTGCAATAGGACTTGAGATCTAATTTTTGTATCCATCGTATTGACGAGTGAATAATCTTTCCCCTGAGAGTCTCGTATCTGAATCTTAACAAAAGAGAAGGAGGCAGAACTAGATGCTATGTAAGGAAAGCTCTCGAAGGGAATGAAAACGAGCATCAGAGATAAATAACCTCAGTGGGAAGAGTACGAGCCCTAACAATTGGCAGAAGAAATAGACGTAGCAGGATAGGGAGCTCAGTTGACTTAGTTTCCTACTCTAGGAGAGTAGTTTTGACACACCTGTGAGCTCCTTACCATATATCACTAGCCTAAACCTAGGGCCGGCATGAGACGCAAATTGATGAACACCTCATTTCTGTATTAACGGATTAAGAGCGCCGCTGTGACCTCCAACGAGACCTCCTTTCTTCCTTAACAATAAAGAGAACGAGAAGAACTACTCCGGAGGAGAAGACCACGGCGTTCAACGTGACCCGACCCCGCCGAGAAGTGACCCAAGTGATAGATACATGCACGCGCAGCCCAGGAAACCATCCATTACAGGAAAAGACCCCTTCCCTTCCGCCATCAGCTTCCGAACCCGTCGTGCTCATAGCACCACTCACATCCCGGATCCGTCTCGCAGTTAAAATTTCTAGGGGAAGAAGGTAGTTAGGATTGATGATTCCGTAAAGAAAAGAAAACAAAAAGGGGGGGAGTGCAACAAAGAAGAAGAACGGCGGGATTTCGCAGGGTATAATTGGAAAAGAAAAAAGACAGAGTGACATAGATGAAGATAATCCTTTAGGAAAAGAGACTGTATGCCTCCCCCTTTTTTCTACTTGTGAACTTAGGAGTATGTGAAAACCCTAGGCACAAAGCATAAATGCAAGTCCACACACACACACATACACACATATATATGCGTACATAAGAGAACAATGGTAGACAGAAGAGCAGGGGGTTTCAGGGAGTGAAAAGTAACATTAAGGGGAAGAGAAAAAGTAAGAGTAAGGGGAAGTGGGCAAAGGAAAAGAAAAACTCACCCATTGCAGTTCGTACAGTACTGTTTAAGCGCGTTGCAGTCGGGCGTGCTCTGTGCCGTTGGGGGGATAATAGACGAAGAGGACGACGACGACAAAGGAGTTGGTTCCGGCGTCGGCGCCGCAGCCACGGAGGCTACGCCTAGGGCGAGGACGACGAAGAAGAAGGTGTTTGAGTGCATTGTATGGGTTGCTTTTTTTTTCGTTCTTCTCCCAGGCCGGTATTCTATCCGAGGATGGGTAAGCTACCTAGGTGTAGATATCTAACCTATTACCCACTTCTGCTGCGTCGTCTCGGGTGTAAAGTAGGAGATAAAGGTGCGGGAGCTGAGCAAGTGGTAGGGGGGCCAGGGCAAAAAGCAAGTTATATAATATGCGTATGATCGGATGGGAGAATAATTGCCACGGGCGACTGAAGTGCTGTTGAGGGGGAGCAAGATCAAGATGAATAGTGTTTATCTGACGAGTTTGCGCTCGGTGGGCAGTAGACAGAGGTGGTATGTCGTAGGTGAGTGCGTCGCTGGGGCATTTATATAGACCAAATTCGGGTGATACAACGAAGAAGACGAAGCCGGTCATACACGACGATAAAGTTGAGTATACCTCTCTTTTTTTTCTCTCTCTCTTCTTCCACGACCAATGAGAATCTAATGTTATGGTTGCTATTGGGGAAAAACAATTTCCCTACTGTGTTTTTGGTTAGCTTCTCCTCTGAGTGTCGCCTAGGTTATGTTCTTTATACACACAGAATGCCTCGGCTCTGAGACACCATTCGCCCTCCCCCATTCCTTCTGGTCAGCCTTACGTTGGGGTTGGGGCCGATCTGTCGTCAGCCCTCGAGACGATAGCCCCGCTATCCGGTATCCATCCGTGTCCTCCGTCGAAGCGGGTACTACTTTCTGCAACCTGCAACGGGAAATAGAGGGGGAGAGAGCGCGCGAGGAGGGGTTAGGTCTGTCATCATACTACTGCTGCTTTCGTCTTCACTCGCATTCACTAAGGTCAGTATACTTAGTCGAAAGAGCGCCTCACCCGTTTTTCCTATCATCTCCTGTCCCTGCCCTCGGAAAGCTAGTCGGTAAAGGATGATCTTGAATGCACTAGAGTAGCCACGAGGCGTATTCGGTGCGTCATGAAGTCATTCGCCATGGTCTGCTCTTTGCCAGGTAAATAGTCAAGCACACGATACCGGGGGGTTGGGCTTGTTCGCCGTTACGAGAAGAGAGAGAGAGAGCAGGGACACGACGACGTCCGCTACAGGAAGTCCCCTGTGACCCCTAACCCCTCCTCTTCCTAAATCCTTCACGTGGGTTCCCCTTTGGTAAGTTATTGACTCGAATCTGTAGTACCAGAGTACAGAAAAGAAGAGAGAGAAGAATAAAATCCTGCGGCCACGGGCGTTCGTTCGGTGGCACAAACTAGCCTTCGTACGTACGTATACGTGAGCTCACCGATTCAGCTACAAAATGCGGTAGTTAATCGAGGGAGCTAGGTACACAGAGATGACGGCAAGGAAGCAACCTTGGCAGAAGCAAACGGGGAGTGAAGCTGCGAGGCTCTATCGTGGAGATCAAACAACCTTCCTTCGGCCGAGGCTGAAGGAGATACATCCTTGGTAGGTGTTTGTGTACGACCTAAACACAAGATGAGCCAGTCATTGATTCTAGGCCCGCTGGCCCGCGATGGTTGTACAATTTCCAACGCTCCTTGTACCCATTCTCATCGTGAGATCTCAGGAGTCATGAGATCCGGATTTCCAAAAGCAGTCATCTACCTGCGATTCGAGTAAGGGTGGGAATGCGTCATCGTCGTTCTCTTTACCGCCAGCGTTGTCGTGTCCGCGGAGAGCCTTCTACGAGTAACGTAACACGAGATATCGCATCTGCTCTCCGTCTCTCTTTGCTCTATCTGCTGAGGTTCGATATCACATGCAGTTAGCCTAACCTGCGGATCGGAAGGCGTGCCGTTGAACTATCTTCCTCTCTAGCGTCGAATAACTAACCTTGGAATACTAATAAGGGGAAAGAGAAGGGAAAAGGGCAAAAGGGGGCGAGACGGGACTTTTAGGCGGATGGGTATAAGGAAAGATGTCAAGGCATGCTAGGTATCAAAAGTTGTGTGTGGTGTGGAATATCAGGGAATGCAACGCATTACGTACTCCGTTGGAGAACAAATATCCATTCCCAGATACAAGGCGATTCATCCATCGCAGGGGTTGTAGTCCCAAGCCTCTCGCGCAACAGCAATGCGACGCGATTACCTAATTCCTTGCTGCTGTGCTTCGTGGCACTAGGTAGGCGTGTTAGGGAAGTAGTTGCGGTGTAAAAGCAAAAGATCGTAGGGCAATACAAGATAGGCTGTATTACCGAGATAGTCATTACGTAGAAGAATGTTATCTCGGATAGTTGTAGTTCTAGTTCTTTGCGCAACGGACACATTATTACCCCAGCCTAGTCTATACTTCGTGACTCATTATGGGAGGCAAGTCTGAGAAGAAGAGAAAAGGGGAGGTTGGCGAGGGACAATAAACCGAATCCAGCGAGGCGGGCTGGGTTATTCGAAGTATAGCTGCCTGCAAATCTGTTGATATCCATCGTTGTGTCACTTACACGCGGGGAATACGATATGAAATACCGATTTATCATTTTTTGTTCGTCCAGCATACCCACACACCTCCCCTTTCCCATATTTCTTTTTTCCATCCTCCAAAAGTAAGAGTTAGTGTGTAAGTGGTGGAGAGATCTCATCCATTACTGAGCCTTTCGCAGATGTAGTTTCGAAAGGGAAAACTAGGTAACCTAGACAGCTACTGAGATCTCGGGCGGTTAGTAAGAAGATGGCTCCAAGTTACACTGGTGCTTATAATGAAGCGTCTAGGTTAAAAAAACACCTTCTGTCATGTGAAGAAAGAAACAACGGTGGCTGATTTATCGTGTATTACTAGGAACGGTATGACGATAATAAATACAACCGTCATCGTGGCAGAATACTACTAAAATCCCACTACGATGGTAGCATAATTCTGGCTTCTATGATTCTTGCTTAGTTGGAAGAAGTTCGGGCGGCAGAGATGGATTTTACGTTTGCTTGTAACCCCCTCCCCTATCGAGTATACATATGCCGATAGCCAGCTATCGGGCCTACATACCTCAAGCCTATTACATTCCTCTATTGATATACCAGGCATACCTATAATTTGACCTATCTAGAATGTACTATCTAGATGATATTTCTGGTATATAGTAGCACGCCGTGGAGAGCGAACCACGTCAAGCTAAAGCAACTACATGCTTCGCAAACTTTCTTTCCTTCTAGAAACAGGCTTAGACATGAACCTTTTCATTTTTCATCTCGTGATGGATTTATGCTAGCTGGATGGCTGCATCGATGATTCGGTTCACCTGATTCTCAAAGTGCATCAATGACCTGCTTTTCAGATAATAGCCCGGTTACATTAAAACAACTACCTAAGATCTATATACCAGACGATTGTATAATCGAGTGTCTACTTAGTCTTCCGTCTCACACATCCATCCCATCAACATAGGGCAAGTTTCACAATCCGCCACTCTTGCACCCACCCCCTTTTCTTTCCTTCGAGAGCGAGACACACAGCAAAGAATCACTAACACTGATCGACTCTCTGCCTAGTCTAAACAAGCTGATTATAATATACGTGCGTGATACACGGTAGATGAGGGTTGAGGCGGGGGGACAATGCATGTACGTCGGTACCTATGTAAGGTCAGTTTGACATGCAACTACCTAACCTAGATCCATACGGACCTCTTTTCCCCTTCACCTGACACACTCAAACCTTTCTGTCTCTCTCGGGCTCTTCTATCTCGGACAGCCCTGCTGCTAGGCTGTTGCTAGGTATGTGATGTACGACGGTGTATTACCTATCTGTGCCCTAGAAGACACGCCGAACACAGCAACGGGGCAACCCATCCCTTACGTCCAGTGTCAAGTACTGGTAGGCCTGGTATAGGTTAAAACAGTAAAATACTAACAATAAACAGGTACACAGGTACCTCCTTCACCTACCTATCTACCTACCTACATTTGATATGTATGTAGCTACGTATTACCAAACGAAACAGAACGAAATCCTCTCAACCTCAAGCAGTCTATCGACTACACACAACCAAACCAGCGCCCAACCTGAAACTCAGTGGCGATGAGACATCGCCCTCCCACCCCTCCCCTTCCCCCTCACATACCTTACCTCCCAGCTCCCCAGTAAGCAAGCAAGCACATATAGAGCATTCTATTCTACTCCGCAACAAGACTCCCAAATACGAATATCTGAAACCGAAGGCCGGTATTGACTATTCCCTACCCCGCCAACCAACCCCCCCCAATCCGCAGAAGACCTTGCCCTCACTTTGCATCACAGCCCATTCCATCCACCAAATTTACGGCTCGCCATTGGAAGAAACAAGGTAAACCCGTGGGTTTCTCGCAGAACGATATAAGAAGGACAAAACATAGAAATAAGAAATATATGCTACCTACCTCTACCGCCAAATACCCACGCACGGGGTAAGTTGGGGGAAGTGGTTAAAAGCAGAGCAGATAAAAAGCATCCAGAAAAGGATTTTCCTCTCATCCACCCATTTCATCTACAGTCCCGAAGCCTACTAGGTTAGGAAACAGGTCAGAACTTAAGTACGTAACATATAATATACCAGGTAGAGTTACCTATCTAGGTATGTCTGGGCTCTTCGCACAGTAGGCAAGCCCCAGCATCCGCTCTAGAAACCCACATCAGCAGCAGCACCAAAACTTACCTACCTGCCTACCTACCTGCCTACCCATCTTTACACCCTCACAAGCATCTCCTCGTCCTCCTCTCCCTTGAATATCCCCCTACCCTCTACCCTCTACCCTCTACCCTCTACCCTCTACTCTCTTCTCTACCCTCTACCCCCTACCCTCTACCCTCTACTCTCCAGCCCCAAAAGCCTACCTAACCTACCTTCCCAACCAACCCAGACATATAAACAAATATATTAAACAAACCACCGACCCAACGACCCCTACTTTATTACACGATCCATATCAAATACCAACCTAGACAAAGCAGCAGCTTTCGCATTACCCCCCATTTCCGTACCTCCTTCTACATAGCTACCTAAGGTTAGGTAACTCAAAGCCGTGTATGCATGTGACTAAAAGCATCATCATCATCGACATCATAGTCCCTCATTCACATCCTCTTTTCCAACCCCACTTCTCCCCTCCCTCTCCCATCTATAATCTAAAAAAAATTCCATACACAAGTACTTTCAGTTATTACTTTCCACTCCGAGTCTTTTTTTCAGATCCAGTATCAGTATCATTTCATGTGTTATTCCCTTCTCCCTCTCTTCCCAAATCCTTATCCTCAAGTCAGGTTACTCTAGAATAGTCAAGAGGAAGAAGAAAAGGAGAAACGGGGAGAATAAATGAGGATGAAGAGAAAAATAATAGTACAAGTACAATGCCATTTATAGTATGATTAAAAAAAAAGAGAAGAAAAATGGCTTAAATATAACACATCGCTCTCTTTCTCACTCTCATGCTACTCTCGCCCTATCTCCTACATCGATATCACTCCCACCCTCCTTCTCCTTCCCCCTATTCCCTATCCCCTATCCTCCACCAAATCACAAAAAATCTCCTATAATACTTTTCCCCCCTTTCCCTACCCCTTCCCCCTTCTTCTTCTCTTCTTTTATTTTTTCTTTCGCTATATTCATACCATATAACCACCAGCACGCCACCAAGTTCCTCTCAGTAACAAATGCCTTTGTTATTGTTTTTTAAAAAAGGAAAAAAAGGCGAAAAGACCAGAAATAAATCCCTTATTTCTTTTAGAAGAAGAAAAAAACTCCCATGCACTCGTATCACTCATAATTAAACCGAACCAAAAAACAGAAATGAGATTATGAACAAGACAATGCCGTTTTACTTTCCGAGCCATGATGTACTCGTAGAGAGAAAGAAAAGAACCCCTAGCCATAGCCCTAACCCTAGCCGTACCAGTGTGAAAAGACAAAATACAACGCTCTTATGGACGATAGAAAAAAAAAAAAAAAGGGGGGGGGGGGTTATGAGAAGTACCTAGTAGGTACGTAGGTTTAGGTAAACGTGAAACAAAAACAGAAAACGCCGTCATAGTCCTTTTCGCACTTTTGAGACACCACCAAAACTAGATAACACATACACACACATAATATACTACCCTCCTCAACCCAGTAGGTGAGGTAAAACAGGTAAACCCCATAATAATCAGCCCAGTGTTTCCAGGTGTCCCCGATCCGAGAACAGCAGCAGCGGCCACTGCATCTGGGCTGTGGTCGTGACCGCCGCGTTGTTCATGCCCACGCCCATGCCCATGTCGGCCCCCGCCTGCGCGCCGTCGTTCACGTGGCCCGCAGACCTGGGGCCGGCAGCGGCAGCAGCAGCAGAACCCCCGAGGGACATGAGCGCGTTGGCGCTGTAGCGGTCCTGACTGTCGGCGATGGCTGCCGTCCAGTCCTGCCACGTATTCCCCGCCGATGTCTGCTGCCGCCACATCATGTCGGGCTGTGTTATCTGCGTGGCCTGCGCTGCGAACGTCGAGAGTGCGTTGTGATCTGCCGCTGGAACCTGGGCGTGGGCATGGGCGTGGGCTTGCGCGTGGGCTTGCGCTTGTGCTTGGGCTGCGGCGACCTGGCCCGCAGCTTGCGTGTACAGGAACGAGTTGTCTGCGTCATAGTGTATACCGCTAGAGGTGGGAGCTGGATTGCTGTTGTACGGGAGCGACGGAAACGTTGCCGAGTCCGGAGTAGTCTCAGAGTAGTAACTGTTGCGAGGCGCGGGGACGACGTGTGTCTTCGGGCCATTCACAATTTCCGGATCAGCATGGCTAGTGTTTGAGTTAGGTCCGGTGGGCATGTTCGTGTAAGGAGGCGTGTGTGGTGACTGTTTAAGCATGTCCTGCGAGATGTGTTGCTGTGACGGTGGCGGCGGTGGTACCACGGATGTGTTAGTCTTAGGAAATCGATCATGCTCAATCCACGCGATAGTCCGCTCGATGATCGAGCCCACCGCATCACGAAGACCCATGCCAGTACCTAGACACATGGTTAGCGGTAGTTGCGTTTGAGCATGACTATTTACAACAACGAACTTACCCATCATGTTTCCGCTCTCCGCCAGGACAGTTAACCATATGTCCATATCGCTACGGAGAGCTTGGACCTGGGCAGCAGTGGTCTCGTATCGTCTTTCCCAATGCGCGACCAGGTCCGAAAAAATCGCCGCTACATAAACGGCGAGGAAGTACCACGTCGTATCGAGTGACTTGAGTTTGTATATCTTGTGCACATTTTTGAGCATCGCCTTCGATGTCTCTTCACAGATCTTAGTGTTTGTGGATAATAGCTTAGGGTCATTTTCGATGGTGACCGAGGGGTGCCTGAGACATAGACGAAGCTCTAGAGCCATCCACTCCGCATAGAGAGCGAACATCTGATTCTCGTTCTCCGGTTTTTCAATGTCGCCCACTTTTAGCCCATCCGGCAGGTTGTCTTGCCAGATCTGAAGTTGCTCTTCAATCGCTTCAACAACCATCAGATACTTGTTAGGGTCCCTTCTTGCGCAGTAAATATTGGCGTACATTTCAAGAAACAGCGTAGATATCTTGAACCCTATCACGCCGATCTCGTAGGGACACTTCATCGACCTCGACGTATCAACCCCGTCTTTGGTCAGCAGCTCATCAGCTATTAGCTCGGGAAAATCCACATCGACCTCCTCTAATCTAATGGGCATTGGCTTTCCCATTCGACCGTTTAGAGTGACAGCGGTCGACAGGATGGTCCACCAGATCCGCTTGCGCAGCTCGTTCTCGAGGTTCGTCCCTTCGCCGGGCTTCTTCCAGGCGCGATGCAAGCCGAGCTCGACGGCCATAGCTAACGCGCCAGTAGCCATCAAGTTGCTGGGTTCAGGCTTAGGAAAGCGCATAGTATGCACACAAATCATCGTCAAAGCCTGAAGATCACTCAGGGTGCGCGAGGAAGTCAGATCAAACAGCTTGCTCGTAGCAAAATGGTAGTGTTTGTTGGATAGATCGTTCAAGCGAGCGCCCTGCTCGGGCTGCTCTTGATTTCGCACCCCATATTGGAGGTATATCGAAGCGAATGCCATATGAATCATGACCGTCTCAGCCACCGTCGGGGTGTAGTTGGGGATGTCGTATAGTGACACCAGCTCCAGCACTAGTCAGTATAATATCCGAAACACTAGGTATGCAAGGAAAGGGTCTGACTTACAGACTCCATAAACGTTGGCTTGTGGAGGATAGGATGAAAGGGGTGGATTATCAAGAAATACCATTCGGCATATGTGAAGGCATCGGTTCTAGGGGGCAGCTCAACATGGAGTGGCGGATTGACGTTGAAGCCGGACTGCAACAGCGCCTGTATAGACTTGTTATAGAGGGGGGACCGGACCTGGGTCCCGGGAGGAGGCTCGTCGACATCGGGGGCATCGAAGGAACGGATGTCTATGGTGCTGCCCAGAATGGACAGAGTTGTGCCCTTGATGGAGCTGAGCGGCGCCTGATCTGCACTAACACCCAGATGCGCATCTGCTGGTCGCGGCTCCACGATAGTATGCGAGATGTTGGCGATTGGCATCTTAGAGGGCCGATCCTTGACCCAGACCGAAGATCCAAGCTGGGTCCATTGCTCCTTGGCGGTTGGATCCTGTGTAGAGTTGGCGGTCGGGTCTGCGCCGGTGGTGTCAGGGGCGAAGCTGGCAGGAAAGGAGGTCGAGTGCCAGGGCTTGACGTCCACGCCATTGTGACGCAGGAGTTTCTCGAGCTCCCGTATGTGGTTGATCATGTCCGACTTCTCGCGCTCCAGCTCTTGCATGTAGCCTCGCCGTTCGGTTCGACCGGTAACTCGGTCGGTTACGTAGCACTCGAGGTTCTGGTTGATGCAGTGGGAGCAGCCCTCGGGCAGGGCGTCGCAGCGTATTTTGCGGACCTGGTAAGGTGTGTAAGTCAAGATATCAAGGACAGCTGGACAGACAGGCTGGTCAGATCTAGAGCTAGAGCTGGAGCTTGAAGCTGGAGCTGGAGCTGGGACACAGCGCGCGCGCGCGTGCGGCAGCACAGCACAGCACAGCACAGCACAGGGCACGATACAACACAACAATAACACACACACGTCCACACGCACCTTGCATCGGTCACAAGCCTGACCGGTCCTCGTGTAGGATTGCAGCTTGCTCTTGACGACATTGGAAAACTCATTAGGAGGCGGGCGTTCACGATCGAGACGGGGCAATTTGCATTTCCCAGAACCCGAGGCGTCGGAAGAGGGTTCGACTTCTGGCTCACCAGGCCGCTTGGGCGGACGGCCTGGAGGCATGGCAACGCGGAGGCTGTGAAGGCTGTGAGCGTTTCTGGGACGAGACGGTTGTTGGCGCACAATCGCCGGAGCTTGTTGGCTCGCGACGTACGAATTGCTGCTGCTGTTGTTGCTGCTACTGGTGGTGGTGTTGGTGGTGCTGGTGCTGGTGCTTTGCTTTAGACTGGAACTGGACTTGGATTTTAATGGGTGTCGCTTTGGGAAAATGGAGTTTGCCGAGAGGAACAAGGTCTTGGGATTCGATGGGTCCCAGTACCTACCTATACCTAGTACCTAGTACCTACATACACACCCACACACACACACAGGCACACACACACACACAAGGGGGGGGATGTAGGTAGGTAGGTATATGTAGGCAGGTAGGTAAGTAAGTATGTAGCTTCTAAAGTAAAGTTATCGTGGTTTAGTGGATCATCCTAGCATTGTATTCCGAAAAAAACCGTCCGACTTTTTGTAGTGGTCTGCAGTACACTAACCTTAGTGTAGTATGTAGGCACATGCATATGGGTAGGCAGGTACCTATGTAGGTACCTACATAGGCTATGTATGTACTACCTAACCTAACTGAGCACTAGGGTGAAAGGTAAATTGGTTAGTTAGGTAGGTTAGGTCGGCATACTATATTGATAGTATTCAGTAGTGATATAGCTTGAGGTTAGGTAATAGGTAGGCGATCCAATATCGAAAACCAAGTCGGTTAGGTTACAACATTGGATAACTACATCAGCCATCCATTGATTGATATAGGTTAGATATATGTGTTAGCGGCTATTTCCGTCTTCGATGGATGTTAGCCAGTTCGACCCAAGTTAAAATAAGAAACACACCTATAAATGTGACGAGGTATACAACCGAAGAAAAGAAGAAGAATAAAAGAGAGAATATAGAAAGAAGAGAAGAGGAAAAATAAGAAATACTAAATATTGGAAGAAGGGACTCGAGAGGCCTCAGAAACCAGAAACTAGAGATTGATGCCCCTAAAAATAATAACGGGTGTGTATTAATAAGTTGGAAATGAATCCGTCAGACAGATAAAACAATACATGTAAATACCATGTAGCCAAACAAACAATACCTATGTACTTACAATAACAAACATGGGAAGTTGGACTTTTGCATTCGATGCATGCAGTGTTGAGGCCTGTGCTATCAACATTACCTAAGAAGATAAAAAGGCAGATACTAGTACCTATATATATTATTGTCGGGTCACAAGTTTATAATAAGAACCAGGCTTAGGTGTGTTTCGTGAAACGAGAGATAATGAATTGATCTCATTATGATTCGATATTGAAGCGCGGGCTTGTGGTAGTTGGCATGTTAGTTGACCCGACACACACATTAACCATGTGAAAAAGAATCGAGGGAAGGAAAGGAAGAAAGAGAAAAAGAGAGAACCAAAAAAATTAATAGCTGAAAGGGGGAGGAGGGGGACTTGCCGCTGGGCATACCTACCTACATCAATACAACACAATAGGTACGGCCGGTCGGCGCAACAAGGCCTGCCCATGTTTAGAGAAAGGGGGACGGAAAAGGGTGCGAGACTGGGCTTGTCTTTTCCCTTTTCCTACTACAATACATAGAAAAGACACACACACACCCATGACAAGTCACATCACATTCGAACGCTCGGAAGATTTGTCACGTCACTAGGTATGGTCTGTGATATACGTTATAAAAGAACAGGTCGAATAGCCCCCGTTGCGCGTACTTAAGCGTGACTTGGCAACGAGTTTCGTCAACGTCCGCTTACCGTATCTACTTACACTTAGGTTAGGTAGGTTAGCTGGCGTGCGTCAGTAGGTCGGTTAAGTAATGTATAACAAGCCATTAAGCCTTGCAAAAACCCCCCTCAAGATGGGATGGACGGATTGAGTTTTCGTCGCGCGCGCCCATGTGGCCTGGGAAACTCCGTCAGATCCAGACTTGGTTCTTTTGTGGTTTTTCTACCCTGCGTGGCATCTTTTCCCAACAGCGCGGTTATGACCCGAAAGCCAAGATTGCATCTGTCTCCCTCCCCATAGGCATTATGACAAAAGAAAAATGCACGGGATTGACTAACTGTGTACATAAGCGGGTACATAGTCGTGACTTGAGATTTTCATGTGCATGCTGATCCCTAGCCGTCATGCGTATGCAGGTGTTCGAACGCCTATAGCGGGTAAGCTGGAAATAGAGAGAGGGACGATGATAATGCGAGTGGCCAATAGGTAGGGAGGGATTGCATCTTTCCGGAGACTTACCTAACCTTAGGTACTTACTTGTCCCGTACGTGTACATAAGCACGGAGTTTTGATTCCCTGGCATATGGGATAACAAAACCCCTTCCCCCTTCCCCCCCTCCTGAGTCCCCTATAGGTGTTCGGTACTATGCATCTGATATTCGGCGGCTCGAGCACCCTGTTTGCCCGGGTCTCTCTGCCGGGACAACAACCACGACCACAAAAGTCCCATCTCGGTTTGCTCATCGACGTGTAGGTTAGTTTCATTGTGCCGGCATGTCTGAGCTAGACATGTGCGTGGAGTGTGTGGGTGTGTGTGTATGTGTGTGTGCGAGTGTACTTAGGTATGCGTGTATGATTGATTGTATGTACGGATGCGTCTTGTTCTTCTGCTCGACTCACACCGGCCCCATGGTCCCAAGGGACTGGTTCGCGAACACCGGCTATCTACACCAATGGGAGAGGCATTCTCGGCGACAAGACGCAAACGACGCATGCCTCTCACGTCAGGCTGTGGTCTTTCTTGTCCGGCCGGGGCTTTCTTGAACGACTAGCACAGCAGGAAGCCGCAGAACCCTTGACCATGAAACAAACGTCTTGGCTGAGATCTGCTCGGTAACGGGGGATCTGAATAGGTATCGATAGTGTCCCGTCGCAGATTCATCCCGGATGGGTCCCGTCGGTGGTTTTGCTCATTTGGACCCTAGCGCTGACAGTACTTCGGCACTTCCAACCCATCCTCGACCTACCTAGGCACCTATGTAGCATGGGGTAGCCCTATAGCGAACCTGGAGTTTGACCTCGTTGTCGGTAGTGGCCATCGTAAGTAATGCAGTAAAATGCAGTAAATAGTACTTAGTAAATAGTCTATCAACAATGCTGATGGCCGTTATTTCCCCTGAGGATGAGGAGGGGGGAAATGAAAATATCGTATTCAAATATACCTGAATTTCGGGATATCACGTCTCATGATTGTCTGATCTAGAAACCCGGGTCGCCTTCAAACTGGATCTTTGGGCAGGCCTTACCGCTTTTCTTACGACTTCATCCTCGGAATGCGCGTGCACTTGCACGAATACCTAGACAGGTGGATAGGTAGGTATGTACCTAGATGTCAAACAATCCTGCTTTGCTCTGATTAAATATGAGGTAGGTTAGGAATGACTAGCAGGCGAGGTTATGTCTGGTATATCCATTCTAAGTGGTAGATGGGTATTGGAGATACTAAGTACTAAGGTTAGATAACAACCTTACTTAAATTTGATGCTTTTTTGATTAGTAGTAGCAGTAGGTAGTACCTACTACTAGGTAGTAGTTTGTCGCAAAGTTTTGTTTGCTTCTCAGCTCAGTTAACCTACCTACATACTTATGTACACCGGTTGCTGCAGCTGCTGACAGCTGCTGCACCACAGGTGACCCAATACCTAGGTAGACTCGCTTCTCTAGCGGGCATCTTTATCTTCTGTGTTACCCCTCCAAAAGTTTCAACAGAACGGGGGCACCCCTCGGTCAATCAACCCCACCCCACTATCAATACTTATGTACCCCACCATCGCAGACTCCCACTCACTCACTTAAAGGCTAGACAGGTCAACCAACAGCTCGGAACATCAAGACTATACATAACATCCAGCCTCGATAAGATATCCCCGATATCGTGTTCCTTCATTCCGCAGAGAGAACCCGGGGAGGTAGCCAGCCCACGATGGCAACAGAGCCGGATGCCACGCCGGCGGTATGCCTGGAGACCATCCAGCTAGAACACGTGCCCCCGACGCACTCTGTCAACGTCGCCGTCTTCAGGGATGTTGAGAACGCCGAGTTCCTGCAGCAGCAGTTGCTGAGCCGGAACTCTGAGTTTGAGTATGCTTTTATCGACGCGACAGCGGTATGTTCCTTTTTTTTCCCTCCTTCTCTACTCATCTCATAACGCAGTCTTTACATGATTGATATGAGTATATATATTGTTTAGGTACATAGTTCTTGCATGTGGCTACAACAACTATTAGTCGTACTATAAAAGTGAAGACCTACGGGACTCATATGTACTTATCTATATCCCCTGCGTATGGGGTCAGACATATACCAGCTACCACTTACTACAAACCTTAACATATTCATTCTCATCTGACGAGCCCCCCCCCCCCCTTCCCCCTTTACGAAGAAAAAGAAAAACCCCCAACCTAACCACCACCCCCATCAAAAACAGATTATATCCCGACTACAAGTCCTCGCCGCTATATACAAGGCCATCACGGTCCATCTGGGGGGCACCATGAAGACGCCCAACATCCACTCGGAGATCGTATGGTCTCTGAGTCCCAACAACAACGTCCGTATCCCCCTTTCCACCTTTTCCCTTTCCCTTTTCTCTTTTCCTTTTCCCTTTCCCCTTTCCCCTTTCCCCTTTCCCCTTTCCCCTTTCCCCTTTCCCCTTTCCCCTTTCCCCTTTCCCCTTTCCCCTTTCCCCTTTCCCCTTTCCCCTTTCCCCTTTCCCCTTTCCCCTTTCCCCTTTCCCCTTTCCCCTTTCCCCTTTCCCCCTTTTCCAACCACCCTCCCATTCTAACCTCCCCTCCCCCATCTTCCAGATCTCCGAAGCCTACCGCCGGTACGGCATAACCGCGTCAAGCAGACACATCATCGTCGTGAAGATCCTCCTCCTCCTCCCCGTCTCCCCCCCTACATCCCCATCCCCTTCCCTCACCCCCGCAGCCGTGCAGTCCCACCTCCAGGCGCACGTCCGCGGGCAGCCCTGCCCCTTCACCGACGACGTCCTCGCCTCCCTCACCGACTGGCCCAAGGTGCGCAAGTACTACAAGCTCAACGGCGTCGCGCACCTCGACGCGCTCAAGGGCAAGGACAAGGATAAGGACGAAGGGATGCGCCGGCGCGAGTCCGAGATGCTTGTCCTGGGGAGTATGGCGCTGAAGGGTCTGTGAGGAGACAAAGCGGGGGAGACGGGAAAAAGAAGAGAAATACTAGGAAAGAAAAGAAAAATGATATAGAACTGGTAGCTAACCCAGACAAGTGGTGAGCCAGGAAAGGAAGGCTACATGTAAAAAACAATAGAGGAAATAATAGGAGACAAAGACGAGATATTCCGATCGAATCTAACCTAACCTAGATGACCACGAATCGAATTAACAAAATATATATATCGATTATCATTATTACGTCCATGGATAGATACATTCATCTATGAATATATTCATAAATTACTGCCTACTAATTGAAAGTAGGTAGTGAATGTGGTATCTTGCTGATTAGGTACAAATCGGGGGAGGGAATAAACCAGAGCTATCTGCCAAATGCAACCATATGCTAGAACGAGTAGGGTAGGTAATTACAGTACTGCGCTAAACTCCCATACGCCATAGGGCTCAGCGAGAGCGGTAGTGAAGATGTTTAGGTTAGAAAATACCCCTCCATAGTTTGTATTCCTTAAAGAAAAAAAGAAGAGGATATCGACCGTAAAATCGTTCATCCATCCAAGAAATTTGCTCACGCCAGCCCCAAGCCAGCCAATGTCCGTCTCTTGAGTTCACTCCACGCCGCATCCCGCCCGCTTTTCGTCCGCGCGACCGCGTCGCGGTTCTCGTGCGCGCGGCGGAGCAGGTATTTCATGCAGTCCTTAGTTGAGCCCCATACGAGGTATTTATACGCCCTGGGGGCCTCGGTGGCTTTAGTGGCCACGAGACGGTTGTCCGGGGCTTTCGATGCCCACAGCAGCTCGCAGCTGACTTCGTCGGCCATGCCCTGTAGCTGCGCGATGCCGAGCTCGGTGTTTGCTGACTCGCCGCTGTCGCGGAGGGCGCGCGCCTTGCGCACCGATTCCATGTTATGGGACCCCAGAAGGATGCTGACTTGCGGGAAAGCGACGGCATCGCCTGGTTGTTTTAGGACCGCGCCCCATTGTCGCTTGATCAGACTTTCTGCGATGCCGTCGTATGCTGCGTCAGTGTCTGCCTTGGTGTCGTGGATGATGTGTCGTGGGTCGGACCCGAGATAAGCACCACGCACAAGCTTCACACCGAGGGTGAACCCATCTTTGGCGGCAATAGCGAGGTGGGAAGCAAGTGTTCCAGCTGCCGACTTCAGATAGGCTTGGTATGTGCCGTAGATAATGGCATGTCCAGGTATCGTATTGTACTTGCGTTGGTAGTGCATGGTCCAGTCATCAATACCGGCCTGGATGGCCATTTGTTCCGCATCAAATAGTAGGGGCACGTTCCTCTCGGCTGCCAGGTTGCAAATCTCGTCGATGGCATTCGCAAGGTACTTAGAAGGTGGGAGACGATTTTTGAGAGCATAAAGAGCCTGTCGACCGGCACCGCTGAATTTCAGAGCAACAAAATCGCCAGGTTGCGCCATTCGAACCGTCTCTAGCGTCCCGTTGGCCCAGGGAGTGATCTCGTTACGTATGCATTCCTCTGCCTCCGCACCCTCCTCACACCCAGATAAATCGCGTTCTTGCGATTTGTTAAGCACTACTTCCTTGGCGTAACCCAAAATCACACCAGTGAAGCCAATCTGCTTGAGTCCATCAACCGTACGACGAACTTCGACCGCATTCTCTCCGGCGCAAAACTGCGCGTAGAACGTCTTCTTCATGAACCAGCGTAATAGAGGGTTCTTATCAGGGTTGACTAAAGCGTTCTCGGAGTGTGCAAGCAGAGACATGATGGCTAGCGAAGGAGGAAGTAGTACCGGCGATGAAGATATGGTGGTAGTTGCGAGCGTCCGGACGATAGTGGGTAGAGGGAGAATGGAAAGGGGCGCAGAGATGGACTTGGCTCCTGGTGAAGGCTCGGTCGAAATCCCAATAGGAAGGCTTCCGATCGAGGGCGTAGCAGCTATGGGATAGGACTCGGTAGGAGGCGATGACCGATTAGAAGACCCATGTATCCTCCTCCTCGGTCCTGACTCCATGCTGAAATTGTGTGAAAACCCATTATAGCTTGTGGCATAAAGACCTGGCGATGGAGTCCGTGTCGCATTCAAACCAACGGGCAGAAGCCGTGGCCTACCAATAATGGGGGTCCTTATCATTCTCGTTAGTGTTTCGCTATTTCTCGAGGGTGGCGTAGGAATAGGATATGCTGTGGGTGATGCAGTAGGACAAGGCCGAGGGGAAATAGGAGTAGTTAATAAAGAGGAACAGAGAAAGACAGCGTTTGTTATTGGGCTGGTAGCATGTCAGTGCAGAGAGAATGGCGCAGAGGGTGTCCATACTTTAACTATCTTTCTCGACCTTAAGGTTCCAAATATATCGTCTCTTTATCTCCGAACATCGCAACTGGGGCAACGTCCGGTCTGGAGCCATGAGATGCGAGCTGGTCGCACCACGGCGCGGTTTGATGATGGCTTAGAGGGTAGACTCTCACCTTGGCAACAGCGCTATTCGAGCCACCCTGAATCGATGACTTCAGGGTTATGCTCCTATGCTCTTACACTAGGTGGTTTCTTATCGAAGGAATCACGTGGATTCAGAGAGAATGGAGAGAATGCCGCTGTTAGCCGTGAGAGCTACCAATGCGAGTTCGGAGGTGGAGGCAGGCATTGGCCAATCATGGATGACGCCGTGGCTTTCGACCTATGGATGACCGAAAATAGGAGGTCCAAGCTTTGGCTAGTGACCGGTGGTTGACTGCTCCGGCCTTGCGGCTTTCTTTTTCTCTTTCTCTATTATATCGTAATACCGTACCTAATGTCGGCCTAAAAGCTCGACAACTGGACTTCTTAAGCCGCACGCCAAACGAGAGTTGGGACTCGTGGGGAATACCTAGTGGGACCTTATCCTGTGTCCATGTAGCAATTCCATGGCCGCCAGGGAGTAGGTAGGGAGTCTCGAATTACCTAGACACATGGCTGCCCGTGGGCAGTCAGCCACTTAACCAACTATAACGTAATTATCCCCCAGTCGCTTCGCCTTGATCTGCGACATTCTGGTCTGAAGGCGGGGGAGTCGATACTCTGCTATTCCAAAAGCAAGGTCTCATGCAAAAAAATGCCTCCTACTTCCTAGCTATCAATGTCGTGATCGCCCCGATGATTCGTCGATGTTCGTTTTCGCGTTGCAACGGGGATTGCATTACGCAGCAGGCCGTGACAGAGAGGCGTAGCTAGAAGCTTCCCCCCCAATAGTCTACAAAGGATATGCGCCAATCAGCAGATGCTAGCATCGGCAATAGGTGCATATAGACATCTACCTAGCGGGTATGTCACTTATACCGCTCCATCCGGAACTTGGGTAGGCTTCCCAATGTGTTTCCGAATAAAGGTAATGTAGCCGACAGGACGGCCTTTGGCAAGGGAAACGACATCTTGTATGCCTCCATAGGCCAGGCCGAACAATAAGCCTTTCCTGGCCGTCCTGGCCGTTTCGGCGGCAGAGAATCGGTCTAGTCCGGGCGGACGGCCGCAGTTAGCGTCGATGAGTAAGAGCAAGAGGCGCGGCTAGAAAGGGTTCTACAAAGCATACTCCACAAGCTGAATCCACCGGCTATGGCTAGACTAGCCATCACGGTGCTGACGAAGTCCTTGGTCCCCCGATAGACGTCGAAAAGATTCTCGGCACAGAACATGGCGGTGCTTAGAACACTCAGCCTTGCGCCGACCTTGATGCCCTCTTTCAACCCGCCCAGTGCAAGATGGTAGTTCTTGCTCTTGTGATATAAGTACCAACCGGTGGTGGTGGTGGGAAGCTTATGGGCATGTTCGGCTCGGAAGCGCAGCCCTGCCATCTTGCTGCCGTGTGCCAGACCTAGTGTCATGCCAATACCGAAGGCAGTTGTAGCTGCGGCGGGAATGCGGAGGAGGGGTGGGATGGAGAGACGGGAATCCTTCCATAGCTGTGTGTAATCTTCACGGGTTAAGATCATCTCTGGTCTAGCTTTCTTATCGGGTTGAGACATCGTGACTAGGTTGGGCTCGAACTGTTGTCGGTAAACGTTTTCCCCGTTAATTTGCAGTCGCAAATACTACCTATTGCATGGCACGAGTTGAGATAGAGTGGGAGCGGGAGCTGGTTGTAGACCCGACGAGGTCGTTCGATGCTCGATGGTTTTGCCGTGCGGTCCGATATTTTTTTTTCAGTATGAGAAATGGATCATGTACGCCCTGTGATACTCGGCGTTAGTTGTATTCGATTTTGGTGTATTTGATGTACCTATGTAAGTAGTGTACAGTACTACCACTAACATAATCTCCGTATGTACACGGGCAGATTGGTCACACTACTTGGAGTACTGTACTTATATAGGGTACATACTACTTACTTACTACCTACACAGGTATTACCATGTGGATTATGATTGGACGGTACACTACCTAGGTTATGTAGAGCTTGGGCCACCCCAGGTACTTGGATATTCTCCAAAGAAAAGAGGGGGAAAATAATTTAGAACCTTTACCTAACCTAAACCACTTTACGCGTCTGCAATGTTGCACGTGCTTCCGCGTTTCCAATTCAATCTGAATGTTCCTAAATTGGAACTAACCTTGTTTCTTTGAGGGCCAAAGGTTTGGGTGTCTGCGCAGAAGTACGACTAGGTACGCAAGTCACCCGCCATCTTTGTATTGGCATTGATGTTCCTAGGCCTGGTTTCCATTACCTAAGCCAGTATAATAAGTACTTGACCAGACCTAAGCTTAACTATTTCATCTGCATTTAGCTTCCGCATTGATTAATACCACACCTTTTAGAAGAAAAGAATTAAACAAGAGTTACCTACAACATTTGAAGCTAGCCAAGATGGTAAGTACCTAACTCCATATCTGATATCATTTCCAACGCGCATATGCCTTCCTGTCCGTCCACCATCCTCCCTACCAGGTATGCCTTTCAAATATCAAGGCAAAAAGAAATGCATCGTGCCGGGGCAGGGATGAACACACCAAAAACCTCAGTCAAGCAACGACGGGACCTATATGATCTTCTTATTTTCTGTTACACAGCATAACTCATTCCATGCCCACGTCCACATCCATCGACGTCTAATTCTATTCTATCACTGAACTTTCGCCGATGCAAACGGGATCCTGGACCTTACCTTACCGTGCAATTAAGCGACTAACCGCTGGTCAGGTTCGACGAGAGAATATCCACGACATTGATTTGTCGATCCGCTTCAAGCATGGCAACCAAACCATATTCTTATTCGTCGACGCCCAGCAGCCCTTCAGCGAGATCCAGGAGGAACTGCTGGGGGTGCTCAGGGAACGATACCCCCAGGGACTGGCAACCCTATCTTCCCCTCAGAAGACTGAGCTTCCCGACGAGCCCTCGCGCATCGTATTTGCCGTACCCAAGGCACCTGCAGATCTCTCGCAAGGCTGGAAGCCCCTCAAGGTCCAGGAAGACGACACTCCGGCAAGCAAAAACCTCAAGGACAACTCGGTCGTTGCATTTGCCTTCAGACCCGAGGACGCGGACGAAGACGACGACGACGGAGGAATACGCTTCGATGTGGATTTCCCGAGCTGGGAGGACGAGTATGCCGAGGCGGAAGAACAATGAACATGCTTAGAGGGACAAGAAAGGAAAGGGGGGAGGGGGAAGGGATCGGTTCGATACCTGAGGATGGCCTGAAGAAATAGGGATGGCTCGAGTCCAATGTTAAGAATGATAGACTCGTACCACACGATCAGTTAGATAGAAGTGCCTCCGCCTGGATCATGCATTCCCTCGGGGGGGGGGGGGGGGGGGAAATGATTTTATACCATGTTGGCAATATAGACGGATACGTGCGAATTCGATCATAAGACATATTCGCCCGATTTTGCCATCATCTCCATTGCATACCTACAATTACATACGTGCGGGTGATTTGAGATGAGGAAGTCGATGTCGGTTAGTTGGCGATTCCAGAATTAGAACCAGCTTGGGTTCGTTGGTTGATCATTTATAGTGTAAATGCATCAAAATCATGTCGGTCCCATCATCGGTCAGTTCCAGTTTATACCGGAGTTAGGGTAGTCTGTAGATTTGAATCTCGCTTTCGCTTTGGGTGGGGGGTGGGTTATTAGGTACTTACTTAGAAGTATCAGGTTTAGCCTCCAGCGGATGAAACTGGAAGAAAGTTGGAAGTCTTACGGGTGGTTGCAGCGGGTTGACGTCGTACGGTGTCTATGTACGATGATGGGTGGGGTGCGATGGATTGGCTAGGCGCGCTGTAATCTCCGTGCGCCGACGGTTCTTTTTTTGTTACCACCAGGGGTTGGTTGGTTTGGTTTGGTTATCTCAGTCTATCATCGATCGGAGCCCCTATTTTTTTATTTCTACCATACACTATCTACTTGACTTGACTTGACACGACACGACACGACACGAACGAACACTGTACATTACATACTTACAATACCAGACACACACATCAATGGTGCTTCCAATTCAAACACCTTCTCAAGCAAAGTTCTCTCTCTCTCTTTCTTCTCACTAAATGTTATTTCCTGTTTTCCTCCTTCATTGCTTTCTTTTCTTGGCATAGGTAGTATCGTCAAGGTCTCTCTCCCCCGGCCCTATGCCGTCGTCTACTACATGTCCCCTTCACTTCTTTCGCTGCGCAATGCTCTGCGAGTCCTCGTTCCCCTCGCGGTAGCTTCTACCTTGTACCTATACCTCTATCCCGTCTTTTTAGGCTGCGCGTTCCCCCTCCCGCAGAAGACGAACCCGAACCACAACCATAGCGAGGATGCGCATGCGGATGCGAACATCGTTGCACCCTTCCGCCTGCTGGCCCTCGGCGATCCGCAGCTCGAAGGCGATACGTCCATCATAAATTACAATCGCCCATCGTTCCCACACCTGACCAAGCTCATTGGGCACCTCTCCTTCAAAACCAAGCACCCGTCGCTGCGGAAACGCTTGCAGCAGGCCTCCCACGACCTCGTAGATTTCTGTTTCGATGACATCCCCAACACGGCCGAGTCGGTACGTAAGCGCATCGATCTATTCGGCAACGACTTCTACCTCGCCCACATCTACCGCACCCTGCGGTGGTGGGCCAAGCCCACCCATGTGACCGTTCTCGGGGATCTGCTGGGAAGCCAATGGATCAGGAATCCCGAGTTTGAGAGGAGGAGCTGGCGGTTCTGGAACCGTGCATTTAGAGGTGGCGAGCGTGTGCCCGACGAAGTGGCCGCATACCCTTCCGACGAATACGACCTTGCTGGCTTGCTTGGTACGCACGGTACCGACGCTGAGGTGTGGGAGCGACGAGTAATCAATGTGGCCGGCAACCACGATATTGGATATGCGGGCGACCTGACAGCCGAGCGCCTCGAGCGCTTCGAGCGTGTGTTCGGGAAGGCCGCCTACGAGCTGCGCTTCGAGCTGCCCATCACCGATCCAGCCGCCAATGCCACCATATTCGACCCTGACACGAACCCAGACTCGGCCCGCTTGGTCCCCGAGCTGCGCATTGTCAACATAAATAACATGAACCTCGACACCCCTGCTGTCGATCAGGGTCTCCAGGATAACACCTACACTTTCATCAATGATGTAATCACTACGTCGTCCGCCGTCGAGTACCAGGGACACTTCACCCTAGTACTTACCCACATCCCATTGTACAAGCCCGAAGGCGTTTGTGTCGATGCCCCCTTCTTCAGTTTTCATTCGGGTGGCGGGGTGAAGGAGCAAAACCAGCTGTCTGCCGATGCCTCCCGCGGCTTTCTGGAGGGTATTTTCGGACTCAGCGGCGATCCCAATGCGCCTGGTGGTGGCAGAGGGAGAGTGGGCGTTATATTAAATGGTCACGACCACGAAGGGTGCGATACGTACCACTTCATCAACCAGACACAGGAGGGTGATGACCGTCAATGGCAGGTTACTCGCTGGGAATCAGCCCAGAATGACCATCTACCCGGACAGCCAGGCTTGCCCGGGCTACGAGAGATTACAGTACGAAGCATGATGGGTGGGTTCGGTGGATATGCCGGGCTTCTAAGTGTGTGGTTCGATCAGGAGTCCTGGGAATGGCAGTTCGAGTTCGACATGTGCGCTCTGGGTACGCAATACATCTGGTGGGCGATTCACTTCCTCGACCTCATCGTACTCGTCGTGTTCGTGGTGCACAGCATATCAGAAGCCATACGGCCCAAGGCCGGGCTAACTGTGAAGAAAAAACAACAACAGCTGCCGGTGCTTAAGAAGGAACTGAATGGGTCGGTGATGCACGCAGGTAACGGAGAAGTGAAAACGACGATATAGACGACAACTCTTCCCTTGGTCGAAGAGGTTATTTATGCATTGGATAAGCACGATAGAGAAGGCGAAGGCTCATGAATCACGAACAACAACCCTCCGTTTTGTATAAGTAGATAAATAAACCGGAAATCTTGTATAAGAAATAAGTACCTATCATTATTTGAGATCGAATCGTGAAAATGTCAGGAGGTCTGTTACGTGAGAGTTACATGAGAAGCGTATCGTACTAATCTGGTACAAATACCTCGTTGTGCCTTCTTCCCTGCGCCACCCTATAGCTGAAAGTCCAACACAACAACATCAATCTTCCTCTCCTCCTTCTGCCCATCTGAGCCGGAGCCGCTCGCGTACGCGCGCGTGAAAACGGACAGCACACCGTCGTAGTCCAGCCTCGTCCGGTCGACGAGCGGCTCCGTCGGCGGGTACCCCTGCCCCTTCCACACGAGCTCGTAGTCGGCGTAACCTCCCGCCTGCGTGGCCCGCAGTATAGACAGCGTCGGCGAGACCGGGTCCGGCAGGATCAGGTACAGCGCGTCGGTCGCCCGGCTCACGGCCAGCTGGCCCCGCTTGCCCCCTAGGACCCCGTTGACTCCTGGCAGGGGATGCTGGGTCCAATGGCCTGAGTGGGGGGGGGGGGGGGGAAGGGGGTGTTAGCTTGGATTGAGGGGTGGGTGTGGGTGTGGTGGGAGAAGGGGAAAGAAAGGGGGAGAAATAGGTAGGTAAAGGGGGAAAGGGGGAAGGTTTGAGAACACGCACCGTCAGGAGACCGATAATAGTGCTTCCAGCGCTGCTCGCCGCCCACGCAGTCGCGGTTGAGCACGTGCACGCCGCCCGCGCGGTCGACCGCCTGGGCCTCCTGGTTGGTCAGGCCGGAGCCCTTGGGGATGGCGAAGGCGACGATGCCGGGGGCGCCGGGGACGATGGGGCGGGCGGCATCGAGGTCGCCGACGAGGTCACCGGCGCCATTGCGCCAGGTGCGGCCCCCGTCGCCCGACCACGCGAAGCAGATGTCGTGGTTGTTGGCCGCCGAGTTGGGCCCGGCCTGCTGCTTGTGCTGCGCGTCGCCCGGGTCGTCCCACCCCCGGTACCACACGAACCCCCGCCACACCCACGTCGCGTACAGAGTACCGCCGCCGCCCCCCGCGTCCAGCCCGTGCACGTACGCGTTGCACCACTCCCCCCGGATGAAGACCCCCGGCGGCGGCGGCCCGTACGCCGACGCGGACCCCCGGTACACGGCGAGGTGGTCGTCGCCGAGCCCCGCCTTGCCCGTCCGGAACGAGAACACCAGGTCCCCCCCCAGCGCGACGAACCGCGGGTACGTTATGGGCTCCAGCTGTGGTGACTCTGCGAGGCCTGGCAGGTGCGCGAGCGTCGCCGTGAAGAGCGAGGGCGTCCAGGGGAAGGCGGACGGCGTCGTGGCGACGCCGGGGAGGGAGTGGCGGTAGTGGAGCCTATGTAATCGGGGTGGGGATTGGTGAGAATAGGAGATGAAACACTGGGAAAGGGGGGGGGGGGGGGGGGGGGTTTGTACGCGTACCTATCGCAGTGGTGGTCGTAGGAGAGGTGGATGGTTCCATCGCCGGGGCAAACTCCGAGCTTTTGTTCTCAAAGGTCGTGAGGCTCAGCAATCTAGGCCCCCGTGATGTAGGCATACATATATACACATAATACTGGCATGATTTGTGCTTTATTACCTGGACTGTGTTATGACCGTCATCCGTCGTCTGCGGATAGTCGTCGAATACCAGCGTCTCCCAGCTCCCGTGCGGCAGCTCCCTGCGCGACAGATGCACGTACAGCGGCTCGGGCTCGGCGCTGCCCGGCAGGGAGCTGTAGAAGCAGCTGTACTGCCAGCCGTTGCATGATTGGATGGCGTCCTGCTGGAAGGCGTACCCGTTGATGGCACATTTCCGGTGCACCGGGTCCGGCCCCAGGACCGATACGGACGGGTCTGCAAGCATGGGGTTACGGGGCATGAGGTTGCGGAAGAACCCAGTTGTCTTTTGTCACACGAATCGAACGGGAACAAGACTCGGGGGATGTTGGTTAACTTTAGACTGTTACATGCAAGCTGGATCGTACAACCAAGATTTATATCTCCCTATGTAATATGTCTTGAGCAAACGGCGCATCCCCCCTCTAGCCATATCATTGTCCCGAACGTAGGTAGTTCGTGGGTGACAAGACGTTACGGTCATATTTGTTTCAAGCGCATATAATGTGGTAGCATCGTGCTATTATCCACCTGGGTCACTTACAATGCTCGGCTTGAAAGCAGGGCCGAGCTGGAGAGATAGTTATCTACATACCTACGTCGATATCTCTACATCGATCCTCGGCTCCACAGGCGCGGTAACATTGGTAACTGCAACATACACGCATGATACGTAATCCACATCAGGCAGCTGAAGAATGCCGCGCAGAAGGTTTCCCTGATATTTTCCATGTTTTCTATCGTTTCGTCGCCACTTGACTGTCAAAAGACAGACTTGGATGAGCAACACTAGGTACCTAGGCTAGATACAATATTGCCTTGGAAAAGCGGAAATTGTTTCGACGACGATCCCACAAGCCGGTTCGTTCTGGCTCCACCCCCGCATTGAGCCTAAAGAGAGGATGATATCCCCAGTCGATGCCTCCCTGTCAACAGGGGCTGACGCCCTTTGGTTGGTTGGTCGGGGTATCTTAAACGACACGAGCCAAGAACTCCCCGGCACTCCCGCCTTGCATTCGGCCCTAAGTCTTGTCCTGAGGTAGTAAGGCAGTTCGCCAACGTAACCTGGTTGTTGAGCCTGATGCTTATCCGGACAGCTACCTAGTAGGTGCCTCATATCGTACGACAACCCTCACGAGCGCTCAGGCGCGGGTGAACAATGTTCCCGTATCTCTGCTCTGGAAGAGAGGTGAAGAAGTAGGTTAGGTAGGTACGTACGTAGGCATTAACACTCATCTTTGAGAACAAGCTTTCCAAAAAGTTCCGGCGAACTTGCGGCCAGCTAGTATGCGTAGAAGACTCGAATCCCAGAGAACAAGGGACAGAGCTAAGCTCAGCTGAGCTAAACTAGAGATGAATTCTTTCATATCTTGGGGTAATGACTAGCGTCGAGATCCATTTGGCTTGGCCGCCCATGGGGTAGCGAGGGTGAAGAAAACAGAGGGCTGGGGTCCGTATACTATGGCCAATATTATTGCCTCCCCCCTCCTCAAAGTTGCTGGCCCTCGTAAAAACCCCCCAAAAAGAAAAAAGAAACCCTTGCGTAGGACAATTCTGCTTGGTGGAAAATAGCTCGGCACATCCTTTTCCACCCATCACGGACCCTCTCCCCTCCCCGTTCCTACCCACCTCCCCCAACGTTCCAGTTCCTAGATCATCCCAGGTTCGCCAACTGCCATTGCTCGCCAGACCTAGGCTAGGCCAGGTAGGCCCGTAGGTAAGTGATGTGCCCATCGCGAGGAGGACCAGGCCTCGCGTAGGCCGCAAGCTCCCGCGCCAATGAGATCACGGTGAAGTTTATTGCTGAGATGTTACCAAAACCTGTGAGGACCCTTAAAAGGGCAACCACCACCTCCACCTGTAAATCTGATGAAACCTGGTCCCGGCCATGCTGTCACTCTCGATATTCGTATTTTCCTGCTACTTTTTCAGTAGACTGAGAGGGGCGGAGCCCTACAATAATAATATTCTTCTTCAACATCGTCATCGCCGGGGGAAATACCAAAGGACAAAACTTGACGCTGAAGAGAGAGTCAGAGAGAGAAAGAGAGCGCTTGGGGAGGCCTTGCCCCCATCCCGTCCGCAATCATGACTTCCATACTGAAGAAGATCGTCAAAAATGACGCCATGTTGACAGACCCGAAGGAGATCTATGGCTGGAGAGTTTACCTGCTGGCATGCTCCGTAAGCCGGCGACCTCTCTTTATCTTTGCCCGTGGTATTCGTCGTTGTAAAAAAAAACTGACTGTTTATGGGGGAAAAAAGGCTTGCTTCGGCGCGATGTCGTTTGGGTGGGACAGCGGTGTGATCGGCGGTGTCATTAAACTGAAGCCCTTCATTGAGTATGTTCGATCACTAGCCAAAGATGAGAATGGTTCAGATATACTGATTCCCCCCTGCCGCCAACTACAGTGACTATGGTCTTGAAAGCGAGGACAGTGTAGCTTCGGCGAACCTTCAGGGCAATATTGTCTCCGTGCTGCAGGCTGGATGCTTCGTGGGCGCCCTCGCGGCTTACCCGATGACTGACGCTTGGGGACGGAAGTGGTGCTTGGTGGGCGCTGCTCTCTTCACACTCGTTGGCGTCATCATGCAAGCCGCCGCCTCTGGCCATCTCGAGCCTATGTATATAGGCCGGTTCGTTGCAGGTAAAGTCGTAAAATCCCCCCCCCCCCCTTTTCAGTTAGAGAAGGTTTCAGAATCTGACGAGGTGAGCTGTCAGGTCTTGGAGTTGGTGCCGCGAGTGTTATAAACCCCATTTACGTTACCGAAAACGCCCCGCGAGCCATCCGTGGTCTGCTCACTGGAATGTACCAGCTCTTCATCGTCACTGGTAGCTTGATCGCCTTCTGGTGCAATTACGCAGTCAGCCTACACATACAAGGGTCAAAACAGTATATCGTGCCGCTATCCGTCCAGGGCTTGCCGGCTCTTCTGCTGTTTGGCCTGATGTGTGTCTGCAATGAATCGCCGCGCTACCTGGCGCGCAAAGACCGGTGGGAGGAAGCCAAGGCCATCCTGATCAGGGTCCGAAACCTGCCGGAAAACCATCCGTATCTGCAGGAGGAGTTCCGCGAGATCGCCGAGCAGCTAGATTACGAGCGGCGCTTGATGGGAGACGCCACCTTCTGGACGCTCCAGAAAGAGATGTGGACCGTCCCGACGAACCGCAAGCGAGCCATCCTCAGCATCTCCCTCATGGTCTGGCAGCAGATGACCGGCACCAACGCCATCAACGTCTACGCGCCCACCATCTTCCAGAACCTCGGCATCAGAGGCACCCAGAACTCGCTCTTCAGCACCGGCGTCTACGGCATCGTCAAGGTGCTCGCGTGTGCCGCGTTCCTGCTGTTCATGGCCGATTCTCTCGGCCGCCGGCGGTCCCTGCTGGTCTCTTCCGTCGGCCAGTCGCTCTGCATGTTCTACATCGGCTTGTACGTCCGCATCGCGCCGCCCAAGACGGAAGGGCCGGTGCCGCCTGCCGGCTACGTCGCTCTGGTGTGCGTCTTCATCTTCGCCGCCTTCTTCCAGTTCGGCTGGGGCCCGGCCTGCTGGATCCTGGTGTCCGAGATCCCCACGGCGCGCCTGCGCCCGCTGAACGTCGCGCTCGGAGCGGCGACCCAGTGGCTGTTCAACTTCGTCGTTGCCAAGGCGGTGCCGACCATGCTGGCGACCTGCGGTTATGGGTAAGTGAATCAATTCCCTCTATTCCTCAGATGTTGCAAAACGATTGCGCTAAAACGGAAAATTCCTGCAGCACCTACTTGATATTCGGCAGTTTCGGCGTCATAATGTGGTTCTTTGTGTGGTTCTTCATCCCGGAGACCAAGGGTGAGTTGCTCTTCCCCCCCTTACTTCGCCCGGACTTTGCGCCACTGACATCCGAGCAGGTGTTTCTCTCGAACATATGGATAAGCTCTTCGGCATCACGGAGGAAGAAAAGATGGCGGTTACCGAGGGTAATAAGGGCGACCTCTCAAGGATTGAGATATCGGAAGACAGTGCCAATAAACGCGTCTGATGTAACTGGTTATGGGTTTTACTTTCATGTAGGATTTTCGTATACGTGCATTTTGTAGCAGCGTAGCCGGACGAGATGTCCTGGGTTGGTATGTTGATACCCGAATATATAAAGCAGAAGCTGTACAGTTCGCTTCTGAAATCATTTGTATCTCCTCTTGACGCGTTAGAAGTTGTAGCTTTATATACCGTGAGAATGTATCCGGATGTCAGTGAAACTACCTAATTACACTTTATGTCCCTTTCGAGTTATATGTATAAGACTTTGTTGCAAGAATATTGGATCTGGTATCTCAAGTATATGTATGAACATCGCTTGCCAAGCTATTGAATTGCCGTTGTGATACAAGACTATCCAACTATGGAAGCCATAAGATACCCGTCTTAAGTCACGCCTGGTACGTCCTGAGTACCTAGCGCCAGCGAGTGAGGGGTTCTGAAGAAAGTCCCTTGCAGCTTCACCGAGCCATGTTGACTCAATGTTGCTGAGAGCTTTCAATGTTAAGCATGGCGTGATTTCGAAACTCTATATCGCAATACTATACATCTATCAATTGACTCTCTATAATCATTTATAATAACGTGCGATAGATGACATGTGAAACTTATAAACACCAATCTATTGGCTGTCTGGTATCCTACGATTTCCAAATAATAACATACACTAAATTGAGATGATCTCCAGTACATTCAGTTCTTCGTAGTTTGCTGGTCGGTGATACATTTATCACCTTCAAGTCGACATATTCTTTACCTATGTAATCCACCTAGGTAATAAATCTTTATAGACCTATCGACGCACCCCTAACAGCATAAATGTAGCAAGAAGTAATCGCTTGATAGATGCTGAAACTTCATGTCATGTTTGTGATGAAGACTAGGTATGTCTCGTATCGCAAGTAAATAATGCTATTATTAATGACAGGAAGGCTTTTCTTATAGTGAACTCCACGGGACTCGTGTTTTTAGTAGAGATTGAAAGTCTATGATACGAGGGTGCTTTGCTTTTACTCTTGAGGAGTCTGTGTAAGAGAGCTTGGACCCAGAGGGACAAGAGCTTCCGGCTGACAAAGAGGTCTGTGTGGTTTAGGGCCGCAACGACACATGCCTGTGGTTACAACTCTCCGAGTAGTGACAATGACTTCTTTACACCCCCAAAAGAGGGTTTAAAGTGTGATATGGAGTCGGTAATGAATACTTTCGAAATTTAGGTAGATTTACCTAAGTCTAGTTACGCCATACTGGCCTTACGATGAGTCGGGCACTATCGGCGTGCTCTATTTCATAATTAGCAGCATTATGGCACTCCATTTCACATTATGGGTGTGATGAGATGTACTGACCATGATGGTCAAGCACAGCACATCCAGGTAATAGATAATATATGAGAAAGTGGCCATGTTGTAGGTGGATAGACCTGATTCTGTACACCAAATCAAATCTGAAGTTACTAATACAATGATACTTACTAGGCATTTTATCTACAATTATGTATTCTTAGGTATATTTCATTTTTGATCATGTAGACCCAGCTCGATGGAGAAATAATGAAACCGAAGCTTTGAAAAACATTCGTATCTTACATGTTGAGTTGAAAATTGTATCATGGCGGGAACTTTCTGTATATAGGTATACACTTTTGATATATATTTAAGGCAGCATGATGCTGCCAGCATCATAGCCGGATTCCTCAGTCCCCAAGTCAAAAGCCCGGCCTAATTTTACTGACACCTTGATATCCTATAGACTAGTACTTGGTCTACTAAAGGATCTTTCACATATATAAATACCATGTTGATGCTAGCAAGCACAAGCGATATCGCTTTTGCGATAAGATCAAAACTGATCAAAGACTTGGTGGAGTAACAGCACAGCTGATATTTCGGATGTTAAAGGTGCTTGCTCGCCTCTTAAATCCGATATGATACGTAAATTAGAGAATCCCCATGTTCGCAAATAATTTAATATTAAAATGAAATGGCGATTACGTATACGTTGGTATGCACCACAATAAATTTCGATTGCTCGGGCTCTCTGGAGTCTCCATATGGGGACGTTGATATACCTTGATATAACAGGCTTATTTCATTTATGCTTCATATATTTGTCTCTCCTCGGTACTCCCGTTTCAACATTCTTCAAACAATCCGCATCGGCATAAAATCACGATGCTCAAATGTGATATTCAAGTGCCAAGAAAATATATATGCTGTGCTATTACTATTGTACCAGACTTAGGTAAACCCGATGTTGCGGATTTCTCAAATGGACACGACGCGTATGCTGAATGTGATATGAGCGAGAAAAAAAAGGAAATCCAAATATATTGTAATGTTTTGAGATACCGATTGTCCATAGCGACATGTGCCGAACCCCAATTATGCGAGATTCATTACTAAACATGTTGTTGAGAAGCAGCCTCGTCCCTATCTAACATTAGCTACCCCATGACCAGTTTCCATCATTTTTGATATTCGCATACCTAGTTGAATCCATCCTAAAAATAAGTGACTTCATAATATTTCCACTTATAATCAAGTTTTACGTGTCATATCCAACAAATTGGGCGTGTTGCTGGCAAAGATGGTACTTGACAAGTTAGGCAGTGATTATTCCCCCCTCCTCTCCAACCCGGCTTCAGCCTCCAATGATGTTGGGGGCCTTTTCAGTATAAGAGTGTATATATTATTTCTCAACATAAAATTCATATTTGCCTTTCCAACTGTGACCTTACAACTCGAGGTAGGAGTTCCTTTGAATAAATGAACATGGGGTCCTTTGATTAGCAAAACTGTTATCTATCCACTTATACCAACCTCAAACTTGACGAGAAGACCTAGATTTCACCTTTCATGATGAAGTTTCTAGTTAGAACAAGACTGTCGATGTAGACTCTCTCTGTACAGAAGTACATACTTCGAGGAAAGGCTACAGTGCACTGACGTACTTAAAATCATCTGCCAGGGTCAACTTGCTGCTTAGTGAACGCACTTTGATTTCGTCACTTTCTACAAAATATTGTATACCTAAACCCATTACTTATGTCACTCCTATGAGTCCCGGTATCTTATTTTACTTCTGAGGCTTAGATACAGTGGTCATCTAAGGAAAACCCAGAATATCCCCTTTCCAAAAGGCTTACCCGTCCATCGTTTCTCCTCGGCTGTTAGCGTAAAATATCTTTTATAACCTGGCCGCCTTTGATACTATCACACTGAGTCGGCGTAAGAAAAGCCACCGCATCAGATCATCGTAAGCTAGATGACCAGAAGCCACATTGTATGCATGAAGTTGCTGGAGTCACCCGCATACATGCAAGCACGCCATTCAGCGCTCTTTGAGTGATATATCACATGAAACCGTACAAGTCGGCAGATAAAAACTACGCATAAAGACCGAGATCGTCGTCCATGTGCAGATGCGGGTCCATCGGTGTCCCAATAGACGACGCCCATACTAAAGGATCGTCCACTGGGCGCCTCGATGCTTGCTATCTCCTCGTTTTCCGTGAGTACCCTTCTGCCCTTTCGGCACTTAATATAATACACAAGCCATAATAGATGTGTCCTATACCCGATAGCGGCGTCTTGGACACCGTTAACACCCCCAGCAACGGCCCCATTTATCACGGCCTTAACTGCGGCCCGTTTAGGGGGGAGAGAGGGGATTAGTTACAGGTTCCGCCGAGACAATAATACACTTTCTACAGTTTACGACCAGGTTCGAAGTGGCTTACAAATAGTATTGGTTTCTCTTGTCATCAGCATACTATTCGTCGTGTA
The DNA here is from genome assembly GCA_022544895.1 of Biscogniauxia sp. FL1348. Taxonomy (NCBI): domain Eukaryota; kingdom Fungi; phylum Ascomycota; class Sordariomycetes; order Xylariales; family Xylariaceae; genus Biscogniauxia; species Biscogniauxia sp. FL1348. The sequence goes on from JAJNNV010000019.1 coordinate 326,180, forward strand.
CACGGCCAAGTGATGTCGACCCAAGTGGCCCTTCCAATCCTGCTAGGCCAGTAGGCTCGATGGAGAGCGTTGGCACAGACGGCCTTGATACTGCGGCCTATAATATGCAAGTATCATATGGAAAGCAACGATGATAAGAGACACTATATTTGGAAGGATGTAGAAAGCGGAGCTTCTCCGTTCGGGAGGTTCACCGAAGAACACCCAAGCTATAGGCAACTCTCCCTTATCTCCTTACGACTTTGACTCCCTGACAGAAGACAGACATGTAACCCAGCCATGAGACTCTAGATAAGCTTATGTAATAATATGTATAGTCTTCCACTAAGAAACCTGAGGTATGTCCATAGAGTCTCTTCCGGATGCTGAAACTCGGAAGAGACACCACCCCTCTAGGTTGCACTGCAGAAATGGAATTTTCAATAGAATGACTAGCCTGCATACACAAGATGGTTGCATTCTTCCTAACACATAAAGCGACCTGATCTACAGTTAGGCAGCGCCTAGTATGCGGAACCGAGCAGCTGATTTCCCCACCGGTGAAGCTGAGACTCTAAACCTAGTCCAGTTCCGACGCAGAGATTCGTATCGCGTCATAGAATCTGTCTATTCGCAAAAAGGGGACAAGGCTCTTGGAGGATCTTCCTTCGGCTATCAAGGTAAGGTTAGGAAGGAAAGTAGTTGCAGGGCTCTACCAGCCCTCTTCGAGTTGCTGACTACCTTGTTACATGCATCGGCTGGAATATCACGGACTAAGTAGCTCGGACCTCTTTGATACTATGACAGCATGTTCTATATCGGGAATTCACATGAGTTGCAATATTCAAGTTCAAGTAGTATCAAGGATCGCATGCTCTAATAATAACTTCCAGGTAAATTGAGATATATATAATATCGACTAGTTTATACCCCATGTTTAACAGTACTAGGTATATATGAGAACCTTGGGCTTGGTTATACTAGAAACATATAGTCCTAGCTTGTTTATCAACGAGGACGAAAGCCTTGTCCTTTCCAGGGGATGATCTTCGCAATATCTGAATATAGAAGGTGCGAGGGATATACTATTTTATCACATATTTGATTCTCTGCCTTTTAGACATCACTAGTTTGGAGAAACCCAGGCGTCTTTTCTATGATGGTCATCGTAAGCCCCGGTTATAGTGAATATTGATTCGTCCAAAAAGGAAATAAAGCCGTCCATGTACCGAGCCCCCGGCTAGGAAGAAATATTGCTTATAACCTCACTTATAGTCACACTTATAGTCACTATATACTCCATACAAGTCACGAGGACGAAAAAGAAGATACCTGGGATTTGAAAGCCTTGCTTGCATATTCTGGTGCAAGCTTTGATGGATTTCGGAGAGCAAGGCTCCTAAGAAACACCCTAGCTGTCGCTAATACTATTCTTTCAGATTACTGGATATCACGAGGGGAGTATATTTGATCCCCCGAGACTATTTAACACTACCCTTTCCGTTGCCCTCTATCTCTTAAGCGAACCGCTGGTCAGCCCAGCCTTTTCCGTACCAGATCATCAGAAAAAACAATGCCAAGGCGAATATCCATGATATTATGCCGGCCACTACATGATCCCAAAATATCTTAGTGGCGTCGGTCTTATTGTTGTTGTGAGGGAATGGGCAGTCTGGCACGGGAACATCGAGTATGCGGCACAATGGCTCCCATCCTTCGCTCACTTGGTACCAGAAGAGCTTCTCTGGTGGTACCACCTGACGCAGATGCTCCTCGTGTCTGCGAAGAGTGTCATGCTCGATCATCTCCTGGTCGTATCGCCACTTCATTATGTTGCGGAACCGTTCCCGCCATACCCCGTATATCTGACTCTTATGGAGCCACAAGACCACAAGGGGTAAGTACCACGTTGACATCATGCTGTTGATGTAGTCCATGCTCTTCCACCATGTCTCCTGGTCCCTGGTCGTCGCTATCACGATAGCATCCGGGAAGACCCGTAGTATTTCTGGGGTCAGAGTCGCAGCTGGACAGTCCATAGTCGCTACATATCCGTCCAGGATTTCGGAGAACATCCAATCTAGCTTCTTCTGGTCGGAAAATGATTGAACCCTTGGCGCTAGTTCCATGATCTGGAGCCAAGTCTTCATTTGCTCTACGGGGCCCCCAAGCGACTGGATGCCCGAATCATGAACGGGCCCCTTCAGAAGGATTGTGAGGGCTTCATTTAGGGTCTTCGTGCCCGTCCGCGACCTGGGGGGTTACGTCAGCCGGGCTCATAGTTCATGTAAAGAGAAATTATAATGACGATAATTTCAAGGGGTCGGTAGGGCCACTAATACTGTAATATATGGGACCCGACATCATAGGGCTAAGAAAAGCAACAATGGGCGCGATGGGAAGTTCACTTAGACTCACATGCCAGCTCCAATAACTCGGAACTTCGTTCCTGGCGGCCCTGGCAATGAGGGGCTTTGACCCATGGTGGCAAAAGCGATGAGCACTTGTTGATTGGTATCCGGAGAACCCTCACGAGACCTTCTCTGGTACTCGACGTCAAGCTGTGTCAGAGACCCTACTTTGGCTTATTGCCGGTCACGTCACCCATCCTGAGACGGCGTGGTATTGATGGTGATGACGCCCATTTTTATACCGCCCAACACTCTTTGGCGGCTCTCGTTCGTCATCGTGCCACAGCCCAGAGAATTCATCAAGCTGACACATGCTATTCCCTTCGAAACAACGACGCCTCCCTGATTGAGCAGTTTTAGCTGTTGAGCCTAAAAGCAACAGATGATACACCTCTCTTGGGAATATTACCGACATGTTCCACCGGGAAGAGAGTTTCGCTCTACCGGGATTTTCTCTTACGCATCCCGCCTGGTCTCCTACTCTATTGGGCACTGGGCAGGGGAATTAATGGCCTGTTTCGTTGGTGAGGGTTCCCCAACTTCCCCGGAGTCTCCACCATCTCTCTTGAACTCGCTCAGCCGGTAAAGGACGCCAAGCCGGTTGAAGACAATGCAGGAACGAAAAACACAAAAAAAGTCGTCCGTCAGAGGTTTAGGCCCTCGAGGACGCGTTATTAGACGCCGGCAAGGCCCAATATGTAATATCGATCATTGGTATAATTCCCGAGGGATCGTTGGATCGGCGTCAAATCTTGCAAAAACTGGGGAGTATCCGGACTCCGAATCCGCGTGATGTAATATTTGCGAGGCTCGAGCTATAAGCGAACTTGTTCCCGTATGCCCAATTACGAAATGCAACATGCTTTATCTTCATTACAACATTTCCGTGTGCTCGACGGGCAGCATGGGGTTATCTCCAATTATAACATCATCTAATTTCCCGTCGTAGCCGACGTTTCTAAGTTTGTCGCTCTCCAGGCCTCCCCAAACTGAGGTCATGTAATAATAATAGAGTTTGCTATTATTAGACAACAGTTGCCAGGGTGATTACAATCGTCGCATGTATGAGTCGATAGTATGTATTAAACCAAGGTGGTTCAAACCTGGTTGTGGGTGAGAAGAGTCTTTTGCACGGTGCCCGATGGACCCTGAAGCTGCTTAAACTCGTCAATACTCCGTAAGCCTATTTCCCGTAGCTCTGGTAAACTGGGCATCCTATTGGCCCTCATTTACCCTGTACCGGGGTAGTGATTATCCTCGATCGAAAAGTCGATAGTCCCTTACAGGATCGTTGCTGCATGTATATCTCTGGTATCTTTGGGAAACGCGTCCGGGTTGAGTCTCTTGTGGTAATCTGCTCGTGCGCAGAGGCATTAGGTCATTACGCGTCGGGGGTGTAAAGTGCTCGCGTCGTCGTCTTGGCTAATTCGAGTGAAGCTCTTGATATCTATCTGCATCTAGGTACGGTAGATCTTCAGCAAACTGTGAAGAGGGGTGGGCTTGCTTGGTCTGCCTCCAGCCGCAATTAACTGTTGAATGCGAGCCCAATTAAAACAGAAAAAAAGTCTATACCCACTTACATGAAATTTCCCCCCAAACAGGAAACTCAACGAAAACAATAGTGGGTTGTTTACTTTACCTCACTTGATGAGAGACTGACTGATGTCAGTTAATAAGAGTCATCACATATTTGGTGGTTATCTAGTTGTACTATCTCTTTGGTCTGGTGTTAACGAATAAGATGTTATACTGTGGCGTGATTATAAGTGGACTAGAGTGTGCGGGATGCGTAGGTATGTAGTGTATCAAGACTGAAGTTGTTACTATATTAAGATATGTGCTAGAAATGGAGAAATGGGCAAAATTACAAAGGAAAGAGAAAAGTCAAGCAAAGTACTATGATTACCTAGGGAGTATCCAGAGTATATCGAGAAATTTTCAAGGGCACGCAACGACGCGCGCGCGCACAGGGTTGGGCCAGGGAGATTAAATATACGACAAAGTGGTGGATGAAGAGTTGCCACGGACGAATAAGACAACAGCCTTAAAGTAACCTCCACCAAAAGGAGGGACCAGCTTAGCATCAGGTCTAATGCAACTAAAAATGCTTAACTTAGTACCCCTGGTTGTCCTGGTTAGAAAGAGGCAAGGACTGGTGGAGAGCGGGAGGATGACTATGTAACATGTAATGTACCTAGTGTAGTGTGTAGACCAAACTCCGTCCGATGGGATACGATCAGCTTTTCTAGCGGGGTCTCCTATCGTGAGTCTCCTCTTCTGGTACCTGGTCTTTGCCTTATCTTCTCTTTTCGGCCTATTCCCCCCCCCCTCTCCCCCCCCATTTTCTCTTCCCTCACTGCCTACATGAAGCGGGCGGTTAGTTACCAATCAGGGTTGAATGAGCGTTTCCACACTGGAGGTTGCCCGCGGGGGCCTTGTTCCTATAACGCGAGACGACACGAAGTCTCTGCTCCATGATCAACGGCCAAGGAATGGGCAAACCGCTGCTCCTCATGATCCCGCCCCGCTCCCCTCTCGACAACGCGTCATGATACGATATCGGCCGAAAAGGACCTTGGCTGCATCTTCCTCGCAATAGTCTAGTGGGCCGATGCCGAGCGAGCCGACTGGGACGTCCTGTGGGTGCGGTCCACGAGAGAAACGTGGTCGTACGCCTCGATTCGGAGCGAAATATCCCCCCCCAGCCCGTGTCAGCCCGCGGGCCAAAAGATCAACCATCCCTTCCCAGGCGGACTGCTTCGTCATTCGTCCGCTGCCCGTGGGATCACCCTCTTCACGAAAACTCGGGTAGGCAGGTGGTGTGTCCGGTGGGCCTCATCAGGTGGCAGGCCATCACGAAACTATTGGTTTTTGCATTAGGGCAGCAAGGCCAAAGGGGGGGTAACCCGCCAGGAACCCGCACTGAGGGTCTCGTCTGCCGAACAAATGTCTGCCCCCCCTCCTCCAGGACTAGGGAGGCGGCGATCTTCGTCTCACTTTTATTTTTGACTTCACGACCATAAAAATTCCCGTCCCGGACCGTAGCTTTTTTCAAAATTCATCAACCAAACTCCTACATACACCACCATCTCTTAATACCTAGTCTAATCTTTATTAGTCTCTACCAGCCCGACCTGTAAGTCTTTTTTTCCCCTCGTTCTGTGAACATCTCCCAACCCTGGAAGAGAAACCGTGTGACCTAACTCGATCAGAATAGGGCACTTCCACTCGCTTTTTTATCTTTTCTTATTTATTCCAGACGCCATCCAACTTTCGACAGTATGCATATGCACAAGTGCTGCAACTGTGGAACAGAGTACACGTCAGGCAGTTGCTGGTACTGCCATCCTCAACACAAGACCCAGACGGCCCATCTCGCCGCGAAGAGGTGGCTCAGCAACATGCGCGTGCTATAAGCGACTCGACGCTCCTATACGACCGGGCCGGTCTGATGCTTCAAACGTCCTTCGAGGTCGACCCTCGTCGGCTCACGACACTCGCTCAAAGATTTCTATACCTCTTAGAATCATAATACGATCACCCTGCCGTATAGACTGCTGTCGATTCCCTATTGCATCCGCTGGCGAACCTGGAGAACGCTTCGAGCAGAGAAAGGTGGACGACAAAAAACCGACAACAAACATCAATATCAACCACAACAAATCACATTCCGACATCGAGAATGCATACGGTCCTATGCAGCACATTCATCTGCTAAGATCCCACCTTCGTTAGCCACTGATCATTTGTTCTTGGGGCGTTCAAAAAAATACCACATATACCAGGTTTGGGCTACTGTTATGAATGACGATTGGTACATCAGGGAAACAACGGCACTATTTCTCACATGCTTATGTGGCGTTCGGGAAAGGGGGGGGAACACTTTTTGGCATAATTGTAATAATACCATATTAGATGGAAGGGGGGGATCCCAGCACTGGAACAAAAAAAAAGATTCAAAAAAAAAAAAGCCATTCAACAACGGATACGGGGAGGAGGAGGAGATTTGGTATGATCTATGAGACCGCACAAAAGGCGGCTGTCATGTGGAATGGCCGGCGCATTTTGTTTAGCTAGTTATTATGCCCGGGAAAGATCCATTCATTTTAGTGTAAAATGTTAATTCTATAGTTATATACCCCATCAATGAGATTGTTATTAGGTATCTCATACAGCAAATTCATATCATTATCAGAAATCGTGTCATTGTTACTGCATTTTTGGGTGCGGCCGAAGTTATCATGATAATCGTCGTATCTCCCATAGACATACTGACTGAGGGATACGGAACTACTATGGGGAAAAGGCCGAGATTGTGTCTTAATGAGAAATCAGGCTGCTCGACAGTGATAACTCCCATCCTACAAGCAGGTGAAACAATATTGAGCATATGTCTCTGTGTGGCGATCGTAAAGAGGGGTGAAAGCCTCATGGAGGAATTTACAATACCCATGAAACTAAAAAATGCTTGTCACTATATATACCTACGATACTTGATTTTTTTCCCCTCAACAGAGTCACATCCAGACTAATCGATAGATCCGAGCTAGTTGATTGGCCCCGGGTTTTGGCGTCGTGTCTGTTCTTCCGTCTTCTAATAATAATGTATTCCTGGGGGAAAGGCGGAGGGTCCCTAATTTCGGCAAGGAGTCCGCTCAGGGGGTGCGTGTAAAAAACATCACACACCAGTATAGTTACCTACTAGTTTCAGCTTAGATATCAACGTTGATATAAGGTTAAATATAGTCCCACCCGTGCGGACTCGAGATAACAAGACTAGGCATGGGTGGTTGACGGGCATGGATGAGGTGCCGTTAATGTAAGTACTGACCTTCCGGATTTGAAACGTTGTATATAATTGCGTTGCTCCCCGTTTCGTAGCGGCTTGCTATTCGTTTTCCCAAAACATTCTTCCGTGTGGTGTTGCTGTCAGTCAGTGACGCTCCTTGCATGACGCTGATGCATATGTAGAGCTTAGATGTCCAAATTCCCATTCGCCATCAGGGTCTTCCAATCATCTGCCAGTTAAAAAGATAAGCATATGCAGAGCCACTACGAGAATCATCACCACTAGCCTCATCAGACAGCTATCTTGGTCTCCTCAGTATCCATCCACACTGGCCATTCACCTTTGCAGATGGCCCAGCATTGCATACCCGTCACAACATGTAGCTTATGAAAAAGATCTTCCCATCTTACATCGACCCATCCAGGCTAACAGTTAACGTTATACAACAGGTCGAAACAGAGCCAATATTATTATGGCCTTGTGATCCGCAGCAACGTTACAGCCTATATATATGCGACGGATATATTCTATTGATCATCATAGCAACCACTTCCTTATAAAGACATGAAAGTAGGTACATGTCGTGCAGTCCTTAGGTCTCTATGTCCGCCCCCACGGGGTTGCTTCTATCAAGTCGCCAGATCGGCATGGAGCGGGAGGGACTATACTGTATCTGGATGGTTTCTGCGGGAAGGACTGGAAACTCCAGAGTTGCATACAGAGGGAGATTAAGGGTCAAGTAAACATGCAGGATACAACGGTGCATCCCAAACCGATTCGTGGTGTACCTGCGTACAAATATGAAGTCTACATGCCAATGCAATATAGTGATCAGCAAAAATCTATCCAAACCCTATTCAAGATGCGTTGCCATCCGTTTACCGAGATTCCCGAAAGATACAAATTACAACAAATCTATACGCGGCACGAGACGAATGCTTTTTATAAACGCATGCATTGTGTATATGGTATTACTCCTACTTACTATTATGGAGAAACGCCGATTTCACCAGTCCGAATCCAACCTACATTGATACTCGAAAGCGCAACCGAACGAATAATGTAACTCGAGCTAAACGGCACAAGTGACCTAAATATGTATCAATACCTACCTACTTACCTATATTAAGTGCTTTTGAGTGTCAAGTACATAACATCTAGACCAGGGTCTAGACTCGCTACTTATTCTTAGCACTGACGGCCTCTTGCTAGTCGCGGTTAAACTTGCCCCTTTTGCATTCGCCTCTCGGGTATGCTAGACCAAACGGATTTTTTTTTTAGGAGGCTCATGCTTTTCCAGACCGAGGAACCGAGACTGGGGGGGTTTGTGCGGGTTGCGGGGAGAGGTCAAAGAATGGGGTAGCAAGGGGAGGGGAGGGGAGGGGAGGGGGGGGATAGGGATTCTTTAGTCGTTCGGACTTTGAACGGACGGACGACACATTCTGGTCGCCACAACCTTCCTCTTTGGCATGGAGATCTATCGAGTAACAGTAGGATTGCGATTGCGGTTCCTGCATATTAGATGGCAAAGACGAGGGTCCGCACCGGCTGTCTGAAATGCCGCGTGCGCCGACGCAAATGTGAGCGCTCACTTAGGAAACCATTGGCGCGGCTGGGAAAACTACCTTACCTAGTCGACACCATATATCGCGTTGCCACTTGAGTTGTGTGGGCTCGGCTGACTCTGGGATACAGGCGATGAAGGCAAGCCGCGCTGCCAGCGATGCGTCGCCGGCGGTTTCGAATGCAACTACGGAACCCGCCTCTCGTTTCTGCCGCAGAACTCGTTCACGGTCGACTCGCCCTCGTCGTCGAACCCGCTGCCGACGACGAGCTACCGCACTATCCAAGTAGGGCTCCTGAGTTGAAAGGGTAGCATCCGATCATACATACGTATGCTAATGATCGCGCACGCCAGTTCGTGACCCCCGAGTCCCCTGCGTCGGGTGCTCCCAAGCAGACGAGCACCGAGCCCGAGCCCGCTCCGCAGCCCGGAACACCAGCCCACACCGCCACGGATGGCGAGTCAGGCGGACCACCATGCCAGGCGAGTGACAGCGGCGGAACCAGCACCCAGGCGGCGGGCGACACGCACGTGCTGTCGCCCAAGTCCTCCGACGCGCAGCCGCAGGAGGGGCTTCCCTCGCCGAAAAGCGCCTTGACGGAGAGCTCAGACGCGAACACGCAGACGGGCCGGTACCAGATTGCCCTCGACGCGCTGCTCTCGCTGGGGGCCGAAGAGAGCGAGCCCGCCGCGCCGATAACCAACCCGTCGGCGTCTTTGTCTTCGTCGTCGTCGTCGTCATCGTCAGGCCGCGTGCTATCTCCCGCTAGAACATCACGGCCGGGAGAGGCTGTCGATGACCACGGGCGAGGACCGGACGAGAGACTTTCGGGCGATGCTGCTGCGAAGACGGCCGACAAGGCCCTCGTGTTCCACAACGACCTGCCCGAAGAGCGTGCGCTGCAGCTCATGCAATGGTACCGATACGACGTGGCGCCATGGGTGAGTATTAACCACGGGTCCCTAGACAGTGAGTGACCAGCGGCGCTGACAGTGTGTGTCGGGCAGCTTGATATGTGCGACCTAGGGCAGGGCTTTGGGATCTACGTCCCCTGTCTGGCGCAGCGCTCGAGCGCTCTTCTCTGCACCATCTTGTCCCTCGCGGCGGCGTCGCAGGAGAGGGGCTTGGGCACGGGGGGCGAGCTAGCCGCCGAGGAGGGGCACGACGACGACGACGACCCGGCCACGCCGCCGTTCTTCGACGCCGCCGACGTGGAGTCCCATATTCGCTTTCTGTGCCGGGTGCTGATCAGGGCGCGGAAGTACGTGGTGAGCCTGCCAGATGGCCGGGGACCCGTACTCCCGAATCTCCTGGAGGGACTTCCCCCGTTCCGACAGATGCCCGTCGTCTGCAGCTTGGGCCTGCATTTGTTCTTACGACTCGGTAAGTACAGGAACTATATTCTTCCACGCCTCTCCCTTCTCCACCCGGTGTCCAAATACTAAAGCCTACAATGGCTGTAGAACTAGCCACCGCCCTCGTCGAGGAGAAAGCCGTCCCGGTTTCCGCGAGCCGGCTTGACGAGCCGACGACACTATGGCACAAGACGCAACTGGCCAGGGATGTATTCGTCGACGCACACGAGCCCCTGGCGTTCTGCATCCGGGCGCTAGAGCTGTGCTTCGGGGACGGGGCCCGCTCGCTCGACTCGCCGGTGAACATCGTCGACGCCTGGACGTCCCTCGTCGACGACCTGAACTCCTGGTACGTCCGCCGACGCCAGGAGTTCCAGTCGATCATCGAGCTCGACCACGCCGAAGACGGCATTCCCGTCGTGTTCTTCACCAGCGGGGCGGCCATCTTCGCGAACCAGCTGTACCACACGGCCATGCTGCTCCTGCTGCAGCATAAGCCGCGGACGGCGCCTCTTCCTACGTGGCAGCGGTCTTCGACATTGTCGTTCCTCTGGCATGCGCGCCGCATTTGCGGCATCTCCTTGAACAATGATCGACGCGAATGCTGGGATCCTAGCTTGGTGGCCTCTCTTTTCATGGCGTCTAGGAGGATGTCTCACGAGACCCAGCATCACGCGCTACTGGAGGGATTCGATCGTATTGGTGTCATTACAGGTTGGGACATAAGCCCCTATAAGACATTATTGCACAGCGAATGGGCACCATGAAACTTCCACATTTGGTTATCTATATACCATCTACGTAGCTTCAGACTCTTCGGACCTTATATCCCCAGACTGACTCAAGGTCTGGTATCCTCCAGCAGGTGCCCCACCCGGTTAGGGTCTCGATACTCCATATGAGCTTCACGATAATATCATGTTCGGATTTGTGACTGAGAAGTCTCCCAGCAAGCCATATTGGTTGAATAGCATTGTTCAGACAGCCCTGGTGAGCGTTCGCCAAGGATATACCACAGATTCGCTTCGCGTGCCAGACGGGGGACGCGGCCATACCAAGATCTAGTTTCATAGGTTTGGGCATGATGTCTAGAAGCAGAAGACATGACGTATGCTGCAGCTGGGTCGAGGAGATGGCAGCCCAATGTGGGAAGAGGATTTGCGGAAATGGCTTCGTATCCACTTCCTTAATGGGATAGAACTCGACGGGTCGGGTGCTGAGCCAGCTTTGGAGCTCTTCCCACAGCGAGACCCAGCGATCAACAAACGACTGGCCCGCGCACCCATTCTGTTCACCAAGTTCACGGAATCGGGTCCGCTCCGAGACGAGTTCGCAGACCCGGGAACAGAGCCAGACGGCGTAATTAGCATGCATATCTGGGGACTGGGAATCTAGGAATAGCTGGCGGACATCACGGGTATCTGTGCCGGGGCTTGCCCATAGGTTAGGGGGCATGAGTGTGCTCTGCGTACCGTCGGAGATTAGGGCGCCACAGACATCTAGGTAGAAGAGAGAACTATGATATTAGCTATATTCCATGACGTACCCATTATTGGGATGGGAAATTTCGCTCGTGAAAGTGACTGACCCATTCTCGCATAACACCAAAATACCGCCTGGAGTAGCCCACCGCTAAAGCCGTGGATCCCAAAATTGGTGAAGAGGGCCGCACAGCCTTCCAGGTGGCGCCGCCAGTCCTGAGCACTGGCCGACATCATCTCTAGACAGCAGAGTATGACGCAGATTGGGATGCTAATGAGGTCTCGGCCTAGGAGGAGCGGAGCCAGCAGCCTGATCGCTTCTTGATACAGCTCGAGGCTGTCGAACGAGTTCTTGCGCCCTTCCTTGCGCTCTACCTGTCTAGCGGAGATACCGAGGATTGCGTATAGCAACGCCGGCGAAGTGCGCGCCAGGGCCGGCAACTGTAGGCCGAACGCATGATCGCTATCGAACATATCGAGCTAGGAGTGGCACGACGGTGAGCAGACACGGTCTACGGCTGGGATGTAACGTGTCTAAAAGGGTCCCTTACCCATGGGGCAACCTGGGAAACATAGTTCCTCAGATACCGGATCCTATCTGGGGAAGCCAGTATCTGGGCGGTCGTGCGGCGGGTCTGGTGGTCCTCCGAGCTAAGCCCTGGCTGAGCCTGTGCAAAGGCCTCGTGCCCAGGAGCAGGACTCCCCTCCCGAGTCGGCGCAGCCGACTGCGCGGCATTGAAGATGAGCCCGCGCAGCTCCTCGCGGTAAGTCTGATAGCCCTGGTTGAGGACGAACTCGTCTGGTTTCCAGGCGAAGTTCGGTGACGGAGCACCGGCAGAAGTTCCAGAAGGCGTCGTATCAGACAGAGCAGTCGTCTGAAATACGGGGATCATGCCATCGTGACCCCTCGGTACATTGTAGTTCGTCGGCCAGGGGCTCGTGGCGCCCGCTGTTGTTTCTAGAAGGTCAAACATTGCGTAGTCTTGGTCTAGAAGCCTCTCAGTCGAATCCATACTCGCATTTTACGGCATGGGCAACTTGTGTGGCAAGATGGAAAAACAAAGCGAGTTAATCTAGTTTAGTGGTGTTCGTAGCATCAATTGACGTTACAATAATTTGATGTTGTCAGTTAGTCTGGTGTTAGTTAGAGTTGTAAGAGGCAAAGAAGTTGAAAACACTTAAGACGACGTTGGAGAAGTCTCAACTATAACATAATCTATGTAGTTGTGCGCCTAACCTTAGCGTCTACTAAGGTTTAGTGGCTATTGACTAAATTTACAGCGCCTCGGCACAATGAATTACTAGATATCTCAAGCGCTACGTGCACTACATGCTCCCCCCTTATAAACTCCAATAGTTAGAACATCGAGATGCGTACTTGAGGTACATCAAGATTGATATTGACATAGCACGTGCAGCTTATTAGTGTAGAGTTTTCTATAGAGTTTCCCTTAGAGCCACAATAGAGTTGAATAATGCAATTAAGCGTCTCAATCTAACCTATGATGGGGGTATCATAATAGAAGAAAGGGAAGATAATAGAGCATTTGAATACTTGACATCCCTAATAATACATAGATGATCTTGTAGGAATAAAATAGGCAAATGAACAAATAGAGAAGTTATCGTTCTCTAAGAGTACATTTTAACTGGGTTGAAACATCCCCCTTTAATGCCCTACATAGGTAAACAATCTCTATATAACTCTTTGGCTCTTCTACATCCATATCGGGTATTAATGTATTGACCTACCTAGTATTGATATAATTCTTACATTCACATGTAGTTTCACTATCACAATACGATATTCACATGGAGATGTTCTATTCATATGCACATACATAAAGGATCGCCCATACGCCTTTTCTACACTAGCTATTTCTAATCAGCCCCCCTCCCCTTTATTAGGGGGTAAATTTCATAACCCATCTCCTCTATCTACCTACTCGCAGCGCCTAGAGCTCGACAAACTCATGTTTCAGCAACTCATCCTCCTTCACCATGTCCAGATACTTCAGGACCTTCTCGGTCAAGCTCTCGGCGTCGAAGCCGAAGTACTTGTACGCCGCCTTGCCGGGGAGGCTGTGTCCGAAGCGCGTCACGCAGGCGGCCGCGTCGGCGTACCTCTCCCAGCCGTTGGGCGCGTAAGGCTCGAAGACGACGGCGGGGACGCGGTGGCGGCGCAGGGTGTCGCGCTGGTAGTCGCGGGGCTGGGCGCCGAACAGGCGCTGGCAGGGGAAGCTGACGACGCGGGCCTCGACGCCGCGGGCGGCCAGGCGCGCGGCCACGTCGACGGCGTGCGACAGCTCCGCGCCCACGCCGATGAGCGTCACCGCCGCCTGCTCGTTCTCCTGCAGCACGTAGCCGCCCCGCAGCACGCCCTCGCGCCGCGTCTGCGCCAGCTGCGGCACCGCGTGCCGGCTCGTCGAGATGATCGACGGCGTGCCCTTCGCCTCGATCGCCGCCGTCCAGGCCCCCGCCGTCTCCTCGCTGTCGCCCGGCCGGAAGTACAGCAGGTTGGGCATCGCGCGGTATAGGCATGCCAGCTCGATGGGCTGGTGGGTTGGGCCGTCCTCGCCCATGCCGATCGAGTCGTGGGTGGCGGCGTGGATGACGTGGAGTTGTTGTAGGGCACCTACGAGGTCTCGAGTTAGTGTTTATCCTTTTCCCCAGTTTTTACCCCCAGGACATAAATCGCAAAATCATTGTGTAGACATACCCATGCGGACAGCCGGTGCTGCGTATAGATAGAACATGAAGAAGGACGATGTCACCGGCACGATGGTATCGGGGGCAAAGGCAGCGAGGCCGTTCGCTATGGCACACATGGCATGTTCTCTCACACCGTAGTGTATGTACCTTCCGGTATAGTCACCGTTGATGCCACAGTTGGTACGCAAGTCCGGATGTTGGAAGTCGACCTTTCCGGGCCAAGCCATGTGCACCGAAGGCGACAGGTCCGCTGTTCCGACCATGAAGGAATCGACGTCCTTCGCTATCGGGTTTAGACATAGGCCGTTCGATGCGCGCGTGGGTGTAGGCTTCTCGGGGAAGGTTCCGGGCTTCGGGATGAGGTCTTTCCACACGGGTGCGATCTCGCCGGCCATTCGTTTCTGGAAGCGCGAGGCGAGCTCTGGGTGTGCCTCACTATATCTAGACAGGAGGTCCTCCCACTCGCTGACGTAGCCCTGCCCCCGAGCAGGCAGTCCCTCGAAGAATGCCCTAACCTCATCACCGATCACGAAGTGCGCTTCCGGGTCAAAGCCCTCTACGCTTTTCATGTTTGCAACGTCCTCGGGGCCGAACGCAGCGCCGTGGGCGACAGCCGTACCAGCGACCTTGCTGCCGAGTCCAATGACCGTCCGTACGTTGATGAAGGTGGGCTTATCGGACTGTTTCGCGTTCTCAAGTGCGTTAACAAGGCCTATTACATCAAAGTTGCCATCCGGGATCTCGACGACGTTCCAGCCGCATGCTTTCATCTTCTCGTTTACGTTTTCGGTATTCGTTAACTGTTTAAACGTCAGTGGTTTATAAACATGATCTTCAGACCCGTGGTTCACTTACATCGACAGTACCGTCACACGTTATTTGGTTGTTGTCATAAATCTAGGTCTGTTAGAAGCCATTCATAGTTGTTTCTCATCGGTCAACTTACAATTGTCAAGTTGTTGAGGCGGAAGTGGCCTGCTAATGATATCGCCTCTAATGCTACACCCTCCTGTAGACAGGCATCTCCAACCATACACCATGTGTGGTTCGACACTACGTCGAACCCTGGTCTGTTGAATGTGGCAGCAAGATGTTTCGTGGCTATGGCCAGGCCGACGGCATTCGCTACGCCTTGCCCTAGAGGTCCTGTCGTTACTTCGATGCCTTCGTGCTCGATCTCAGGGTGTCCGGGACATAGCGCATCTGGCCGCTCTGAGTGGTAAGATTTTAGCTGATCCAAAGTCATGGCTTTGTATCCCGTTAGATGTAGGAAACTGTATTGAAACAAGCATGTGTGGCCTAATAACGATAATTGAATTAGCCCATCAGTCTAATGGAAAGTTTTCACGACAGTTGGATGCTTTTACTCACCATTTGAGAGAATGAACCTGTCACGGTTGAAGAAGTCGGGTGTATGGGGCGCGTATCGCATAACGTATTTCCAAAGGGCAACACCTATCGCAGCCATACCAATGGCACCCCTGGTGTATAGAGCATCAGTTTTCTGAGGATATCATTATCGATCGTCTTACTTACCCAGGATGGCCACCCTTGAACTGCTGGCATAGGTCGGCAATAAGAAGTCTGAATGTCTTCAGTACCAGAGGGTGTAAGTTCTTCTCGGCTTCAACCAAACTTCGTGCATCCCCAGCACTCTTCTTAGAGACGACATTGCCGTTCGGCTGTCCGTTCTGGACTAATGCACTAGGCGCCATTGTGAGATTCGAATTATGCGCTGTTATAAAGGACGTTTGTGATTTGCGGTACAGTGACAACTGACTCTGAATATGAGGATGAAAGAAAGAACTGGCTCTGGAAAATTATCGACTGGTATTCAACTCGTTAAAAAGAGGTTTCTGTCTGATTTACAAACCCCGAGGTGTGATATCGAAATCGAAGCCTTTAAGCTAGCTATGTACCCCAGCAATGGAGTGTAGGAATATCGTCCGAAACAGGAAATTCTAAGCACCGCAGTCTAGACCCCTCAGTGGACTCGTAAGTGTTCTCGTGATATGTATACCCAAGCACCGGGTCCTTTATAAGGCACTAGTTATACCTAGACCCTACTTCTCGCCCCCGTATTTCTGTAGTTGTAGAACATATTAGAAAATACCGAAGTCGTTGGTAGACTGGGAGAGCTTAGATTTATACAAGAACAATATTCGCATCTAGATTTTCTTTTCTTCGAAGCCTACACGGACTACTACCTACAACTTGTATCTCTCTGCTTTACTTTGCCTATTCTATTCTATTTTTCTCTTTACCTCACTTCACCATGCCTCTCGTTCCCGAAGTCAATGGCCACAATGGCGTCAAAGTCAAGACCTCACATCCGAACCCGTCGATACAGGTGACCGCAGACCACCAAGTAAAGATGGTCGAAGCGCCGGTAGAAGAACCAGGGCACGGACAGGTCTTGCTCCATATCAAGTCAACAGGAATCTGCGGGTAAGATACCTCTCACCTGCTTCTCTCCTGCTATTATCTCGTATCTTGGCTCTCTCAATTCTAATAAACGACCCCTTAAGCTCTGATATACACTTCTGGAAGACGGGGAAGATCGGCACCCTAGTATTTGAGGGTGATTGTATTATAGGGCACGAAGCGGCTGGAGTCGTGCTGAAGGTCGGCGAAGGTGTTGAGGGGCTTCAAGTTGGTATGCGATCCCAGTATCCTTTTCCCGCCTTGGCTATCACGAAGCTCATACTTGAACAGGGGATCGAGTGGCTGTCGAACCGGGCGTTCCGTGCGAGAAGTGCTTCCTATGCCGCGAGGGCCGTTACAACCTCTGCGAAGACGTGCAATTCGCCGGTGTCTATCCGTACCACGGCACCCTCCAGCGATACAAAGTTCACCCTGCTAAGTGGCTGTACAAGTAAGTAGCCCAACCCTCCCCTCTCAGAATAATCATGTACGAGCTTGTCTAACCCGCGGTTTCTCTCAGGCTCCCCGACACCGTCAGCTATGCCGAAGCCGCACTTCTCGAGCCCCTTAGCGTCGTCTTGCATGGCGTTCGCACGGCTGGACTAAGCCTCGGACGCGGCGCATTGATATGCGGCGCCGGTCCTATCGGACTCATAGCTTTAGCCTGCGCGCGCGCTTCCGGAGCCCACCCCATCGTGATTACAGATCTCGAACCGAAGCGATTGGCGTTCGCGAAGGAGTTCTCGCCTACTTGCCTGACCTATCAAATCAACCGGTCGCTGGACGCCGAGGGCAACGCGAAGGAGATAAGAAAGCTGTTCGGTGACGATGAGTACTCTGCGCCCCCAGCCGTCCTAGAATGTACTGGGGTCGAAAGCAGTGTGATCACCGCGGCTTTCACGGTCAGGAGAGGCGGTGTGGTGTGTGTGATCGGTGTCGGGAGGTCGATAATGAACAACCTGCCTTTCATGCATATATCGCTGGCTGAGGTGAGCCTTGTCCTATCTATCCAGCAACATCTACACTGAAACATGGGGAGAATAGCGATCGCTAACTAGAAATTTCCTCTCACAGATCGATCTGCGATTCATCAACCGTTACCGGGATACTTGGCCGGCAGGAATCGCCTGCCTTGGAGGAGGTATTCTCGATCTGAAGAAGCTGGTCACCCATACGTTCCCCTTGGAGAAGGCTATAGATGCGCTTCATGTGTGTTCCGACACGAGCAATGGAAGCATCAAGATACAGATAGTTGACGATGTAGATGCCTCTATCCTCAGTTAATAATAGATCCTTGATTTGATACCTACTACCCAACAAGTTGAATATGAGCCTATGAGTAGTCCGTGAATTTCCTCCAACGTAGTCTATCTTTGCATGACTTATACCGAATCCCCTTTGCTCTGTTTTGACACATGTGAGCCCGAGGTAGCTGTCCCGATAGCGGTACGGCTTACCTGGAAGAGCAAGAACTTAGAAGCTATCTCTCACCAAACATGGGGGAGCGGGGGGAATAGGTGCTTAAAATTACCCCTTTTGGCAGGTTTCTTCATGCCAAGACCACGTCCCCGCCGGGGTCAGTCCTGGAGGGCCATTAGTGCCACATCCGCCAAACGTTTGCAATGCAATATAAGCAATGCAACATAAGCAATTCGACATAAGCAATTCGACATAAATAATTTAACATAAGCAAAATATTACCGTATAAAAATAATTATATAAATAAATTAATTTAATCATATAAATAAATTAATTAACTATATATTTATATACTGTTAAGTTTTAATTTTTTATTATCGTACAAATAATAATATTTATTTAAAACACTATAAAAAAATGCTTAATAATCGTTTTAAAGCCTTTATTAAGCACATAAAATGCTAACATTAACAGCGTTTACTTATTTATTTATCGTATAAAAAAAAATTATATATACTTAAAAAATAATAAAATTATCGGCTAAACCGCTAACCGTACAAGTAAACCGGCGACTTAGCGCCGGCTGAGGCTTTTTTTTAATTAAAAAAGAGGGAAGTAGTGGCGCATTGTTATTATTATCGTTATTATTATCGTTATCGTTATTATTGTCGTTATTATTATTATTATTATTATTATTATTAAGCTAATTATATATAAAGCATTAAACTATATAATTTCTTTATTTATAATTATTATAATAGCTATTAAAATAACTAAGTAATTATATACAAGTAAAAAATAACTTTATTAACCTATTAATCGATATACTTTAAAAATAACGACAATTATTATAAAAATTGTTAACAGTAGCTTTTTAAGATTAAATTAAAAAAGTATTAATATAATTTAGCTAAAAAAATTAAATTTAAATTATAATAATTTATTTTTATATAACAGTAATAAATTAATTAATAAGTTTAAATATGTTTTTTTAAAGTTAATTATAATAATATAAAGCAAATTATTAATTTTTATATTAAAAAATAGTAATAAAAGCTAAAGTTAAAATTAAGGCTAAGGCGTTATTTATACAAAAAAGTTAATAATTATCGTACGAAAAAAATAAAAAAAATATACGTTATAATTACTAGTTATAATAGTAATAATAGTAATAATAATTATAGTTATAGTTATAGTAGTAATAGTAATAATAGTAGTAATAATAATAATAATAGTAATAGTTATAATTATAAGTTAAAAAAAAAAAAAAAATTTAAACGAAAAAAATAAAAAAAAGTTTTTATAACTATATAAAAAGTAAATAAGTGTATAAAAATAAAATAAAAGCTTTTATATAAAATATAATAAAAGCTTTTATACAAAATATAATAAGTATAAAATATAATATAAAAAATAAACACGATAATTTATATATTATACAAACATTTAATATAAATTTTATATATATTATATTAAATATTATATTAAGTATTAAGTAGTTTTTTGCAAATAAAATTTATAATAAAAATTTTCTTATATAATTTATTTTTTTTTATTTTTTTTTTTTTATACGATTATTTTTTATTATTTTTTTTTATATAATTATGTTTATATTAAATATACTATGTTGTTTTTTTTTTTATAAGTATAATATGTTTTAATAATATTAATTATTATATGCATAAAAATATTAAAGCTTTTTTTTTTAAATTTTCTGTTTATTTTAATTATTTAACTGTTTAACTTTAACCGATTAAAATTTTAAATAATAATAAATAAAATTTAATTAAAAATCGTTATACGGCTATTTAATTATAAACTTTATTTTAATTTATTATTTTTAGTTTAAATTTTAATATTTTTTTTTTATTTAATTATTTAATTATAAATTTAAGCTAGTTATATAGTTATAAAATTAACTTAAAAAGTAATATAATTTTAATATTAACTACGTACAATTATATTAATTATATTTATAAAAATATAAAAAAATTACAATAAAATTTAAAATTTATAAAAAAGTTTAAAAAAAAAGTTATATAGTAGTTTTATTTAATAATTAAAATTTAAATAAATATTTAAAAATTAATATTATTGTTTAAAAAAACTTAAAAATAATATATGTTATTTAATTTTTTTTACGTATAAAAAAATATATTAACTTATTTTTAAGTTAATATTAATTTAAAAAGTTTATTTGTTTATAATATATATTTAATTAAAACGAAAAAATTTAACTTTAAATTTTTATATAAAAAATAATTAAATTTAAATATAATATTTACTTTAATATTTTTATTTATAATATAAAAATAGTAATTAAAATAATTTAACGTAAAATTATTTATTTATTTAAATTTTATAAGTTAAGTATTTTTAATTATATAATAAAAAATTTTTTTAAAAATAAAAAATTTTTTTTTTTTGCAAATATTAAAAATTTTCGTATAATTATTTTTATATTTATTTAAAAAGTTAACTGTTTAATTTTTTTATTAAAATTAAAATTTAAAAATAAGCTTAATTTATATAATAACGATTTTAATTTATAAAATTTTAACGATAATTTTTTTTATAATAATAAGTCGTATAATAATATTTTAATTAAAAAAAAACTAAATTTTTTAACTATTTAAATTATAAATTTTTACGTTATTATAAAGCTTAATTTTTTTATTTTACTTTTTTTTTTTATATAAAGCATATAAAAAATAATATTTTAATTTTAGCTTTTAAAAAATTAAAACTTTTAAATTTTAGCTTTAAATTAAATTTTAACATAAACTTTAATAATTATATAAAAACTTTTATTATTTAATAAAAATTAAAATAAAAGCTAATTAAAAAAAATAATTATACGAAAACTTTTATTATTTAATAAAAGTTAAAATAAAAGTTAATTAAAAAAAATAGTTATATAAAAACTTTTATTATTTAATAAAAATTAAAATAAAAGCTAGCTGCAAAAAATAGTCGTATAAAAACTTTTATTATTTAATAAAAATTAAAATAAAAGCTAGCTAAAAAAAATAATTATACGAAAAAATTTACTATTTAATAAAAGTTAAAATAAAAGCTAGCTAAAAAAAATAATTATGCGGAAACTTTTACTATTTAATAAAAATTAAAATAAAAGCTAGTTAAAAAAATAGTTATATAAAAACTTTTATAATAATATCGCGTAAGTTAAAAAAGTTAATTAAAAGTAAAAATATAAAATTAAAAAAATAATTATATAAATTTAATTAAAGTCGTTTTTATAATTATATTATATATTAATAAAAAAAATATTAAAAATTAAGTTTTTATTTAAGTTATATTTATATTTAAAAATTAAATAATTTTATTATAATATATTTATTTAAATAAATTAATTATTATATAAAAATAAATTTAATATGTTTAATATATATATTAGTTATAATTATTAAATAAATAAATAATAACCGATAATTAAAGCTTTTAATTAAAAGCTATATACTATTATATAAAGCGTTAAAAGTTAAAATATATTTAAAAATATAAACGTTTTTAATTTTTTTTTATATAAAAAATATTATTAAATTTTAAGTTTTTTAATTAAATATTATATTAATTTTTTATTTTTTAAAAAAAAAAAGCATTAATTTTAATATTTTTTAAAAAGTTAACTATTATATAAAAAAAAGCTTAAATAAATAAACTATTTAATATAAAAATTTTTTAGTTAACTTATAATGTTTTATAAATTTTAAACGGTTTTTTAAAAATAATATAAAGTTAATTTTTTTATTTTTTAATTATATAATTATTTTATAGTTATATAAACTTTATAATTTTCATACGAAGTATAAGTTTATAAAATGCATATATTGTAATAAAGTTTTAATAATTTTAATAGTTTAAAAACTTTATATTATTTAATTTATTAATAAAATTAACTTATAAACTTATATAATTTAAAAAAAAGTAAAGTTATTAATTTTTAATTTTTTAATTTTATTTACTTATATTTTATATATAATATAATAATAAGCAGTTATTTTATTAGTAAATTTATTATATTTTATTTAAACTATTATATAATATAATTATTTTATTAAATTTAATTAAAAAAGTTTAAATGTTAGCAAATAAAGCAGTTTTAACGCTTATATTTACTTAAATAAATAATAGTTATATGCTTATAATATTTATTATATAAAAAAACTATTTTAATATATTTATTATTATAATAATAAAAAGTTTAATATAAATTTAAATAACTATATGTAAATATGCGTTAATATAAGTATAAATTTAATAATAAGTTAATTATTATATAGTAAAAAAAATTATCATATAAATTTTAATTTTTATTTTTTATAGTTTTATATAGTTATTAAAATATTATATAAAATTTTAATTTAATATTATATACTTTTTATGTTAAAAAATAATTAATTAATTTTATTATTATATAAATTTTAATTAATAAGCTTTATAAGCTTAATAAAATTAGTTTTTATTTATAATAATGCTTATTTATGTTTATATAAATTTATAAAAATAGTTTTTTTTAAAACTTTATATTATAAAATTTTATTAAAAATGTTATTTAAACTATTTTATTGCTTATTATATAGTTTTATTTTATTTTTAATTTAATTAATACTGCTATTTTATATTATGTTTATATTATATATATTAAATTATACGATAAGTTATAAAATGTTTAATTTTAATTAAATTATGTTAAATAAATTTATTTTTTTAACTTTATATAAAAAAAAAAAACTAAATTTTAAAAATAATTTTATTAAATTAAAACTAGGTTTAATAGCTTATTAAGTTTTAAGTTTAAATACAGCGCTTTATTATATAATAAATATAATTATTATTATTTTAATTAATTTAATTAAAAATATTAAAAATAAAAGTATTAACTTTATATAATGTAATAATTTAATTATAAAAATTATTAACATTAAAATAACGAAATATAACGTACAGTAAACAATAGCAATTAAAAATAATAATATTAAAAAAAAAAAAAAAAAGTAAAGTAATTATTTTCGTACGGTAATATTTTGCTTATATTGCATTGCTTATATTGCATTGTTTATGTTGCATTGCTTATGTTGCATTGCTTATGTCGCATTGCTTATGTCACATTGCAGACGTTTGGCGGATGTGGCACCAATGGCCCACCATCGTCAGTCCCCGTTCGACGTTTAGACAGCGGTAGTCGGCCTCCCCCCGCAAGACGCTATAGAGTTGCTAAACTGCATTGCAACTAGAGAGACAACTGTACGTGTGCATCCAGGGGTTCGTATTATGTATTAAAATCTATTTTGGAATAGATAGTTCCGTTTTCTGCTGTCATGTGAGACTATCTAGGACCCTTATTATCAGCCCCCCGAGCCATCTAGACTGCCTCCCCGTCGTAAAAAGGAACAGCAGATTTCCTATTCACCCTCCGTCCGCACTCTAGAGCAAACTTGATCATTCCACAAGCACCAGATAATGCCGTGATAATACACCGAGCGCATCCTCCGACACCGAGGGACATAGAAATATCGTATGTCTTTGCCGTCTTCCGTTGCCTCAAGTTCATGTTCGGATTCTTTTCGGGGTTGCGCGGCTTGAGCAGGCCACCATTTTCATAGAACCTCCTAGATCCTCTCAACACCGGTGTCGATTCGCAATCCTCAAAAAGTAGAGCACCGGACTCTATCGCAAATGTCGGGCGGGCCAGTAGTCGATGTTACGGGCTACGGTCCATGGATATAGAAAGGTAGAGCATTCTCGGGATCTCGCAAACCTGGAGATTATGAGAATTGCTCAATCTAGCTACTCCCATCGTACTGACAGTCACACTGGCAGTAGGACAAGAATGGCAGAGACCTTATGTGTGCTTTCCTGGGTTTTGGGCATGGAGTCACCATAGATTCGCAATGGTACGATCTTCCCCTCGAACTTCCACTCGGTCGATCCCATCACTCGTGATCACGAAGTAGCAGATGGTGGGTACGGCTAAAACAACTCTGGTGGATTTCCTCGACGAAGCTGTCCCGCTTCGATTCCCTAGCTGACAAAAAAAAAGTAAGAAGTTTTAGATCATGCCCAAAATCGCCCCCATCCTGCTCTAAATGTTTTGTTTAGTAAACCTCCCCAAAATCCGCACTCGCCCCTTATTTGACTGAATGCCCTCTTGTCGAACCTCAATACCAGGCTTTTCTCCTATACGAGATCGGTGACTGGCGAATGTATATATCCCTAGGTTAGAGTGTGTCGCAAAGAAATGAATCGAAGATAATGATAAAAAATAAGGAAAGGGATCTGTTCCGCTGTAATGAAAGGCCGCGAAAAACGCAGAAAAAGACCCAATCCGCCTCCATGAAATCACCAAAATGGAGTTATCGAACGCTCTCCCTCGTATATCACGGACCCCAGACCAAGGCGTATGCCATCACCACCCGTATACTTTTCCCCAAAGAACCCATAGTTAACCCTCCGTCCCTCTCTCCAAAACAATAAAATTTCCACAGATTATCCGTTTTCAACCCAACCCAGCAGCGACATTCTATTTGACAAACGGGTTCTCGAGGCGCTCGACATAGACGGCGGTGCCGTAGACGGCGGTCTGGGCGAAGCCCAGGACCTCCGAGTCGGCGAAGGCGACGCCGACGACGGCGTTGGCGCCGCGGGCGACGGCGTCGCGGGCCATGCGCTCGAGGGCGGCGTCGCGCGCGCCGTAGGCCATGTGCGTGAGGGCGCGCACCTCGGCCCCGCGCCGCGCCGTCTTGAGCAGCGCCTTGGCGTCCTTGTCCTTGCTGTGCGCGTACGTGACCGACCCGTACACGGCCCCCGCCACGCGCACGATCCGGTACCCCGCCAGCTCCGGCGTCGTCGCCGTCAGCACCGACGGCGCCGTCGCGTGCGGCTCCGCCTCCGGGTTCGTGCCCGTGGACGTGGCCGTGGCTGCGCTGAAGGATGGCGGCGCGGCGGCGCAGGAGGTCGGCCGCGTGCCGATCGAGGGGCCGAGCATGGTGGAGCGGCGGTTGCTGAGCATTTTGGCGGGTGGGGGGTGGGTGTTTTTTTTGGTTGTTGTTATTGGTTTTTGTTCCCTTTCTCGTACGAGGTGGTGGTGGTTTATAGGAGTTTGGTGTGTGATTGGTTGGTTGATCGTGGGCGAGTGAAGATTGTATCGGTAGTGGAAAGGAAAGGAGGAGAAAGGTCGTGATGATTCCCAAGGTATGTTGGTATGTATCCACAAGACTGTGCGAGCGAGAAGCAAAAGACGCGATGGGATTATAGCCGTCGTCACTCGGGTCCAATCCACGCCTTTATTGATTATGATCTCCCCAGCCAAGACGATCTGGAAGATGAAGAATGTAACTAGGTGACGAGACGTCGAACGTGCGTGAGGCCTCACTTTTTTTTCTTCCCCCCTGGTGACTGACGTTGGGCAACTTGGAAGAATAGGATAGGATAGGAGGCTACCGATTATTCAAAACAATAAATGTGACATTAGTTAATGCCGCCTCGTCTACACTTACCTCTGCCTCCCCTTTCTCTCTCCTGCCAAGTCTCCCCGTCTCCCTGGATCGCCGCGCCGTGTGCCAATTCGAAATGTGAAACGTCGCTTTGGACTTGGAGCCCACCAGATCGGGGGGATCTACGCAGGGTTCATGGAACTCTGCCAAGGTCATGAGGACGGTCGAGAACACCTTTTTTTACCAGATGAAATGCTTGATGTTGAGATCTATCGACACCCAGGGTATCAAACGCTCCTTTTCGGTCGTCTTATATTGCTCAGCAGTAACCTTTACCGAACCCAGCACAGCGGTTACAACAACCTGTACCATAAAACTCGCTCTCGCTCTCGCGCCCCTGGTCCTGGCCACGATGGCGGTTTCTAAAACGGACCATCACGACGTCATAGACAAAGTACAGTCCAACTTAAAGCAGGATAGCATGATATAAGGAGGCTCTTCGCTATGCGTGTAGTCAGTGGTTAGCTGGGAGGTGTGTTAGATGCCACGGTGGTTTTAGCAGGAATAGGCCTAGCCTTGGGCCACGAACGAACAAACTTATCACATGGCCTCGCCGTCCAAAACGCCTCGCTAGCAGATCGGTGCAGGCTGTGTAGATAAAGCTGCTCGGAGATGATGCAGTTTTGAGAGTCAGAATGCCTAGCTGACATCAACATGAACCTGACGCATCGGAGCCTCCAGAGGTGCAACAGCAATTCGGGTATTTAAGAAAACTTGATTTAATGCGGGCAAAGATGTCTTATACAATTCCAGCCATGTCACCCACCGCCTTTTTAGATAAAAGTGAACAGCGTAGCAATTGATGGAAAGATTGTCCTAAGAGAATGACAGAGTTAGGTTCCAAGCTCAATGGTATCAATGCCCCTTTCCATGATACGAATACAAGAAGGGAGTTTCCAGGTCTGAATATATCGACAACCTTGGGTAACTTAGGACAATACATACCTCAACCTACGATATAAACTATATAATAGACTATATACATGACAAGAAGATATATCTAAATGTCTAGTACATTGATATTTAATCTTCGTTTAGCAACTTTACACGTTATCAGTTGAAGAAGTGTTCATAGCTGTATTTATGCAGCATATTGTTTCATCTGTTATCTTGGCCGGGATTGTCAACTATTCAGGTTAGGTATTTAAA
This sequence comes from Biscogniauxia sp. FL1348, assembly GCA_022544895.1. Classification (NCBI taxonomy): domain Eukaryota; kingdom Fungi; phylum Ascomycota; class Sordariomycetes; order Xylariales; family Xylariaceae; genus Biscogniauxia; species Biscogniauxia sp. FL1348. Next base: position 352,981 of record JAJNNV010000019.1, read on the forward strand.
CACAGAGCACAAGAGATCTAATCTAATCTTTGAAGCTTGGCCAACGATCGAGTAGACGAATCAACAATACAGGCGTCGTTCGGCGTTACCTCTTAGACTCTAGTGGCAAGGCCGGTTACTCCCTTTCCCGAACAGTTGCAGGGCTGGCAACTTTACTATTTTTGAATCAGGTCTGTCAATGTTTACTGATAGCTACAGCACACAAGTCGAAACACTTCTCGTCTCTATATACTTGGCTGCTCGTATAGATCATATACTGACTACATAGCTTTCTCTGTAGATACCAATGCCATTAGCCATAAAATAAGTGATGAAAACAGAAGAGCGTGCCGGTTTAGCCAGCCAAGATAAGAGAAGCGTAACTGAGCCACTGAAAACGTATCACTTTGAATTTCACGATTAGACAGTGAACCCTCCTGAGCTCTACCTGTCGTGGTCTTTGCATGCCTAGACAAGGTCATGGCGGCGATAACAACTGCTACCCTTTATGGTTCCATCACCTGTTCCGCCCTGTGCCAAGGTCACCGGCGATACATTTATGTTTAATGTGTTTTCCTAGAAACCTCAAGGCGTAATTTTGAGGCTGTAGAGGAGGGGTTCGCCATTTTGGGTAGTAGGTTAGCTCGAAAATGAAAAGAAAGAAAATACAAAAGGACCAGACATCAAGAGGAAAGTGAGAGAGAAGGCAAAGCCACCGAGTCTCGCAGCATAGGAATATCGTGGAATCAGGCGAGATATGAGTGCTTCTCAAGTTATTAGTGGTATCCCGAGACGTTTAATAAGACAATATAAACGGTAGAGGCCTTGAAGTTTGATGATTAGTACCAATCAAAAAAAAAAAATCCCCCCACGATTATAACATGAACACACAAACCGTCTTCGGTAATTACTTGTATATCAATTCTTGCTCTCATCTACGTTGACGGAGAATTACATAGGGTTAACCTAGAACAAAGCGCACGTAAGGGCAGATTCCGATTGCGTTCAGCTCCCTGCCGATTTGGAATCACAGCATATCTAGGTACTCTTACTTAGAGAGCTATACACCGCACAGACCAGCTTTAAAAGCTCTTTGGATGTCGGTACCCACTATGGCGTCATCTGACATCTAACAGTCTGATTGGCGATACTAGGCTAGGTTAAGTAGGTAGTGCGGGTAGGCATGTAGGTATAGCTACCTAGAGGATTCGGAGTAGCAGTACTTAGTACACATAGTACCTAACCTAATGGTGTCGAAATAATTTGTCATTGACACAGCTCAGGGAAAAGATGCCTCTTTGTTGATAAATCAAACCAAAATCTCAAATTATTGCGCATACGTTTACAACAGTATATATATATCATAAGTATACCTAGTAGGTAGTAGTTGTTTCCGACTCACTACTCCTCCGTCTTCTAATTCAAATCTACAGCTAATAAAGTAAAGAAGAAGCCCATCAAGTGTGTCTCGCTACATATATAATACTCATCCCCCATCCCCTCCCGAAAACAGAGGAGGCAAAGCCAAAAGCAAAGAAGCGCCCTCCGAAATTCCAAATCCCGCCACCTCCACTTACCCCCATATCCTATATCCCACACATATATATGCCCTCTCTCCCCTCCCTCCTGAAGAACAATCCCGTCGCCGCCGCCGTAACCGCTCTCCTCCTCTCCATCGCCATATCCATAGCCATGACATCATCCTCCTTCGCCGCCATGCCGCTCCCGTCCTTCCTCTCGCGGCTCCTGCGGCCCCTGACGTCCGGCGCGCGCATGGGCATCACCTCGGACGGGGGCGCGGGTCGTGTGGCCGTGCCCGAGGGCGCCGAGAAGGCCACCGTGGCCGCCGGGTGCTTCTGGGGCGTCGAGCACCTGTACCGCAAGCAGTTCGGGGGCAAGGGGCTGTACGATGCGCGCGTGGGCTACGTGGGGGGCGACACGGAGAACCCGACGTACAAGGCCGTTTGTACGGGGAAGACGGGACGTAAGTGTTTTTTATCTATATTACTTCTTTCTCTCTCTCTCTCTCTCCCTCTCCCTTCTCTCCCCTCACCCCTCCTCCTCCCTTTTCCCCTAGGTTAGTTAGTTAACCAGGACAAACTAACCACGACCACGACACCCATAGACTCCGAAGCCCTGCAGATCCACTACGACCCCTCGCGCATAACCTACCGGCAGCTGCTCGAGTTCTTCTACCGGATGCACGACCCCACGACGGCCGACCGCCAGGGGCCCGACGTGGGCACCCAGTACCGCAGCGGCATCTACTTCCACTCGCCGGAGCAGGAGCGCGTCGCGCGCGAGGTGACGCGGCAGGTCGCCGAGCAGTGGTATCATTCTTCCTCGCCCAGCGGGAAGATCGTCACCGAGATCGTGCCCGCCGGCCCCTGGTGGGACGCCGAGGAGTACCACCAGCTGTACCTCGATAAGAACCCCTGGGGCTACGAGTGCCCGAGCCACTTCTTGCGCCCGTTCCCGCCGCTCGAGGATAAATGAGTGAACAGGTTAGGTTAGGTTAGATGGGAGTTAGGGGGGTTTAGGGATGGGTGGTGAAAGGGGACGGGGGATAACTACCTAAGATAATATATTTAGGAAAGGGGAGAAGACGGGAGAAAAAAAAGGAATAGTGGGAGTCATAGAGGTACGTTATGTGGGTAGTATGGTCTTGGAGGGAGCAGGACAAGAGGGGAATAGGAATGAAAGTATCTTGGTGATAGAAAGCAGAAAGGAGAAAGGGGGAACGGGGGGGAGAAGATTATATTCCCCAAAGGCCGCGCACGTAGGTAACTCACGAAGCGACAGTTGGGGCCTCGACAGCACGGATGGAGTTATAAGTGCACGATGTCGTATGTATGTATACCTTACGCCCTGACTAAAAGCAATACTTATCTATTTGAATAACTACCTACCATCGTCTTGGAAATCCATCGCTTTGCCTTCCAATACATATCCTAAATTACTAACTAGGTACCTAACCTACATTTGATTGATATAACCCTAGAGTGACTCTGCTCCAGTGTAAAAAGGCGCATCTCCATCTCCATCTCTTTCTTTCTCTTTCTCTTTCTCCCCCCCCCCCCCCCCCAATTTTCCCTCCTCCCCAAAACCCTTCAATCCCCCCCCCCAAAAAGAATAACGTCTGGTATAATGTCAACAATATTCCTACCTACTACCTACTACCTAGCTCTATGTATGTACGTCTACCTAGTATGTAAGAAAACCCCATCTCGGGCCTTATAGGAACTAGGTTCCCATTCCCACTGATAATGAATGATGAGTAGGTACTTATAATATTTCATATACCTACATGCTACATAGTATCTACTTAAACTTCAATGTTATGCAGGGTCCTACATACGTACGCGAGTAGTAGACACCTTACCTAAGTATCATAGGTACCTACCTACCTACTCATCCGTGGTTAGGAGTAAGAAAAGTCGAAAAGTCCCGGGAAAGGGGGGGGGCTTTCATACACACATTGACATCTGCATCACTTTAACCTAGCTACATATGTAGTTCATTGATGTTATTTTCATATTCTTTTTTTTGTTTTGTTTTATTACAAGTTCTATATAATACAACAAACACACTAGCGACCGTCTGACCCGGACTTTCACTCTAGCACGCGTTGGTTTGTTTGTCAGGAGAGAGGAGAAGCGTTTGCCGTAACCCCCTACGAATCATGATCGGGCCTGGGATAATTATCTTCTAACCGCATTGCTGACTGAACCCCTAATAGATTCCTTTTCCTGTTCCTAGTCTCCATCCCCTGTTTACAAAATAAAAGAAAACTTGCCCCTGCCGTCTTTGTCGAGTACCTATGTAATCCCTTACTTCCGGCGGTTTTGCTGCATCATCAGGATCTGGACCATGCGGACGAAGATGTTTAGGAAGTCCAGTTCGAGCGAGATGCTCTCGTTGACGGGGTCCTTCTTGATGACACCGCTCTCGGCCATGCGCGCATGGTAGAGGACCTTCTGCACGTCATACAGAGTGAAGCCACCGAAAACAGCCAGACCTCCGTACAACCAGAGGTTTTCCGTTAAGGCCAGAGTGCGCACAGCAGTAACTGGAACAACCAGGGGTGCCAGTCCAGACACGGCCACTATAGCAGCACCCGCGAGCAGGGGACCGCCGATGTACATATACTTCTCCTGCTTAGCCGTGGCACCAACGAACGAGATGGCACCCATCATGGCGATGGTGTACAAGCCTGCACGAGCGACCAAGACAGGTGGGGCGAAGGCGAGCAGAGGCGCAACGAAGGCGGCTTGCGTAGCGTTGAAAGCAGTCCATAGGGCGTATTTGGGGACATAGCTGTTGTAGCCCTAGTTAGCATAGTGATGCATTATGGAGGAGAAGGAGGGGAGCTTACTTATCGGGATCGATAGATCTGGTTCCGATCATGGTACCGAAGCTGAGCGCCAGACCACCGATTGCGACGGCCCACGGGTTCGTCACCATCAGCCTGTAGACAAAGCCGGACTGAATCATCTGTCTCGCGGTCAAGCCGATGATGCCGATTCCGAGACCAGTGTGGAGGAAGGTCTGGTTCAGGTAAGAGCGCTCAAAGGGAGGCATGCCGCCATCCTCTCGGGTCTCTCGGTTGAAGACGACATTAATGGCAATGAGAGTACCACCGAAGATGGCACCACCGGTTAGCAGTCGGCGCAAGAGCGAGCCCGAGTCGGCGGCAGCGGGCGCATAGTTCTGCATGTAGGTTCTCGACTGCGAAAAGGCATTGCGTGGAGCGGCCTTGAAGAGGGTGGCTGCGATAGTGGCTCGCGACAAGAGGTTGGACGACTTGTTGGCATACTGGTGGAACGATCGGGTAGAAGCTGGTTTTGTGCGGATGCGGAGAGAGGATTTGGCGAGCTGCGGCAGGCGGGGAGCCAAGCGCGCAGGCCCTTGACGAACCGCAATGGTAAACGACATTGCAAGATCTATACAAAGAAAGGAAAAATGCGAGGTGGAAGGCGAGGTATGAGGTTGAGAGTGCGCTGACCGGAACAACAGGTGGGTGGGTGTTGTTGTTGTTGATGGTGATGATGATGAGGGTGGAATTGGAGTAAGGAAAGTTAGAAGATTGCCTCCAGGCAAAGCTCTCTAATGACGACGATTTGATGGGCTGTGACGGAAAAGGTTTGCTGAAAGGTCCGAGGTATGGTAGTGGGGCTGATGTAATCGTGACTGGAACTCGGGAGCGAAACACCTAGAAGACTCCCAGGTTCTTAACTCCGGGATGCTCCGGTACTAGTCCGTAATGTACCTAGGTACACTAACCTTAGGTACGGATTAGATAAGATGTACTACATACTTACTGTAATCTGTAGTACTATGTAGCTGCATTTCACCTTTCAATAGTGTACATACATTAGGTACCTACCTGGGTGGTTACACATGCTTTATCTACTAATGTTTCATGTTACCTACCAGACATATGTATACACGAGCACTACGTCCAGCCTATCAAGATGCATTGAGACCTCTACGTATTACCTAATAAGGTAGCATAGAGCTCCTATTAATGTACCTACATACATTTGATAGTAGTTTAGACTGACCCTCAGAAGAAGCCCTGGAGCTCAAATAACACCTAAAGACACCAGCACCACCCCTATACCTACCTAACTTTAACCTGTTCTCTAGCCTCGTCTGGCGTGGCAAGAAGACAGACAAGACGCATGACACCTGCCAGTGGCCTCGTTACTTAGTTAGTCTACTTATTACACGCGTTCGAGCTGTGCCACGGGTAAATCTAAGTGAGGGTTGGAAACAGACTGGCGGCTTTCCCACGCGTGCTGGCGCGGGAGTCTGGACCACACCTATCCGGGATCACCTTGAGGACCGACGGGATATATGAGATATGCGTGTATGCGGCGAGGTTGCCCCTGATGTTGTGTATCGATCAACCCCCTGGATGTGCAAAGCGTGTTGCCTGCCTTGCCTACATAATAGCATAGGTTAGGTAGGTATATATAGCAAGGCTCTATAGAATGTCACCTTATTTATACGAAGAACAAAATACTCCAAACTTCCGATACTGCCAACCCCCCTCCCCCCCTTCCCGCCCGCTACAGAATGGCCACTTATAATACCATCTTACATTTATCTGTCTTGCTTACCTTAAGCATCTGACCTACCTACGGAGTGTGTAGATTCATTCCCTCATATTTTAAAGTTCGTGCCCATAATCATGCGCTTATAACATCTTACCCACCCCAGTCGGTGGCCCGCGAGTTTGTCTGGACTTTTGGGGTGTCCTCCAAGCCACAGGAAGAGGAGGAGGAACAGCAGCAGCGGTTGGAGAACGAGGTCGCTGCTATGAAGCCTGGTATACTTGTCTTGCCCTCGTCATATCAATATATATATATATTGGTGCTTTCGAAAGCTCCCCTTCTCCCCTATCTCCTCTAACCACTGTCCCCAACCCCTATTTCCAGGCTCTCATCAAAACGAAGAAGAGGAAGAAAAATTGACAAGTATTTACGTATCAACCGGCAGCAACGATAATCAGAAATCCTGATTTTTTTCTATCCGTCCCACCTCCCCCGAAAAAAAAAAGGGGGGAAGAAAGATTCGCTATCACCCCCCTCCCCCTCCCACGGCAAGCAATGCGTCTCCCCGGCGCATACGCCCTGCTCCGCCTTCTCGAGGTATCCCTCGCTTTCGTGCTGCCGAGCGAGAAGACGCTCGACGGACCGGCCCTCGAGGCGTCCCTGCGCAACCCGCACAAGCGGCCGGTGGCCCAGCCGGGCTCCTGTTTCTGCGCCGGCGGCTCGCTGTGCTGCGGCCGAGGGGCGGGAGCCGTGGACTGCAGCTATGGGCTCTGCGGGCTGGGGTCTTGAGGAAAATTAAAGATTTTAGCTCCGCGCGGGCAGCAAAGACGTGGAAGGGGATGGGGTGCTTTCGATATAGATTGACTGATCTACGTGTGTTGGGATGGTGAAAAAGGGGGGGGGCAGGTTAGATAGTTGCTAGATGGGGAGGTAAGGCAAATAGATGGCGATGGTGGTGGACGCCTTCTAGCGTGAAGGGGAGTTAGGCCTTGCATGGTCGGAGGGTGCTGTCGTGTTCTTGGTGTTCAGGCCTGTGATATATCGCGGACTTCACGTGTTGGTGAAAGGGCCGGTAAATACTTTTTTTGACTATTCGGTTGAGGAAGAGGGGGGAGGCATGACCATGGTCTGTCTCGTTTTCCTGACTTCTCAGATATATACACTTCCCGCGGTGGTTAGACTTGGAAGGTGATGTATCTATTTCATTACTCTAGTGGTATGTAATTCACCACAGTCATGTATAATCAATAGATCGCGCATCGTGTTCCATATGATATCGGTTATGGGAGCACGTCAAAGTTGGTAGCACCTATGTCTTACTCAAGAGTTATGCAAAACGCAACAGAGGCTCTAGGAGTAGCTATGTTCAAGGAGATACAATGTTTCGTCACAGGCATATATTCATATAACTCATGTTGATTTAATATTACTCAAAGGATAGGTAGGTAGCCAGGCATGTCCGGTCCTCTCGCTTTGGCCTCGCTTTACACCTTGAATGTACGTCATAGCTAACGACATTGGATAGATCGACCGCTAGCTATACTACATTTCATCCCCGCTACCTACTTAGCTCTGTAGCTTCTTCTTAGTTAGACAAGATGTCTTATAACCCCGCAGCTATCTGGGATGAGCCCCCTTCCGGAGTTCTCTCTCCTCCGTAAGTACTTGCACATCTTCGTTCCCGTAGGAAGGCCACAACGTCCTTTTCACTGGCGCCATGCTGTGGCTGCTTATTGAAGTAATAAATGAGTCTTCGTTCTTCATCACCGCCCGTCTGGGCTAGAGCCCATTCCATCCCGCTCGAGGATAGGGGCTATGAAAGAAGTGCGCCCACGCGGTCTCGAAGGTGCCGGCAACGGTTCAAGCGGGTGGAATATACTTAGACGAAAAAGGGGGCTGTAGGGAAGGGGGCGTTCCCGTGTCTAATCGGAAAGCGCTCAACTTATAGGAAACACTGCAATGTATTATCTTTCCTAAGTTCAGGGGCTTTACATTCCCGAAACCCGTGGTTTGGATCCGTTACGTGAATATCTATGTGGTTCTTGCAGGAATCATATAAACCACCAAACCTACCTAACCTTGGTACTGTCCTTGTTTTGATGAAGTCGTTAATGATACCTAAGCCAGATGCGCCGGCCGAGACTTGGGTAGCATTTCCGGAGGCAGTCGATAATGCTGTATTGATAGAGCCTAGGGATGCTGCCAGTATCATCGGTATCTAACCTATGTACATCCCACCTTCTGATTCTAGGCCCTCGCTAGAATGTTCGACGAATGTTCCACGCCAAGTAGGTATGTACTACATACTATGCAGCTGTTTCGATACGGCTTGGCAGGGCGGCTGCCTCAAGCCACGCTTTCGGCAATCCGGTTGTCAAATATAGGGTGGCATTTTCTGGTCAATTTCTGCAAGAGAAAGGTTGCACTCTAGCACGCGTACATATACGACATGTGTAGTTAGAAATAGAGCCTCTACCTTCCCGTTCGGGCGTCGTCATACGGAAGCGTTACCTACCTATGTAGCTGTAGGGCAGCCTTGGCACGACGCGGGTGGATGGTATGAAACAAGGGGAAGCTGATTGATAAGAGAGTCCGTATCTGATGGGGGAGGGGGGATGGGAGGGTTATCGAGATCGCATGCACATTTATGCGATACACACACAGAGAGAGACACTCTCATTAAGTAGGTAGGCAGGTATTTCAGAGTTAGAGAACCCCCCTCACCCCGGGTTACCACCACCACCACCGCCACTACAACTACTACCACCCCATGTCAAAACGAACTGCATTCTAGAAGGTCGATGGAAGGTCGATGGCAAAGCTTGGCTGAGAGGGGGGGGGATGGTTTATGCATGTAATACGCCGGGCTGATGCATTTCCATTGTAGAGTGAGGCTAAGAGCAAGCCGGGCAGCGATCCAACAGGAGGAGACTTCGAGTTTGGGGTCAACTACCTACAAGCATGCGCAAAGTAAGCCTGCTTTCAAGAAACTTGAGGGATACCGGACATCAATACTGCGTATGTACCCGACTTGAACTAGTCGTAGGTTATTGATGTAGTTCTTAGGTATGTACGTAACAAGGAGTAACTGAGGATGGAAAGTCACAGATATAATACCTAGTAGATAACCCACTCATTAGGTACTACGTACATCAATACTTATAAGTATTGTTTGTACCTACACCAAGGACATGGCATCATGTATTGATATACATTATCCCGCTACATGTATAAGTTAGAGAACTATGTCTCTTTTCCTTTTCATCCCATCTCACAGATACTTTTTATATAAGACAGCCCCCCTTTCCATTGTAACCCTCCTAGTTTATGATCATGCTCGTCAAGCCGCCTTTTTTTTTCTTCTCCCCTGCAATTACTCAGCCCCCCCCCCCCCCCCCCCAAGAGGAGGTGCAGCAACAAGTGATACACCTACCTGCTTGTGACATTACACACTACCTAAAAATATGTAGTAATGCTTTCACCTTCTTTTCTTTTTCTTTTTCTTCTTTTCTTTTCTATTCTTGGGTAGAATGTAAAACCAACTTTTTCCCATCAAGTCTCACTGGGGGAGGGGGAGGGGGAGGGGGCTTATCATTAATTTAGTTAGGTTAGGTTAGATTAGTTTTAGTTTAGGTCAATTGATCGATCTGGAACCCCGCATGGTGTCTCTCTCGAATGTCTGGTACATAAATAAGTAGGTACTTACTGGCGAACTTTCAGCTGGAGGAGGGGGGAGCAGGAAAATATACCCAAGCGGGATGGAGGGAAATGGATGGCAGCGGGCGGGCGGTGAGTGGAGAAATGGCGGGCACTAGAATTTTTCTCGAAGAGCTTTAAAAGCCCGGCTGTGAGTACATAATACTTAGGTTAGGTAGGTAAGGTAGGTAGAAGGTAGACCTCGCTTGTGGGCAGGGGTTGGGTTAGAAAGAAGATGGGGGGTAATGGATGGAACGGTAGCAATACACGAGGGGGAATTGGAAGTAACGCTAAGTACAAGGGTACGCACAGGCAAGATATTGATGGATGGATGGATTTTAATGGGTTGAATAACGGACACTTCCTACATGGATATCTAGCATTTCTTCTTTCTTTCTTTCTTTCTTTTTTTTTTTTTTTTTTTTTTTTTTTACTTTTTCTTTTTCTCTTCCTCTTCATCTTTTGTCATCTTTCTGTAAACTGTTTGGTTAACAGTTGTTTTAATGTATTAGATGTACCTACCAGTTGACCAGCCTACACGATAACTGCCCACCTTTTGTCTCTTCTACAAAAGGCTCTGCACAGCCTGGTATATACTTAGATGAGACTGGGTAGGTGTGAGATACTTACTGTATTTGATTACATACCTAGGTACATAGCTACACTGCCTAGGTTAGGCTAGCAATACCTACCTAATGCCGGCATTTACCAGGCAGCGCTTCAGCTGTATGTAATCCGTATGTTGGCTGGCTTTAACTGGAGTATGCAAGTAATATGGAAATAAAGCCACCGATTTCTGAGGATTCGCATGCGTCTAACTTTAGGCACATACTAACTACACTGCCTATGTACCTACCTAGTTGACCTGCCGATAGGTACCTACTTAAGTCTTACAGGCTGATTAAGCCACTAACCTTAAACCCTTGCCATTTTTCTTTCCTTTGCTGTGTTTCGGGGTGAGATCAGGGGTGGTACGTGGTGTGTTGATATGTGGTTTTCGTCACAGCCAAGTATACTTATATATATACCTAGGTACGTATATAAACATGCTTCGTACAAGATATATGTAAGGGTTTAAAAAGGATGAAGCAAAGAGTTGCTGTTGATATATTTATTACCTACCTATATAACTTAGTTTAGTAGGTAGGTCAATTATGTTCAGTGTCTAGTATGTGCTGGTACCACCCACTATCAGCGCCTAGGTATTTGCCATCCCCTTTTACCTCATCCACCGTTTTAGGCCTCAGGAAGGTTTCTCTAGCTTATCGACGCTCCCCACTGCTTCCCCACTGAGATCACAAAGGGGGATCGGCGCTAATTGATAAGTACTAATACTGTAAGTAGGTATCACATTGTAACGCGTCGTATCCTACCTATCTAAGTACCTACTTATTCTATCGTGAGGAGGTTGAGGTCCTGTCGTCTTTTTCTCTTCCTTTTCTTCTCCTCCTTCCTCTTTTTTTGTACGAAATCAACCGTTGCCAACTGTCTTGCTCTGCATGCATGGGCTGACAGTACTGGACCTAAGAGGAGTTGTTTTCTTCACAAAATGTACCACAGAATATGCCAACTACCAACTAAATATGTAACTAGTTAGTTGCCATTATTCGTGTTTTATTTGATTAGTGCTCTATATATTTTCTGCCGTCTGATGCTATTAGGCTGCCTAAGGTGTTTTGATATGCAATGCTCGTGGCTTGTTACCTATCATTTTACCTTAGTTAGGTAAGTATGTATATACTAAAGAGGTTAGGTGAGATGTATTTGGTAGGATGAGAGTGGTTGGAACTGCCGGTTAGGTGTGAAAAAACTCTTCTCATTACTGGGAGTTGGAGCCTTTTAGATTTAGGAAGGGGGGAGAGGGATGCAGATAAGTACTAAGTAGGTAGTGCTCCGTTTTGTCGAAACGGCACCTATGATGCAGTGTCGATTGTAGGTAACCTTATGCCTAGTAAGTTAAAAAAAAAGTGAAACAAAACTCACTTAGGTCCCCGGGCCCCCGCTTTTTTTTCTTCCTTTTCAACTGAGGTCTTCTCTTCTAGTTTGTTAGGTACATTGATAATGAGAAGTAGTACCTAGGTAGGTAAGTATGTAGATGGGAAATATAGATTACATAGGTTATATCCATATGAAATGTCCATAGATGCTACATACGTACTGTACATAAGATGTGTGTTGTGTCCATAATCTATTGATTTGCGCTTCACTTGCAATAGACCGGGGTAGGTACTTGATCTTATTAGTCCATGTATCATTAACAATACAGAGGTTGATTGATAGTCATACCGCCTCTTGAAAATAAATATCCTATTTTTAAAGAAAAGAAAAAACCTAGCTAGATTTTTCTTTCTTCCCACCTTCTCTCATTTCCTTTGTTCCTTCATGCAACAAGTTTCCCCCCTCAGCTCCTTCAGTCTGACATATCTGACTGCATACGTATTTGATGTACGTCAACTGGTATTAATGTTCATAGGGCATTTCAACCAGTTGAACTGAAAGTATGTAGAGCGGCCTGGCTGGACAAACAAAGTAAGGTACAAGACACTGGATGTATGTACATAGGTGAAGGGTTAGAAACTCTTTATTAGCGTACACTTTACTTCTTGTCCCTGGACCCCTGTCGGCCCCGCTAACTTGGTACCGCCCAGCACGTAAGTCGGGTACTACCTACTACCTACGTACCGCCACCGACCCTACCGCTACTAAAGTTAGCCTACCTAGCTAGCCAATTCCCTCCCGCCTTCTTCACCAGGTTCTACGGCCTCGGTGCCCACCTGCGCCCCGTGCTGAAGCTTTCCTCCTTTATCGACAATTTGAATCTTTGATCCCCAAAATCTAACCTACCTGGGCACATCATTTGTTCATCCCCCTCCACCCGAAGAGTGCCACCAACGAGACAAGGCCGCACACCTCCACGGCCGACTTGGCTTGTTGAAGAATTGGCATTCTACCTTGACCTTACCTAGGTAGTTTCTGCAACTCCACACTTCCACCGCTGCTGTCCTCTTTTGTGTCTGTCTGGTACGCTGGTTAAGCATCTGCATCAATCTGCATCAGCATCAGCATCACTTACCTACTTACCTACCTACCTACACTACCTACACTACCTAGGTACTCTAACAAGCTTGTCTCAGACAAAGACTGTTTCCCCCGACACTTCTTCTTCTTCTTCTAGCTAATCTAGAATCCTGCCTTTTTCTCTCTTCCTTCAACAACCTAACTTAACCTGACCTGACCTTGAAGCTCTCTTCTCTCCCTCCCCCACCACACATACACACACCCCGTGTATGCGACAAAAGACGACAACGTACAACTGACAGCATTTTATTTTTATTCTATTTTTATGTTGTTGTTTGCACCACTATTCTATATTATCCCTCTCTATCTGGATGTTTGTCTCCACACTTGTGGGTAGCTATTGTTGACGCTGTTATTGTTATCGTTCAAGTTCTTTGTAGGCCAGAGCCATCCCTGGAATACCTTGACCTACCTACCTACTTACCTATCTACCTACCTATCTACCTAACCTAGGTACTGTACATACCTTATCCCATCCCCTCTACTACCTACATACCTATGACTACCTAACCTACAAAAACTTGGGGTGATAATCACACCCTCTACTGCTTCCTACTTGCCACCCTCCCTCTTCGTACATATCTACCTACATACGTACATACATACACTCATACACACCTATCTACCTACACAAACATAGGTATACACACGCGCCCGCCGATCCCACACCTCCTCCGGCCCTTGGTTGGGTCGCGTGCATACCTACTTGCGCTTCCTTGACGTGCAAGCCCTAGGTAGACCTCAACCACCTCCTACCGCCCTGGCTTTTATCCGACTCCCCTTGTCTGGTCCTCCTCTGCCCACCGCTATTCGGCGGCCCGAGCCCATAGCTTTGCGGATCTGTTCGTTCTCTCGTCGTAAGTTGTCTGTTAGCTGGGCCCGCGGCTTGCCCGACTTTGCATTATTGCATTCGCGCAAACACCACGACTGATTAAGTTCTGTCCACCGCTAGAATCAACTCCGATCGAACCTCTCCAGTCCCATATTCGCATATTATCGCTCCCCCGAAGCTCGCGAACTCGTTCCCCTGCGCCATGTGCTTCTGTTTCTTCGCCTGATAGCTGCCCCGAATCTATAAAATTCGAGCCAGAGAAGCTTATTAGACATACCTCTGCACCCCTTTGGTGCTATAGCTGCGTGGGCTTGTCTGAGACTAGCTATCAGGCTCAACGCTCACATCCTACCTCGAATAAGGTCGCCCTTCTCCGTGTGGTAGCCCAGAGTCGCATAAGCAAGCAACCTGCTCTCCCATCTCCCGTGGCGGACGTCTCTACATTGGAATTCTGCGTCTTGGGTAGCCTATAGCATGAGCCGTTCCTTGCCTAAACTACCATATTGACCCTTTCCCCTCAGTTTAAGGAGCCTAGGGCAACACCAAGTAAAGCACCAATATCGGCGTGCGAACACCATACCCGTTCGATAGGAGTTGAGAAGGGCGATATTAAGAATTCCGTATCCGTCCCCCCCTGCTCAGGGGGTGTTGAGTAGCCATGAGACGGAGTAGAGTCTCCCATTCGCCGCCTTCGGCCTACAGGGCCTTGGCTCACCACCCAGCTAACGGCCAACTTCCGGATCCCTTGTCCCTGATCAGGTCTTTCAATGTCGAGACAAATCCGACCCGCCCGATACGTCCTTCTCCGCTCACGGCTTCGACTATCCCAGACATGCCACTTGACATGGTCGACCGCATGAGATCCTTTCCGCTCTTCAAGTCGGCGTCCGAGGAGTTTTTGGTGGCTATTGGCAAGCATTTGCGACCCCAGATACACGCCGCACACGACCACGTCTTAACAGAAGGTGACGAGGCAAAAGCGATGTACTGGCTGGTCCGCGGTGTTGTCGCTGTGACTTCTCGAGATGGGGAGGCTGTATATGCTGAACTGAAGCCCGGCTCATTTTTCGGCGAGATTGGAGTACTTATGGACATGCCTCGAACTGCCACGATCGTTGCTCGCACGAAATGCCTTATTCTTGTGCTCAAAAAGGAGGATCTTCATTTAGAGCTACCCAAGTTCCCAGATATGGAGAAGGCCATCCGGCACGAAGCTCATGAACGCCTTACTATTTTGAATAAAAAGCGCCAAGAAAATGGACACAGCTTGAAAGCTGCAAAGGGGCACGCGACAGCTCGGGAGGCGGCTCCTGGTGAAGTCTCTACTGGTGAAGTGGGGGTCATCAAGGAGGGTACCGTGGTGAATACCAAGAAGAGAAAATCTCCCAGTCCGGGGGTAATTGAAGACCCAGCAGCAGGTAGCGCATTGGGAAGTGGTCTTGTGAACGTACGGCAAACGCTTAAGGAGCTTCCTCTGTTCTCCACGCTCCCTCCCGATATTCTGCACTTTCTTGGCATGAGTGCCCAGCCGAAAACCTACCCTCCCTTCACCGACATAATCCGTCAAGGCCAAACCGGCAATGAGATCTTCTTCATTGTACGTGGCGAGGCAGAAGTCATACACGAAGTACCTGAGGGACAGAAACCGAGAAGAGTGACACGTTCATCCTTAATAAAACCGCGATTAAAGCAAGGCCAATACTTTGGGGAGGTCGCTAGCCTTGGCCTTTCGCTACGTCGGACGGCGACAGTTAAAGCTATTACGACTGTCGAGTGTCTCATGATTAGTGGCGATGCCCTGGAAGAGCTATGGAAGCGCTGCCCACCGGGCATAAGAAAGCAAGTCGAAGACACGGCACGAAACCGAATCAGGCCGGGAGATGACGACGACGTGGAGATGATGGATGTCGAGAAGGTAGATACAGTCGATCTGCCGTCAACGCCTACTAAACCAACACCGCAGGTCACATTTACCACCCCCTCTAAACCTGCCTCGCCCGTCAAAGATGAATCCGACCAAATGAAACCGAAGGACCCCGACCCGTACCTCAGTGTTGACATGGAAAACCTACGGAACCGGCGGAGAGGCTCTCTCGCGCCACCTACTCCTCCTAGCGATTCTCCCAGCACCCCTACCTCCAACGGTATTCGTCCGCGAATGATAGATACGTCCACGCCCATTAGATTCTCGGCCCCGTCGATGGCATCCCCAGATTCCGAGGGCCCATCGAAGAAAGCCAGGCTGCTCCCGAGATCCTCTCTCAGTCAAAACCCGCTTCTCCCTGATGACATTCTAGTAGCTATCTTCCAATATCTAAACATCGCGGAACTCATCCACCTTAGGCAAATATCGTCTCAATGGCGCAAGCTTCTGGAGACGTCACCTAAATTGTGCAAATATGTAGATTTGACACCACACAATCGTAGGATCACAGACGAGGTGCTTGTCAACGTCATCGCTCCATTTCTTGGGTCACGCCCTATATCGATCGACTTGAGCAACTGTTTCCACATAACCGATGAAGGGTTTTCAGCACTGTGGAAAACATGCGGGAAGAACATAAAGATATGGAGAATGAAATCAGTCTGGGACGTTTCGGCCAACCAGATTCTGGATATGAGCGACAATGCCAAAGGTCTTGAGGAGGTGGATTGGAGCAACTGCCGCAAAGTTGGCGACAACCTCCTCGCCCGGGTGGTAGGTTGGGTTGTGCCAGATCATCCTCAGGCTACGAAGCAAGTAGTTATCACAAGCTCGGCCGCACGTCTTCGGGGCCAAAAGCCACAAATGCAGACGGTGACTCTGCCACCCCCCGGTACTGTCGTCGGGTGCCCAAAGCTCAAACGCCTCAATCTCTCATACTGCAAACATATTACGGATCGTTCTATGGCTCATATGGCGGCTCATGCATCGAATCGGCTACAATCATTGTCGTTGACTCGCTGCACATCAATTACCGACGCAGGTTTTCAGTCGTGGGCACCCTTTCGATTCATCAACCTCTCACACCTCTGTTTAGCTGATTGCACCTACCTTTCGGATAACGCAATTGTTGCCCTGGTTAATGCTGCCAAAGCATTAACCCATCTCGATCTTTCGTTCTGCTGTGCATTATCCGATACCGCCACGGAGGTTGTTGCCCTAGGCCTCCCACAGCTTCGGGAGCTCAAGATGGCATTCTGCGGCAGTGCAGTAAGCGACAATAGCCTGGCATGCATTGCTTTGCATCTTCACGACCTTGAGCGTCTGAGTGTTAGAGGTTGTGTGCGAGTAACTGCGATCGGAATGGAAAGCGTTCTTGACGGCTGCAGTAGATTAACTTGGTCCGATATCAGCCAATGTCGGAATCTGGAGCCTTGGATAAACGGGGGTGGAGTTACGCGATGGGGTTTCGACGAGAGATCGGATAGTCAGACACGAGAGGGCATGGCCATCAGGAGAAACAACGTGATTCCTCCACGTGGAGTGCGCAACCGGCGAGCCAGGCGGCCAGTTGCTTTTGTTGTAGAAAAGGGAGCCGGCGGATTACGATGAACGAGGACACATAGCGAAGGGATTGGGGGTAGCCTACATATTTGTTGACACTTTGACGTTGCAGCGATGGTCATGATCTAACATCCTTGCTACCAAAGCCTCTCGATATACCCCATCATGTGGCTTTGAGATAGATGGATGTACTTATTATTTGCCACGGGAACACCATACCATACCAATACATACCAATACATACCACTGGTGTCCAGCGTTGCCTGAAGGATAAACGCCACCGAAAGCCTTTGAAGATTTCATGTACATAAAGCAAAACCCAGAATCAGATACCGACGAGTGTCAACTACAGGGCCTGGCTAACGAGCACGAACCTCGGGAATAATACTCGTCACACTCTTCTTGGGCCGCAGGTACATACTACCTAACTCGGGGATATCAATATATAGTGCAAATTAGTACCTAAGAACTAAACCGACATCAGATCCAGTAAAATTGGAAGATGGTCCCAAAGCATTAGGCCCGATAGCAATACGGTCCATCCGACTGCCGGCATTTGATAAAACAAGTGGAGACAGCCGGTGAGATAGGGGAGCATCATTTGAGGGTGGGTTTATGATTTCATGCTGATGCGGCTGCTGCTGCTGCTGATGCTGCTGCTGTGTCCTGACGACAAAGCTAAGTTTCAGTCCCGGGGCATTGGCATGATAATCGTAAGACCGGAACCTCATCGCCCCTTTTACAATATCATAGCTTAAGTCTAGTGATATTTATTGATATTTATATAAAACCGGGTCTCGGCCTTTTTATTTTTATTTTTATTTTTATTGCGCGATATACCAACAATATTTCCTCAATAACACTTTCAGGCCGAGTGATAGGCGAGTTAACCAAGATGAAGCAGTGGGTTAGCTATCAAGACGGGATTGAGAATCTACAACTCGTCGACGCACCAGAGCCGTCCGAACCGGGCGTTGGTGAGGTCTTAGTCAAGATCCATCGAGTTTCGCTGAATTTCCGAGACACCGAAGGTAAGTAAGAATGGCCCCTCTCCCGTCCTTGGGCAATTCGATTACCTGCCTGCGATGCTAAATCTCGCCATCTAGTATGTATGGGTCTATATAGTCATCACAGGTCATTCAAGCAGACCCGCGATGCGCTGGTGCCGTGCTCCGATATGTGCGGAGTTGTCACGGAGGTCGGGCCAGGGGATATCTGGGGGCTGCGGGAGGGTGATCGCGTAGTGTCTACCTTCATCCAGACGCACCTCACGGGCCAGATCCTCGAGGAGGACATGAGAAACAGTCTAGGCTTCCCACTCCAGGGGTGCCTGACGCAGTACCGCGTGTTCGCCGCCGCCGCCCTTGTCAAGGTCCCAGAGTACCTAACGGACGACGAGGCGGCTACTCTGCCCATCGCCCCGCTGACTGCGTGGATGGGCATTAACGGCTTCCAGCCTATAGGCCATCACTTGGACGGCACAAACGGTAAAGAGATCGTGGTCCTATTCCAGGGGACCGGGGGCGTGTCTATCTCCGGATTACAGATCGCTAAGGCTTGCGGGATGACGGGTAAGTCTTTTTTCCGTTTCGCTTTCTCTAGCAACTCCGTATCCCGTTGCGGCTCTCATATCACATCTCTACTCTTGAAGACTATATGCCCTACGCCCTACGCCCTAACCCCCCCTCAAAAAAAAAAGGAGGGGGGGGGGGGGGGGGGGGGTAACGGCTGGAAGTTTTAGTAAGTAGTTACTAACCACGACAAAAACAAAATCCACCTACTCAACAGCTATCGTGACATCCTCCTCAGATGCTAAGCTTGCGCGCGCGCGCGCTCTTGGTGCCTATCATACCATCAACTACCGCAAGACGCCGGCATGGGACGACCGCGTTCTCGCGCTCACGAACGGCCGCGGCGCCGACATCATCCTCGAGTGCGGCGGTGCCGAGACTCTGGCGCGCTCATTCGAGTGCGTCGCTTTCGGGGGGCTCATCAGCGCTTTCGGGTACGTGTCGGGCAAGACGGAGGCAAACGGCCAAAGTGGCGGCAAGAGCACGCTCCACACCAACGTGCTGGCGCTCAAGCGCAACGTCACACTCAAGGGCCTGGTCAACGGGCCCAAGGACCGCTTCGTCGAGATGCTGGCCTTGTACGAGAAGGCCAGGATCCACCCCGTGGTGGATCGCGTGTTTGAGTTTGAGGAGGGAGCCAGGGCGATGCGCTATTTAGCTAGCGGAGCGCATTTCGGCAAGGTGGTCGTTAGGGTTGCGGACTGATAAGGGATGAGTGAGCGGACATCGCTGTCCTTGTCGTTGTCATTGTTGTGGAGCGTTCTCTTGGTGGCCGTTATAGATGCGGGTAGATGACGGATGGATATAGAAAAAGGTTCTGGGACTTATGGCTCATACAGAAAAAAGACGGGTATTTCTATAGATAGATTCATACACGCGCATAGGCTGGAGGTTCTGGCTAGATCACCTCGGCATGGCATGTGTGTGTGTTGGCTGGGTAGTTGATTAGATAGATGGGGTTGGCTGAGGGCATTCAGCCGGGCTACTATTTTGCACTATACATGGCTATGGTAAACCTAGGTATAGAAACATTAGATTTCTTGTCGCATACATGTCTATTACTGTCACTGACAACATTGTTATTAAGTCGCTACTAAGTCGTTACTAACTAGTTACTAAGCATAGAACATACTGGGTTCTTAAAAACTCGACCCCTATAACCTGATAGAACCACTTGATAGACTATCCAGACAGCATATCAGACAGATCGATTGTTTCACTTGGAACAGGCCCCCAAGTAAAAACCCATGTCACGAGGTCTATTCAGCCGGCCGCAGAACCTTGACTAACCTCCACACACACATTCTCTCTCTCTCTGTCTTTATCTTCCCCATCCTGCCAGGGCCCAGAGCAGAGTTGCGGGGAAGCTGGGCCTAGTTCACCGACCCCGGGGACGGCAAAAGTGTTGCGATTCGGCAAGTCGGGAAAGATGAGCTTCCTATGTGGGCAGGCGTAGTAATCAAGGTGTTATTACTACGACCTTTCCCGCCTCCCTCGTGAAGCCTTCTTTATCTTCAATCCCTCATCTCGCTCTCTCATTAGCCCATCAGCCCATCCTACTCCTAGGGACCTCCTCGGCTCACACTGGTATACGTAACAGCGACAGAAAGAAGCAAGAGACTCTTACACGCAGCCATGGCAGAACGACCATTCAAAAAGGTAAGAAGCAAAAAACCACTCCTACCTTATCCTTATCCCTACCACCACCACTCGCGAGTTTTGTTCCCTTTTCGTCTCCTTTCAGGGGAGAGGGGGGGGGGGGGGGGGGGGGGGTAAAGGGGGCGATCCTTTCTTATCACGGAACGAATGCTCAAAAAACGGGGGTAAACCCATACAGGTGATCATCGTCGGGGCGGGGCCGTCGGGCCTGCTCCTGGCGATCCTGCTGGCGCAGCACGGGATCGGGTGCGAGATCCTGGAGGCGTCGCACGAGCTGGACCAGCAGCCGCGGGCGGCCATGTACGGGCCGGCGGCGGTGCCGGACCTGATGCGGGCGGGGGTGATCGAGGAGGTGCGGCGGCGCGGCCGCAGCCCGACCACCATGTCGTGGCGGCGGTGGGCGGACCACGCCCGCGTCGCCGGGCTCGACGGCGCCGTCATGGCCGACGTCGACGGCCGCGACCTGCGCATGGCCTGCCTCGCCCTCGACCAGCTCGACCGCCTCATGCTCGACCGCTTCGTCGACAAATACGCCGGCCAGGTGCGCTGGCGCCACCGCGTCGTCGCCACCGGCCAGGACAACGCCCGCGCTTGGGTCGAGGCCGATACTCCCGATGGTAGGATCACGGTCTACGGCGACTATGTCGTCGGCTGCGATGGCGCGGCGAGCGCCGTCAGGAAGTCCCTCTTCGGAGACGACTTTCCCGGGTTCACCTGGGATAAGCAGATCGTCGCGACGAATGTGAGTAGTACTAAGGCCCGAAGGGGTTTTTGGTTTTTTTTTCATCTTTTCTTTTCAAGTGGTATATATATATATATATATATTGTCAATGCGTAAAAAAAAATTTAAAAAAAAAGGAAAAGAAAAATTGGTATCAAGAGATGGGTTTTGTACAATCACTAACTTCGATTGCATTTATAGGTGTACTACGATTTCCAAAAATACGGCTGGGACGATTCGAATTTCATCATCCATCCTGAACACTTCTTCGTAAGGTTCTCCTTTTCTTTTGTCCCTTACAGAAAAAAAAAAGCATTAGTAATGGCTCGCCCAGTTTGCCTAGCCTCTACTAACAAGGTTGACCTATAGATGGCAGCACGGATGACAGACGACGGGCTCTACCGGGTGACATACGGCGAGAGCAACGGGCTCAGCTGGGAGGAGATGAAGGCGCGGCAGGCGTGGAAGTTCGAGCTGATGCTGCCGGGGCACCCGAAGGCGGGGGAGTACAAGCTGGTGAACATGTCGCCGTACCGGATGCACCAGCGGTGCGCGCCGGCGTTCCGGCGGGGGCGGATCCTGCTGGCGGCGGACGCGGCGCACCTGTGCAACCCGTGGGGCGGCATGGGCATCACCGGCGGCTTCGTCGACGTCGGCGGCCTGTACGACTGCCTCGCCGGCATCTGGGACGGCCGCGCCGACGAGGAAATCCTCGACCGCTACAGCGACGTCCGCGCCCAGAAGTGGCGCGACCTCATCGACCCCGTCTCCTCCGCCAACTTCCGCCGCGTCTGCGACCCCGACCCCGACACCCTGCTCCAGCGCGACCCCGTCCTGCAGGCTTGCCTCCAGACCGAGAACGACGCGGACGCCCAGCGCGAGCTGTACATGGCTGCGTTTGAGCTGCGGTACGACTTCACTCAGCACTACAAGGACGCCGCGTCTAGTTCTTGAGTTCTGCTATCTTGATTTTTTTTTTGTTTTTGGAAGGGGTGTGTCCTTGCACGTTGCGCATTCTCCTCTTGTGAGGGGCAAAGGGGTAGTGAGGAAGAAGGGGGGGAGAGTGTGTGTGTGAATGAGAAATGAGTGGCTTTTTTTTTCTCCGATCTCTCCGCATTGTATATAGATTATTTCAACTGATAATCGAGTGCATCATTGTAGCCAATTGTATGGTATGCTGAAAGAAAAAGAAAAAAAAGGGTTTCTTAGGCCTGATGCCCCCTCCTGTTGTTGCCTTTCCGTCCAATCTTTCTAATCGTAGGGCATCATACCCAAGCACTTGGTATTAAAGGGGGTGCGTTCTTATCCCGGAGAGCTAATGACTACTTATACAGACCTCTTGACAAAACAAAAGTATTATTAGATCAATGTGGAAACAAGTTATTATCGCTGCATTGATACATATATTGCCATCGTGTGTCTGTCTCATCCCGACAATTCGGCATGCCGTGTTTTACTTCTTTGGACAGATTAGGTGGCTGGCTGGGTAACAAGACTTGCCACATGGTTGGACACAACTTCTCCGGTGATATTCTAGAGCGGAGGGGAGTGTCTAAGGCGCAATACCCCCTTGTTGGGCTCTAGGTTTGGGAGAGGACAATGTCTGGGTTAGCTGCTGGTAGAATGCCAGCTCGATTCTACCAAACCAGCCAGGGCCACACATATCATGGCTACTGTGCGTTTCTCGCACGCGTATTAAGAAATTGCGCGTACCCTCTCAGGCTCCTGGGTGATGTTTTTGCATACTTCACCACCAGACAGATGGACAACGTGTGCAAACGCTTTTTGTAGGCATGAGCGCAGAGCACACAATCGTGTGCATCGATAGCTAGTATATGGGATATACATATCTTCTAGAGCCCCAGGGTACGCTAGGGATCATGTGCCGCTACAAGCCAGCTAGATCATCTTAAGGACACGAGAGCGGCAGGCCCGGCTAGTCCTCATGAACAAGTTGTCTGTTGAATTTGTAAAATATAGCAGATTCAAATTCTTTTAAAAGACGCAAAGGAGAAAATATCGGGCTCTCCTCGAGGCTTAAGGGGGGTGGAGATAGCTGCAGCGCCCCCGGTGTTAGTGCTAGGGAAGCTAGTAAGAGGAGGCTGCAGAAAAGCGGTAGGGGGAAAAGACAAGAAGAAAAAGAGATGGCCATGTTGAAAGACAACACATATTTCAATCCAGTGGAGATGTATGGTACTTGGTAGCAAAACAATAGAATGATTCATCCATTGAAAAGAAAGGAGAAAACGGCCCGATATAACAACAGCGTGGAAACCTGAGACATGAGATAAACTGAGCGCCAAACATTCTCTTATTTTTTTTCTTTCTATCTTTTCTTTTTCAAGGGATAGGAATTCTATTAGTCCAGGATATTGATACACGGCGTAGCGGCCTCACAATTAAAAATACATGTAAACGGCAATGTTACAATCGGCCCGGAACAGGACAATGATGATCTAGACGAAGGTCCCCCCATCTAGCTGCGTAGCTTAGATTTTGCATATGTATGTGGACGGAGACCAAGATAATGACAACCTGACCGGACGCCGGCAACTTTGGATATTATGATGATGATACAGTGAGAGAGAGAGC
The DNA here is from genome assembly GCA_022544895.1 of Biscogniauxia sp. FL1348. Lineage (NCBI taxonomy): Eukaryota > Fungi > Ascomycota > Sordariomycetes > Xylariales > Xylariaceae > Biscogniauxia > Biscogniauxia sp. FL1348. The sequence goes on from JAJNNV010000019.1 coordinate 376,655, forward strand.
CCTGATATGTAATAATGTGGGAAAACAACAGACTCCTAAATTTTTTTCCCCCCATGATGAACCTTTAGCCAATCTAAGAATACACCGAGTGATTAGACCCTGAGATTTATGAAATAAATGATGCAATGCACGTTGATAATGTGATGATGTGTCTCTTCGTGGCGGCGTGAATGACAGAAAGGGAGTCAAGCTGAGTGAGGCTGAATCGGCCGGACATTCATAAGGGAGTAGCAACTAAGCAGCTTTTGGCCCATCGCGCCCTAGCATTGCAAGATCTGGTAGGGAGCTCTGCTAGGACAATAGAGTATGATACGAGGGCAATAGAGGGCATCAACTTGGCGTGGAGAGTCGTGTTGGGCTGGAGGACTAGCATAGCTGTCTTCGCGGCCTACATAAAGGGCGGTACGGCACGAAGCCTAGCTCCTCTTTAGCTGGGCGTACGCCGAAGTTGATGTTGGGAAGTTTTCGCTATAGAGCCTCAAAGAAAAGAGCGGATCAAGTCCGATACGCGGCTCACAATGGTTGACTGCGACGCTTCGGTGCTGTCACTGCGCTCACTCTCACTAGATTGCCTCCGCAGCTCCTGGACGAACTTCGGCCACGTGTTGGTCAGTACCAGGTACTTGACGTGTGCCTCCGCACTGTCGAATATGCTCAGATCAAAGCTCTCGGAGATGTCGCCGGTGTACTGCGCTTTGTCCGCGCCGACACTCGCGAGCTCGACACGCCCCGTCTCCATCCCGTCCTTGCAGGACGAGGACGCCTCTGAGTCGCTCCCTCGGCTGCGCGGGGACCAGTCGAAGTCGAACGGCGTCGCTGGGTTCACGGCCGGAGCGCCGTACAGGGTCCTAGCCGGCTTCTCGAAGACGGACTCGAGGCGCTTCAGATCATGCGACGACAGGTTGAGGGGAAAGTCGGCATCTCGCGGGCTGATGAAGTCTGTGTAGATCACTAGCGCACGGGTGAACAGATCCCGGATCTGGTCGCAGTCAGGGGACGCGGGCCAGGACGACTTCCAGCTGGCAGCGCGCGTCAGGAAAGCAATGTTCTCTCCGGAGAAGTCCCTGAGGGCCGAGAATTCCTGTAAGGGGGTCGGGTTCTCCTGGAGCGTGTGGTCGAGAGCGCTCATGGTCAATAAGTGGTCCTTCATGTCGTCGTCAGAGATGCCCAAAGCTTGGCCCTTCTCCGCTAGTGACAGTGACAGTGATCCAGAAGGTACTATGGCCGACCCTCTGAGCGTTGTCGCCTGCGATGCCGTTTCCCACCTTGAGTTGGAGGCGATTGCTTGCGCGCGAAGACGGTGGTGTTTCAAAAGCTGCCAGCAAGGAACGAAGACGGCGAAGACTTCGAACATCATCACGGAAAGATGGATCCTACATACCACATGGTCAGTGAGCCCGATATTTTCTCAGCGTGCTCAGCCATGGTTGACATCTCTTGGCTTAATTACCCACCATTCACTCGGTGCAAAGTACATATTGATCGGCGCAAAAGCTGGCACATAAGTTGATATTAACCACATGGGCGTCGCGTGGAGACTTGAGAGAACAGTCAGTATTTTTAGTTATGTACCTATGCGCTGTCATAACCAGCTATGGGGGGGGTATGTAACTGACTTTGAGATGCAGCACCCAACGGTCTGAAGCCGCCAGCCCAGGGTGTCACGGATCCCCCAGGCGCGGTAAAGAAGGATAGGGGCAATCTGCTAGAGTTAATATTAACAAATCCTTTCTCCTAGCTGTGTGATGTACCTATATCGACTCACTATCCATGTCCAGATCACCTGCCACAGGGCAGAGGGCCACCACTCCCATCCACGACTCAGCTCTAATAATTGTTGGCTGATGGGCATCCCCGGAGTCAATTCCGTACCAGGAATTCCAAATGTGGGGTGATATTTCCGGCATGCGATCCACATGCCGACAGTGAGAAGGACCTGGTCAGACGATGTCCTTAGACTCATATGACCCTCAAATCAAGATTCGAAGAGGAGACATACCTGGAGTATCATGCCAAGCCCGATATAAACCAAGATGCGCTGGGAGTACCCCCAATTTCTGAACCGGCAAAGCCAGGAGGTGTCCCCTCCATTGCAGCAAGACCTCTTCCGAGTATTCGGTTCCGTGTACTTCTTTTGCAGCGCAGCGACGTGCAGGAACCGACTGTTGGAAGCGTGGAACAGCGCGACGCCCAGGGGAAACCAAAGGCCCATGAAGAAATACTGGATATCATACGCAAGCAACGTTGGCATGGTCATGCCGATAGGGTACACTAATTGGGCGAGAATCCAGTAGGCATGGAGGAACGTGATCGCGGCCAGTGTCAGGGACAGACCACGGATCTTGAGAATCGGGTGTTCGCGGTTTACGACGAGGAACACCATGCCACTGAGCACGAGAGTTGTCCATGTCACGCAGAAGGCGATGTAGAAGGTGCCTACCGTGTCGAAGTTCGGCGGGCTCGGTGGGAGGTTGTAGATGTCCATGTTGGTAATCGACGGCGATGCCATTTTTTGCTATCCTCCAACAAGGCAACAAAGGAGGAGTAGGAGGCATCGGCAATGGGAAACAAGCCATGGCTGTTAGAGATATTTGAGTTACGATCCAACCTTTGCACAAGGTAGTGAGTCTGACGCAGAGATGCAAAGGGATGAGAGGTCTAACAATCCCTGGTCTCAGACTCGAGTCCACATTCGTAAAGGACTCTTGTCGATCAACTCACTATTGCTGGCTTGCTAACCTCGACATGAACCGGTCTTCATCAGTGGCTTAACTTTAGCTGCATAGTGAGAAGGAAAGGCAAATCAATGAACACATACCTACCTACCTATCTCCATATTGGCCTTTCTGTGCGAGGGGGAATTCGTGGGGGAGACACCTACGTCCAACTAGGTAGATACTTGGACTTACACATACTCGTGGGCACAGGTAGCCAATGATCCAACCGTATCGCTCGAGGTGTTTAAGCCGCAAAGCAGACCCTGAATACTAACCTAGGTAGTAGGTAGTAATGCATATTGCCAAGAACTTGGTAGATCTACAGTCCCACTGATCGACGTAGAGATCTCGAGATTGATTCTTGCAGTACTACTAGTAGTAAAATATATTACCTATTGAATCAGCAGGAGCATAATCAGGTTCAGAGCTAGGATCGCAACATTCATACGGGAATGAGACAACGAGGTCGCGATTCTATTGCCTACCACGACCTTGTTATAGAATGAAGTATAACTCTATCTAGAGATTATGCTACAATGCATAGGTAAATACCAATGTTGCCGAGCCGACTACCTAGGTACTGTATGTACCTACTATGTAACTCCCTGAGCAAAACCACCCGACCCAAGATCCGGTTGACGATCTAGAGGACCGGTTCACTTGGCCGCGACGAACTAACGTGCGAATCTTGCATTGCCGGATTTCTAGTTGGCTAATAATGCCGAGTAGGTACGTAGACAGATATTGGCTAGGGCAAGGGGGGCGGGAAATATAATATGTACCTATCAAATGTAATGAACTGCGAACCATTCAGCTGGGCGAGGGTGTGGGGAAGAACGGCATTCTACTATTTCTCCCTGCCTCCCTACTAGCGCAGACGGAATATTCCAGGGGGAGAGACCCTAGATCGCCAAATTTGCCATCTCGCTTTAGTGAGGCGTAGCAGTCGATATGTGTATGAATAAATGTTATTGGCCACAGCAGTGCTCGTGGGAGAAAAGTAAAGCGAGGGAGATGGAGGGGAGGGTGGAGGAGAGGAGAGAGGGAGAGACAGGAGAAAACCTAAAGAGAGGATGATAAACAGAGAAGAAAATAAGGAAAGAAATGGAAGAAAAACTAAACTACCCGCCTAACCAACATAGGTAGGTGTTTTAATCATGTAAGTACCTAGGTAATGTATAGAGCAGCATTTATGATACATACCAGACATAACTTAAACCAGAGCAACAACCCCTATACTATTTAATCAACGCAAGCCAATGATGACATTCAGCTTACTTACTATCTAGTAAATGTGCATACCAGAATGACACAATCCTGGCATGCTGTCTTTCATCCCCTGTGTATATTTACCCTGGTAACATTAAACAGTAAAGAATCGTTTAACAACTATTTTGGATGATAGACTAGTTACCTACCTTGGGGATTACGAACCGTTCATCCCATCTTACTTGACTTGGATTATTTAAGTATACAAAATGCGGGTTTAGCAAAGGCAGCTATGTAGGGAGGATCAATATCTAAGAAACCCTCACTAGTATAGTAATCGTAAAATATCGATAAAATGAATTGGATTGACAGACGCCATTTCTCATTTCCCATACCTACTAGTAGTTCAACAACTGCATCGGGCCGTCTTATGAACTTATTGTTATCAAATGAAGCTACCTAATATTAGACACGGAATACCCACATAGTCACTGGTTTCCATCATTTGGGGTATTTCCCATTTTCCAGAACATAAATAGCAGATACCTAGTCATAGCAGGGAACCTGCCAACCCATATAGAATTATTACACCTCTAACACTACCTACATCTGAGTAAGGGTTTGCCGCTGTCTTAAGCAGACCGTCCCTAACCTAACCAGGTCTAGAGACTTGCTTTCCCCCTCGATTCGAAGGGCAAGGTGAGGACGATAACCCCAGCCGCGATGAACAGGGCGCCGCTCGTGTAAACCGGCGCGGCCGTTTCGAGATTCGCGTATATGGCGATGATGGGGGCCATGATGCCGAAGATGCGGTTCGAGGTGGCCGTCAGCGCGTTGCCGGTGCCGCGGTCCTTGGTGGGGAAGAGCTCGGGGGTGAAGGCGTAGAGGACGGCGTACATGACGTTGCTGGTGAAGTTGTAGGCGCAGTTCCACCCCAGCAGGCTCGGCGAGCTCGTCGCCGTCGTCGAGCAGTACAGGAAGACGCCGGTCAGCGCCGTGCTTAGCCCGAGCGCGCCCTTCCGCCCGAACCGGGGCGTCTCGACGAGAATCCCGCCGACGATGGACCCCGGCACGCCGAGGACGGCGATGATCAGCGAGTTGCGGTACGTGGTGTACGTCGACCCGTCGCCGTAATCAACGCCCCGCGTTGCCTGGATATACGGCAGATAGGCGTTGTACAGAGGGTATCTAGCTCAAAAAAAAAAAGAAATTGGTATCTGTGAAGGTCCTTCTAAGTCATGGGTGTGTACGGTTTCTTTTCTTACCCAAGTCCAATCAACCCCCAAATACTCATCAGCGCCGCCGTGCTGTACCCCAGCTTCCTCGACGCAAACAAGGAGCGAATATGCGTGAGGTTGATCGCCTCGAGCTTCCGCTTGACCGCGTCGCTCGCGCCGACGCGCTGCTCGTACCCCCGCGGCTCACACGCCCTGAGGTCATCGATCGTCAGTGCCGAGTCCTTCTTGTTGCGCCTCGCGACCTCGTGGACAACGCGCACGGCCTCGCCGTCGAGGCCCTTGCCCATGAGATACTTGGGCGACTCGTATATGGTGAAGCAGAAGAAGCGGACGGCGAACATGGCGAGCGTCAGCCCGCCCATGGCGATCATGAAGTAGCGCCAGCCCATGTTCTCGGACCTCGCGCACGCGGCCGAGGTCTGCTGGCAGGTCATGCCGCCGAGCAGCGGCCACGCGACCAGGTTGGCGACGACCTGGGCGATGCTCCAGTCGACGGACAGGATCGTCAGGAGGTACTGGTGCGAACCCGGCAGGAACTCGAGGAAGATGGCCGAGTCGACCGGCAGGTTGCCGCCGACGCCGAACGACCAGAGAGCGGCGAACACCCCGATGGCGGCGAAGCTGGGCGCCGACGCGGCGACCAGCCCCCAGACCGCGGTCAGGCCGAGCGTGAGGTTGAAGGCCCACCGCCGGCCGAACACGTCGCAGCCGAAGCCCCAGAAGAGCGCGCCGGCCAGGAGGCCGATGTTCTGCGCCAGGGACAGCAGGGGCGGGCGGTCGACCGAGAACTCGTTCGAGATCGGGGTGAGGATCAGCGACGTGACGATGGGCCAGAGGTTGTCCGAAGCCCATCCGAACCCCACGACTATGAAGAGCTGCCATTGGTACCAGCCCACTGCCTCTAGAGTTAGCGGACCATACGGCTTATACTTCGATGGGTCTTAGGCAATCCATGAGCTGATCGAGCTATCCGTAGATGTTTTATATATAAAAAGGGGCCCATGGTGGAGTGGCGTCTAGTGGTGTGGGTAGATAGATACAAGCTTCTGACCACCTCAAGTGGCTTATACCCAACCCAGACACTCGGTTGACGAACTACCCTCTCTAAATAATCGTGGTAAAGAGAAAATGGAGGGGGAGTTTTTTTCATCGTTTTCTTACTTCCAATATCTTGAATCTACGGCTCGATGTTAGATACTCCATGTGAAACTTTTCAATAAAATGAATGAATGAATCGTACCGCTCGGTTCAACACCCTCGCCTTTGCTTCATACACCGGGTCGATGGTGCCTTTCGGGATGATGCTGTCATCGTCGACTCCCACCGCGACGCTGTCTCCAGGCACGAGGCGGGGTTCTTCTCCCTCGGGGCGTTTTTCCTCTGCCGATGTCTTCATGATGGGGGTGCTCACAGGACGTGGGACGGTTAACCTGGTGGGAAAAAAAAAAGCCGAATAATTCAGGGGCTTTTCTTAAATAAAACCCCAGTGGGACGTGGTTAAGTTCACTGCGGACATAGAGTGGGGAGCGGCGGCGCCGGCCAACTTAAGATGTTCCCCTTGAAGCCTGTCGATGGGAAACATGAGAGAGAGAGAGACAGAGTATATATATATGTGTGTGTGGCGGAACTTTATTACATACCAGTTGGACAAAGAACTCCCCACAAGGTCGAAAGCATCCGCCATAGACCAAAAATAGGAGTGCATGGCGTGCTAGACCTTCTTGGGCTTTAAGTGGCCATCCATCCACTCCGACCTGCAGGTCCATCCCCCTCCCTTCAGTGTGTGTGCATGTGTGTGTGCCATCATCGCACACCACACTCGGCCTGACCGTGCGTTCCCCGCGCCAAGAGCAGATCTATCTCATCTGCCCTGACCAAGACTCGGTTGAGTGGCAGCCATGTCGAGCTTGCAGATCCACGTGTAATACCATCGGGTATTGCATGGATTGACAATGGAGAGGTGAAGGGGCCTTGGGCGTATCACATCAAGGGAGTATGTCGTAGTATTTACCTCAATTATGTATTAGGCAGGTCGAGAACGTCTGAATAGGATTGTAGGTAAGACATCATTCTTCTCACTCAGGCTAAGCAGGTACTTAAGGGGCTAACGATCCTTTCTACTGGGAACAGAATAACTTGATACCTAGAGATCAACAATACCCATAGTATTATTATTATTATTTAATAATTAACACACTTTGTCTAAAATCCCACTACGTCGAAACAATCTCCCTTTCTTACTTCCAGCTTGGTAAATATGTACAATTTTACTCCCTACACCTGGATTGTCCAGGCCTCCATCTCATGCCGACAAGAGGGCAGAAGGCGCCCAGAGCCCTGCTCCTCACACGCCTTCTCGTCGAGCCTGACGCGCTGTGCGCCGGCCTTAACGCCAAACCTTCTCACCAGCACCAGTAAGAGGACAGCGACGATGCGCTCGCCGAATCCGGAGGCCGCGGGGCACTGATGCTTGCCCACGCCGAACGGCATGTAGGCCCGCCGCATGTGCCGCGTGAGGGCGGCCGGGTGGAAACGGCTCGGCCGGAACCGCAGCACGTCGGCGCCCCAGATGGCCCCGTCTCTGTGGCACTTCTCCACGTCGGCTTCCATGACCCCGACCGTGTTGGACGTGTTGTCGACGAACCCGCGCTTGATGCGCTTGGTAGGGGGATACAGGCGCAGCCCCTCCTGCAGAAGAAGAAAAAAAATAAGCTCCTTTAGCCACGAAAGCGCAAACCAGGGATGGCAGGTTCGCCTCGGAAATAATATAAAAAAAGGGGGGGAGGGGGAGGGGAAAGGGGCTTGCCTGCCGGATCTATCTTTCTTACCTTCGCGAAAGACAGCGCCATCGCTTTCCGCTCGCCGGTCGAGTGGAAACAGCTGTGGATATCGGCGGCCGCGTCGGCGAGCTGCGCCGTGGTCTCGGCGTCGACGCCGGCGGCGCTGGTGGCCGCGACGAAGGTCAGCAGGACGACGCGCCAGAGCGTCTCGAAGGCGGGGATGATCAGGTTGACGGGGTGGTGCTCGGGCGCCTCGCACGGGAACTGGTCGGGCAGGAGCCTCTCCAGCGCGCCGCAGAGCAGCGTGCGGTCCTCCGGCTCCGGCTCCGGCTCCGCCGCCACCTGCGTGCTCTTCGACTGCAGCCACAGGCGGTTGATGGACTCGGCCGCCGTCTGTGCGTCCCGCAGGTCCACGGCCCGCGGGTCGATGTCGAATAGCACGCTCAGCACCAGGACGAAGTTGGACACGCGGACGAGGACGGCCAGGGGCACGTGGGGCTGGTCGGTCTTCAGATAGGCTATGGTCGAGTCCAGGACGGACTCGGCGAGCTGGGGGAGCTCGGCCCAGCGCTCGTCGTCCATTTTGCGGATCACTCGGTTGGCTCTCTTCAGGAAGTCGGTGTGGATCTTCCGATTGGTGGTCGTGAACGAGTTCACTATGCCGAAGGCCATGACGAGTCGGGCATTGGGCAGTGCCCGTAGTTCGAGGCGCGCAGAAAGCGTCGGTTGGCCGAAGGCGCTGAAATCTGCGATGCTGCGGTTCATGTCAAGATCGCTAGGCGGGAAAGGATATAGCCCGAAGCGTCTGAGCCGAAAAATTATGAACACTGCGATGGTGAAGAGTATCACCATCGTGTAAGATGTAGCGTGTAGTATCATTGTGTACAAACTCAGCTGGATAATAAGGGAGACTCGAGCGATATCGTTCTCTAAGTTCTATCTCGTACAGGTGCATGGCAGGCAATACTGGGAACCAACACGCGTTTTATTTATACTTTGGCCTTCTATATTTCGTTTTCGAAAACAAGGCTCCTAGGTATTTGTGATAATGAGAGACCGAGTTGTGACCTGTCCTTCGTCGCGTCCCTGGCACGAAACAATGAAGAAAAGGGGACCTGCCTCACATACCCTCGGCCATGATGATGGCCGTATCTAACCGCATGCAAACAGACCAACAGACCAACAGAGAGAGCCTCGAGCCCGACGTTTTTACTGCCGTCAGGGAGAAAAGCAGCTTACTAGGGCCGAAAGTGAGGCGAACGATAGGTATGTCGTCTGAATCGCCTCCTACGAAACAGTGCCTCGCTGCAAGAACCCTGCCCTCCCCCCCTTTCACGGGTCTCTAAAATCTCCCCAGGCAAGGTTCTACAGCAGTTCGCTGCTGCTGCCTATGATAAAATTGCAAACGGAACCCCCCCTCGTCTCGTCTGTGAAATTATTACTCCAAAAACGAACCAGAAGCAAGAAGGCCAGGCTTGAACTTTCGACGTGCTTCGATATCGCTGGCCCCCCCAACCCCAACCCCCAGCCCTTCCAAACGGGCGAACTTGTGCAGCGGCCCGTTCCCTAGAGCCTGGTCCTGACAAGCGCTTCCTGCCCGTTCCCCTCACTTATGTCCTCGCCAGGAGCTAGGTGTCGCGCTCTCATACGTGGCAAGTTGACCAAAGCGATGGCCACCAACAATCACCTGCCGATTCGGCGTTCTGGGGAAAGCGGGGAGGCGGACTTGGGGTTTCATTGAAATGGACAGCACGCCTGTTTGGTTATGGTTGTCCCGCCTCCATGGTTCTGACGTTGGAGAGCAGGCTGGCTGGACGTCACATGCCGCGGTCGAGTCATGGTTGGTTACGATGTTCTGGGTAGGTACTAGGTAGACACATTCGCCCACAGATAGAACTTGTGGGGAGGGGGTTTGTGTATATATAAATGCGAAAGTAAGCCAACGGGCTACATCATGGCTGTGTAAGGCTGGCTGGCTGGCTGGCTGGCTGGCCGTCCTGCCCCCACATCATCTCAAGCCATGTGCGAGCAGCATTCACATGGGGGTTTTTCTTTTTTGTCCTGACAAATCCGAGTGGCTGGCTTATTCGTATCTAGTTGGTGATATATGACCACAGGGGCAACTCAATAACTTGTTTCTTGTACCCTTCCTCTGAGATTTATACTGGTCAAAAGAGATCGGGTTCCGGCAGCCAAGGCTCAGTGGTGACCAAGGCACGATGATCGGGCTCACATGAGATCACGCCACTCCCAACGAGCAGCCACGTATTTCGGGGGAATATAATAGCGAAATGATACAAGTGTCTATGATTTATCATCTTGTTAGTTTTGGATCCAAGTCTAACCCGCCTGATGAAAGGACCTTCGTTGTGGTTTGCCGTTTGCACTTCAGGGTGATATCTCACTTTGCTTGCGGCTATCATGTTGTATTCCGGCAAAAGCCTTAATCCGTCCCCTCGAGCAAAGAATCCTAATAAAAATATTCAAGCGGAACGAGCGCATTAGCAAGCACACATATTTCTTACATGTCTTCTGACTGAGTCACGTATGGATCAAGACTGCATCACATTGAGATCCGAGCTCATAAGGGTATAACCTCAGACGGTACGGAGTCCGTTATCAAGCCGGTTCTAGACAGAGATCGCGATACATGTTTGGCGGATGGCAGCAGTTCCCGAAGCAAGATTTCATGTTGACGGCAAGACCGTATGTCTCGTGCCTATCTAGATAGCTGTAGGGACACGCCGTCTGGAGATCAGGTGTCCTCAAATGCGTAACCACATTCCTATGTCGGAAGCTTCCTTATTAAAACCGAAACGCCCAGTTTCCCGCAGTAATCCGTTCGCAAGCTGAATACAATATTCTTCGGGTTTGTCTTTGCTCCTGAGATGGGGTATCGAGGCGGTTCCGCGCCGAGCTTGTCTGTGTTTTCCACCGAACTTTCGCATAGCTGCCTCCGCCTCATTTATCGCGGTCACCACCGATTCTCTCAAGCGCTTCCAGCATGACGACCGAGTTACCCCGAATGACCTATAACCTGTCTGTCAGCTCATGGTACTGCCAATACCAAGGTAGGGGGTACGCTGGGTAAACATACAACCATGCCCAGCCTGACCTTCTCGCCGCCGTCTTTCTCTTCTACAGCATCATCCAACACAATGTTCAAGAAGACCTGGTATAGAGCGATGAATCAATTGAACTGTCCAGTTTCGCGTTTCTTAGGCAGAGGGTATGCTGCTCACATCGTAGCCACGCAGTATTCCAATGACCTTGCGGCTGCCGTTCAGTTGGACGAATAGCCTCTTGTCGAGGTACTACATGGGAAAGTTATGGTAAGCATGGTGTAGGAAACAAGAATAGGAAATAAGGAATAGGGAATCAGAGGCTGTACTCACCTTCTTCAATTCTGGCTGTGCAGGGGCCATGTTGGCAGTGTCGGAAGTAGAAGTGGGAGGGAGGGAGTGAGGTGAGTTGAATGGAAGAAAATAGGTTGTAGGGTTGTAGTGTTGTGGTGTGTTCACGATAGAAGCTACTGTTATGTGTATCAATGTAGTAAGTTGTAAGTGGTAAGTAGGATTCCGTACTGCAGGGCCTTGGCTGAAAACAACCATGGAAGCTTTGGCGGCGTGTTTAGCCAAGCTAAAGCTTAGATAAGATACGACAAGGGAAACGCTTATCGATAACATAATCCGTACTACTAACCCAGGTATGTAGTAGGTACCGTCAATGACATCCATAGCTCCGTCCATCAACTAACCTAACCTCTATCCTCCTGTTCTCTCTCTCACACTCTCTCCCTCTCTTCCTCCCCTTATCCAACAGAAATGAGTTCATTCGGAGCCAAACGCAAGGCGAGGAAGATCACAGTACAGGATGATAACGACGACGATGGTCCTCCCACCGCATCTTTAAACCCCCCTCCAGAGCCACAAGAACCAGCCCTGCAAGCAACGTTCAAGACGAGTCGCAACAAACCCTTCAAACACTCATCACTGCGGAAAAGCATTAATGTGCACGAAGAACCCCCCACAGACTCCCACAAGTCCTCTACTACACACACAAATGACGACGCTGCCGAAGACGACGAAGATGGCGGCGCGCCCTTACGAGTCCGTCCGTCAACGGCGAAACCCATGTCTAACAAGTCTAAAAAGCGACAATCGACCGTCTCACGCCTTTCTTTTGGGCCCAGCGAGATGGGGACCGACGACGAGGATTCAATGGTTCTGGGAGGCGAAGAGATATTTACACCGATGAAGAAGTCCAGCCTAGCGAGCACGGCCGTAGAAAACAATGCTTACAAGAAAGGCATATCGAAGAATCTACCCCCAAACCGATTGCCTATGCGCTCTCTGGACAACGACGATGACCGTCCACGCTATAGCAAGGAGTACCTCTCCGAGCTGCAATCATCGACACCGAACACACCACAGAACCTATCCAAGTTACACCCCGCGAATAGTGAAGACGAGGAGATGTCCCTCGACCCGTCCGAGCTCGATGGCGCCATGATTGTCGATACCGAGGAACCGCGCTCCCTAACCACGGCAGAAGCCCCCACGTCCGTTCTGACCGAAGCTGAGATACAGGAGAAGAAAGCACGGCGTGCCCGCCTAGCAAAGCAACAAGGAAGCGGCAAAGACACAGAAGATTTCATATCCCTATCGGACGACGGGCGGGAGAACGGCGACTCCTACCTTACCGTGCTCTCGCGCAAGAGCGGCGGCAGCAAGTCCAAGTCGGACACACGTCTCGTGGCCGAGGACGAGGACCTGGGTGAGGGGTACGACGACTTCGTCGAGGACGGCGGGTTGTCTCTAGGCCGCAAGGCCGAACGCGAGGCCCGCCGCCGCCAGCGCGCCGAAATGGCCTCGCTCATCACCGCCGCTGAGGGTGGAGGCTCAGACGGCGAGCAGGACAGCGACGACTCGGAGGCAGAGCGCCGCGCCGCGTATGAGGCAGCCCAGACGCGTGCGGGAATGGACGGCCTGGCTGAGGAGCGCGAGCAGCAGCGCCGTCGTCTCGGTGCCGGCAACGGCGTCGTCCCCGTGCCGGCCAAAATGACGCCGCTCCCCGACCTCAGCGTCGTGGTCGCCGAGTTCAAGGCCCAGGTACGCCGCAAGGAGGACGAGCTCGCGCGCGCGCGCGCCAAGATCCAGGAGCTGAGGGCGGAGAAGGACGCCGTGCTCCGCCGGGAGCCCGAGGTCCAGCGGCTGCTCAACGAGGCGGGCGAGCGGTACCGCGCGCTCATGATGCCTTCCGGGAGCGGAGAGGCCGGTGCTGGTACCGGTACCGGCACGGCGGAGGACGGTGTCGAGGCGGCGGCGACCCTGCTGGATCGGGCGAGGGTGGGGGGAGATGGCGATACGCCGAGGGGCCTCGAGAGCTTGGGTACGACACCCGTGAGGAGATCGCCGCCGCAGGTGGAATCGTGATACCCCCTTTCTTCATCTTTAATAGGATGATGTTTAGTAAGCTGCGTAATATTAAAAAGTGCTGCTGTGTAAGTAGGTAATTCGTTAAATCTACAGTACGTACCTACATACCTACATACCACACCATACCCCCTTGACTTAGGTTAGACGCTTTTTGTATATACCCATACCTACCTACCTACCTATCTAAGTACAAGGATGCCTTTTCTTTTCCTTTTCTTTTTTCCCCTTTCCTATGAAAAGCCAGCCAGTCATCTAGAAAGACTCAGGCTAGAGCGGTTCATTGGGCTATCTTGGAATGGATATATATATATATACCTATATATAGGTGTTTTAGGGAGGTCAGGTCAGGTATTAACAGAAATGCATCAATATTTCTTAGTCGGAGAACTCTTGTTCATTGATGGTCCTTAACCAATGCCCTTCCCCATATTGATATCTTCTTTTGCGTTTTTCTGCCATAAACAAGGTTAACATTTAGGAGATCAACTTGTCGCAATAGATAGGTATCTTACTATGTTATCGGAGAAGAAGGCAAGAGGGGAAAGAGAGGGAGGGAGGCAGAGGAAGGGAGGGAGTAAATAAGATTCGATCCATCAAATTGAATACATTAATATTGATGTCTGGTACGTATGAAGGTTACATGCTTAGGTAGGGTTGGGTAGGTAGGTATAGACGAAGAAACCCCCAACCAACCAACCAACCAACCTAGAAACGGAGGCTAAGTTGACCTAGGTATGTTGCATGTGATGTTTAAAGGTAGATCTAGATAGACGAGAAGACCTACACTCCCCCATAACACACACATCTCGACCTCACTCCCGTCTAGCTCAGGCAAACCTTCCCAAACTACCTACTACCTAACATAGTGTGAAGATTTCCTACCTACATTCCTCTCTCCCTCTCTTCTACCATCCATAATCCATCCATAATCCATCCTTCATCCCATCTTCGGGGGAAACCTAAAGTCCGCCCCCTCCCCCTCACCCAACAACAACATACACATTAATGTTATAATGAATGGTGGTGATACCAATACTTGATTAACTCCCTACGACCTACTACCTACTACCTATGCCACCATACCCCATCCCTAGTACATACATACCCCCCGTACTCGTTCCAAACTTTCAATTCCCCCCCTTCCCGTCCCCAGAAAAAAGTATCGTGTCGTCTCCTTCAAGTGCATATGTTATGAGAGTGCGCTTGCTTGCTTGCTTGTTGTGAATACCTATTTCTCGGAAAATTCCAATCTTTTTTCGTCTCGAGTTTAATGCTTGTGTGTGTGTGTATGCAATTGCTCAGAAAAGTCGTAGGTTTATTTTTTGTGTATAGGTATTTTTTGCCGGTTTTGACTCGTTCCCATTTCTTCTACTCTTCCTTCTCCTGCCTACCTAGCTATTTCTTTTTCGTTTCTTTGTCTCTGTCCCCCTTCAACCCCCAACTCATACTCGTCGCCAATGTGATTATACACACGCATCCATAGATAAGGGAGATAAGGGATGATTCTGTAACATAGCTCTACTTTCACACCACAGTAGTACGGGATAAAAGGCCTACATAGTATTACAGGGAAAGGGGGTTGGTTGGGTTTGAGGGAAGGAGACAAATTTGAGTAATACACGTATATATATCGCCTTTACTTTGACCTCGATACGCCCGCGCCAATAACACCAGGCAGCTTCTCCTCGCCGACGCTGAACAGCAAGCCGATGGAGAAAGCAATGGTAGAGACGAGCGCGATGGTGACGCCCGCGAACAGCCAGAAAGGGGTGCTGACGTCGCGCTTCTGGCAGGCACCCCCGCCCCAGTGATACAGCAGCTCGCTCTTGTACACGTCGTCGTACTCTTTGGCAGCCTGGCAGCGGCAGAAGAAGCAGGAGGAGGACGTGGAGGCGTCGGCCGCCCACCGGTCGATGCACTGTCCGTGGCCCGAGCAGTCGTTGGTCGCTGTCACGCAGGCGTTATGTGAGGTAAAGCAGCTCGGGATCACGGCGGGCAGGTCGGCGGCGCTCGAGGTGTGGAATGACGAGGACGATTTGACGGGCGCCTTCGCCTTGCCCTTGACGTCCTTAGCGAAGTCGGCTATGACGTGGCTAGGGTCTGAATTGCTCGTTAGGATATGATCGGCCCTGTCACGGCGGCGCAGCTCCTCCTCGGAGCCTGCGCCAGATGATGGGGCTAGGAAGAGGATGGTCGTTTCGAGTTTGCCCTCCGAGGCCTGGGCTTTCAGGGAGGTGAGGCTCGATCCGAGTTGGGCGATGACGCTCTTATCCTTCAAGGGGGGGTTAGCAAATCGCGTGTTTTAAGTCGTTTTATCAATCGGATTGGTGCGGAGGAATGGAAAATACTAGTGACATACCTTGGTAACATCGTAGTGTAGATACTGCGTCTTCCCCTTCCAGCATTTGCTGCTCTGGGGATCGATTGAGGATTCGAACGAACAGGCGGTAGACGCGCGGATGGGCATGTGGCTCAATTCGGGAGAGGTGAAAGCGACGGGCTCGCTCGAAATAGCAGACTTTAGGTCGTCGTATCGGTCAGCGGTGATGCCGGAGAAGGCGACGACGAGCTGGCTGGGCTCATTCGCATCGGTGTCTTGGAAGAGCGGCAGCGATGGCTTGCCGAATTGGTTGATAAAGGCGACAGCCTCATCTTGGTTGAGCGACTCGGGTAGCCGGCCTAGGGGCGAGGGCTGTTCGGATGAGCTCAGGCGCTGGATAAGGATGGCTTCGGCGAGTTCGTTCGGTATGGATGGGGTATTCGATGTGGTGGATTGGGGATGTTGTTGATGTTGGGTGAGGATGTACGCCTCGGCCTGGCGAGGAGTTGTTTTGGCGGCAGCAGTACCAGCCAGTGCCGGCAACAGGAAGCCGTGAAGCTTCATAGTGCTAAGTGCTGGGTTCGTTGATGCTGTTGTCGGGATGGTGGCATCAAGTCGCGGGTGGTGTTGCTGGTTGCATTTGATGCAGAGGGAAAGTAATTGAAGTAGCATCAAGGCTTCTGAAGAGATGGCGAGTTAAGTAACCTAGGTAGGTACCTATGTAGCATTGTACGTACCATGTAAGATGTAGGCTAGTTAGGTAATCGCGCTAATTAAGGACTTATGTAGGCATGTAGTGTAGTACATTGCAGCAATCGACACGTGATAAGACAGGATAGTGAGCGATAAGATACCTACGTAACCTACGACTAGTGTAGTTAGGTTAAACGCATGCAAGAAACTTAGAATGCCTTTGTATGTGGTATATACTGTGATTTCCTGCTGAGACTGTATGCAGCTACACCGTATGCACTCCAAATCCTGTCCCTTTTTCTGTACCTGTCAAGATACCCGACTCAACGTTCTACCTAAGTACCTACCTACCTAACCTTAGAAGCATTGGAGGTTCTAGTAGTAGGTATACCAGGTACACTAATAAGTGACGGCTGCCCCCACCCCCCTCTTATGTAAACTCCAAATTCCACCCGCAGCGATCAAGATTTATGATTTATACCATACCATTACCTACCTACCTACCTACCTGGTCACCTCTTTAGTATACAACAACCATCGTTGTTCGCAACGACCGCGGGCGGAGTGTGTCGCTTTGATCATCGGTTGTGTCGTTATTCTGTTTAATACCTACCTAGACCGTTCTGTTTCTTACTCGCGACAAGATTTTTTCTTTTCTTCCACAACGCCGTCGATGCCATTTGCGCCTGTCCCCGCTGGGTAGTTCTCTCGCATCCTCCGGCGGCCGGGTTTTGGCCTACCTCTCCACTCATCGCCCACGATGCTGCGCATGCTCCGATCTCGACCCAATGTATTCTCCCTCGGCGCCCGGGTCAACGGTACCCAGGGGCCCAGCCCCCAGACCATCCGCATACAGCAGGTTAGGATCCGCCGCAGATGGTTCAAACCCAGGTACGTACCACGAGAAAACACACGATGGAAGAGAAGAGTACCTCCCTAGTCTCTGCTCTGCTCCGTTCTGACCTGTCTGTCTCCTCCCTGCAGGAACTTTTTCATCGCCGCCGCCATCTACTATGGCTGCTACGAGGTCTATTCGCGATTCGTCTTCGGCACGCTGGGTAGTTGGCTGGACGAGCAGGAAGCCCAGCTGAGCGAGAACGAACGCAAGGAGCTCGACGAAGAACTGTCCGAACCTTTATTCATCCCGTTTCCAGGTTTCACCAAGGTAGTCGAACCTCCGCCATACCGAGGCTCAGATCCCGAATGGCGCACCTTCATCAAGATCAACAAAGACGAGGCACGTGTGAAGGCAATTCAAAGTGCGCATAGACAGACAACCCGATGTTTGCGAACAAAAATATACTGACCCCAAGATCTAGACGACCTTGCCGAACTTGTCCGCCGTACCGCCCTAGCACACCCTGGGATTGTGCACAAGTACGGGAAAGACCTCACTGTCGTGAAGCATTGGCTTGACGTGAATTATCCATACAAGCCGCCGCCTACATTCGTCCGGAAAGGGTTGAGTAGCCCACCACTCCACCCCTATATTCCTCTCTACTAACCTAGCACCCCAGACTACGGTTTGACGATGTTGGTATATGGCTCGCAGAACAGCCCGTCGACTCTTTGGTAGTCTTTAGGCTCCGGCGTGCTCTCTGGCCGTCAGCTCTGACCATTTCCCTATGGAGTTTTTCGGGGGCATTGATGAAGCAGAACGCCCTCCGTTTTGCTAAGATCTTTGGATGGGAACCCAAGCCTGAACCTGCCACTATTCAGCAGACCCTAGATAGGCTCCAGCAACAGCTCAAAAAGCCACCGAGCAGACCCGATCCGCATCCATCAGCCTCTCTGCCCCCTGCCAATTCCGGGGGTGCCGATGGGAGCCCGGTTGCAAGATCTTCTAGCTCCCCGACGCCGCCAGATGCTCTAGGCTCGGGTAACAGTATAGGCAGTGTGCTCCCAACTGTCCCTACCGCCCAACCTGGCAAGCCAAAAAGTGCAAAGGACATTTACATGGTCAAAATGACACAGGAGCATACCAGTGGGCCGTGGCAGACATTCAAGACGAAGCTTTCTCAGTCTTGGCAACCTCTCAAAGACCTCCCCCCGCGAGGGTCATTAAACGTGAGCGGGCTTGTGGAACTTCGGTCCTCTCGTAACCTTGTCACTATAGATGTGATTGCGTGGTGGGATCCCAAAACAGAGACTTTTGACATGAAATCGATGTTCCTTCGAATAAGAGGAGTACGTCCGAAGCAACAATCCCCGCTCCGGTGAGGATATATGTCTCTCCCCTGCCTTCGCAAAAATCGGAATAGAGGTGGACAGGGGGAGGCTGTTTGAAGTTATATATACCATTTTGGCGTTCGCGGGATCGGGGACAGGTTAGCATTCACGGGTATGGAAAGAAATACATGTGTACAACAAAGATTACAGCGGGCTCCTTCTGAGTTCGGCCTAGAAAAACGCTCTACCATGTTTTTCTACATGGCGGCGTTATCCAGGCTTTCTTTTCTAGCTCTTTGGTCTAGTTTTGTTCTGTAATGGTTTCCTCCCACAAGCGAGTTTGGCACTGCATAAGAGGGTTTTCTAGTCCTCTTTTTTTTTCTTTTTAAAAATATGGAAGATAGAGAGATACCATTAAAGAAAAGGAAGGGAGGACCGAGGAATGAGCCTTCACTTCCTAATATAGGATACAATATTGGATACAGTATTTAAATCATGCAAATGGTTTTATGCTCTTCTGCTCGATGTTGTATATACGAGGTTATTGATGGATGTATCACTCATCCATCAATCAATAAGATGGTGTCGGAGGGCAATGGCCTTTTAAGAAGTTCTATATATTCGAGCAGAACAGGCTTTATTAAGCCCCCCTTGACTCTCACACACGCACTACTTGAAGTATCAATTTTACTGGTATAAACCCGGGCATTTTTCTCACGGAGTTCCTCATATATTGGTAAAATACCTAGGTAATCATGCTATAGAAAATCGAGAGGGGAAGTGGAGAGCGAAAAAAAAAAAAAACCCCCGTTTCTTTCCTCCGTACCTATTAAGAGATATAATAAGTTCAGAAACAGAACAACATGTATTGTGATGCGACCAGCACGGGACTCGAACCCGCAATCTTCACCAAGCTCCGCACACCGGAAAGTGACGCGTTACCATTACGCTAACCAGCCTTCCTATAGTGTTGCGAATAACGCTAGATATAGGTAGCAGAGTCCGGGACGTTTTGATGCGTAACTTTAACTACCTTGTGTTTTTTTTTTGTTTTTGTTTTTTTGGGGATACTTGGCTGCAATTTAAAATAAAAAAAAAATAGAAATTCTTTGGAAGAGGCGAAAGAGAGTAGATGGATGCAATGGTGGACGGGAAGGGGAGGGGATTATGTTTGTTGCTGTATAGGTAGGTAGGGAGAGGCGTGTGCCTGGCGGGGGTTAGATATTGGGAATGGATGTTAGGGTCGCGGTGCATTGGTGTGTGTGAGAAAAGAAGGAGGCG
The DNA here is from genome assembly GCA_022544895.1 of Biscogniauxia sp. FL1348. Classification (NCBI taxonomy): domain Eukaryota; kingdom Fungi; phylum Ascomycota; class Sordariomycetes; order Xylariales; family Xylariaceae; genus Biscogniauxia; species Biscogniauxia sp. FL1348. The sequence continues at coordinate 396,500 of JAJNNV010000019.1, forward strand.
CTTGAGATAGGTGCGGTAAGTTCTGTTGACTGGAATAAGGAAAAAAATAGGTGTATATGATATGTAGGCTGGGTGTAGAAGGCTGGGCGATATGGAAGGGATGGACATTGATAGATACGAGGGGTTAGGATATTGTGGCTTTGAGGAGGTGAAGGCGTGGCTATACTTACAACCTACCTATAGGACTACCAGACCTATGTTGTACTACATATATACAATTGATCATTGATCATTGATGCTACTATCTGTGCTATACACATTCCAAGTTGCATTGATTGGTTCGATGGCTGACCACTGCTACATAACTGGCTTGACGGGCCTCCAATCATCACATAACTCCAGTCCCATGCCTCACGTTATGTCAATATGTACCATGTATAGCATATCAAATAAATATAACATTACATGAAGCTGTGTTTTATTAAAGCAGTATTGTAAATAGTAATAAGAAAATTGCAAAATTCTTTTTTGAATAAATAATTATATCAATAGGCAGGTAGGGAATTGTAAAAGGTTAAGCATGCCCCCCCCTTGTTATTCGCGTATTGGTGCATGGAGGGAAGTAAATGCCTACCTACCTAGCTTTTTATTAAGATACTAGGCTGGCCAGACTTGATATTCTCTTACCCTGGGTAGGAGTTGAGTGTGTGCATGTGTGTTTTGGGGAGGGGGAGGATTGGTTCTGTTAACAGTGCGTCTGATACCTAGGTAGTCTAGATTGTTCACAGGTGCTAATGTGGTTGATGCTCGATGCAAGCAAAGAAATACACTTACCTAGACCATGTTGAATAGCTACCTAGGTAATTATACCATAACATAGTGTACCTAAGTAATTATGTGTCTTGTGTCTTATCCATCCTCCAGGGCACGGTTAATGAGAATCTCGGATACAGAATAATACCTTGGATTGAATAGATGTGGCTCTAGCTCTAGTCTGTTTCCTCCAGGTGTGGTGGGTGCTTCATACATTTGATACTCAGATTAAACCGATGTTCATCTTATGGCGGCACCTGCGTAAGGCGTAGGTAGGTAGATATCACGTAAGGTACTACTTATTCACCTAGGTAGAAACAGAGAGAATCAATATATCATCATTTTTACTCATCATCGTCAGGTATATAGTAAGATATAATCTCATCAGCTACAAGTTGGTGAGTTCACACCCCCCTCCCCCCCCCCACCTCCACCGCCCCAAAAAGAAAAGAGAAAGCCATTGATACAAACTATATTCTTGGCATCCGATGTTTTTCATCATGTGTGTATCTCTCTGCTCTCGTGGCTTTTTTTTTGTTAGCAGCGGGATCTACACCCTTTCCCTTGCCTTGTGAAACTGCGTATACTCCGCAATCTCCTTCCCGGATTGCGTTTCCCTCCTTGGCTCCCCCCCACGATCCGCTTATGGATCTACTATGTATTGAAAATTAACCTTACCTAGGTATCTTATAGATAGACTTTTTGTCTACGAAGGTCGCGGCCAAAAATCTGGAGCGGGAGTACGCATGGCCTTTTTTGCCAAGCTTGCCAGGCCTCTGGTACAGCTGTCATACAGCTGTAAAAAGCTTACTCACTATAAAATTTAGTGGTTATAGTAAGTAATTACTGCTATTGCTTAATTTAGTTTAGCGCATTTAGTTTGCGAGTATAGTACTATAAATAGCGGTATTATTGAATTAAACTCTATACAGCTGCGTGACAGCTGTACCAGAGGCCTGGCAAGCTTGGCAAAAAAGGCCATGCGTACTACCCGCTCCAGATTTTTGGCCGCGACCTTCGTACTTGCGGCAACAATTGCAACATAGTATTACCTCCGTTCCCCACAAGAGCTGAATAGGTAGGCATGAGATCTGAAGGTTCAACCCTGGTCGATGAGGAGAGGGAGGGGATGGGGGGGAGAGGCCAACGATCCTCAGAACGTTACTCCGATCTTATTTCTTTTCAAAGCCTGGGCGGGCGACTAGGTAAGCCGATTTACATCTATACCATTACTTTTTGCTCTCAGCTATGCAGCCACATTCACATCGGTCCCCTTTTTATGATGTATAACAAGGAGCATATGACCTGGGTACCCTCTGCTACCGATGAATAGGTAATAACACGGTGACATTCGCGTAGGGTAGCTGGTCCGACGAGCAAGGTCCAGATTGCGGGATGCTAATATGAGAATTTATTGGGGCTCCAGGTTGAAGTTTCAATATTTCGCTTTAGAGAGCACAGACGTTTTCCCACCCCATTCGTACGCAACGCGGTAGCCACCGTAATGCTTCATCAACGAGCCCGCAACCCTATAATTGTCCTGCATAAGGAGATCTTCCCAAATCTATCGGCTTGGCGGACTGGGAAGAAGGTGCCTCGGTATCTGTAGGCTGGATGAGTAGTAGTGGGTAAGATTTGCACTTTCGGCAGATCGTCTGTCCACGACTATATATCAGACAGGATGGCCTGGACGGCTCTCTCGGGTTCTTGGGTTGCTTCTCCTCATCCTAGCCCTTCTAACGTCTCTTCATCTCCGCGCGATGTTATCGATGCCCAACGCCTAGACTGACTAGGAAGAGAGTCGAAAAGTTGCTGTATATAACAACCTTACAGCCTCGAAGTAGCGCTTGAGGCACTCACCTGTTACACATCCAAACCCCACGCGACGAGCTCTTGCCAACGAACTAGGTCGTGTAGTTTTCTTGTTCCAACCTCTCAGCAAAGCTCTCCAAGCAAAACGTTCAAGGCCTCGCCTGACCACTGCCATCACCATGGGTCTCTTCAAACCGGCCACGCCTAGGCGTTCACTCATGTCCTATCCGCCGTTGAATTGGATCTGTACGGCCTACACCATAAGCTCTATCATCATACACCTCCCGCTATGGGTTCTCAGCTTTGCCCTCGTGCCGGCCTGGCGACTGCACCCCGAATGGTCGCTGAAGAGAACGCTACTGGTACGGATCGGGAAGAAGCTGGTGGAAATGGTAGGCAAGGTGGAAGGACCCGTGCCACTGTCGCTGGAGCCGGGCAAGGAGAAAGACCAATTCGTGACGATCGACCCGGCTGCTGCGGAATACTACCAGGGACCCCTGAAAAGCCATGCGGTCGCACCAGCCACCATCGGGGGGACGTGGTATCCGAAGCGGCCTGGCAATCTTAAAAAGCTGGGCTCGCACGAGTCGGTGATCCTTCATCTCCACGGGGGCGCCTTCATCCTGGGGGATGGCCGGATCGACACGGCCGGGTACTGCGCATCCATCTTGCTCAAGCACGCCGGGGCCACGGCGGTGTTCATGCCGCAGTACCGGGTCGCCTCACGCCCGGCCCGGGACCCGTTCCCCGCGGCCGTCCAGGACGGCCTTACGGCCTACCTGCACCTCACACAGGTGGAGGGGATACCGGCGCGGAACATCACCGTGTCGGGCGACAGCGCGGGCGGCAACCTGACCATCGCGCTGGTGCGGTACCTCGCCGAGTTCGGGCCCGGGCTGGGGCTCCCGCAGCCGCAGAGCGCGTGCCTGCTCTCGCCGTGGACGGACCCGAACAAGAGCCTCCTGCCGGCCTCCCACACGACCAGCGACCCGCACTACGACACGGACATCCTGGCGCACAGCATCCTGCAATGGGGCGCGCGCGAGTACTCGCGCCTCGTGCCGGCGTCCAACCCGTACATCACGCCCCAGGGCCAGCCGTTCGCCACGCCGGTGCCGCTGCTGGTCAACCTGGGCGCCACCGAGCTGTTCGTGGAAGACGGCACGGAGTGGGCGCGCGCCATGGCCGGCGTGGAGGGTAACGTGGTGGAGCTCAACATCGAGGCCGGTGCGCCCCACGATACGCTGCTGCTGGGTTCCATGCTCGGGTGTCAGGAGAGCGCCGAGGGCGTGGCGGCTGTGGTTGGTGCGTTTATCAAGAAGCACCAAGAAGAGTAAGCGGGGGAGGAGATGCTATACCCGAGTTTATTAAGTAATTAAGTACCTACATGAGGTTAGGTATCTTTATGTAGGCGATTGATTAGTTGGGAGTTGGAATTATGTGGGTTATTGATATCAAACTTAACGGGTGGGTTGGAGCTACTAGGGTACCTACCTAGGTGTTATTGGGCGGGTGAGGGTGAGACTGGTAAGTATAGGTTACTTACATACTTTCTTATCGCTGGATTTTCGCATAAGGGTTGGCCTGATATGCTAAGGCTGATTTAACAATGAAGAAGGCATGATTGTTGGGAATTTAAAGTTGAGCAGGTTACTACATTACCTAACCTTAGTACTTACTTATCATGTAAGGTACCAGACATAACGAGAACTATTAACATAAATTTACAAGAAATTAAGTTAACCTTTACGCTAGGTTAGATTATTAAGTTCCTAACTAAGGAGCTTGGACCGTATCTATCTGGAATAACACGACATTTTAGTGTAGTTACATTTTCTAAGTTACGTCAACGCGTAAGTTACCTACATACGTGCAGTACTTACCAGTACATGGTAATCAATACATAGGTAGATGTAGAGAATACATATGTACCTATGTACATACGTAGGAACTTGAACCTATCAATGTGTGTAGGCAAAGTTCGGTCCCGCATCCTGACATCCTTATCGCTCCTCCGCCTCCCCGTACACTTAAGTACTTACTTACCTGCAAACCCTCTATCTACGGTAGGTAAATACATGCAAGAAGGTGAGCAAGTTAGAGTTGTCATGCCTTCCTGGCCATTTGGCTTGTGACTTCAGTTCATGTTAGAGCTGGGCAGCCTATTTTAAACTTGTCTGCATTTCATTAATCCTGCAGCGTTTCTACCTATCTACCTACCTACCTAAACACTCAATCACAACAACCAACATGGCTGGCCAGTTTCGACCCGCGCTGCTTGTGGTGGATCTTCAGGAGGATTTCTGCCCTCCTGTAAGTGGAACTAACTACTTGCTACCTCTCTTTACACAGTTCTGGTTGGCAGTCATGGTGTCGTCCGAGCTTTTTTTCCTAACCCCGGCGATGAATTAGAACGGATCCCTCGCCGTACCATCAGGCCGGGACGTCATTCCTGCGATCAACGCCCTGTTGGAGCTGCCCTTTGTCACCAGGATTGCGACGAAGGACTGGCATCCGCCGGACCACATCTCCTTCGCTACCAACCACGAGGGCAAGCAGCCGTATACCGACTCGGTGAAGGTGGTCAACCCAAACAACCCATCAGAGAGTTACGATTCCAGGCTGTGGCCCGTACACTGCGTTCAGGGCACCAAGGGCGCCGAGCTGGTCCCTGAGTTAGATGTCAAGAAGATGGACCGGATCATCGAGAAGGGCACGGATGCACGCATCGAGATGTACAGTCCCTTCTACGATCCCTTCACCGCGCCGCGTGTGTGTGACAGTGGGCTTGCTGACCTGCTGCGGGAAAGCCGTATCACCGACGTATACGTTGTAGGGCTGGCCGCCGACTACTGTGTCCGGAATGCGGCTCTGGACGCCGCCAAGGAGGGCTTCAAGACGTACCTGGTGGAGGACGGCACGCGACCGGTTGACGCTGCACAGTGGCTCGAATGCAAGAAGGGTATCGAGGCGGCGGGGGTCAGGCTCGTAAGCACGGGAGCACCTGAAGTCCAGCGATTGATGACCAGCGCGGTCGTGTAAGAAAGAATGTTAGGGTATGCATCGCCGTTATCTAAGTATAGCTAGGTAGATGTGGCAAGAAGGTTACGCCCGGGGCAGGCGTCTTTTGGACTCTTTTGGGCTGGCGTCTGACTTCTCACGCGCGATGAGACGCATGGTTATCTGAGCCACTTACTATGTACCTAGGCGGTCGTCAGCTAAGTATTAGATAGTCGTATAGGTAAATGATCACTCGCTTGTCTTGCTTATCCCATTGCGGAAAAGTTGTCATTTGTGGCAATACCGTTTAAGCCAGGGGCATCAGTAGGCATGTAAGAAGAAATACGGCGTAGCTGAAGGCCATGACTGGTAGGTAATAATAACTAACCTACCTATGTACATACCTACTACGTACTGATTACGCACATCTCTAAATTTCCAGGTGGCCGTGGGGACAGGTCTTCTGGCGGTATTCTGCATATAGGTTATAGTAGGCAGGTATTACCTAACCTAGGTATGTAGATACTTGGTCTGGACACGATCTACGAGCCTATGAAGGTTGCAGCGCTGCACCATACATACCATCCGCACTAGAGCTGCTAGGAACTGTTGGCATCTTTTCTGGAAAGGGATCATGCATGAGGAGCCACCCTTTTTGCGAGTCCCTATAAAAAGCCTGGTGCGTCACATAGTGTATACATACATACATACATAGTATATGACTATTAGGTATTACCGTAAGTAGTATTTGGAACCCTCCCTTCCCTTCCCCCTTCGCCCCCCCCCTTTCAAACCCCTCACCCCCTTTTCTTCTGCTACACATACACACACACACGTTACCAAGCACAGCATCTCTTATTCTGATGCAAGCCTTATTACGGGCAATACCGAAGGGAGCTGACACACGAGGTAGGTATGTCATAGGTAAGCGTTCGGTCTGCACGTGTGACTTATTCAGCTGGGGGGGGACCCGGCGTGAGAAGGGCGAAGAATGAGGTAATACCTATTGTTCGGGGACCCGACTCGTCCCACTTCTTCTCGCTTTCTCTTTACCAACAAATTCATATTCTTATTTCGTAGGTTTCCTTTTGTTTCTTTTTCCTTTTTCCATTTGTCCTGTGCCGTTTTCCCTAGGTACTCAAGTAGCTGACTGCATACTACATACCTAGCGTGTAGATGCAGGGATAGGTACTTAGTATGGTATAGGTTGATCGATGATGAAAAGGACAATCGTTCAATGAAAACTCCCAACTTGCAGAAACCTTGCTACCTATGTATGTAACTAACCTAGGTAATAGGTAGATAGGTAGGTACTAGGTAGGCCATCGTGGCTATTAGATTGCGACTTGGCCATAAACAGTCGTCATCGGCTCCGGCGGGTAACATCCAATTACAGCGCTAACGAGAGGTTTGGATACGATGATAGGCTCTTTCTGAAAGTGAATGGCCTGATGGTTATGGTGCGCCCGCAGTGTAGGTATGTAGTTGGATGTATGTAACTTTTTTTTTCTCAATGCTAGTATGGGGCCTCTATGGGGTCTGTGAGGACAAGAGGATGTTTGGTGGATTCGGTGACTGCTGGGGCTTGGTGGACGTTGGGCTTCCCAGCCGGAAGGCACAGGATGACAGGGGCTGCAGAGGGGCCACCAAGGTCTTGGTTGGTGGGCCTGGACCGGTTTGTGGGTTCGGGGTCCGATAGTGACCTTAGCGGGCGACAACTTCGGGTATACCTCATCGGTAATGTGGCATGGGGAGTGAGGATTCCGAGGCTTTGTTAGGCCAACTCGAGGCAGCGGACATAGCCAGAACTGGAGGTATGTATATTATGTAACTAGGTACTTTAGTAGATGGTAAGTGTATGTAGCCTCGACTGCCTTTGTGCAGTACCTGTCAGCTTGTCCACGAATACAAAGCACCGTTGTATCCCTGTCTGGGCACCTGGATGTAGTGTACAGGATGTACTTAACTTGCATATGTAGAGGTGGGTACCTTTACCTAAGGTAAACGGGTAGCGATACACACTAGGAACATCGGTCCTTGCCTAATTTAGATAATCGATAGCAGATCCCCGAGTGGGCCCCTAATTTTGGGGATTGGCGATAAACATGGAAATTTCTCTTACTCTCACCGTAGAAGCGATTCCGCCCCCCTTTAGAATTATTATCTCTCACAGCCCGCCCACTGCCTTTCCTCTCCTCTCATCAGTCCGCCTGCTTGTGCTTTGCTTTTCTGGTCTGCCTCCCTGTGCTGTTCCAGTCGATCGCGAACGAAGCAAGTTTGGCAATTGGATCAATTGAGCAGTTTAGCAGTTGAGCTGTTTGAGCAATTGACCAAAGGGGTTGCTGCAGACTGACTTATAAGCTGAACCGGGACGGGACCAGTTGACATCAGGATCGAAGCCCAGCTTGTTCCCACAGCCCGCCTCACTTCTAAAAGACACCGACTTTTCCATTTGCAAGTCTGTCTGTCTGTCTGTCCTGTCGCTTGCCCACACGACAACGGACAAGTCGCCCCTAGCAGTGTCTCCGTCTTCCTGAGACGAACAACGCATTGCAAATCCTCCTGCTCATTGGCCTGCCACGAATTCAACAAGGCACGGCAAAGGCATTATCGAGGCCATCTTGTTCTTATCGCGCAGATAATCCTACTACTACTGTTACCATTACTATATTAGACTAGGTATGCATGGCTGCTTTCCCTTTGCTTTCAACTCAAGGCCCTGTCTTTCAACGTGTAATCCCTATTCTTTGTCCTCGACTCGGTCCTCGACTCGGACCTCCCCTCTCCCGGCCTTACCGTCATAAACCACCAGATTATAAACCACAGGAGCATGGCGAGATAAGCGAACGCTAACCACCAGCAATTTTCTCAGGGAGCCGTCCAATGCCTTCGCGGTAGTATCAACATGAATGCCTCCTCGTTTCTCCCCTCCCGCTTCCGCGGCGAGCAGCCCAGCGACAGCCCTGCTCCGCCGTCCAAGACGAATAGAAGAGTCACCCCTGTTCTGCAGTTCTTCTCCAAGATAGCCTGCCTTCATCCGATACATACCATTGTCTTTATTGCCTTGATCGCCAGCACCACCTACGTCGGGGTTGTGAAGGAGAGCTTGCTGGATCTGACGAGGAGCGAGAGGAAGGCCGAATGGTCTTCGCTGCTGGAAGGAAGTCGAGATTTGCGGATTGGCCCCGAAACCTCGTGGAAGTGGCAGAGCTTCGAGCCTGGTGCTAAGATTCCGAAGGATGCCGAGCATCTCGCCCTCGTAACCCTGGTTTTCCCTGAGTCCTCGGAGGATGCGCCCCAGACGGCGCCGTTGCCTCACATTGTCCCCCTACCCCAGAATCTCTCCGTTTCGCATCTGCCCTCAACTTCCAATCCCCTAGCCCCCTACTCCCAGGATAGCGCTCTAGCCTTCGCCGTCAAGTACACCGAGGCCCCGGAATTCCTGACCGCGGCGCAAGAAATCCCTAATGATGTTCCGGGCGAGAGCCCGGCTCAATTGCCGTTCGAGGCCGAGCCTGGGAACGAAGGGGAGAAGAAGATGTGGATCATGAAGGTTGCCAAAGCTCATAACAAGAGCAGTCTGGTGCGCTGGGTCCACAACGCATGGACGGAATTCATCGACCTGATCAAGAATGCCGAGACTCTTGATATTATCATCATGGTTCTCGGCTACCTGTCCATGCACCTGACCTTTGTCTCTCTCTTCTTGTCTATGCGGAAGTTGGGCTCCAATATCTGGCTGGCCATTAGTGTCCTGTTTTCGTCGACTTTTGCCTTTTTGTTTGGCTTGAATGTGACGTACAAGCTCGGAGTACCCATCTCCATGGTTCTCCTATCTGAAGGCCTGCCGTTTCTTGTCGTGACAATTGGCTTCGAGAAGAATATTGTTCTTACTAGGGCTGTCTTGTCACATGCACTGGAACACCGCCGACCAGATGATGTGGACTCCGATTCCAAGGATGCTGCCAAGAAGCTCGCGAACCCAGCTGGTGGTGTCATACAAAATGCCGTTCAACGTGCCATTAAGGAACAGGGTTACGAGATAGTCCGTGACTACGTTATCGAGATTTTGATCTTGGCTGCAGGCGCTGCTTCTGGAGTGCAAGGGGGTCTACAGCAATTCTGCTTCCTCGCCGCCTGGATCCTTTTCTTTGACTGCATCTTGCTGTTTACCTTCTATACTGCTATTCTCTGCATTAAGCTCGAAGTCAACCGCATCCGCCGTCATGTTGAGATGCGCAGGGCTCTCGAAGATGATGGCATTAGCCGCCGCATTGCCGAAAATGTCGCTACCAGTAACGACCAAGCTAGCCAGGCTATCTTTGGAAAGGATGTCAAGGGAACTAGCGTTCCTAAGTTCAAGTTCTGGATGGTCGGAGGCTTCGTTGCCATCAACCTTGCTAATATCTGCACTATCCCATTCAGAACCACTGGATTCTCTGGTCTGTCTGCTTGGTCTGGAGGTCTGGGAGGCGTTGTGAGCACCCCCCCTCTAGACCCGTTCAAGGTTGCTTCCAATGGTCTTGACGAGATCCTCTTTAACGCACGAAGCCACTCTCAACCTACTATTGTCACTGTTTTGACTCCCATAAAGTACGAGCTTGAGTACCCTTCTGTTCATTATGCCCTACCCACCCCAAGGGCAGATGATGGCCATCATATCGACACTGGTTACGCGCATTTGCATGGATACGGTGTAGGTGGGCGAATGGTTGGTAGTCTCCTGACAAGCTTGGAGGACCCGATCTTGTCCAAGTGGATTGTGGTTGCTCTAGCCATGAGTGTCGCACTCAATGGGTATCTGTTTAATGTTGCGCGCTGGGGTATCAAGGATCCAAATGTCCCCGATCACCGTATTGACCCTAAGGAGCTCGCAGCTGCGGAGAGGTTCAACGATACACAATCCTCAGCCCCTCTCATGCTTGGCGATGTTCAGCCTAAAAAGAAGGCGGCCTTGCCCCTCACTCCAGCATCTACAGATGATGAAAGTAATCAGCCAGCTGCTCCCCAGCTGCCGCCATCACTGCCCAAGGTTACTAAGTCACCCCTTTCTATCGAGATAATCCGAGGCCCGGGCGAACTAGATGTTCTCCTCAAGGAAAAGCGTATTCACGAAATGACCGATGAGGAGGTGGTTACGCTTTCACTGAAGGGCAAAATCCCCGGTTATGCTCTGGAAAGGAGCCTCAAGGACTGCACTCGCGCGGTCAAGATTCGACGAAGCATTATTGCACGGACAAAGGCAACTGAGGACTTCACGAGCCTTTTGGACCGATCTAAGCTCCCTTATGAGAACTATGCCTGGGAACAGGTTTTGGGTGCATGCTGTGAGAATGTTATCGGATATATGCCTCTCCCGGTCGGTGTTGCTGGTCCCCTCGTCATTGATGGACAAAGCTATTTCATTCCTATGGCCACGACTGAAGGTGTCTTGGTTGCTAGCACGAGTCGAGGCTGCAAGGCCATTAACTCGGGCGGCGGTGCTGTGACTGTTCTGACTAGCGATGGAATGACCCGTGGCCCGTGTGTCAGCTTTGAGACGCTGGAACGTGCCGGTGCTGCTAAACTTTGGCTTGACTCCGAAGAAGGGCAAAACACGATGAAGGCTGCGTTCAACTCTACTTCCCGATTCGCCCGATTGCAAGCCATGAAGACGGCCTTGGCTGGAACTAACCTGTATATCCGTTTCAAGACGACCACTGGTGATGCTATGGGTATGAACATGATCTCTAAGGGCGTAGAACACGCTCTTAATGTCATGGCCACCGAAGCCGGTTTTGATGATATGTCCATCGTCTCCGTCTCTGGTAACTACTGCATCGACAAGAAGCCTGCCGCGATAAACTGGATTGACGGCCGTGGAAAGGGCGTGGTTGCCGAGGCGATCATCCCCGGAGACGTAGTCAAAGCTGTACTCAAGAGCGACGTTGACAGCCTGGTCGAGCTGAACATTTCCAAAAACTTGATTGGTTCTGCTATGGCTGCCTCCGTCGGAGGTTTCAACGCGCACGCTGCCAACATTGTCGCTGCTATATTCATCGCTACCGGCCAGGATCCCGCTCAAGTCGTCGAGAGCTGCAACTGTATAACTATCATGAAGAAGTAAGTCTGCCACGAACTAATTTTTCCCTACTTGATGTACTAATTTGTGACTAGTCTCCGTGGCTCTCTCCAAATCTCGGTATCCATGCCCTCTATTGAGGTGGGGACTCTCGGCGGTGGTACTATCCTGGAGCCTCAGGGTGCCATGCTCGACATGCTTGGTGTTCGGGGCTCTCACCCGACCAACCCTGGTGACAATGCGCGCCGTCTTGCCCGAATCATCGGCGCAGCTGTCCTTGCTGGTGAGCTATCTCTCTGCAGTGCTCTTGCTGCTGGCCATCTTGTCAAGGCGCATATGGCACACAACCGGTCACAGCCCCCCACGAGGTCTACCACACCGGCTCCTAGTGGTGTAATGACACCTGTTGGATTGACTATGAGCGCTATTGAGAAACCCTTGAAGAGCCCTGCTGCTCTTGAGCGGGTTGCAGCGGCCAAGAGGTGATATTGTGCATGTTATTTCAACAATGTACTAGTCTAGCACCCAACTCTCAGGGTTGTGCTGTTGCTGGCACATGAATTTTCAGGCACCATACTAGGCGTTCAGGGACTATGCTTCATAAACTCGTCTTTGGAATTATACACACCAGAGGGTTAGAGTAGGGGACGAAGGACAGTTAATAATGGTCCTGGCAAATGTTTCTCTGCTCGCATTTGCTTCACACTCGCTTGTTGGTGATTAAATCCGAGAGAAGAGAAGAAATTAACAAACGATGATATCCAAAAACCGGGGAGATGTTTTGATTTTTTTTTCTTCGTCACTCTCCGTGGTTCAGAAGCAGACTAGAGGACAGGGAGGGGACAAATGGGTGATAGAGGAAACGAGGTTCATGAGGATAGAGGCGAAGAGAGGCTTATGCCAAGCAACCACCTAAATTAGATCCAACGAAGTGCATATATCTCTAATTAATAGCTTCATGATAAATTCTTACGAAACCTATATATTTGTCTCCCAGGGACCCTTTTCTTTTTGTATCTGTCTGTGGTGACGCTCAACTCCCCTGATTTGACTTCCGTCGTAGTTGGTGAAACCTTGGTATATAGTGTTGGTTAAGTCTGGTATGTCTGGTATATTACAGGACTCCATACGTTGAGTAAGCACTTATATATGTTTATGCAGCTATGTTACATCATCCAATGGATATAAAACGATGTACGAATTTTGATAGGCGTGCCGAACTTATTTTTAACATGGTGTAGACTACACTACGTAAGATTCATCCAGCGAATGGTTATAATGAAAGGGAGGGAAAGCAAATACAAAATTACAAATCCTCACTACCTACATAGGTAGTAGGTACCTAGGTTACCTTTCCTTTTTTTACTTATCCGACACCCGCACGATTATCTTGCCCTTGGCCCTCTTCGTCTTGAGCTTCTCGAACGCCTTGGGCGCGTCCTCGAAGGCGAAGACCTCGTCGACAACGGGCTTGACCTTGCCGTCCCTCACCCACTCGGCCAGCTGCACCAGGTCCTCGTGCACGTTCTTGGTCACGACGAAGACCCACCTCCGGCTCCCGCCGCCGAGGAAGGCGGGCAGCAGGGCGCGCGAGACGGCGGAGCGCAGGCCGGCGAGCGAGGCCTCGCCGCCGACCTGGACGAAGGTGCCGCCGGGGCGCAGGAAGCGGTCGGCGGCGGCGTAGAGGTCGGGCGGGGAGACGCCGACGTTGTCGACGACGAGGGCGTAGGGCTCGGCGGAGGCGGCGAGCGCGGCGCACACGTCGGCGCGGCCGTAGTCGATCACCTCGTCGGCGCCGAGCGACCGGCACAGCGCCGCGCTCGCGCCCCCCGAGCAGCTCACCGTCACCCGGCACCCCAGCGCCTTGGCCACCTGGATCCCGAACGTGCCCGTGCCCCCGCTGCCGCCGTTGATGAAGACCCGGTCCCCTCCCGCCCCCGCAGCTACGTACGGCGCTATGCTCTGGTACGCCGTCAGCCCCGCCGTCGGGATCCCGCTGTAGGCCTCGAGGTCCGGTCCCGGTCCCGGGCGCGCTTCTTCCTTTTCTCTGGACGGGGATGGGGATGGGGATGGGGATGGGGATGGCACCAGGCAGGCGCTGCACCCGTCCACCTGCGCCACCACGTACTCGGCCAGCGTCCCGTACCGCGTCGGCGCCTCCACCCGCCCGAACACGGCCGACCCCGCCCGCAACCCCGCCGCCGACCCCGCCCGCACCACGGTCCCCGCGAAGTCGAGCCCCGGCGTCGCGGGCGCCGACACGAGAATACGCGCTATCCCCAGCGGCAGCTCGGGCACCTTGTGGTCGGCGGGGTTGAGCGAGGCGGCGCGCACGCGCACGAGCACGGATGAGGGGGGTAGATCGGCTGAGGATGGGGGGAGGGGCGCGGAGGGAGAGAGGGTCAGGGCGTGGGAGAGCCCGGAGGTGCGGCACGTGGCGAGGGAGGTGTAGAGCCAGGCGCGCATGGTGGGCGGGAGGGGGGGGGAGGAGGTGGTGGTGGTGGTGGACATGGTGGGTTGGTTTTTGGATGGGAGGAGATTGGATGGGTAGGTATGGGGATGGGATGGGATGGGGGTTTGCTTTTTGGGAATTGAACTTGCGGGTTTCCTCAATATATTTAAGTAGATATTAAATGGTGGTTACGGGCTTTATGTATTGATAGGGTCTAGGTTAGGAGCTTTGGAACATACCGAGGTTTAAAGGAGGTAGGGTAGGGGTGTACGTCAGTTAGTATGTAGGTTAAGTGGATTGGTTTGATGGCGTGATAGGTTCGATACGGGGCCAGTATCAAGACCTACCTAGATAGGAGCGTATGTACGAGTTGGACAATGGGTATTTGATATCGGGGTGGGTATATAGACTAGATGGGATCGATGATCTTTTTTTTTTTTTTTGGAAAAGGGGCCGAGGGGCTTGAGACAGGCCGGTGGTAAAACTCCGTTGTTATAAGTTGGGAACGTGATAAAAACGTATGGGTTGCGCATTTGGTAATGTCTTGTAAGCTCACAAAATGATTGATTCTTTGACAACTGAATCAATATGTTAAGCTTGACGTCACGAATTTATCATCGTATATCTCATACTAAGCTTTGCTGGGTCTCTGGTTCCTTTTTTTCTTTTCTTTCTTTTTAGCTGAATTCAATTCAATCTATGATGTATCCGAAGAAAGAAAGATAAAGCCCCACAACATACTTAATGATGCACATATCTAGCCGCCCTAACTGCTATGTAGATTAGGTAGTAGTTACGTCTAATAGTGGGACAGTTTAAGTATGTTGATGTGATTAGCAAACTAGCATAATAGACTTAAACCTGACATACCTAGTTTGAATTTATTTAAAAGACCTATTGTATTGATGTTAAAAGGTGGCAGTATGAGGGGAGTATATTTCAGTGTTACACAAGTTCATACGGTAATACCGAATAAAAGATCAATGTGAGTCTACCTAGCATTAATGTATATCCATGGATCAATTGATGTGGTTTAGTAGGCTAACCTTAGATTAAACATCAAACCTTTACACTACGAAATAAAATCTGTATAAGTTGAAAGTGGCAGGAAAGTGGTATTATATACGGGAATTGATGTAACTTGGAAATGTCAAGATAACACAATGTGGTTGAAAAGCGTTGAAGCATGACAGTAAATTAAATCCTCGACTCTTAGTTATTTCAATATTTAAATGACTTATAGTTACCTACCTATTAGATATGTATCTCTTTTATCTCGAATCATCGCAGAATAGTAGTAGTTTAAAACACTCCAAGCTCTAGGCAGGCCAGATACGCCTCTTTTCCATAATCAGTCAGATAATTAGGTAGAACAAGTACTATACCGCTTTACCCCTGGCCCCTATTTAATTTGGCTGCCTAGATTTTGCATCTTCGTGTCCTCATCGTGTAATGTGGGATATATAGTGCTTATCATTTGTGCACATCTCTAATTCTGGACAGCTCACTATTGTAGTCATTGATTTCTGTCTTTACTTACTAACACTACCGATTAATAACGACGATAACAATAACACACCTTCTACAATGCCAGGACTCAACGACCTGCCAGCAGAGCTGACCTGCCAAAGTGAGAGCACATATAAAATAAAACCCCCTGTCAGGAGAGAAGAAACAAGCACTGACATGACATACAATCATAGTCTTGGAAAGTCTCTCTATAGACGATATATTCAACGCGAGATTGGTGAACCGGTGGCTTGTCAGTGTCATCGACAGCAACATCAAAACGATAGCCTACCGAATCGCGCGCCAGGATTTCCCCCGTGCTCGCCTCCTGCTGAGGCCCACACGCGAGGGCGGTGCTTACGACCTGGCCTGGCTACGGACCCTGATTCCACGCCGTCTGGCTTCCATCGTCCTAGACAAGCACCGCGTGAACCGCCAGCACTCAACCACCTCCTACGTGCTGTACATCCCCGCCGAGGACGACTTCGGCGACGAGCTGCGCGGGCGCCTCGCGGCCGCCTGGTGCCTGCTCAAGCGCATCAACGACATCTACAGCGCCGTCTACGCGCTCCCCCCCTCGGCCGCCCCCACCCTCGCTGCGAGGGAAGACCTCGTGTACGCCCGCGCCCTCGCCCTGGTCGAGGGCCTCGAGCCGCAGCAATGCGAGTCCTTCTGCCTCCTCGCGTACCTTCTCCTGTCCGCCTTCGACGACCGCGACACGGCCCCCGACACCTGGCGCCGCCACCTCACCTTCCACGCCGCCCAGCCGGGCGAGCCCCGCCGCTTCCTCGACTGCCGGCCGCGCCTGCGCTGCTGCGCCCGCCCCACCCCGTCGCCGCTGTTCCTTTTCTCGCGCACCCCCTCCCCCTCTAAGACCGTCGTCGCTGACTCGCGTCACCCCGACCGCGGCAACGCCTGGATCTGGGCCTTCCTCTTCCGCCACGGCGCCCACGCCTTCCACCGCCAGTGGATCCGCCGCGGCGCGCCCCCCGACCACGTGGCGAACCGCCTGCGCGCCCTGTGGGCGGCCCGCGCAACCCCCCAGATCGCGGCCGAGCGCGACACGGCCGCCCGCGTCTGGTACGCCCTGGTGGCGCGCTCGCGCGGCCGCGCGGCCGCGCCGCCGCCGAATTACGAGCCCCTGCGCAACCCCCCCAATGACTACGCCTTCCCGGCTATCGACCGCTGGCTGCGCCTGCGCCGCCAGCTGCGGCACGGCTCCCCGAGCAAGTCCATGCTTGCTTGGTATCTGTGGCAGCTGGGTCGTGTGGGGATTGATGGTGTTGTGGAGGATGGGGGGGATTGGGGTGTCCCGCTGGATCGGGTCGCGCTGTTGCTGGAGAATAGGGAGGAGGAGGAGATGGATCCCCTGTCGGAGGTCCCGTATGGGGTGTCGTTTAGCAGCGTGGAGTGCTGTGGGGGCGCGGCTGCTGCGATGGATGCTGGGGATGATGATTAGGGAGTGTGATGTAATGTTTATTATTTAGTAATTTCTTTTGGAAGGGGGGGGGGGGGGGGAGTGTTGAGGGGAGGGTTCCTGTGCGGAAGAACATGGGAAGCGTTACTTTGCTAGCGGTGGTAAGGCGGATTGTCACAATTGCATATCCAAGGAACCTGGTGTGAATGGGGGGGCATATATGGACTGCACCTGAGGGGCAACACATAATCATTATGGGGAAGAGGACATTGCGTATGCTTGTGTGTATGTGAATTGTGTGTCAACTATTACCTAGAACTGACTCATACTGAGGCTTAACAAACCCCAGTCTTAATTACCGTCCTTCTCACATCCCTAGGTCTATCCTGTATGCCCCATGTGTGCTTTCATTGATAGACTCCCTCCCCCTTTCTTTATTCCTCCCTGTGACCAGACCTAACCTTTGTATGAACTTGTGTGTCTGCCTTGTGATACAGGCCAGCCCATACCAAGTTTTCAATCACTCAATCGGGCATTCACATCACTGCGTTGTAGTACTAGCAGTAGAAGTGACGCCGTACTCGAGCATCCTGGTCCGCTTCATCTCCTGCAAAAACCTCTTGAAAAGGGGGTTTACCTGCCCCGCAAGAAAGCCGCCTGGGATGGTGGCGGCGACCATCTCCTGAAGCAGGGGAAACACGTCCGGGTCCTTGACCAGCAGCTTGAGGTGCGTGTTTGCGTTGCGCTGCCAGTAGTGCATCATCTCCGTGCAGGCGGACCAGTAGCCTTCGAAGGCGCGGTTGAGCTTGCCCGTGTCGGGCTCCGGGTCGGTGCGCAGCAGGGACTGGATCTGGTTCGCGAGCGCTGCGGCGGACTCGATCGCGCAGCTGGGACTCATACTGTTGGGAAAGGGGCAGTGGTTAGCAGGTACACGCGCTTGTGTATGGGTTGGGAGGGGGCAGGCAAGATGTGCTGGGGATAGGAATCGGAAGTCCTCATGGTATTTTACTTACCCCGTGTTGGGTGTGATCTAAGAGTTGTTGTCTGTTAGCAGCTATTCTTCCATTAGAAGGTGGCAGTAGGTAGGTTATGGCTGACCTTAAACGCCGCGTCGCCGATGAGAGCCATACGGCCCATACCGAACGCGGACTTCTTGTTGATACCCTCCTCAAGGAGATCTAACTTCACTTCGGTATGCTGCCCCCATAGGTCTCTGAAGGTGACGTCCCGGGTAAGCTTCACATCCAGGTATTTGTCCAGGCAGCTCTGCTTGAACGAATCGCGGTACTGCACGCCGAGCCCATAGTGGCCCTTCTGGGGCTCCGCCAACCGCTCGTACACTACGAAGTAGGACCGGTCCTCGCCCGACAGGACCTGTATGGCCCAGCCGTCGCCGTGGCGCTCAATCAACTCGCCTGGCTGGATGCCTGCTGGTCGAGTGCCGTATCCGCAGAAGCAGCGATAGGCCGCGGTGTACGGGTACAGCTCGATCTTGGACGGGTCCATGTCTCTCATGAGCCGTCGCACCGTGCTGCGCGATCCGTCTGCGCCGACGATGATGGATCCGGTCTCGACGGTGCCGTCGTCGAAGCGGGCAGTGGCGCCGCGGGCGCTGGTCTCGATGCCCACGAGATTCTTGCCGGTCTTGATGTTGGCCTGGCAGAGCGTCTCGCGCATAATGCCTACCACGACCTGCTCGTCGAAGAGCATCGTGGGGGATCCGAAGCTGGAAACAATCAGCGCTTGTTAGTCCTAGCTTCCATGGAAAACGCTAAATGGGTGATAAGGGTAGTTTTCGAAAGAAAGAAAAAAAAAAAAAAAAGGATGTGCAATGCGCACTGCTACGTGTCCGGGTGCTGGTTAGTGGGATCTGTGCGGACTTACTCTCTCTCCATGACGCTGAAATTGTCATCATGCCACTCGATGTCATCATCTGGGACGTGGAAGGTCTCATACATGGCAGTTCCGACCCGGGCGAGGATGTTCATCAGGCCGAGCTGGCGCAAGATCCGGGCCCCGCCAGGCATCAGGACGAGGGGCGCCGGGTCTCTGTCGGTGATGGAAGCGGCCTTGTCCACCAGCACGTACTCGATGTTCGCAAGCTGGAGGGAGTGGGCCATGGCGAGGCCGGTGAGGCCGGCGCCGACGATGATGACCTTAAAGCCACCCATATTGTCTTTGGGAGATTGCTTGTGGCGATGGGAATGATTTGAAAGTGCAAAGGTGAGAATCCAAGAATAAAATGTGCTATGCAACGATCTTGGGTGCTGCTGCAGAACGGGTGTGTATGCGAAGTATGTTGGAAGGTTTTGGGAAGCTTGTGAGATGGGACCGTCAAAACTCTGCTGGTTTCCTCGGGAAAGAAAAAAAAAGAAGATGGAAGAGTGGAATGTTTAGGGAAGGAGGGTTTGGACTTTTATATATATATACTTAGGTACCTAGGTAGTAAACGACTATTCCTGAGTAGGCGGGCAAGAGCAGTCATAAAGTGAATGTACCGTGTACACGCCTAAGGAGGGAAACATATTCAAGAAGCTACTGTCCTGGTTCAAAAAATATCCCATTGCCTTACTATTCACTAACTTAGGCTGGTCTGTTCTCTAGTCTAACTACCGAGGACATGCCAGATATATATATACATATATACCTATATGTATTGCATTACATGTAGAAGCACAGGAGTGCTTGGTATTTTACTAATATCTAGGAGTCAGGTAGGTATCAGTGCTTGGAGCAGTCTTGTTGCTTGTTCCTATTTTTGACAACCACTTGATGGCATCTAACACATACTATCCAAGGGTACAGAATAACCAGATGAGCCAATCGTGTACAAGAACATTGGTATGTCTGACACAGAGACTGGTGTTTGTCTGGTGCTGTGCTGATGCTTTACTCCTTGGGCCCAATGCTATCTACCGCTTGCGGTCCATGCGAGCGAGCTATCTCATATCTCCTAACCTAGTTTGCTTCAACTTGATCTGAAGGTGGTGTTTTCTCTTATCTACTTCTTGTACACTTCACCTTCCCCATCTTGCTATTCCTATTTCGTGCCTTTGCGTGTAGGGGAGACAATGTATCAGGTATCTACATGTTAGCCTCTAATTCAGTAGCTTAATACTCAAAACCACGTACCTACCTAACGTACTTGGAACCAGATTAGCCTCCAAAATCTCATGTTTGCCAGTCTGAATTATGACCAGCTCCTTCTTTGGCAAGTTCCCCATCTTGCTATTACGTCCTTACTCTATCATGATGCTGCTGTTTGTGCGTGAAGAAGTAGGAATTTAGGGGTAACCCAGCCCAACGGTAATTTTGCCTGTAAATAGCCCCTATATTTGCCAAACAACAGCATTGTGTGACTCTGTCGTCGTCATCGTAGGGTATTGCTGGTATAAATAATAACAAATAGTACTCCAGACTATGAAAAGCTTGATAATACCATCAGCATTCTATCGTTGCGTAGGGAGTCATAAGTTTTTGATGTTTCCCAGTGACTGATTCCCACCCAAATCCCAGAATCCATCCCATCTCTAACACATCACTCACTTCCAAAAATAACATATTTTATTCCCACCTCTAGAAAGGGAAAGACCCCTTCTCTTTCCTACCTACAAGGCCATTCCCTATTCCTATCCCTTCCTGCCTTCCCCTTGCCCCCACCCTCCTGGACATGTCAAAAGCCTTGTGTTTCTGAAATATGATGGGACTTTGAAATTGTAGTATCTACCTATACAAAAAAAAGCTACACGCTAATTGGTAATTTAAGGCTAGCCCCTGAGATTCTGTCACAAGGTACCTATTAACCAGAAAACAGGTAGTCGCGTTGCTGTTGTTGCTCCTGTTGCGCCGGAGACCAGAACTAGAAGTATCCAGAAACAGTTTCTTTGTTCCCCAGGAGACGCGCCTTGCTATCTACATATGTGACCCTGGATCTACTAGCACACCGCTCCTGACAAAGTACTCCCACCCCATTGCGGCGGTTTTATTTGCTTTCTACGTTGCTAGGTTAGACAGGTAAGGTGGTATCTCAGCAACGCGTTTCCTGGCAATGGACTGACTTACACACGCAGGTCCCTACTCAAGACAGGTGTAGTGAATCGAACCTAACCTAATTTCCCAAATCATAAGTTTTGCGCGCAAGTTCCATCGTAGTTCCCATAAGGAAAGCATTGGTCCGGCCAGAGTAACCTGGCTGCCTGGCACTAAACACGATGTATCAATCAATCTGCCGATGGGTTAATAAGTATACAATGGCCTCGCCTTTTTGAGCCCGTGTCGCGTAGTACTTTCAGGTTAGGGTATGTATGCAGGCACGCTATTACACTACAGACAAGCAGTAGCGGGGTTATTTCTGCCTTAGTTTGAATTATCCATTTTATCGCTTTGGTGTATTGTTCTGTGAAGTTTTAAAAGCGACCTTGCGATAGTTAGATAGCTGAACAGGGGGGGGCATGAGATGTCTTGTTAACATGTGATGATGTGAGACAGGAGGGGGAACATATAAATTGAATACGAAGAAATTCACCGGCAGATTCTTGTCCATTTAGAATATGCCGCTTGTGAATCCTGCATCGTAACCAGCTTTTGCTCTTGAACGAATCCCATAATGACATAATCACTGGACCTCTGTGTGAAGCCGCATAGGCTGTTCAGGCCTTTTAACTTCATTTCCCATGTAGGTATCACTGTGAGTGCCTCTATGTACAAAACATATCAATGTGATTACCTACCTACTTACTTGAGAAAAGCTGAATTAGGAATCTCCAGCATACGTGTTTTTTTAACATGCAAAGTGATGGCATTTTTTTGTCCCTAGGGTATAAAGAATGCTTGTCTAGCAGCATCTACCTCTTGTGTCCATCTGATAAAATCCAGACTCCTAAAATCTATACGTGAGTAACCTGCTTTTTATTTTTATTTTCGTGTCATGCTCTCTTTGCTTCCATGGACTTTGCTCAGAGCTTTGAGCTCCTTCAATGGGAATAGGAATACCCGTCTCCAGCTTTCCCATTAAATATCTTCAGCTTTTATCTCTGCTTTTCCAGCCATCTTAGCCATTCTTTTTGCATGTCTTTCTTGCAACGCTGTCGCTCGGGCAGTTTCCCATCCCCTCTTCTTTCTGTATGGGACCTGACCTGAAGCTCCCTTGGGGTGTTTTGCTTTGTTTTTGTGTTCCTTGGCTAGACCATGGGTGGTGATGTGTTCTGCAATCGAAAGAATTGCATCCTTTGCGGAGAAGTGCAATGTATCATCGCCATTGAGCATTTCTCTTACCCGCTTTTGCTTTCTATGCCGGTGGCACCCATTCCTCCATAGGATGTTAATTAACTCTTCATCCGCAGTGTGGGCGGCAATGGACTCTTGCATAGAGTAAATATCGAAGGCTAGACAGCCTCTTGGCAATGGCATTTCATCATCGGCGCGGGGGAACAGGCTTGTGCCCTCAGGGATGCTTTCCTTCCCTAAGTTTCGATAATGTTAGCCAGTTGTCAGTCGTTAGTCTGGATTCCCTGGGGCACGAGAGGCCCGGGTAGACGGACAGAAGTAGTTGGTCATCTCACGGTAGATCTCCCATCTTAGTTCAGAAGCGGCCATCTGCCACATGGCTATGGCCTTGAGGTTGACATCGAGGACGTGTAGTAGTGTGTTTTTGAGGACATGGTAGAACTCGTTTCCTCGGCCTTCCGTCTGGAGCTTGGCGAGGAGCGCCCACATCATATGCCTGAAGTCTGGTTTGGGCATTATGGCTGAGCGTGAGACCACGACCGGTTCGGGATGGGGGTTAACATGAATCAAATATTGAAGGAGAGAAGAAGAAGGAGGAAGATGAGATACTAAACCTAAGTAAAATTACGTTCCAAAAAGGATTGTGCATGCCCCACTTTTACACCAAAACGCATTATTTTGCCTTTTTTATAACAAAATAATAAAAAATCGGAAAAATAGAAAATAACCTGATTTAAATAAAAGTTTATTAAAATATTTTATTTTATAATTTTTACTAATTTTATTAATTTTATATATAATATTAACTGCGTATATATATAATATAAATTATATAAAAAATATACTTATTAATAAAATAAAGTTTTAAAAGCTAATTAATAAAAGTTAAATTTTATTTTTAATTTATTAACAAACTTAAATAAATAAATAATAATAAAAATTTAATTGCATATTTTTCCGATTTTTATTTATTAAGTTATTAAATAAAGAAAATGGTATAAATGCTTTTTCATATAAGTGGGTCGTGCACAATCCTTTTTGGAACGTAACTGTAACTTTAGGTAAGATAGGTACCCAGGTACCTACCAACCAGACATAATGGGTTTGGGTTAGGTTAGCGCGTTACATATGTATGTAATGGGGAATAGGTATGTAGGTAGTACTTAGGTAGTAGTAGATGGAAGGTCCAGAGTTGCTGCTTTAATTACAGCATTAGGTGAGTATCTACTTCAGCATTACCTGTAGGTACCAGACAGTACCTTATCTATCATCGATGTAAGTTTAGCTACATACTATGTATGTAGTACATAGCGTACATGCTAACTAATGGTGAGTCCCTTCCGGGAAGGCAGGAAGGTTATTTTGATAGACCCATTTTTAGTATCCATCTGCCAAGACGACGAGTTTTGATGGATTCCATTTTATTACACCTAACATGACCTTCCTTGTACCTAGGTATGGAATGTATAACTCGCCCTTCTTCGCATTGATGCTTCGTTGGGAACGTTACTAGATCACAACCCCCCTTTATATTGCTAGAACATCTTCAAGGAGTCCTCAGGGAGCTGCTAATAATATATGTACGTACATAAGTCGGCAACAACATAAGACGACAACCACCACCGCAGCTTTGCGGAGCAGATTCTCGCGCTCGGCCTCTCGTGTAGTTGCTCCGATACGACCTACACCGGCTTTTCGGGCTACCCAGCTGCAATGCACAGGCTCCGATCAAGCTCTTGCCCTGCTTGCGATCTCTGATCGGTAGCGACATCGGTGGCATAGACCTCACGCTTGACTCCCAACACATAGGCCGATTTGGCGGAGTGGCCGTAGGGCCTGACTTCATAGAATCACGCATGCAGCTCGCTGCTATTCGAGTCGCCAATCGGAGGTAGTGCATATATGCATCATTGACGGCAGATGGTATTGTATGTACACTAACCTAGGTATGTACATGGCCTGCCAAGCAACAAGGGAGCGTTGGTGGACTGGGTGGCTTGGCCAGTTCGATTGATACTACTACATACATACATACCGACGACTAAACTCGAGCTGCCAAGGGAAGGGGGACCTTGACCAAGATCTGGACCTGATGAAGTCTAGGCAATGGCAAATTCCGCATTTCTAAACATCGACTATTCTCGGATTATACCCTGAGATCGTGAAGAGCAGTGCCTTCTGCAATGGCAGAGTCACGATCGACAAACCATCCTGATAGGTAATCATCGCCACCCATGTCCATCAAGTTAGCCCTCATCTTGATAGGTGGATGTTATTGTCCTCCCTTTAAGCAGTTTGGTTGCAATATACCTAAGGTTAGGTAAGTAGTTGGGGTGTGATGGTGATGTTGTCATCCTCAACGATGTATCGTCACACGCTTACTAATGACAACATGATACAGGTTTTTCTGTCAACGCTTCTTTAGGCCGCTCTTTTCCCCATGGCGTCCTCTTTCTTACAAATTGGACTGTAGTAATATACACTACAGGTAACAATACCTACCTACGTAGTAGTACGGCCAGAAACGCCACACATTATACCTATATCCGACAAATGTCTCACCCGCCACACTATTCGACTGAAGGCAACTGCCCCACCTGCAGGCGAGAACATGGCAAGTTCAAAGACTAGGTACACGTGTAGATATGCTGCGACATATTATTACGTGAGGTTGTGGCTTGCGATTGACGTTGCTGTTTCACTGAGGTTCGTATCTTTCAGCTCAGAAGATCCAAAATTCTTCTGGAAAACTCTAGTCGATAATGCGAGGTACAAATCTCCACAGCCGGTGGATCTTATAGGTCCAGGAGCGATGTCCAAGGAATTCCACCTGCAGCTTGTCGATCTATTTCTTCCTCTCTGATGAGACATGCTAAACTTGGACATGCCGACCGACACAGGGAGGGAAAAAAAAAGGAGGGAAAAGAAGGATTCTGCTATCCCTACGGCTTTTGCAAGGCAAGGGGCTAAGAGTACTAGGTTAACCTAGGGGGCTCCGTTTCCGGTCGGCATCTGCAGCTACTACGTTCAGAAAGAGTGCAGTTCAGGGATGGACATCTTGCCATGCCATTCGTCAAACCCCCTAATCACAAGATCTGTTTCGACATATCACCCTGTTTCCGCCCATCACGGGCGTATCGACGATAGAATCCCTAGGCCGGGTTAGGTGAAGTTGACTGGAGACGAACCGATAGAGCCGACAGAGGCCTTGGCTACAATTACCCAAGCGGGTGCTAGTGCCTAGGTATACTCCTGTTGCTTCTCTTCTCCACCTGGTCCCTTTACTCTACCCTACCTTGGATCCCCTGAGCCTTTTTTTTTTCTTTTCTTTTCTTCTATTTTATTTTATTTTCATGTTTTTTTTTTCTACGCCTCAGGTTCCCTGCAGCCCCACGCCTTGCCAAGCCCTATGTACTTTTGCTGGGACCGGACGGTGCTGTCCTGGAGTACGAAATACCTGGTGCACAAACCGCAGCTGTCCAGCTGTCCAGCAGTCTAGCTGCCAGCAGCAGCAGCAGCAACAACAACAGCAGCAAGTTTATTGCCGCACACACGCCCTTGGGGTGTCTTTTGCTACAGTCCCGGTCCCAGTTTGTTTTATTCGGAGCCGAACCCAACTTTATAAGCCCGAAATCAACAGAAAACCGTCGGCAAAAACACCTTGCAAAAGTAATACCTACCTCCCAGCCGGCGGGGCTCAAAACGTCATCTTCCTGGCAGTGAGTCAATGACAGGAGGGCAAGACCTGGTCCAAGTTTGAACTTAGACAGCTTAGATTATACAGTCTGGCACTAGGCTTGCGGTCCCAAAATCCCTTCTGATAACTCGCTTCAGCCCTGTCCGTTCCAAACACAAAGCTTTCCCACATCCACATCTACATCCACACCCACACCTACACATCCACTTCCGTTACTCCGTCCATACCAACAACCGCCGGCTACCAACTTACTTACTTCCATTCTCCCGCTCTGTCGGTCACTCGCAGCATTAGGCGATTGAGCGACAATAAATCACTTCTCCCCATCAGGCCAAGACCCGAAGGAAGTTCCTCGCATCCTCGCCACCAGTTGCTTTCCATGACCTCGGCTTCGCGCCGGGAACTGCATCCGTAGATCCCCCCACCATGGTGAGCGTCTCTACTGCGATTCAAGACACCACAAACTCGATGGGTTCGTCCTCTGTTGTCACGCCGAACGGAACCTCGAGTAACTCGCCTGCCGTCTCGACGCCTCAGGACTATGTCCCGCCCCGGGCCAACTCTTCCCTCAATGGTTCGCCCGCCACTACGCACCAGACCTTCACCTCTACTGGCCCTATTACTCTCGATCCGTCTGTCACTCCCTCTTCCGCCTTGAACCCACGAAGCTGTGTGACATGTCGTCGGCGCAAGGTTCGCTGCGACAAGCACATGCCCTGTGGCAATTGTCGCAAGGCCCAGATACAATGCGTCTTCCCCGCGCCCGGTAGGGCACCTCGACGACCACGTGTCAAAGACCCCAATGCCCCGCCGAAACAGACGAGCGAGCGCGAGATCGAGTTGATGAAGCGGCTGCGGAAATTGGAAGGCATCGTGGAGGATCTCAGCGGCCAGATTGAATTCGAGACGGCTCGACATGGTAGCAGTGGGGGAGAGTCGCCCGAGGCAACTTTGGAGAGCACCCAAGAGAGAGAGAAAAGGAAGCACAACGCAAGTGCCTATAGCGAGAATATACCCGGTAGCTATCCGCCGTTACCGAGCCGCAAATACACGGGTGATTCAACCTGTAGCGCGCTGAAGAGTCCGACCGGGGAGGTCCACAAGGATTTTGGGAGACTGGTCTTGAATGAGAAGGGCAAAACGCGCTATGTTAGCAGTTCATTCTGGTCAAAGATAAACGACGAGGTAGGTGTGCAGGAAATTAACATAGCGCCCTGCTTGGTCGAATGAGAGAAAAAAAAATTAACGTGACTTAGATCAATGAGCTCCGAGCCGAAACCCAACGGCTTACCGACGATGATACAGAGGAATCGGACGATGGCAGCACGCCCGCCACCATTTATCAGTACCCAGACCAGCATGTCGACCACCACGGGTTTGTGCTAGGATACAGCTCTTCTGACGTGGATCTGAGGAAATTGCATCCGTTACCATCACAAATCCCATTCATCTGGCAGGTCTATACTGAGAACGTTGATCCTCTTGTAAAGATTCTGCACGTACCCTCAATGACTAAGATCATACGCGAGCAACGCTCCAACATGAGTAACATTCCACCTGGAATGGAGGCCCTTTTATTCTCAATCTATTACGCGGCTATTACATCCATGGAAGAGGAAGAGGTATCCAAGTTGCCGCCATCTCTGGTCAGATAAATTCGCTCACACGTTTCTACAGGTCAAAGTCAATTTTGGTGCCGAGAAGAAGCAGTTGATCAATCGGTACCGTTTTGCCACAGAGCAAGCCCTTTCCAAGGCCAACTTCCTGACAAGCTCGGAATTGGTCGTTGCTCAAGCCTTCGTCTTGTTTCTTGTCCTGGTCCGGCGATACGACGATACGAGATTTGCGTGGACACTCACCGGCCTGGCGATCCGCATAGCGCAGTCGCTGGGGATACATAGAGAGGGCACTCACTTCGAAAACTTAAGCCCGTTCGATGTCGAAATGCGCCGCCGGCTGTGGTGGGCAATCTGCGTTCTTGACCTTCGATCAGCAGAAGACCAGGGCACGGAATTGACGATTTCGGATCGGACGTTCGATACACAATATCCATTGAACATCAACGACTCTGATATTAACCCCGAAATGACCGACTTCCCGGAGGAGCGGAAGGGTGCCACGGATATGACATTCTGCCTTATTCGCTACGAGATATGTTCGCTTGCGAGAAGAATGCACTTTGTGGCCAATTCGATGTCAGCCTGTCCCACGGACTCCCAAACGACTCTACAAGAAAGAGAAAACATGCTTATTGAGATGTACGAGCGCATCGATGAAAAATATCTGAAGGATTGCGCAGACAAAGAGGGTGACGTGCTGAATTGGGTTGCTGCTACAATAGCCCGACTCATTATGGCTAAGATGAGTTTGGTTATCTACCAGCCGATGATGATGCCTTCGACGGGTCAAGACCTCTCGGTAGATGTTCGAGATCGGCTCTTCATGTCCGCAGTCGAGGTGGTTGAATACAACAAAGTTTTGAATGGGGAGCCCCGATGCAGGCCTTGGCGCTGGCTTTTCCAAACGTATACCCAGTGGCACGCGGTCGCTTACCTCCTGCTCGAGGTCTGCCGACGTCCGTGGACTGCCTCGGTGGAGCGTGGTTGGATGGCGCTCAACGAAACTTTCCAAATCGTCCACCCGGCCGATTTCGCTAGACCTGCGGTGTGGATGCCGCTACGGAAACTCCTGATCAAAGCAAAACGGCACCGCGATGAAGAAATTAAGCGACTACGAGCAGATCCCCAGGCAGCCCAAGAACTAGACATCAGAGAGTGCAACAAAGTACCACCGGCCAGTTTCCAACATCTTCCTAGCTCAGTGCGTAACGTGCTTGCACAAGAACGCTGGCGGAGGCTTGTGGGCACGAAGGGGCCAGAGAAAGCCTCTCACCTCTCCTGTATTAAGGACGCTGACACACCAAAGGAGAAAACGAAAAGCGAAGAATCAACCAAAGAAGATGACCAGGTGGGAAATGGCCAGTACCCATACGTGGACCAAGATATGAATCTGCCCTACGCCAACTGCCAGGACTTCCTTGCTGCCGCGTTTGAAGGCGATGCCCAAGACTTGGCTCGCATGGCGTTCTTCAGCGAAGGAGTTGTAGATCAGCCAGGGGTCCCCAAATCACAACATGGCAGTATTCCTATTGAAAACTTTAATTCAAGAGGCAACCAGATATATCCAGCTCAGGTCCAAGGAACAGTACCGAGTAATGGGGAGCGAATGGAACCGATAGTCGACGACCACCCACCTCCGTGGCTGTGGGGTGAAAACTCGTGGACCAATGGATATGGAAGCACTACTACGACCAACGTTCCTCACACCGACGATCACGATGTAAATATGGACACGGAGGAGGAATTCAACTGGCAAAGCTGGATGGACAGCGAGCTGTCAATGGGCAGAGTGGGTTTTACCGGTGGTATTTAAGGACAATCACGTACATACGTACATACGCCTACGAACACATGACTGAATTTATACCAGGAGTTGAAGGAGGGCTACGAACATACTTGACTACATCAAGCGTGCAGCCGTGAGCCTACACGGTCACTATCGTCTTATCGGCCAGGCGATGATGCACTTACAGGGAAACGAGTACCGCAACATCACGGAATCCATTGCATACTTATCGGGGAGGACTAACGGATGTTAATAAGGGAAGAGAAGAAAAAGAGGCGAGGATGAAAAACATGGATGTTGTCGAACATTGGAAAACCTTCACGAGTGCCACGCTTGTACTGACATATACCCTGTTCTATAGCAAAATTCATTTTGGTTTCAGGGGTTGGGGGTTGGGGAGAGCTCTTTGTGTCCATGGGATTGGGGAGTCGATGCGGGGTGGTGTTTATAGAAGGGAATAAATTTGATTGTTTCGTCACCACATTTGGAACCGTGATGCTATTTTGAAAATGACCCGATCGAAGTGAAAGAGCGTTGCTGGCTCGTTTGGCTAGGTAGTCCTGAAGTGGGCAACATGAAGATGGGCGATAAGCGGTGGGTCCCCTTTATTTTTATGTTCTACCCTGAGCACACACATCTAGGTTAGGGGCCAACTTGACGGGAAAATCAAAAGATATGTTACTGGCCGCAGGATGCAGATGGATGGGGACTCCCTTAGATCGAAAACTTGCTACTACGGAAATAAGCACTTTCCTGTGCGGGAAAATCTCGGCCTCTCGGTATTATCAAGTTGTAAGGTCTCCCCTTTTTTTCTCCCTTTCCCCCCTATTCTAATAAACTTTTTTCTAGGTACCTACGTAGTATTTGCCGCATTGGCATTGCATGGATCAAAATATCTCTCGAGCCTCATGTCATTAACGGATAGGTAGGTACTTACTTAGGTATGCAGACTAGGTTTACCTATTTCATGTTCCCTCGGTAGGACCCACCGTGCACTTGTGTATAGTCCAATGGGTAGCAGCTAGTGGTAGGTATGTCAGGGAAGGATAAGGAATTTAAGCTAAA
This sequence comes from Biscogniauxia sp. FL1348, assembly GCA_022544895.1. Classification (NCBI taxonomy): domain Eukaryota; kingdom Fungi; phylum Ascomycota; class Sordariomycetes; order Xylariales; family Xylariaceae; genus Biscogniauxia; species Biscogniauxia sp. FL1348. Next base: position 426,897 of record JAJNNV010000019.1, read on the forward strand.
CTTACCTACCTACCTAGCTAGTGAAAGTAAAAGGAAGCGAAAGGGAAAGACAAAAAAAAAAGAAACTAAGAGGCCCCCCCCCGGTCGAATCTAAATAAGAGGGAAGTTGGGCGGCTAATCGTCAGAAGCTAATCATGATCAGGGTCATTCTAAAACCTTGCTTTGCTCTAACCGGGATTGGTCGGGGGGGGGATTTACACTAGGTATTGTGTCGCTGTGCGGGTAAGGGGGCGTGTAGGTATAAGTAATTGTAGATAACTCAGTAAGTAGGTAAGTAGCGTGGCGTTATGCCACTATGTAGCTGCATATATGTACATACATACATACATACATAGGAAATCAATCATCGAAAAAAAAAAAAAAGCTTCCCGCTTCCGAGTTCCGGCGACCGCAGAAATCGGCATTTACCCACTTTTATGTTACAGACTTCAAGTTTTTTTTTTACTTCAAACGGCCTAGTCGGGGGGGAGGGGCGGAATAGATGCGCGTTAAGGTTTGGGAACTAATGAACTGGAAACTTAATGAGCTTGACTCTGTGTTTCTTTGGGTAGATCGGGGGATAGAAGGAGAGGGGGAGGGAAAGGGATGGGGATGGGGATAAGAAAATAGGGGGAGAAGGGGAAGGGCTTTGCGCGCATACTTGGTTTGGTTGGATGGTGAGTCTACGAAAAGAGGAGGTAAACAGCGTGAAGTACCTAGGATAGGATAGAGTCTAGGTTAGGTAGGTAGAGGTCATATTTACTTCCTCCCGGTCTGCGAAATATCGATCGAAGCCCGGGTAGAATAGGATAGGATAGGGTAGGGCGGAGCCAGTTTCCGTAGCGGCCCCTTCTCGGAGTGGGACAAATTTTGTTATTTTTGGCAGGTTTTTTTTACGGCTCGTGATAATGGAGTCTTCTTTTTTTCTTTTCCCCTTTCGTGTGCGGTGCGGTAATTTCTTTTGTCATTTTCTCGGGGGTTTCTGTTTTGGCCCCCCCTCCCCCCGTGGTCGTGCGTAAATAAGCGGAATGGAAAAAGAAAAAGAGTTACCTAGGTTAGGACGGACGGACGGACGGATGGATGGACTGCTGGATTTGCCAAGAGGGCCTGTTCGCGTCCTAGAGAGCAACACCAACAACAGGAACGAGAGCAACAGACTTCTTCTTGGTGAAGAATGCACAATTCTTCTCTCTCTATATTCATACCTGGGTAAGGTTGGCGTGTGGTTGTATAGGCATACATGATGATGGAGGGATACGGCGTAGGGAGGTTAAAAGGCTAAGTTACCTAACTACTTTTATTCCCCTTAAACCCCCTTCCTATCCTCCCCCGTCCCTCTCTCCCCCGTCTCCGGAAAACACAGCATCACTCACTCACTCACTCACCATCATTATCATCCCATGCTACCGCCTTGTGCTCCATCACCACCAACATCGACTCCATGAGGGAGCCCAAGTCTGAGGTTCTCCTGCTATGGTTGAGGTTTTAAACCTCCCCCTCGTAGCCCAGTCGGGTTCTGGTCTCGGGAGTGTGCGTGCCAAGAAGATCCGGGACGGGCGATAAAGCATTACGGACGCGGAGGTGGCGCACGAGGGGGGGTTCTTTTTCTGCGCATATAACCCAGCAGCAAAGCGTACCTTGCCTAACCTACTGACATAGGAAAAGAGAAGAAAAGGGGGGGTATAGATGGTCTGCTTAACGGCCCTCGCGATAACCTACCTAGGTCAACTACATCAGGCGGCGCCCGCCGCGTTGATATTCAACACCTGCGATCTAGAGACGCCGCCGTACTGAACCAGCTTAGGGTTAGGGTTAAGTGCTCGCGAAGAGCTGGGCCCGTGTACCGCGAACGAACGAACGAACGAACGAACGGTAGAGTAGGAATCGGGCGCTGCGGTTAGCGCCGAGAGGTCGAGGGTGCTGAGCCTGGTTCTCCGCGCTGAAGGGGGGAAATGTGGTACTGTTAGTGTTCCTGTTGTTGTAGCGGGACGAGGAGCCGTTGTGGTTCATCCGCGAAGGTGTTGCTCCGAGAGGGTCTTAGACGAGGAGGATCGGCGGCTGTGGCTTGTTGTTCTCTTCTCCCCGGGGGTCCGATGCCGTAGCCGCTAGCAGCGCGAACAGAGCCGGGAATGTGGGGGTAGCTGGGGCATGTTGCCCCCCCTCCAATGTGGCAGTTGCGTGCATCCTGTTCGGGCTCGCATCTCCCGCCGACTCTACTGCGTCCCACCGAACAGGTCCGGGTTCGCCTCGATCCATTCAAAACCCGCCGATAAACCCCCCCTCTTCCCAACGAGCTAAATCGGCTTGGTATATTACTCTCTTCATTTCTTTTATTTCTCACGTAGGGTAAGTCGCGGCCGACCTTATGGGTGTAGCTATGAGGTGAGGTGATTGTGCAAAATGAGAAGCGTGTGTTCTGTGATGGGTAGTGATGAGATGGAAGACTCGCTATCCGTAAGTCCCCGCGAGCGTGGCTGAGGTCTGGATATAAGACCCGATAGGTTATCGTCAGGGAATCGCTCCTCTTTCATGCACTTCTAAACCCCAATGGTTGCGTCTAGTAAACGCCACGATCACGGCGCGCAGAAAGGGCGTGTATGGGTGGCTGGAAGGTTCGGAGGGAATTAGATTGTTACTCTGACATGCGAATGGCTGTGCTAGGAACTTGCACAATAGCGAGATATTTCTCATAAATCACTCCCCGGGGTATGCATTGGCGTCCTCGAATCCAACGTTAGATGCTTGAGGACTAAAGCTCAACCCGATCCTAGTAGTATTGGGCCTTTATACGCCTAGCAATAATACGTGCTTGCATCCTTCTCGAGTCGTTAACCACCTCGGTGTAATCTAAATACTATGCGATGGCAGTTTTTTACAATTATTAGTACACAAACGTTTTGGAATGGTAGTATAAAACGCGTTAGTCCCATGGAGCTTAAAAAATAACTGAAACTAGATCCATACTTATATATTTTACACCAAGCTGGCTAGTTATATTTGAAGATGGTCATTGGTAACAGGTAGAATGAAGTCGTCTTTCCTTTGGGTATTTTTCAGGTGTACTGCGCATTCGTGTATGCTTTACTGATAGTAAAAACTGTGCTGCGGTAGAGTAGAGTTTCCCGTGCTGGGCACTACTACCATATAATACCTAGATAACGAAAAAGTCGCCGGCAGTAAAAGGGTTGGTTCCCTGTGCGGCATTGACGTAGATACAAGGCCTGGACTACACTTCTATTCTCGACCCGAATAGCGTATGAAATAATATGAATGATGCGGTCTGTGGCAATAAAGTACCCCGTACTACGGCTTCGTGTAGCCCGCTTTAATGAGGCACATGTCACGGGTCACATAGGTAAGGATCGGACGCTCCCTATCAACATCTTATAAGCTGTTAGATGTACATTAAGAAAGACCTATCCATGAACTATCGATACGAGCTACTGTAAAGGTTTCACCAAGTTGGCTATTGGCTTGAAGCCTTTCATAGTCTTAATATGGGAGTATATACTAAGCAACTGCCCATGTTTCGAGATTTCACCAAGCCTTTTGTTTTCTTATACAAAGAATCTACTTCACATCTTTTATAACTGGGATCGCGGAAGACCCTCAAGGATAGAATATGGAACAATCCCATCATGATTATTCCTTGGGTAATATGAGGGTGAATTGAGAGCGGTATGCGAATGGAGTACTTACTAGGTATTTACAGAACATGAGCTGTATAGTAGGTACGAAATGCGGCGAAATAAGGAGACAGAGGGACATCAAATTGAAGAGTAATATCCACTGAGGTTAGTTATAGATACCACAATTCAAAACAGAGGAAAGAGAGGAAACTTCTCAAATGTATACTTATACAGTAGCAGTACGCCCATTCATGGCAGCCTGATGATTTCACGCAACGTGAGTGGTGTATATCCTTTAGGGTGCTTGTAATCATTCCCTGTACCGTACAAGGCTCTCTTAAACCGAATTTTAAATTTGTAGTCCTCTAACCTTAGGTTAAGCAAGTATTGATACGTTACTTTCTGGTAATCCTTGCTATAGTTGTATAAGGAATGACAATACACTACATGTCGGGAGTGGTCCACATATATAAACACCACCTATAATTGTATCTTGAATGTCAAGCAAACTGGCTACCCTCCTCAGTCTTCCTCTTTTTCTGCCTAAGATAGACCAAGTTAAATGTAGTGCGATATATATATATACTTTAGAGAGGACATCTACAACGATGTCCATGCCCATCCTTGGGCATAGAGTTAGGTACCTATTACCTACTACCCATGTAGTCAATGTACAAGGGCGCCAAGAAGTTAAATTGAGCCTAAACTCTCTAAAGTGGGAAAGTTTAAGCTTAACTTAGCATCATATCGATATGCCGAGATCCAATCCCTGGCGGCCCACCGCGGGTAGCAGGGAAGTTGTCCACTAAACATAAAGACTACGATACAGTAAACTCTCCCTATAACGATCTCATCACATAACGATACCTTGCTATAACGATAATTTTTGCAGTACACTGCGAAATTTATATAAGCATAACGATAATCCTCAATAAACCTATATATCGTTAAATTTTGATAACCCCGCTCATATATATCGTTATAGTAAATGTATTTTTATAAGACTATTATCGTTATTTTTATGAAATGTAAGGCAAATTTTCAAAAAATTTCGGAAATATACTTATTCCGTGCATATTTCGTATATATACCGAATTTGTACAGCGATACTCTTATTATAACGATATTTTCTTAAGAACTTAAGGCATCGTTATAGAGAGAGTTTACTGTACATGGCAGCTTACGAGTCATGTATTGATTATAAAGATTGCGATTGTTCTATCATTGGCCAATTAGCCCAAACTAGTTACAACGCCCTGGTTCCCCCCCTATTCCCCTATAGGACCGAGCCTCCTTACAAGAGACAATGCATAACCACCATCCCGATGCTAAAGAGAACCCCGCAAATGCTATATACCTAATCTAGAACGGAAAGTGAAAAGCGGCAATTCCCAGCTTTTGAGCACCGAGGATGCTATAAGTGGTAACGCCATATAACGCTATCTACGCCATAGAGTGAAGAAATATCCAACCAACCCCCCCTGTTCAATCCTTTTCGGAACCTAGAAATACCAGTGAGAAAGGGGAGCCCTTTAGAATGAGAGCAATACCAATGCTCATCATGAAATTACATGTCAGGTAGCTTTTCCCTGTCAATCTAAGCCAACTGCTTCCTGCGGAACATGGTGACATTGAGAGGTCCCTTCTCCCACAGGCCGTGGATCATCTGAGATGATTGCCAGTCCTCCTGACCCTCCTCGAGTTTGAAGTCGTAGTGGAAAAGGATGTTCGACATGATCAGGCGCATCTCCGACATGGCGAGGTTCTTGCCAAGGCAGTCGCGAGGCCCAAAGCTGAACGGCTTGAACGCGGCACGGTTGTCCTTCTCGAATGCGGGATCGTAGAGGGGGTGAGTCGGTGATAGCCAGCGCTCGGGGTGGAAGTTGTCCGGGTCACGGAAGTTATCGGGGTTGTAGAATGTCGACATTTGAGACACACTCAGGATACACTATAGGCGATTCGGTTAGTCAATTTCAAGATCTGGGGGACCAGAGCTACACTTACACCAGGAGCTACGTAGTGTCCACCGATCACAGCACCGGGAGAGATGCGGGGAGGGGTGTCCGAAGCGGGCGGGTACATCCGGATCGCTTCGTTGAGACAGCCACCTAGATACTCCAGTCGGGCGGCACTCAGCAGGGTAATGTCGGATTCGGTCTTAAAGGCGTCGCGAATTTCCTTGACCAGAGTTTCGTATCCCCTTGGGTGGGTGCCCAAGTAGAAGAAGAGACCGGAAAGGGCGGTGGCGGTAGTCTCACTACCGGCAATGACTAGAAGAGGGGCGTGGCCAGAAATCTCGCTGTCGGTCAACTCGGTCGCGCCACTCTTGGACTTGAGCAGGTAGGTCATGAAGTCTCGGCGACCGTCCTTGGGTTCGGCGCCAAGCGACATCCGGGCTCTCGCCTTGGCCTTTGCGTACTGTCTGTTTTCCGTCCCGAGTTGCATATCACGGTGCGAAAGCCAGCTAAGAACAAATGTGCCCAGGAGGGGATACGCCCGCGCAACGCGGCCGATTCCGTCGCCCTTGGCCCCCTTGAAGATCCCCTGCACGTAAGGGTGGTAGCTGTTGTTATCGAGGCTGTGGAACGACTCTCCGAAGCTGAGATCGCCGATGATATCGAAGGTGGTGAAGTTGAGCCACGAGACAATGTTGATCACGTTTTTGGCGTCGGCATTCTCTCCGAGTCGTTGGATCAGAAGGTCGATATACTTCTTGATCAGACCTTCCTGCTCGCGGAGGGCCGAGTCGCTGAATGCATGGTTCAAGGTCCTCCTCATGCGTCTGTGATCGTCACGTCGCGCTCCTATAACGGTCTCGTGGTCGCCGGGGAAGAAGTACTGCGGGATCTTGGAAAATTCTGGCTTTCCAGCACCGTGGTGTCCATAGATATCGGTCCAGCCAATGCTCCCATCCACATCGATCCGATCGGCACCCACCCGTACGATAGGGCCGTATTTGCGATGCAGGTCTCGTAGCTCCCATTGGCCCGTTCCAGAAACAGCTGTTTTCCATTGCCAAAGCAGGTTCGTCATGGCGAAGGACGTAGGGCCTGGGAATTTTGATAGTGGATGGAACCAGATTCGATAGATGATTAGAGCAATACGATGGATGATGAACTAAGTTCACGTCAGTAAACCACCATAAATGCTGTTGGGTGTAGCCTATAACATACCAGAGAGGCAAGGCCAGCGAGCCCCTGCACGACCATCTCACGAGACGGTGGCCACTGCATGGTGGCTGCGCTTTTGGCGAGGAAGTCGAAGTATCGTTCTGAAGACATATTTAGAGATTGATGTGTTTAGTAACGCTGATGATTCTATTCGCATTTGATAGAAAGAGAAGTCTCTACTTATATATAGGAAGCCCATCATAACGATCAATATTTCAAGCGAAAGCTAGAGGTCCGGAGCGTTTTCACAGCTCGGGGAGATCGTGGATTCCGATGCGGGCCTCTCCCTTTTTCCGACGAACCGAATAACACATCGACCAGCAGCTATCCACCCAAGTCGGCGAAGGCATTCACTGAAGCCTTGTCTGTGGGGTCGTGCTGCTCCTGATCTGCGTGCCAAGCCGAGATGAGGGCATCAAGTCGTTGATACGATTCGTGTGACAAAGGAGCAGTCGGGCTGAATCTTGAAACTCGACTGATCTTAGGTAGGTTACTCGCCTGAGTGTACCCTAGACTGATCGCCATCTGGGTACCCATCTCGACGACCGTGCCTCCATCCGCAATGGCGGGGACCTCATCCTGTCAACGGTTACCTAGTTGGTGATAGGTAAGTGCCATGTCACGGTTGAAAGTAAACCATTTAATCACCCATGTGCCGGAGTTAAACCGTAATGGGCCTTGCCATAGAGTTCACGGGAAGGGAATCTTTATGACACATGCATTAAGCTTTGGTAGATCCACATGAGGCTATGTCCATTTACCCTCCTTTACGACTATATTACCTATACTACATACCTCAACTTCGGAGACAATTAACCCTCGGACTCTTCGATGGTCCTTCAACCTGCATGAACACATAACCCTAACCCTAGATAGAACACTTCACGAAACGCTACCTATTAGGTCCATTGATATCACAGTTTACTTGATAAGGTAGCTTGTGTGTATATTTGTTAGATTATAGAAACAAGTTGACTCCCTACGTTAGTAATGCTGTACCAGACCTCCCTAACTGCCTTTGACATTGGACACTTTGGACTGAAACACATTTCTTGTCATTAAGGTTTCCTGTTGGTGCCAATTCACAGAACGTAAGCGGTAGTATACCTGAAGCCTAAGGTAAAACAGTATACGTATTTGCTCAAGTACATAATACTCCTGAATCGCCAAGATTGCCTTTTCTGACTCACGAGAAATTCGTATTACGCGGCCATGTGGCTGCCGTGACGATAGGAGCGTCCCTCCAATCAAGTGAGCTGAGATTACCGTTTAGTCGATGAGTGTGAAATAGACAGAGCCACTGACTCACGCTTCTCATTTGAGAGGATGTCGGAGACGCGGATACTGTCTACTTACCGGCATACTCTATGATGCTGAGAGTGCTCGAAGACGCTTCTTGCTTTACTGGTGAACTGCATGTGAATGAGGGGATGACAAGGGTGTTGCGGTAGCCTTTGGTCATCAAGGTGGTATTTCTTTCTGTCTTCATATATTAAAATCTAAATCTAAAATGAACTGATACCAGTGAACGGTTGAGACTAAAGTTTTCTGAATGCAGGATTTATGCCTTCAGGGAGTATACCCAGAGCTAATGTATCATATCCTTCTATCTAATCCTACCTACCTCAATAGGCAAAGACACTTCTGGTGACCTTTACACATATTAGCAACGTAAATGAATTGTATAATATCAAGAAGAAATGGTCTGCTATCGGAACAGTATGCTTTTCATCTATATGGATAATTAGCTCTATGTGAAATAGGCGCGCTGCTGGGGCTTGCATAGCATAGGTTATCGTGAATAACTATTCATCTAGTGTAGTCATCCACCCATTACCGCCTTTTTAGGGTAATTTTACACCTTTACCGTAAGGGGTATTTTCGGTACGTCTGAGATCAAGAACAGTTTGGTTTGGTTCGTGACATAAGATCAACGTTTCTTTTCTATAACCAAAGCATTTAGTTGGTTCGTAACATTGCACAGACAAGATCAGCAAGGTATCTTGCCAAATACATGTTACATGCCTACTTCACATCACTGCTAACCTATTTCTGTGATGAAAGTGTAAAATTACCCCCAATAAGGCGGATACATGGTAACAAATGTCATCTCGAGCTAACCGGCAATTATCTAGATATCTACCTACTCAATCCCGGGCAACAAGTTATAGAAGCATAAAATCTTTGCTACAGAGATATTAGTTGAAAGGTGAAGTTGCAATAGGGTGAGATCTACAGAACACCTTATTCCACCCCAAGTGTTCATAAAGTTCTCACCGGATTTGATGTTACCCGTCTTGCATATCAATAGTCGTACCCAACTTCTCCCAATGATTTATACTTGGATGTCCACTCAAACCTAAGACTTATAGCGGGGTGGCAGTGCCAAGCTTTGACCAGGATTTACGTGGAGCGGGCAGGCAAGCCGGATAGGGCTACCACCTAGGACAGGGGCTCCGGCATTCTCACGATTAGTGTCCGAGCAGTTTCTCATCCCCAAGCTCTGACGGGGGTGTTGAGCATGGGATAGGGCTAAGGACAGGGGGGCCGGTAGTCTCCAAGGAGCTTCGTATTCCCATCCATTTCCTCTACTTGCGGTTCTCGCCACCTCTCCATTCTGAATATTTTGCCCTGGTGACTTTTGACCCTGAGTAAGTAACCCATCCCGCAGAAGTGGACGCTTTGGTAAATTATACTCGTTCTGTGGAACGATAAACCAACAACCCATCACCGGGAGTGAAGCCATCCCCAACGGCGCTGCCGTTCACCACATAATGTGGGTAGGTACTTAGGTAAGCTTTCACGTGATTGTACCTACTCTTGGCAGTGGGGTTGGGAAGCTCCTGTGGGTGGCACGTGCGTATACCCTTTACATATAAATCCAGAAATTCAGTGGCCTGTAGTCTTTTAGTTGACCAACATTCTTACAACCTCTAATTAACCCCCATACTATTACTCATCTCACTCCCTCGTTTATATAAGCTCTATTAATGTTATAGGGACGCTTCTCGCCCCCTGCTTAGAAGGACTTGCTACCTAGTCGTCATGAAAACGCTGGTGCTCCCTAATCCATTATATAAAAGCGATAGCTTGCTACCAGCCTGTAAAGGGGCAATTTAAGTCATATTCACTATGGAAAAGGGTTGCCAATTGCAACATGGGTATTGATCTATGTGCATTTAATATAACACAGTTACATGGTTCTACTAACACTCAATGGGAAGCATGACTATACAGACGTGTAGAGCACAATGAGATATCCTTGTGGTGATAGGACATCAATTAGAACCGTTCTTCAACCATGGGCCAGGTCTAAGGTTAAAGCTCACAATTCAATACAGCCAATATCTAATTAGCAAATGCTCCTAAGTATAGGTACCTACGTAAATACCCATATGCCTTTTTATCTATTACACAGCTATTGAAATGTGTGGGAATCGGCTGTTCTATAGTAGTTGCAATCTCAGGATATATGAAAACGAAGAGAACTATTACACATATTCGGTGCTTCGAGATTACTATAGAATAACGCTATTTATACATCACATGAAATGTAAAGAAGAAGATAATGTATAACAATTGTCTACATAAGCATAGATCACTATGATCTTTTTCCTTCTTTATTTACTAGGCACCTATCTAGCTTGGCCCCTATTTATGACACCAGGAATATCATTTACCCGCCAGTAACTTTAAAGAGGGTATTTGACAACTTTTCGCAACAAAATTACAAAGCATCAATTGGTGATGAAAGCATTCAAGGTTGAGCTGACAATCTTTATAGGCGTGGTTGATTTATAATCATATATTACGTCCTCCGCGTCATGACTATAAAGCTAGAACAGAGTACTATGAACCACCATGACGTAAAATTCGAAGTAGATATTGAAGCGACCTGCCTCAATACTAATATTTGTTGATATTGACATTCTATTATGTCTCATAACATCCTGATAACTGGTGTCTCCGGCTACCTAGGTGGTGATCTTCTTGGTCGCTGGGGTAAAGCAAACCTTCCTCCACATGGAAAATTGTACGCCTTAGTACGCACCGATGCGCAAGCCGATGCTGTAAAGCAATACGGTGCCGAACCTCTCTCCTTCAATTCCAAGGACGAGACTGCAGTGCGGAGTGCTTTGATCGAAAAAAGCATATCTGTTGTCTACTATCTCATCGATGCACTCCGTTTTGATGCTCAGTCCTACTTCATCAAGGCGTTGGCCGAAGTGAAGAAGAACACTGGACGTGAAGTCCACTTCTTACATGTGAGTCCTCGGGTCATGATTCCACACTAAACCCTCCAGGAGGCTTTGGCTAATGAATATGCCAAAATCCAAGACAACTGGGGCAAAGCTCTTCTCCAGCCATGCAGGTGCACCGAACGATAAACCTCTCCTAGATACGGATCCTGAGCTTTACAACATCCAGAAGTCTCAGAATGCCCCATATGCTATAATGCGTATAGTGAGTAGCAGTCAAGAATGAATTTCTTTGGTGGTAATTCAGGCTAATAAGACACGCAGGGAGTCGAGACGAACTGTTCTGTAATCGAAGAAGCCGAAAAATACGGCGTTCGCAGCTATATCTTTGCGCCCTGCATCGTGTGTAAGTAGCTTGGTTAAAGGATTTAACCGGGCGTTTTCTTCGTCGAACATAAACTGGGCCTGGAAAGGTAGCGTGGTCGGAGTGCTGATGAAACCATACAGACGGAAAAAGTGAAGGGTTTGGCAATCGTATCTCGATACAAACGGTCGCAATTGTTCGCGCGGCCATAGCATTGAAACGTCTTTACCGCGTTAACTCTGGGAAACCGGTATGCACTCACAATAAATGCATCGGCTTAAGAATTTGCGAAGCTAACCCTGTTGTGCTGTATGTTAGACTTGGCCCGTATGTCATGTGGCCGACAACACCTCTTTATATGTCGAGCTTCTCCGCAAGATCTTGGCAGACGGGAACCCCAGTTACGGCAAGAACGGCTATTACCTCGCTGCATCGGGAAGTGTTGCTGTAAGTAGCCCTGGTAACTATCTTGCCTGCTCTCGTGAACGGTCACTCATGTCAGGAAACTCAGTGGGACGACATATATGCTGCGATGGCGGCCGCGCTAGCTAAGCGCAACGTCATTGCGGACGAATCCGTAATCACAGCGAACGACGAGATATTGGAGCGGTTGGGCGAGGCTCTAGGTACCACGAAGGAGCTTGTGCCAGTAATGATCGGTGGCAAGTAAGTGAGACAACATCCTGTGGGTGTTCGCTATCCTTGAAAGTGGCACTAACGCGGCCGGTTTGCACAGCTGTACCTTCACAGCGGCTCGAGGTGAAAAGGAGCTCGGATGGAAACCGCTCTACAAACCAGAGCATATTCTTGAAGAGGCTGACGCCGAAGTCGGGCGTATTCTGGAGAGTTCCAAGGCTTAGGCGGCAGGAGACTTTAAGGCTATTCTATAACGTCGTGAAAGGAACCCCCCCCCCCCCCTAATTTATTATAGAGCTTTTAATGTTGCTATGACTATTGGAGGGAACTGGAAACTACACAGCTCGATTTCTAGTAATATTGATAGTTTGTGTTGCTGATGCTTTAACCTGGGCTGTGGATGAACTTACTGGGTTATTTATAGCTGTCATACAACGGTAGATGGGTATGTTGGATATATTGGTGTACCATGGACGAGGAGTATATGTTATTTACATAGTACTACCTACTCGTGGACGGTATTAAACATACAGGGGTTGCCCCTATTGGTGTAGATGTGAATACCAGACAGTAGGACAGCCAAGCATGTCAGAAATGAGGTTCATGGGCCGCGCTGCAGACATCATAGACAAACTGGGTGCCTAAAACCAGACCCCTCTACAGGCTACGTACCTCAAATACACACATAATAGTATACTATTTCAGATAAAGGATCATGAATCTAAAATAACGCACCAAACTAGGAAACAATATCGACATAGGAAAAGAAACGACGGAGAAAAATAGGAGGTACCCCAGCTGGATTTCAACTAACATACCTGAGTATCTGCTCACAGCCAGCATCGCAGTCGGGTTACCATCGCCCTATCAGGCATGGACTGTTAATCATGACTGGCCTTACTCTTTAATACACTATATTGCTATCTCGATTCCAGGGTAGGATTCATCTTGGACTAAAACTAAAAAATGACAGGCCGGGCTTGCTCAGGAGATATACAAAGATCCAGTAATTCTTTACGCAAGGTCAAAAACATACTATATAAACGCTGCCTATCTCGCTTTTTGTTTCGACCAATTCCTAGTCTAGGACCAGTGAATGTTCTATTTTATGTTCTATTTCTGAACTGCGCATTCCCTTCGGCCATATACCCATCTTTCCAGGAGACAGAATGCCATTTGGATCCAGTGAATCCTGCATAGGAGGTTAGCAAACTAAGAAAGTCCCTAGCTGGGATCAAGAATATACCTTCAGCGTCTCGACAAATCGCCGGTAGGCATGATCATTGAAATCGAAAAGTTCAGCATTAAGATCTGTCACCATAATAGGTTAATATGATCAACACATAACTCCAGAGGGGGAAATAACCTACCCATATGGTTAATATGAGACCTATACTTAGCGAATCCCCGCTTGGACCCCTCCTCGAAGAGCCCGTGGAAGACCTTTTCGACGCCGATACGCTGCTCCGGGCTCGTCTTGTCGAAGCAGAGCATGCAAACAAAAACGGCAAACCTCTCGTGCATGAAGAAGTCACATAGGAGATCGAACCCCTGGGACTCGTATACCTTTTTTGCTGCCTTCGCCCAGTCTAGCATCGTCTTGCCCTCCAGCGGGATGATGGGTGAATAGGCCCCATGTGCGCCGACCGAGTCGTCACGGACATTGTAGTAGTCAACCATAGGTATGCTCCACATGCTCGGTACACCTACGCGGATCCCACCGTGAGGCTGGGGGACTGATGTCGCCTCGAGCAGCCCGCCTCCTTCACCTGTAAACAAAGCCTCCTGGAGCCTTCCTGTGGGTGCCTTCTCCGAGAGGACCTTATTCACTTCAGCATATTGGGCTTGGATTATGCCAGTTGGTCCATAAAGCCCGAACTTGACGGTCCAGTTGCCAATGTCAAGCTCCTTTTGCATCTCCTTCACGCGCCAATCGGGGATGGGCCCCTCGCCCTTCCACCAGTCTGAGCGCTTACCGAAGAGGGCTGCCCACTCATTGAGGTGAAAGACATACGTGATGAAAGGCAAAGTGCCGCTCCGCCTCATCTCGCCAAATACATCCACAATGGTCTCGATGTCGTCGAACTCGGGCATGTCGAACGAGCAGGCCATGTATGCCTGTGGCTGCGGCGTCAAGTTGATTCCCATCTTCGTGACGATGCCTAGGTTGCTCTGTATGAACAGGCCGTCGATAGTCGGGCCGAAGCTGAGCTTCGTGATGTGCGCCGACGGCGAATTCGACATGGCAAACTGCCCGGTCCGCACCACATCGCCATTGGCGAGGACGACCTCCATGCCGGCAATATTCTCATGATGGACCCCCGTGGGAATGAAACCCATGCCTCTGTCCAAAGCCTACTGGGGGTATTAGGGGATTTCTCGTACAACAGAGAGTTCGCAAGGGCACGCATACGTTACCAACAACGCTGCCCCACCCGAGTGAGGCCACACTAGGCCAGAGCTTGAGTTTGTTCTCTGTGCAATACGTGTACAGATCTCCGAATGTGACACCAGGCTCGACGACCGCATAGCCGAATTTCTCATTTACTTCCAGGATCTTGTTCATCCGATGTAAGTCCAGCGCCATGCAGCCGGGCACCCGCGGCGCCGGACCGCCGTATCTGTGTTTCTCATGAGCCCCCGTTCACTCGCACCACGGGAGCGGGATCAGGGACTTTACCCTAAGTTCTTCCCTCGCGAGAACGTCCAAACGGGGATCTTGTACTCATTGACGATTTTCAGGAGGGATTGTAGCTCCGAAACAGACGATGGACTAAGTTTAAGGGAATTCGTCAGTACCTAGGTACGTAGTCAACGTCGCCCCTTTCCCGCACGGATACTACAGGGGGGCAAAGCTTCACTTACCAGACAGCAGCGCTAGGCACAGATCTCGCCTTCCCAGACTCGGGAATATCGTAGGGGTCAACATACTCCTTGAGGGCGTTGCCCGTGAAAACTGCGTCTTTCCCCAAAGCCCCGATGATCTTCTCGATGGCCTGCGTGAAATCATCCTTCGAGACATTTGGTGGTAACACGGTCTCGATTGTCGCTGTTAGTGGCTTTGAAAAGACATCTTCGTGCGCCGTTTGATAAACGGGGTCTGTGTACTTTGGCTGTGGGTTGATTGCAGCCATCTCTTGTGCGTGGGGACGTTTGATGCTATTTTATCCGTTTTCTCTTGTCTCTGTCTTACTTCAACTGATATAACGAGGTGCGTTTGATCGATCGATCAATGTGGACAGGATATCAAGATCTAGGACTTCTCTTCGGTAAGTGGATATTTCGGTATTCCACGCGGTGGATGGCGTGCGGAGTAATCTGTCTTGCTTATGCCACCGGAATAATGGATATGCTCGATCTTCCCGACAAAGGCTCGGCAGTTGGAGCTGGGACGGGCGAGACGGGAGATCAGCATACGTATCATGCAAAAAGCTATCAGTATGGCCAAGAAGAACAAATATTCGACCCCCCTTATAGACATGGGATGGCACGGGTGCCAATAGCTGATGGATTACAAATAACGTTTCAATTTAATACAGTAATACGCTCTATGAAGAAAGAGGTCACCAATACAAGAGGCAATGATAGGCTTATACTTATACTAGATTTACTAGGTTACCCTACATAGAAAAGAATAAGGAAAGCAAAAGATAAAGAGAGAATAAAATAACACAACTCAAGAATGCGACCACAAAATCTCCCTTTCTCGCCCCCCTTTACATAGATTTTCAGGGCTAAAAGCTCATAGACCGGGCACCGCTCTAGAAGGACCCCAGGAAACTTCAGCAAGTGCTTCCCTATTTCGTCCGCGCTCACTACGGCATGGTACAGATCATCACCTACACCGGCCTTTCCATATTGATATTGTCACTGTATGTCCCACCCCCCTGTGGACTAATACCTACGCCCTAATGTCGCGTTCCCAGAGGCCAGATATCGGACGTTATTGACAAAGTTGATGCCGGCGCTGGCGAGAAGGGAACGGTTGGGGTCACTGTAGCCTTGCTGAGATGGTTCGGGCGTGATGAGCACGGCAATGACAAAGATGAGCAAGAGGTACATCAAGAGCTCCCGGGTGCGGGAGTTCGAAGGCGCCAGTCTCTGGATCCCGTTGGAGAGACTAGAGCTCTGCATCCAGTGCCAGGTCCAGGAGCCTTGCCAGTCCCACTGCCGCTTCAGGCCCAGTACGGCTGGGATGCCGAACCAGGGCGTCTTGAGCGCGACTTCGTTGAGATGGGTCTGTAGCGGGATGCCGTCGGTTTGCCCGGGGCGAGGGTAGATCAGGCCCTGGTAGTAGACGACGATGCAGCGGGTGATATCGACGACACTCTGGCCCTCGAGCTTTTCCATGTCCTCCTCTGTCATGGGCTCGTCATCAGGGAAATCTGCGCCGACGTTCTCAGGCCTGTACCGCGTGACCTTGGGGAAGACAGCGAACTTGACCTTGGCACCTCGCGTTCGGTGGTAGCGATCGATGTTGCGCTCCTGCTTGGTAGTAGGTAGCTCGTTTACGCCCGAGATTTGCTGCAGCTCGTCGACGTTGACGTTCTTGCCCTTGGCTAGTGCCTTGAGCCCCTTCTCGTACCTGTTGTCTTGCTTCTCGTGCCAGATCTTCGAATCCCGGTACATGGGCATGTCGGCCTGTTTCTCCATCGAGTAGTCCATGCGGGAACCGGGCGTGGCTGACAGGAAGTGGAACACCGAAGGGGAAATCGCAGTGCATACCTGAAGGTATCCGGCGAACGCAATGAGGACGTGCAGCTCCTGCCAGAAGACGGCTTGGCGTCTCCAGTTGTCCTGGCCACGGAGTGCCCTCATGAGATCAAGCAAAGGCCTGAAAATGAGCGCCGTCTGCCCGGTCAAGTCATCAACGGCATTCCAGAAATCCCCAGGTATCAAGCTGCCCTCTAGAGCCCCCCTGACAATGTTTGCGCGGCCTTCCTTACGGCTGTAACCTATATGAACCATGTTTGTTAGCCGGGTCCCCTGATGCTATCGGCAAGCTTCACTTGGCCACAGGACTGTTTACAAAGACTAACCTTCTTTCCGGATCCACAGCAGATCAGATCTCTCCAGCTCCTCCTTGTAGAACGGGGTCGCACCAAACAACAACTCGTTGAATATCTTCTTCTCCATAATCTGGGACAAGATGCCAACGACAAGCCACCTGCGCTGGTCGGGCTCGTTTATAATACTTGCCCATGACTTGCGCGGCCGGTCCTCGTGAGCGACCAAGCGACTGTACTGAATAAACTGCTCGGTCAATGGGGCACCCCATCCTGAACCGTTGGGCCCGATATATTGGGTAAAGTTCACGTCGGCGTCGAACCATCTCCGGACAAATTGGACAGTTCGGTCATATAGTATGGTGAAATTCTCAGTGAAGTAAGCATCATTATAATCGCGAGGGTGCGCCGCTCGGTCAAACCAAACTGCGAAGTCGATTTGCGAGGGCCGGGAGTCCGTCTGGGTTTCTGCTATGAGGTTGAAGGATCCGGAAGTCTGTTGGTTTTGATTCGGCGCGTTTAGCGGGATTCCCTTCCACATGTCATCCATAGTGGACTCCGTCCATTTCCGGTTTGATCGTCGTGCTGCCCTCGTCCATGGGTAGAAAGGTCCCCATTTCTTGTCAGGATCTCCAGAAATTATATCTATTAGATATTCCGAGAAGGTTTTGTTGTACACGGTAGGTTTCAAAGCCTTTGAGCCTGTATTGGACCCCTTATTGATGATGACTTCATCATCACTGTCGCTATCATCGGAACCGTTATTTTTGTTGTTGTTGTTATTATTGTTGTTATTGTTGTTTCCACCACCGCCACCCCCAAAAGAATTGTTGTTACTGTTGCCACTGCCGCTGAAACCAGGGCTTAGCCCAAATACAGGCGCAGGTTGAGGTTGAGGTTGAGGTTGAGGTTGGGGTTGAAGTTGCGGTTGAGGTTGCGGTTGAGAAAAAGAAATCGGAACTGCTGATTCTCCAGGTAATGGTTCAGTAATAGGGGTAGGAGTCTGTGCAGATATATCTTGAGGAGCGGCGTTTTTAGCTTGTCCAGTGGCGGGCGGAGAAATAGGAGTCTGCCCAAATAGACCTGGAGGAGCAAGATTTGCAGCTTGTCCAGATACAGGAGGGCCTTGGCTAGGAGTAGTCGCCTGTCCGGGTTTAAGCCCCTTACCAGGTAAAGGGGATTTGCCTGGCGTGGGAAAGAGGCCCTCCCCTGTATAGTATACGGGATACTTAGTCGCCTTCGGAGATCCTGACATCTTCAGATGTGCGTGTTGAGATATACTGAATGCGTGTTGGTGTGACTAGGTGGTGTAGAGAGCTCTTGGTGTTGCGAACCAGGTATGCTATATGACTTTTGCTCCAAACCAGGTACCTGTTGCTAAGGTGCCTTTGGTGCAGGAACTTTGATCAATGGACTGAATGGGCTCGGTGCTAGAGCACTGTTCCCAATCTAAACTTGACAGACAAGGCTTCGGAGAGCTCGGTTTTTGAGCACTGCCCGGGCTAGAATGTCCTACAGTAGGTGCTGGTATAAGCAACCCTGCCTCTGAATATTTAGCCTTCTTTTCTTCCTAATAAGCTGTAGAAGTGTTGAAAAAGTCCTCCGTCGGTATAGCCGGCTGCAGTATGATTAAAAATCCGATGGTTTATTACTACTTGGGTAACCGTTGTTCATGGTCATGTTTCAGAGAAGATATAGACGGCAAACGTCACCTTAAGCATTCCAGGCATACAACAGCGAAGGCATCGTAGAAAAGCAACGGCGTGACAAAGACTAACACTAAACTTGGTTTCTTTCATATTAGTTATTATATTATTAGGCTCCAATTGGACGTTTCCGTGGATACATACCGTTTGCGTAATGGTGTCGGTGAAACACGGCGGCCTACGCTGGTTGAAAGCAGTAGAATGAGACAATGAAGAAACACATGATTGCTCAATTCGGAAAGCCTCATTTCTACCTGAGCGAGCAGTCCTTAGATATGTACTATGGAACAAAACTAATGGGTATAATGCATTCATTGAATTATGATTCGCTTTCCATCTCCGAAATTCCACGGTTCATCCAAAGCTCTCCATCCCTCAACTATATGAGGTTGAACCAACCATATTACTAATAACCATCTTCCATGCCGGATTCCTAAAAACGTACCAAAGAATATCGCATAATATAAGGGTGACTTCGATAACCAGATTTTACAGTGAGTAGAGATGTTCATTGGTTGTGGTGAAGTGGTTGGCCAGGTGCTTCATATATGGGATAACCTTGGTTTGCCGGCGGCGCGTAAGACGAAGTACCGGTTGGTTGGGCAGATAGCGGTGATGGTGCTTGTTGTTGCGGGTAGAAGTTTTGCTGTTGCTGTTGCTGTTGCGGCGGTGGTGCGTACATCTGCTGTTCATGTGGAGGCGGCGAACCCGGAGCAGGGTAAGCTTGGGGGTTCTGCGGTTGCATCTGGAATTTCTCGCCACCAACTGCTACCGCAGCTACACCGGGAGCACCTGTTGAAGGGGAAGAGCCGGGCATTGCCTTAAGTCCAGCCTTGCGGTGACGGTGGAGCATCACTCCATGAATGGAGAGTGAGACGATGTAAAGAACACTAGGGCATGTTAGTATTCTCCCTCAGTTAATTTGAGATAATTTTGGGAAACGTACAATTGTAAGCCACCTAATCCAGCTGCCGCTGCTAAGCAGGCTATGTATATGAGAAGTGCAGAACCATAACTATCAAATCCATAATAATCGTAATAACTGTAACTGCCGTCGTAGTATACGAACAAAGCAGCCACTTGTGCGGCAAGAATTGCAAATGAGACGAGCCAGAATATAACTAGAAATATGTCTAGACCAAGGATAGCCCAATAGTTATAGAGCTTTGGTGGGCCGTAATGGGCAACGAGACAGTATATACTGGTGATGAGAGTCGCAACGGCCTGGAGAAAACAGGTTAGTACCCAATACCAACAGGACCGGTGTAGATAAATCTCAACTAACGGTGAAAAGCATCAAAGCATCTCCAGCAAAGACAAGGTAAGTGACACCAAAGGCACATAGCCCCAAACAGACTATTGCGATGATGAGTTGGAGTATCCGAACAGCAATAAAGCCCTTTGGATATAAGGGAATATGCTCCTTGCCAGCAACGCGCTGATTCGAATATTTAGATGCCATTTCTCCAAGGATGCGACAAGAGCAAATGGCAATAACAAGAAAGGGAATACTAAAAAGTACGTAATTCACGATACAACAACGGCGAAAACAAAGTGTGTTGGGAGGGAAAGTAGTATAAGAGGGAAATATCATGGAGCGTCGGGATGGGGCCCGGTTCTCATATTAACGAGAATACCTAAGCTACAGGTACGAGGACCCTAAATCCCAGTTCAACGGCCTGCCAAGTCGACGAGATGCTTCATGATTGGCACGCTACCCAGATTCAGGACAGGCAAGGCAGATTTTTGCGTTGTGATTCACAGGTGGACGCCGGCAGTAGAGATAGAGGCAAGCCACTCATGCAGTTGATGAAATAACCAAGGCTCTCTAGGCCTGTATGAGCCTAGGCTGAGGCGTTGGACGGCTTCTACAGATGGTGATCTGCGATAAAGTACTACTTATGCAAGAGGCATGGTACCTAGATCAAGCGGCTAGTCAAGTAGGTATACCGACTACCTAATCCTGCCCAAGTAGCCACTACATCCAGACAAATAAAGCTATATAAAGCCATTGTGCCTTGTAGAACCTTTCTCCCGGGTACAGAGCAGCAGCATCGTGTATAAGAAAAGAGCCCCCTCCTGGTTTAGCATTAGTTATAGGATCACTATGTGAATCACACTCAACTTGAATGGTGGTGCATATATATGACTAGAAACCGCATTACGATGCTGTAGAACGAGTCTTACACTAGAAGATTATGAAAACAAAACGGGACTTTGGGTGACATGAGCTGTTGATGCGGCTGAAGTTGCATGTACAGTCATGGGGTAGGATATACTAACATATCGACCCCTGCCAGCTGAACCGGGGGTCATCAACGGAATGGTCAATGAAGCACTGTGCGGAAAGATACCGTCCCCAATATATCCATCTCCATTCACTACATAGATGAGTAGGAAACCTTGAACGCGATGGGTGTTTAATTCTATCAAATACTACTGTATCCGGTGGTGTAAATATCGGTTAGGTAAATAGCTAGGAATTGTACAAGGCTGCTCTATTAGCTGGGTAAATGTTTAGTTTGGGATGGAACGGAGGATTGAAGTTTTCTGCTATGAAGACAAACCTATGATAGCTGCAAGGAATCGACATCGCGTGCTATGACTTGAATATCCCGTCGAAACATTCAGGTATAATATAGTACAAACAGAAAGGGTTTCATATACGGAAAGCTCCTCAACGCCAGGCGACCTACTACCTATCCCCGGTGGGGGGGGGGGGGGGGGGGGGGAGGTTGCTAAGGTTATAAAACATCAATGGAAGAACACAAAGATTGAATGCCGCCAACTTCAAAACGAGCACTGATACGTTTCCAAAGTAAATGGTTTCGTCCAAATGAGAGACTTTAAGAAGGTTAATAGATATTTTCATATGGCATCCAGTCACCAGACAGAAATAGCATTTACCCAGTTCAAGTTAGTTGATAGGTACAGCTTGAGATAGAGCGTATATAATTAAGTTGAGTCTCCAGGTTGTTACTATTATCGTGGACTACCCTACTTAACTACAGTTTTTACGCCACAGTATCAACACTGTATGAACTATGCCATAAGAGGCCGAGATAAGCGAGAAAAGCCACAGACAGCACGCGAAGGCATCAGTCCAGACTAGATTTGGTGAAGTTGGGCTCAGGGGGTCAGTGTAGTGTAGATCTAGTATTTGGGTTCGGAGAGCGAACACCAATCAGACTGTTTGCGGCCAACAAACCCTTGTTACAGTACCTTTGACTTGTAAGACGGCTTAGAGACAAGCCGCAACTTACACAACCCCCGACTCTTCAGCTGTCGAGAATGAAGCCCATGTTATTCGGGTAGTGTCTTGATGAAGTTCGCCAAGTAATGGCGTTTTGCGAAGGGAGATGAGACGTAGTTTAAGTTTAATGCCGTCTGACCACCTTGGGGCAGGGTGTCCATCGGCCATTTATAGGCACTTAGATGGAGGCCACGTTCTCTACGTAGGCGGAAAGCTGAATGTCTTGGAATCCGTACACACCTTCGTGAAATTACCAGGAGTCTCTTATTTAGTTAGCGTTAGGCCCAAAAGAACCGTGGCTTGGGCTCTTGAAACCGAGCAAGTCCCTCTACAGTTTATTTTATGAAACGACCCATCCTGTTTAATGTCGCCTTACCAGCACCTGTCGTGATATCCCAGTGCTTGACAATACTACGCTCTTCCAATGCCGATGCGCGGAGTGACTAACCTTAGCTGTCAACCCCAATAATTGCATAATCTAGTATCGACGAAACGTATTTTCTAAGCGGCGAGACCTTGAGCTGAACGACATGTTCACCCACTTCATTGAGAATTATAGGTTCATGTTCGGGCGTCGTCATGACCTTGATACCTGGGTCGTTGTCGCCATACAGTTCCTATTTCTAACATCAATCCACGTGTAGTTGGTTGGTTCACTTCTTCCTGTGTTAGTCGGAGTTATCCCCATAATTTGTGAGAGTCATCCTTCCAATATTGTCTTCTCTCTACCCTTTTACCAGACCTCGTTCCACCAGTATCTGTAATTATTACCTAGTGACTTTAGGTTAAAAAGCTGGCTGGTATCTTGACCAAAGTCACACGAGATTTACTTCCTGCTATGGCAGCCCTTAGAGCATGTTTAACGCAGCAAGGGAAGGTCTACAGTGGCCGCCATGTGGGAGGTCATCAGGCATAAATAGCAAACATCGACCCAACATATGTTATATGGATATGATGTCTTGTTATATCAACGACGAAATCACCACTACCATAATTTCTATCTCATCACCTTGTATTTTCTTCGCCCTCGTAAAAGGACCCAAAACACAATACATGCGCGGTAATAAAGCGGCGGAACTCTCACTTGTCATTTCCTCAGCTCACTCACCCCGTCGCGGCACTTTAGATCCTCACATCGTAAGACCTGTCAGGCTTCTAAATTAGAAACTACCCAGAGACAAGACATACAATGTTCACAATTATGAGCCACTCACAGAAGGACTCGGCCACTGACTGGCAACGCTACTCAAATGCTAATCTGGCTAAACTCTTCGACGATCGCAACATTGAGGAATGGCGGACAACGAAGTCGAGTGTGAACGTTTTCCAAAACAGAACAGACATAGACACGACGCTCCGAACTGAAAACGATGACCAGGCTCATATCCATTGCGTCATAACGAAGAACTTCAATACGTCCTGTAACGATCTAAAAGGCTATCTCTCATGTTTCCCTCGCCCCGTTCAGGACGTATTTCCGCCAAAAAACAGATCCGCGCAACCCGGAGAAATACGATTAGAAATAGCCACTGCTTCAAGAACACATATTATCCTGTGGATCTACCATAACGTATTCGTGCGTATGGAGTTGCTGTCCGCGTCCAAGCCAGGCCAGTCGGTAGAATCCTCAGACGTCGAACCACCTACCTGGTCGTTCAAGGATTTAGCAGACAGGTTGTTTCGCTATATCCGAGAAGGGTCGGTCTCTGCGCGGAGCGAGGTGGATTTCCCCAAGATCCTGGGTATCAAGCGTCCTGAATCGATCATCGCGGGAGAGACGTTTGAAGTCCTGGTTGACGTAAATCTCCGCTGCTTGGATAATGTTGAGTGTGACGATGATGTAGGCTTCTCCCGGTCCGCTATAAGAACGTAATGATCCCGAGCTAACGCGAACGGCACACAGAATCTTGTCTTGGCAGGTTCCGAGGACATTGGCGACGGAAGCCGCAAATATACCTTTTTCGCAACCACGGCCGGAACCTTCACTATCTACTTCTACTTCGCACACCATAATACACTGAACTTCGAATCTCGTGAAATGATTGTTTCCATATCAGAGGCTGAGACGGAGTCCTAAGTTAGACAAGTCGTTCAGCTCCTTTGGAGCTGTTCGGAGACTGATCGAGGACAGGACTGGAATGTCGCGTGGTCTAGGAGCGGGACTGTTATGATGGATTATTTTCAATCCCCTATCGGTAAGTTTGAAGCTAGTGGATACTGGCCGTTCTCTCGAGCAACTTATGTGTATTGGGTATGTTCTTTTTTTTTCAATATTTGTGACAAGCTCTTGAGAAATAGTGTGCGATCTTTTGGTTGAAGGACAAATGGAGCAAGACTGAGAATATGCAGATGATATGTTACAACTTTTCATAAGGACAATGTATTAACCTTAGCCTTTTCAAATTTAGGAGTTCTCCAAAGCTTGCAAACCTGTCAACGAAGTCTTGTCTTCAAGTGATCGAGAATTGCTGTATTGAAGCTCCCCGCCTAGGAACTTTCTTTAAAGGGGGCCTCTGCGTTACAACAGCAAGATCTGCCACATTGGAACCCCCCCTAATGCGATAAGAAGATTGTTATGTCTAACGGGATAAGAGGGGAGCTATTTACCCTTACCAGATGTTTGCTTAAGTAACGAACAGCAAGCATATATACCTATTCTGTGAATGTACCTAGGTAGGATCTATAAGTCTTAATAGATACTCTACAAGTCACTGCTACCTGTCAAGAAACCACCAGCATCTAGCGCTTAGCATTACATCACAACATGAAGTACCTAGGTTAGATACCTTAATATGATAAGATAATGTCTACACTTATATACTTATATACTTATATATTAAGTAATATGCAGCTTAAGTCTACTTGCATTTAATTGCATACTAAGTTTTGAGCATCTTATTTACCTCTTCGACTACGATCATGTATTCACATGTTGGTTTTATCCTACCAAGAGTCTTATGCTGTCAAGGCTAAAAGCGAACGCTAATTGCCTTTGGGCAATTAGCTCATATATAGTATCCCGCAACATATGCCCATCAGGGTTTGTATCGGTGTTGAATGGGCCAAGGCAAGCAAAGGCTCTTCTTTCGGTATCACCTGGCTTTTGATATTCACATTTTACTACTTCTTTAATGCCGCCAATCGAGTTTATAATTTCTCAGTAGGTGTAGGTAAATAGGCGCATAATAGACTGCGTAAGATCAATTAGGAGTGTCAATATAGTTTACCACGCTTAACCTAAGAGCAGCCGTCAAACCTATTTCCAGCCCTTTGGAGAAATCCGATATCAGGTATTACTTAGTCGATATTGCGTAAACCCCTGGTCTATGTACGACTGGAGGTGATATGATCTCCCGACTCCCCGTGTAAGATACCCGTAAACGAAGATACTCTTATCCGATGTCATGTATATAACACGTTTAAGGCATTTCCGGTACATCATCGAAACTTGCTAGAGCTGCCCCCCTCCCCCCCGAGCCACAACTACGTTATTATCTAAGCTCAAACTAAGTGTCTAGTGACACCCATCGGATCTATTTAGGTGTATTATTCAGCCCTTTTCAGCCTTTAATATTGACCTATCTTAGTCTCCTAGTCTTTATTAGTAGTGCCTTAACTTTAGGTTGCACCTACCAAGACTATGAGATATAATTTGGAGGTCTTCGTAGTACCTAACCTAGTCCAATGTTGGCAAAAGCAACATATGAAATTACTATTCGTAACATATTGCTCGAGATACAATATCAAACGTTGCATCTTCCCTCAATCACGGAATTTCCAATGGTCTAGGTTTCCGTCTATATCAGTATGCTACCTAGCTATAGTTTTATGGATTCGGAATTCCTCTATTTTCATATTGGTTGAATGTCCACGTGTACACAAAGATGATGATTTTCAAGGACAAAGGCAATTTCTTGTATTAGTTGTATACAAAGGACTATCACTCATGGTGCTCTGCTGACGTTCATGTAAAGAGCATGGAAGTTAGATAAACTACACCTTGAGTTCTATAGACGAAGATTCTACCTACATTGGGTATGCTTAAAGGTATGATTACATTTAGTGGATAATGACTTGATATGTGTTAATCACCTGCGATAAATTTGTTTCATCAAGATAATCCAAGTAGAGAGCGGTATTTCTGTAAAAGTCTAGTAAAACATCTGACGTCACTGACTAATAGAATACAAGACTAAATAGGTACTAGTTCTGAAGAAAGAGTTCTTACTCCGGAACGGCTACAGTACATGGCACAAACTCCAAAGCGCGCACATATTCGAAGATTCTCGTAATGATGAAAAAGTACACGCCACTTCACAGCTAGATCCGTACGGGATGGAGTTTATTGCCACTTCCGTTATGAGCAGGAGTAGCTCTGTGACTATACATCGAACCATTCAGTCTCGAAAAGGAGATAGCTTTATTGTGTTCAATGCTGCCATAGAAGTGGTCATTACGGTAAGTAAGAACCCCGAGTTGTTTCTCGATAGTTGTTTCTGATCACGCAACCCCCATGGCGATGTCGTGTATAGCAAAAACCTGGATTTCCAGTTCACGCGCTTCTCCTTCAGGATGGGATAATCGGGGAGGTGGTGCCATATAACACTTATCGGACACCAAGCCTGAGTGAACGGGATGATGGAAACAAACCTTCCCGCGATGATCTACATCCACATCCCGTCTAGTCTATACCTCGGGTATTCATAGTTAATATGTGGATACGGGGGTGTTCCTCTCGATGGCGCCAGCATGGGCTGCGTCATTCTGAAGAAAGAGGTTAGCGAGATCTCCCGCGCATGCAAAGTGAGAACCTATAGGAGTGCTCTTGTGATGCGCTATGACAATCGCAGCGACCCTGTTATTGAACTTGTAGTGGAGATCAGATGATGCGCACGGATTTCCCATGAAATCCTTCAAGGCATGTATACTAGGTAGGCATTGTTAGTCCTATACCTATTGTTCTCTATCGGGACAGGCATTGTGAAGGCTCGAAGCCAGAAAATCATAGAAATTGCTCTTTACGAGGTCTGTGAGTGCTAGCTTCGAACTACTGATCCAAGGCATAGTTCTTGGTCAGGACTTATCTTCGAGATTGGAGTAAAAGGATGGGTGAGCTTGGGTGAGCTTGGTTAAGAGCAAGCCCTGAGAATCATTTGACCGATGTATTTAGGACGGAACACTATTAGGTAGGTATCCTCTCTACGGAGGGTCTGGTATACCTAGGACTACTAACTATCCTATGGTCTATAAGATGATCTTTACGCATGTATGGTTCGGATGATAGAAAACCTTGAGATGACCTCTCTAGGTTAGTGTCATGATGTATGTTCAACACGTGGGAACCTTTTTTTTTCTAGGTCGAGTCTACCTATATGGACGATCCGATGGGTTAAAGCCTGAAACTCCGACGGCTGTTATAGAAAACCGCCACAATACTTATACGATTCGAGGCATCTCAAGCAAATAACTTGTATACTTGCCTCTCGGATAAATCTAGGCCGATAAAGATACGTAGGCTGCGGGTCCTACGTAGTATACCAGGCTGGTTATACACCTCAGATAGTACTGTCTCTTACATGGCACAGCCCGGTAACTCCCTAGGTTGGACTATTCCCTGTGAGGATCAAGATTCTAGGCCGTTGAAAGTCCCGATGTATCCATCTACCTAGATCCTTCATCTCGGGAGCTGCATGCACTTTATGCGACAAGGTCCTAGTTGCTGACTGCCGTCACCTTGTGCGAAAGTCTTGATCCACTGCTTGCTATAGTAATGAGGGGATCATAAGCTATAGGGCTAGTAGTGTATAATACATCAGCATTGTACACTCGCCTATCACTTATCGTAGTTGAGAACCAGGGACATCCTTGGGATCAACGTCGTCCCGAATGCCCAGCCAGCCTAGCCAGGGTCTCCCAAGGGCGAGATGTAGGAATACTACATACACACATGCC
Organism: Biscogniauxia sp. FL1348; assembly: GCA_022544895.1. Lineage (NCBI taxonomy): Eukaryota > Fungi > Ascomycota > Sordariomycetes > Xylariales > Xylariaceae > Biscogniauxia > Biscogniauxia sp. FL1348. The sequence goes on from JAJNNV010000019.1 coordinate 454,791, forward strand.
TAACTCATACAAGGTTGAGTTCACTAGCTAGGTTTAACCTTGAGGAAGCCATGGAGAAAATCAAGATCTGATATGTAAGGGATAAGTGACATATCTGCAATGGCGCGTCTAGCGTGTTCGTCTGTTCGTCTGTTCGTCTGTTCGCCTATGCTAAAGATAGGAGATCTCATGATAACGAGTAGGTAGGTATGTAGGGCGGACGAAGGCATGAAGACAGTGCTTAGCGGATCCTTCTTCCGGACTGCGGAGGGAAGGGCTCGAGTACCTACCTACCTACACAGGACAACTCTAGTCACTACATCACGGGAGGGTCCGGCCGTGACGCGACAAACTTCGGGAGCTGACGTAAAAGCTACCAAGATTGCTTCAAACTTTGTTTTCACGATGGCCCAGAGAAAGGGCTGAGGTTGTTGAATAATACACATTGTCTTACCGCATTCTGGCCCCCACCCCCTCTGGGTCTGCATAACCGAGCACGGTCGAGCAACTCAATGCACACCTGGACGAGGCCAAGCCACCTACCTAGGTGGTTCATCTAGCTCGTAGTTCCTGGTTTCTTTTACACACTCAATATAGCGCCGCCGCCGTGATGCCACGATCGCGGCTATCGTATTAGAGTTGTTATGCGATCGATAGTAGCTACCACACGGCGGCAATATGATGTGATGAGCGGGAGGAGGGATGAGAGCACAGGTGGTCCGTGAAGAGAGGAGAGACCCATCGTCCCGTCAAATGATTACCATCAAGCGAAATTGGCCTCAGCACAGCAGACATGCCGACCGCAGACCCGGCGGTCCACCACAGCTACGAACCTTAACGTATGACTGATGACATGACACACACCTAAGCCTGCCTCTGTATTGGTGGAGAGGGGTCCTGGCGGAGGAGATGGGGAGCCCTATACCTAGCTTCACTTTATTATTAGCTGCCCAGAAGTTTCAGAGTCCGGAATTGAAAAATGAAGAGCAGAAAAGGGCGGGCCGAACCATGGGACGAACAAGCTCTGGAGGCAAGATACCGCGATCCACGGTCCAACCACGTGTCACACATATAATACCGTATTCCTATGTGAATGAGAGAGAGACTCAGAGACTCAGAGACTCTTGAATGTGGAAACCTCTTCCCCATCCATCACATGAGGCTCAATTTCCTATTAACTACCTGGCTTGCCAATATTGCTGTTTATCAATCTTTGATCCCTGTAGCATTCCATGCTCTTTCGTTTGCAACCAGGTGAAGAGTTGATTGCACTCAGACGGAGCAAGTGAATGCTCAAGGGTCGATACGTGACCTATAACATTTACCGAGTCCCTCCGTTATTTATATCATCACCTTCCAACCCTCTCTACCCCTCCCTTCCAAGCACCAAGCCGAAAACAACAATAACAATAATACAAATAATAACGACCCCGAAGCTTCACCAATCAACTTACTACTCGGCCACGGTCATAATCACGACAACATGTCCTTCACCACTCCTAATAGTCCTACTTTTAGCGGTGGCAGCAGCTCCTTGCAGCAACAGCAGCAGCACCATCACCACCATCGTAGTCACCGCCACCACCGCCAACTCCACCCCATTAATACTCACTTCACCAAGCGGCACTGGTCTGAGATTGAGGACAAGATCCTGAAGGAAGCCGTATCTCGGCACGGTGTGAACCAATGGGACGGTGTGGCACGACTGATCTGGACCAAGACGGCAGACGAGTGTCGGGCACGGTGGGCCGAGCTCGTGCCAGTCCTCCACGAGAACCTCGCCGAGAAGGCGGCCGCCCTAGGCCGCCGTCATTCCACCACCCCGACCCCCTACTATTCTTCCTCCGACGAAGAAGACGACGACGACAACCACACCAGCATCAACACCAAGGCTAAGAACTCGATAGCCCACCGAAGACGGGAGCGACGGGCCCTGGACGGCGCCCAGACGGGAGAGGCCCAGTCGTCTCCCGCAACGCCGCAAGATGCGAGCTTGAGCCGAGTGCGGCGGAACACGGAGCCCTCGCAGACGCGGCGGACGCTGAGCCAGCGACGTTCCTGGAGGGCGCCGCACCCGCTGATGGTGCCGTCGTCGCCGCCGCCGGTGCCCAAGCTAGTGAGCAGCAGCACGAGCATCACGACGAGCGGCAGCTTCAGCATCCCGACGACGGCGGTGACATCGCCGCGGAGCAGCCGGGCCCAGAGCCAGCAGTCGTCGCGCAACGTGTCGCGCAACGTCTCGCCCATCCGGATCACGTGGGCGCCGGAATTTAATTTTAATAAATAAATTCAAGAAAAATAAATCAGGAAAAAAACAACAATAAACAAAAGAAAGAAAGAAAATGAAGACTCTACACGATACAGACCATCATATACCCCCTCTCTTTACCTTTCCTTTTGTTTCCCAACTGTACCATAATAAAACCCCCCAATCAATCCCCGAAGCGAGGGGACACCGAAGCGAACGTGAGGTGAACCGGAGGAGGCAAGCGGAGGATAAGGAGGACAGAGGAGGAAAATACATCCATGATACCACATAGAAGCCGGGAAGGCAAATGATACCATAACCATTTCTACATTACCCAAAGGACTAAGTTAGAGGGATAGGGGGGGGGAGGCCAAAAAGGAAAGCCAGCCGGCCCCCATTGACATAGAGATAGGGCCGGCCAGGACAACTCAATTGTAATAGTAACAAACAAGAAAGCGCCATAATATAGAAATATATACAGGTCCCAAACATTCAAGCTACGGGTGACGAATGCAATCTGTGAGTGACTCGGGTGAAGGAATGAATGGATGGATGGAGTTATAATGCCCTCCCCCCCCCTTTCGAGGACAGAGGAAGAAGTGAGATATAGGTACGAAGCTACAGCTACCCAGCTTAATCCACCACGTAGTGTAACTCGCTCAGAAGCTACCTAACCTAGGTAATATGTGTGTGATACCTACTCCAAGTCGACCGAATACACGGCAACAAGCCAAACAAGCCTACCTATCCCCCCCCCCCCCCCCCCAAACCTGTCCAGCCTAACTTAGCACAAACGAGCTCGCCAACGTTTTTTTTTCGCTCTGCCAGTCATACCTACCTACCCATCTCAGCCAGATCTAGAAGTCCTGTTCCCGTCCCTTTCCCCAGTGAACCATGGGTGGTGGCTTGTGCCCATCGCGTGTTTTACCTAACCTTACCTACCTTCATACACACCTACCTTGGTACCCAGGGCAGTGTAGTAATAGCGGGGGAGGAGGGGCCATATAGTGAACAGACAACTACCTACCGCGCCCCCCTCCCCCCTCCCCCCCATCTTCCCCCTTCAATATGCGATGATAGTAATTAGTGTACCTAGGTTAGTGTACGTTTGCCAGCATTATTGTAGTTAGTGGGGCGAAAATGGAGCCCTTTCCACAACCCTTACAAGACTCGATTTTTATTAGCTAATTGTTATAAGATGTACCAGACCGCTTATTTTACCTGCAAAAATACTTGCTACGTCAATGCAATGCCAACTCTCTTATCTAGCCCTTATACCCCTATTCTATTTATTCTATTTATAACCATTCTTACCAGTTTTTCGACCTTTCGGCTTTATTTTTCTTTTAAAAAAATCGCAAAAAATCAGAAAAGTTAAAAACACCATAAATACCCTTAAAAAGCGACATTTTCTCTTTCAAAAACTGAAAATTACGACCCCAACCACTATACAGGCAGATCTAATAGCCATACGTTAAATTACCCCTATTTCTTTTAAACTAAAACCTTTCCTATTTTGCAAAATAAACTAAAAGCGACTAAATTAAAAGCCTCTTTTTTCAAAAAATAACCGAATAGCCTGTTAAACGCTTTATAAAGTTGCAAAATAGTCTTATAAGAAAATAACGGAAAAAACAGGTTATTCAAAGCGCCAGGTTTAACTTGCGTGTACGCAGCCTGCAACCCTTAAACGCTATTATCGTTATCTCGAAATAATTCTAAAAAATTTAAAAAAAAAAATCTAAAAATTTATAAACGAAAATAAGCTTTATCAGAAAATTTATTAGCTAAATTTGCCGTTTTTTTTGCTAAAATTAACTTTATATGAAAACAAGGCTATTACTAAGGCTATAAAAAATTTAAGGTTTTTACAGCGTATACGGCATCGAAAAATTTACTTTAAACTACAGCATAAAGCACAGTGCTTTGCTTTTATAAAGTGGTGCTTTTTATAATGGCTTTATTTAAATAACTAAATTAACTACTTTATTTTTTAGTTTAACAAGACTTAAGCTTACACTAACTTTATAATAAAAACCTAAGTTATTATTTATAAATGTAAAAGCTTTAATACTTTTAGCCTTTTTAAAATTAAAAGCTACAAATAAATATTTTAAAGGTTGTTTGCTAAAAAAATTAAAAGTCTTTGCTTTATTTAGCTTAAAAAATATAATAAAATAAATACAGCTAATTATATTATGTGTATACTGCCGTTAGTCCAAGCCTATGCATACGAGCATTTTGGCACCATATTTTAGCAAAATAATGCTTTGTTTTATAAAGCATAAATAACCAAAAAAACTTTAGCTAATATAAGAATTTAAGCGTTAAAGTTTCCAGTATACAGCCTTAATCTTAACCCTATTAAAAATATATGGTTTTAAATAAAAAACTAGCTATACTGCCATTATAACCTTTAAAACTTAAGCCTTAAAACCTTTAAAAAAGCTTTATATAAGGCTTAAATAACTATGCTTTTTAAACTGTTAAAATCCTTAATTAAAAATATGCTAAAAAGGTTATAAAAGTATATTAAGTTAAAAAAGAACATAACTAGTTATTAAGTTAAAAAAATTTAAAGTAGTTTTATTAGTAAATTGTGTATAATAGTACATTCTGGGTGCTATAGCTAATAAAAATCGAGTCTTGTAAGGGTTGTAGAGAGGGCTCTATTTTCGCCTTACTAACTACAATAATGCTGGCAAACGTACCTATTTCATGAAAGCAACGATCCGATCCGATATTACAATCACCCCTCCACTCACTCCTTTCGGAAAACAGTCGGTACCCCTACACCGATGCTCCCCCCCCCCCCCCCCCCCCCTCTTCGCCAGACAATGGATATGCGCAAATGCGTACCTAGGTATCCACGGAGAGACATTTCATAAATAAATAAAAACCCAGAGAAAGAAAGAGCGGTTTCAAACCCACATGCCGCATTTTAATTGCCTATAAAAAGAAAAAGAAGAAGGGGAAAAAGGTACTCCCTTGTTATCGTTATTGCACTCGTGAGTTGCTATCAAGAAAAAAAATTAGTCACGACGATTAGGGGGGGATATATACGATAGACCTCCCGGCATAGGTAGGTAGATAAGTATCCATCCATTCATACTTCTATATAACACCTTATACACCCCATCCAACCACTAACCTCATAACCCTCCTTCTTTTACCACGAAAAAAAAAACATGCCTTGACAATTCCCTCTATTCCTCCTCTCCCCCTTTTGTCTCTCACTTTCTTTTACTGCGTACCTACTCATCTTACCCAGTTCTCTACATCATCATCTTCAGCAGCAGCCAGCTGACAGGCCGGTACCCCGGAGCGAACCCCATATTCAGCACCACCGACTGGCCAGAAGAGGAGCGGCAGAAAGGGCATATCTCTCTTCTCTCCCCTTCCTTGCCTATCTCCCCAGGTAGAAGAGACACAAGAACACAATAGAGCAGAGCAACCAATTAATAAACAGCGTATATATGTATATGTCCTTATTTCTTTTCTCTTCTTTTCCCCTCTTATTAAAAAGATCTTAGAAGGGCAGACAAGAATACTCATTTCATCCTACATTCTAATGAACCATCGTTATAACCCCCCTCCCCCATCTCCATTACTTCTTTTCCCCATCCCTCCTCCCTCCTCCCTCCCCCCTTTCTATTCCCCAGTCCCCCAGCCAACCACAGCCCATTCTATCATTATTTTCCAATAACATACTTAAGTACCCCACCTATCTTTATGTCATATTTCTTCTTTCCCAACCTAGTTCGCTCTAACCTAACAGAAACCCCTATCATTTCCTATGTAATCAATCACCGTCCTTTCTATTTACCCAAGTTAACTAGGTTACATGTCTATCCATCCCTCCAACCCTTTCTTCCTCCCTTCCTGTTCACTTGCCCTTCAAGACCAAGAATGAAAGATTAGGAGAGAAAAAAAAGAGAAAAAAAAAACAAGAGAGGAAAATAAATAACAAGTTTTCCGCAAAATCAACATCTAACCTAAAGAATAAAAATAAAACGGGGGTTTAAAACCACTAAAACACGTCAAAAATATAGTAAGCAAAAAAATACCTACCTACAGTAAAAATGAAAATCATATACGATGCTGTAATTGCATTCCACAACCATTGACGGAAGAGTGAAGAGAGGGGAATAAAGTCCGGATCGGTCAACTCAACATGCTGAGGATAGTAATAATCGATACACAATGCCTTGAGGGAGAATGATGAATTGAAGTAAGCTTTAAAATTTCATCTTTTCTCTTTCTAGAATAAAGTTTATAAAGGCCGCGTATAATGTAATCGGCCAATTCAGTAGGTTGCGTAGGTTATGCAGTTTTGAAGTCAGGCACCACCACTGCCACCACCAACATTTCCTCTACCCATGGTCTGCTCTACTCGATTTCAACAAAAAGGAGGGCGCGCCCGCCAACAGAAAAAAAAAACCTCGAGTTTGGCTGGAATAGAGGGCAAAGGAGAGCACATTGAGGGGGTATCTCATTAACTCTAGAGAGAAAATGGAAAACTCATAAGACAATAATATAATAATCGGATTTTTTGCAATGCGGAAGAATCCAGTAATTGCAGTAATAGTATAAGTCAGAAGAAAATAAAGGTGGATACCATCATCACCCTCGCCTGCTCATTTCCTCCCTTCTAAGAGAAATCGTCGGCGGCCGGGGACAGGACACCGTGGTCGACAAGTTGAACCAGTTCTTTGGTCTCGCGTGCGATCTCGAATGCGATAGGTGGCAGCGTCTGCGACCACATCCGCCAGTCTCTGTCGTTTGCCCCGAGACCCTGCGATGCTAGATCGGTGCCCCGTTCACCCGCCTCGATCAAGCGCTCTCGACAGTTTGACAAACGGTCAAGCATTTCATCGTTGTTGCCGAAAGCTTCTGACTCGGAGAGCACCCTACCGACAACATCAACAATGGAATTAATCTCATTGTTGATCTGCTGAATCGAAGCATCGCCGCGGACAGATCCGACCAAGCCTTGAATAGTCTGCACTAGGATAGCGGTCTGGTCCTCCAGATAGATTTTAAGATCTTCCTTTCTCGTATCCCGAAGGCCGTAACCATTGGCCGCCGCAGAAGGGTTCTTATCTAGTCTCATATGACCCATTCCATTCATCGGGCCATTTCCTCTCATACTGTACTGGTCAGATTCCCTAGGCGAGTTCATTGGGCTATAGGCGGAAGAGGTAGTGCTATCACGAAATCCTTGGAGACCCTGAAACCGTGGAGGCGGCTCAAGGGGTGAATCTTGTGGTTTGGCGTAGGGGTCTAGATGAGACATGGTGGTGGTGCGTTGAGAGAAGAAGGCAGCAGATTCCGCCGGAGTTACGTTACCGTCCTCCTCTTCCTCAAGTTCGCCGGCTGGGGTGGCACGAATCTTGACAACTCGCAGTAGTTCAACTAGAGCAGCAACGAGATGCGAGGCAGCAGCATCGAGAAGAGAGACGGGCGAAATACCAGCCGCAGTGGCGAAATTCTTGGAGGCAGTGATAAGGTTATTGGCAGTGGCAGACACGCGGTTCCTGAGCTTCTGCTGCTGGCGAACGAAGTCCTCGTCGCCTGACTGGGAGTCGTCAATGTCCTTAGTAATGCGTCGAACACTGACTATCACCGACTTCATAGAGTCGATCACCTTTTCAGGAACATCCGTTCGGGCCCTGCGCAATAATTCATCGACAGCGATTTGGAACTTTGTCACGTGAACATCCCTGACAAGACCATTGTCTTCCGTGAAGCCCTTCTCCTGCACATATTTGGCAGCATCCTCGATAGATAAACCTATCGACGTTGCCCGGAGACTCCGGAGCTGAGTTTTGGCGCGGGCGTAACGGTTGCGCCATTCTCGGACCTCTTGCTCCAGCTGCTCTATCGTCTTCTCCAATTCAGCCTGCCTTTCCCAAGCTGGACTGTGTTGCTGGGAAAGCTCCTTCATTTCTAGGAGGAACTCTCGGGCTTCGCGGCGGGCAGCCTCCGTAACTTGTTGCTGCTCCTGAAGAGCTACCCGTAGCTCTTCGTTCTCTCGCATAAGCTCGGAGTCGTCCCCTGCACCCCTGCTAGCCTGCTGGGCATCTTCAAGCTCCTCGCGAAGTTTCCGTGCTTCCATGGCATGATCGTCCCTTACGCGGTCGAGTTCATCCCGCATCGAGTCGTTTAAGTTTTGTGCCTCGACCAATTTGCTCTCTAGATCAATACGCAAGCTGTCCCATTCCTTTCTCTCGTTATCCGTCGCATTGGTCCGCGATCTTTCGCTATCCACTAGATTATTGATTTCGTCATCTTTCTTTTTCATTTGATCCTCCATTCCGTCCAGCTTCTCACGAAGGTCTCGTACTTGGCTTTGGTAGTCATCGATGAGTTTTTTATCAGTCTAGAGAGCATCTGTGAGTAATTGGCGAATACCAACACACTGTTTGCCCGAAACTTACCTCTGATAACATTCCACTCGTACCGTTGCTCCTCCTGCTATCTCGATTACTAGCTCGGTAGGCCTCATTTTCGTCGTTTGATCCGCCCATATCGTCATCTTCTTCCAACATAGTACTCTTATTCGGAACAATGGTGTTGCTCTGGAATTGCTTAGGTAGCGGCCGGTCAAAATTTCCGTTAGGAAGCCCGGGTGAAGGAGGCACGTAATCGCCATTCATCCTCGGCGGTAGTCCTCCTGACCGAATCGAACTTGCATCCGATGGCCTTCGCATTCCACGGCCTGGCCCCCTAGGCATACCCATTCCACCAACAGGGGTCCCTGCCCGACTTGGAAGGCCTCCGCTCATTCTAGGAGGAGTTTCTCCGCTGACAAATCGAGGTATACGCCTTTCTAACTCGCAGAAGACATCTGTGGCCAGGTCTCTAAACCTAGGGGAACCGAGTGTCGACAGCTTCTGGCGGGCCTGGTTACGTTTTGGGTGGAAAGTCTGCTCTGGCAGCAGGTAAGGGGGCGGACCGGCATTGGGAGGAGCACCGGGGGGAGGTCTCTTCATCTGCCGTCGCATCAATTCGTCGAAAACGTCGGTGGATAGCTCGAGGAATTGCACCGAAGACAAGCGCAATAGCTTATCGCGGGCTTTATTTGGAGGCGGATTGGCTCGTCCATCTTTGGATGTCGAGGCTAGATACCTCCTAAGGGCAACATAGTGTTCTGCGAGCACATTCTCGGTGCTGTCCTGTATTATACTTCGCCCACTCTCGCTTCTAGCGTAGGTACTGGAGCGGCCGATCGAAGGCGGAGGCGAGGGCGCGCCAACACTCATCTGGCCGGGGGAGAAGCCATTCATGTTTCCGTTTGGACCACCGGAGTCTGGAGGGGACATTGGCCCACGATTGTTGGGATAAGGACCGTCGTTGTCGATATTCTGGTATTTGGAGACGCCAGACCATTCGCTGCTACCGCCGCCTACGGAGACTGGTGACAGCGGCGCATTTCGGGTGTTCATGGTTGGTCAAAAGAGATGAAGAGAATGAGGACGCGAGGTTGGGAGGGGAGTTGTCTAGGAACAAAGAAATCCGAGACAAGGTGGTAGTGCGCCACGCGTAGGAAGGGGGAAGAAGAAAAACACGGAGGAATTGAGGCGGATGGTCGAAAGGGTCGAACGGTTTTGGACCCAACGCAATAAATCAATCCTCCCAGTGAATCCAGCTCAATCAGCCCAGGTCAGCCAGAGAGAGAATCAATTACAAGGTGCTGTCGTGTTGGGATGTCGCTTGGTGCAATATCCGTAGCCCGGGCAGCAATTATTTCTTTTCTTCTCAATATACTAGTTATTGACAATTAAAAGGTTCCGATGGACTGCGATCACGAGCGTAGGTGCTCCAGTGCCAAAGTCGATATTCGCGTCGGATGCAGCTCAAGGCTGGGAAACCGAGTGTCTGGGAAAGGGAAGAGAAATGACGGTATAAAGAAGGACGATCAGATGCAGTGCAATCAAACAACCACCAGCCCGCTAAGGTCAACTGGGTAGGCAAAGGTGAACCGTACGCCCTTTCCACGTGCTAGAGCAACCGCAATGCTGGTCCCATAAGTGAGGAAGTAAGTAGTAAAAGGGGAAGAAAGGTCATGTACAACAAGAACCTCAAACCTCGATAAGACAGATAATCCTGATGCAGGGGACGGAGAATCCGCCGAGGAGGGGGAAGGGGGGGGGGGGGGGGGGGGGGGGAATAAAAGGGCCTGGCTGTGGCAGTCTATCTTGAATAAATGACGGCAGTATTAAGTCGAGGTCGAGGTTTGAGTCGAGTCAAGTCGAGTCGAACTTGTCAGGATGTCATTACAACAGCAATAAATGATTCCAGCAAGGTACAATGGCTCTAGGGAGTGGACGAACAGAACAAGAGAGACCTTGGCAGGTAAAAGTGACAGCAACGACAACAACAAAGAAAAAAAAAGAGAAGGGGAAAAAAGGTAGAAAGTCAATTTGCTTGGATTGATGGTTGGACGGATGGAGTGACGGGACGGATGAAACGTCAAGAGTGAACTGTGAGTTCAGCCAGGGCCGCAAAGAGATCCAGGGGGTTTTTGCAGCCAATTGAGAAAGGGGGTGGAGACTGGCTTTTTTTTTTTGGTTTGGATTCCACGACGGCCAACACATACACATGGATATTGACACTCTGGACACAATAGATCTCCGACGGAGTGGCTCTCTTTCCCGCCAGTCTAGGGTAGATAAATACCTACTAGGTAGGTAGGCATGTAAATATGTAAAAGATGAGAGTCGGGTAAGAGAGAGAGAGAGAAATAGAGGGGAGAAGGTGAGAGAGGGAGGGAAGAGCAAGAGTGGTTGCAAAGTGTGTGAAATCCATGTAAGTTCAATACACCTACCTGCCTTGCCTCACTTACACTACATTGACTACCTATAGGTAGGTACCTTCCACTACATATCTAGGTAGGCACTACTTACTTAGTATGTTCCTCTAAAACAGGGGCTTACCGTTTGTGGTTATTCAAATACCATAAACATCCCACCTTTCATAATACATTAGGTAGTGTAGTAGCTGACCTTGACCAACCACTGTACCATAATGTTAAACTAGGTAACATGCACTAAGGTAAGTGAATACATAAGTTGGTACTCTATACTTGACATACGTATGTCAGGTACCTATTGAACCTACTTGATGGCTGAATTCGTGGTTTATTCATTTTACGTTATAAATGTCCGGCCCGTCCAGCTGTGGTTTGAAGGGCAGACGGGAACGGGACTACCTTTGCAAATACCTACCTACACTCCATAAAAGAGCGAGCAGGATACTTAATTTTGCGGCATCATTACGCTAACACCACTACCTATTTGGTCTACACTATTGTTGATGAAAAGGATTCAGCGCCGACCGATTGCTGCCACTCCGGCCTTAACTACCAACCTTGAATTACCTGCCTATACCGCACGGGCTAGTGACATAAGACAAGAGGCTACGACTACCTAAATTGTTGGACCGACCGCGCTGCGGGAATCGAGATTGGAAGTGATCGACAGGGCCAAACCGCATCTTCGATCATGACTACCTATGTAGAAAAAAAAATAATTGGTCTTCTGCACGCGGGGTTTTTATTCCTGGTGCTGGCCTATAGGATGGTGCCCTTCTTACTTTTAGGTACCTACCTAGGTCAACAGTATAAAAAGCCATACTATGTCTGGTACACAGAAGTTGTATGTGCCCCGAGATATGTACCTAGCGATATATTTACATGACCAGGGATGACGATATCATACCTTTGAAATAAAGGGGAAAAGAAAACAGAAGAGAAGAGAAGAAGAAGAGAAGAAGAAGAAGAAGAAAAAAAGGGAAATATTATGTACGTAGTACCTAGCACATAGTACATTAGAATATTATTATCCTTGCTAAGCTAATATTTCCTAGCTCTCAACTATTCTGACATGGCCATTTTCATTCCCCCCAATCCCTAGTAATCCCCAATCTTAACAGTCTGATGGGGGATTATTATCGATTCTTTCAGCAGGTCAAAACCTGGCTTTGATTGGCTGAGAACGGTTAGCGAACGGGTCCTCCCTCCCATGCACAGCCGATGCACAACAGCCCAGGCGGCTCTAGGTACATAGGTAATCGGGGCTTTATTCTTATTTGACGCTTCCATCAATGTTCCTCTCTCTCTCCTTCATACACTACAATTCCCTCTCGTCATTCGCGCGCGCTACGATACTAGAATATCGGAAGCCCAGCCAATGAGTTTCAGAGAAACGGAAAACATCCGGCCTGTGCTATCTTGCTTGATCGACAGGGTGAAGCCTCCGATGGCGTCTTTTAACTGGGTGGTATACCTGAGACATCCCGTCTCTCGTTAGCCTCAATCCCGTCATTCCACCACCACAACCACAACCACCACCATCACCATCATGACTCGCATCTGGGGTATCCAACTGTATGACGACTCTGGACTCGACCAGTTCCGGTGCAGCTCAGGTCAGGAAGGGAGAGATAGCCTACCTAGATAGCAGCTAGCCGGGCGCACTAGGTATATAGCCAGAATACATACGTAGGTAGGCGCTGGTCCCCATCCCTAAAAGACGAGATACAAAGAGAAAGCAAGGGGAATGGCCGGATCGAATTCTAGAATGGGCACCGAAAAATCCTCTAGCCATTCTCGATACGCTTTCTTTTTTTTTTCTCCCTCTTACCCCTGATTTTTTCCAACTTGGGAGGGTCGAAGAGATCAAGGCCAAGGAACCCCGACCAATGGGGCTGAAGAGATCATATCAATTCCAATCAGATGCGCCGCGACCCTTTCCACGTTGCAATCGCCCTCCCTTTCGGCATGAATGGCCTTGACTAATTTCTGCAAGCGTCATCGGGTGCTATGATGCCAAATGGTAACCTCCCCTGATCTGACTCCTAAATTATCATCCTTCTTTTTTGTTCATAGCCAAGTAAAAAATAAAAAACAAGGCGGACGAACCTCTACTTAGGTAGGTACCTAACCTATCTACTAGGTACATATCATCAAAGCACCCTCCCTAGCACAGAGCCTTTAACAAGGAAAGAGACCAAAAAAAGACAAGTTGCCTAATACGAAACATAACACATACTCATACAACCTTTGCGATTTACGAAAAGAGACTCCCATCGTACGAGCATCTCGATTTTATTTAACATGTAAAGAATGCCTTTTTTTAAGTTGACAGAGAGACTACCTAGGTACTTACCGACTTAGAGTGCCAGGGTTCCATCTCAGTTCTAGACCTTGGTTGGGATCTGGGATCTGTGATGAGAGAAATAAATAAATAAAAAAGAGGATCCTCCACTCTCTTTTTTATCATTCCCCACGTCGTCAGATGGCGAGCGAGCGAGACTCCCGAGATTGAGATTTGGGAAGAGGGGGGGGCCTCTGCGAACCCAAAAAGAATCTTTGTCAGATTTTAAATCGTGTCTACGTTTGATACCATCATGGAAAAGAACAAATCTTGGCACTAACTCAAACCAACAAGGACAAGACTGGAAGAAGAAGAAAAGAACATGACTGATTAAAAGTTATAGATTAGTCCTTTTTTCGCAAATAACACCGAAATCAGCTCATAATCGCGAAAACAAAAACAAAAAAGATCGCAAGTTTTACCAACTTAACCCGATAGGTAGCCCAAGTTCGAAACGTGGAGCGCTTCTACCTACTCAGCATCGCATGATCGGGGTTTTTTATACACATCTGGTATAAGCCTCCCCCGATCACCGGGGAAGGTTTCCTATATGTTTTGTGTTGTCGCGTGGGTGTGTGTATGTGTGCATACCTAGGGGAGGCAGGTAGGTTGTTGCATGACCGTTACCTATGCAGTTCACTGTCTGTCTGTCTGTCTGTCTCATTACTTACCTACCTCGTCACATTTCTACATCCAAGCTACACTACCTAGAAGCCTCCCTACAGGAAACAGGTTTTCTCTTTTCTTTCTCTACCTCTCTCTGTAATCTTGTTCATCATGGTTTTTATTATCCCCCCCTGTCCCTACACTAGATATCTCACTAACTTACATACATGCTAATGTAGGTACAGATCCCTATTCCCTACATAATTCTAAATATATACCTACACTATCTACATAGTAAATCGGTAGGTAGATATTGTCCCAGTCTACGTAACTGCCTATTCCTTGCCCGGCGTGCATGAGCAAGCAAGTAAGTATCTAACCGCAGTACCTACCTACCTACCTACCTACCTACCTACATGTATCAATGGATAGGACATAGCACGCCCATGCGACAGAGAGAGAGGCACCTTGCGCATGGTCACAAGATGGACGGATCTACCATGTCTAGGTAAGAAATAGGCATTCGTTCCCGCCTATGCATGCATAGGTACCTAACAGTAAGTTAGGATATCTTGATTCAGCTTCCCTACCTAACACATGATACCAAAATATATCACAATAGCAACACCCAAAGAAAAAGCACCAAGTTTTACGGGGCCTACTACATACTACATACCTAATAACTGTATGTATTCAAATCATGAACGAAATGGGATCCCCCCTTCTTCCGTCGGATAGGCGCCTACCTAGCTCGGTTTAGCCTCGGCGACATGGAGGGGAGCTGGAGATGGGAGATGGGGAGATGGGGGGTGCGGCGTTTTAGTGTACGTAGGGCCGCGTAAGTAGAACCTCATCATGTAATCTCCAGTCCCCCCCCCTTTCGGTCCGCGGGACCCCCCATCCATCCATCCTACCTACACTACCTCTAATAACTTATTAACACTACTATTAACTCACCTACCTACATTGATAATACTTACCAGACCTATACTAGGTACTTGGTATGGCCGCGTCTTCGCTCGCTTGGTATTAAAAAAAAAAAAAGGGAAGACAAGTAGATTAGTTAGGTAGATTAGGTAGTTCCATAACCCAGATGCGAAGACCACAAGCTCGAAGTCCCCTTGCCTTGCCTTGCCTTGCCTTGCCTTGCCTTGCTCCAAACCCGTAGGTAGGTAGATAGTGCCACCAAGGCAGCTCACCTACTTAGGTACTTACCTATCTCTCCCAGCCTTTATCAATATCAACTAAAAAGAAGTACAAAATCCCCCAAAGAGAGAGATACTGCATACATACATACATACATACTGACTACCTACGTAACCCATCCATCCACCCCATCCATCCATCCAGCCAGCCAGCCGGATCAACCGAAAGTGCCGCCCCAAAAAGCCATCATCAGAAGAGCGCAAAGAAAAAAAGAACAAAACCACACTTTACACTCCTACCTACCTACCCACGTGGGAAAGCACAGGGAAGGGGGGTGCCCAGGTTTACCTACCCAACTGACATTGACACACACACACACAGGCCACTCGTTGATCGAATCTACCTAACCTAGGTTAGGTAATCGGGGTTTGTTGTTGGATCTCAACAACAGCAGCAGCAACAATAACCCTACCAGACGTACCTAACCTAGGCATGTAGGCATGGAGTTGTACATACTCAAACGCAGGGTCATCTTTAAAGAAGAACAAGAGGAAGAATAAAAGAGCCGCAATATCAAGCGGGCAAAGATTCGCGCGTTTACGGGCTCTTGTGTAAGTAGCCTAACCTCTAATGTCAGGTGTGTCCTGGTAGTTGATAATTTCATCACCATCACTTAGTAGTTATGTATCAGAGATCCGGGTCTTATTACGACAAAAGAGAGAGAGAGGAACAACTAGAAGTGAAATTCGATTACGAATGGTAAATGTAGTTATTAGTAGAGAATTATCTAAATCTCGTGAAAGCAACTCCCAAGGCATGTACGGGGGAAAAAACCATCATATTTTCGTTTGCCCAGCAGGATTACCGTTTCCTTGTAAGAGAATCCATTACAATCAATAACATTTTGCCCCGCCATTTCTAAAGAGACCATGGGAATTCAATCATTCAACCCGAACCAAGTTGCTTAACCCTAGGTATATTTGTATTCTGGCATGGAATCATCTGTTCCTGGTATCATTTAAAATGCGAAGGAGAACATCTCGTAAAGTCACGTAAATAACGTCAAAACCAGGCGAGCGTCCACGTCGCCGGTAGATTTGGCCACCTCTCCTGCCACTCACCGATGATCTCCGGGACCCGTTCATCAAACGAGGCTCTGCTGGCAGCACTTCCTATATCGAAGGCTACGGCCCCGACGGTTTCTCGCTCCTCCTTGGCCGCCTTGTTAAGCGAATCTGCTAGATCGAGAATGCCCCGCCCACCAATAGAGGCTTCTTCGTGGTTATCCTTGATGTCGACATTGATCACATGGACCGGCCGGTTCAGGGGCGAGCCCCGATTCAGCAAATCGTCAATAACAGCGTCCCAACATCTCTCCTCGCAGGTGATAACCACGTCTACCACGCCGCCTTCCGATCCCTCGCTCCCCTTGTCTGAGCTATGTTCTACTCGAGGGATGCCGACCTGCCAATCTTGCCATCGTTCCGGCCCCCATTTCACCTGTCTATTTCTTCCCAGCATGTTTAGCAGGCCATTGGCAGTGTATAGCCGGTGATCTTTCTCGTCAAGCTCCTTATACATCGAGTCGTACGACACCTTGTTAAAGGGGTAGACGTTGGGTTGGGTGATGGTAGGCCCGGGCAGGCGGACGAGGGAACCAGTACCAAACGAGATGACAGGATAATGTGCTTGTGAAAGGCGAAGGTGAGCTTCCATAGATCTAGAAATTGATGATTAGTGATGACGCGAACGCGTGAAGGGGGGGAACAACGCACCTATTCTGATTACTAGCACAAACTGTGCAGAACTTCAGCTTGTAGCCTCCTGGATCCTCCCGTTCGCCATTGGTAGCTGGCGCGGGTGCCGAGGACGTTCCATTTACGGCTGCCATGTTGGTGGGATATTTTTTTTTTGATGATCGCTTGCCTACCTACTTACGCAGGGTATTCAGCCGGACTGTCGATTCGACGGCGCGTTTCGCATTTCTCAGCAAAACCGACAAACTTCAAGTCAACAGCAATCCTGCTTTCTCAAGTTAACCCTTATGGCCTAACACAGAGCGGGCTGGAATGGATGTGGGAAGATGATCCAAGAATCAGAATTGTTGCGTATGGTAATGTTGATTGTGTCACCATGAGATATCAGACAGCTCCAATAAGTTTTCATCATAAGTAGGATCGGTGCGCCATCAAAAGCGCGACAGAGGCAGAGGGGGGTAGAGAGGGATAGAGGAGAGGGGGGGGCGTTTACCTTTTGGGGTCCAGATTTAGAGATGGGCGCGAAGAGTGTCACGAAGGAAGGCTGCAGTGATGCCAGCCAAGGGCCATGGCAATTGAGTTGGGTCTGGTACAACCGGGTGTGGTAAGTAGGCAGCTTTTGGTAGCCCAGTGTTTGGGTACGCGAGGTGACGATCAAAGAAGCTTTTTGGTGGTTGGGGATTTTCTTTTGTGGTTGAACAGCGGACGCGAGAAAATGTGAAACAACCCCGGCCAAGTACGCCAGGCTTAACCTTAGTGTAGGTACTTAGCTCTGGCCCAATCATGGGTCCAGATAAGAGGAACCAGACCCCACGTAGCCACCGTTTGATAAGGAGACAGCAGACAGCCACAGGCGCTTGTGGGCCAGAAATAGCATTTGGAAACCCAAATACCTACCTAGGTAGTAGGTACCTAATTGACCCCTCCTTTTCCACCATATGTCAGTGGCAGCGGTCTACACTACCTGTGTAGGTTAAGGTTAGCAGACAGCACTGAACCTTGAGATACAGTAAACTCTCCTTATAACGATCCCATCACATAACGATACCTTGCTATAACGATAATTTTTGCGGTACACTGCGAAATTTATATGAGCATAACGATAATCTTCGATAAACCTATATATCGTTAAATTTTTGTGACCGCGCTCATATATATCGTTATAGTAAATGTATTTTTATGGGGCTATTATCGTTATTTTTTATAAAATGTGGGGCAAAATTCGAATTTCTTTCGGAAGTATACTTATTCCGTATATATGCCGAATTTGTACAACGATACCTTTTATTATAACGATATTTTCTCAGGAACTTAGGGCATCGTTATAGAGAGAGTTTACTGTACATCAATATATCGGGAGGTGAACCATTTCCCTCCCTAAAGGTTGGTCTGGTGTACCTCAACTACTACCTAGTATCTACTAACTACTTAAAAGTACCGGCCATGCCATGCCATGCCATGCCATACCAGGCTATTTCCCGAACATTTCGGCCCATTTTATTCGGCCATGATCATCCTCATCAAACAACGTTAACGAGATTTCAATATCAACTATACACCCTGTCTGCTGTGTAAACGAGATGACAGCAACAATAACAGCATCATCTGGTGTGGTTCACCTGATACATACTACCTAGTACTTAGCTTCTGATTGCTGTCTTCTTTGCATACTACTTAGGTACTGATGTATCAATCAATGTACCTACAGAATAGATCCATCCGGGCTATGTACCTAAGTAGTGTAGCACACATTGTGTAAGTAAGAAGTACCTACTAGCTTAGACGAAACAGGGACACCTCCATGGGAAAAAAAGGTTCATACCTGCCTACCTGCGTCAGGTATGCGCACATTCTCCGCCTAACATGCCACCTGACCGCTCTTTGTGCTCTGTATCTCGTGTATGTTGTGTACCGGACCAAGCAGCATCCAGCTGGCATGGCATCCCTACTGGTACCCGGCATAGTTCGCTGTCAGGACCGATGGCGGACTGAAGCAGCAGTGAAGGGTCACGTGGGTTTGGATGTACGTGTTGTTTCACCATTGCTTAGGTGCATTTGCTGCTGTTGTTTTTGTTTGGTCTGACCTGCATCGTCGACTCTCTGCAAGCTATATTCCAAGAGTTCAAGCCAAGCCTGCTGCATAGCGTCAGCACTAGAAGCACTACGTCTTCTAGGGGTTCCCTAGGGGAGGGGATAGGTAGGATCCGTAGGTACATAGTGAGTGGGTAGTAAATCGTGGAGCTAGGCCGAGGACCGGGACTCGACCAAGTGAAAGCTGATATATGATGGATGTTACCTTGAGTTTATGTTTCGGTAGGTAATATTCACTCAGATGAACCAAGAACAACGTCACATTTGCGATTGATGAGTTGATAGTTTGAAACAATTTAAGGCTGAGAGCACTGTCCAACTTACCTCATGTACGCTAAATGCCTTCAATGGCATGTTTCAAAGTTGCTTTTCTGCACATTGGTCATTTTTGGGTATGTGCATAGATATAAGTCGGTAGATGGGGAGGTAGGTAGGTTAGAGAAAGGGAGAGAGGAAGCGAGGGCCAACACATGGAGATGGAGATGAAGATGGAGATGAAGATCTTGGGTTAGGTACTTACTTACCTACCTACAGGTACATATGTAGGTTACTTAATAGGTACTAATAGTTAGAAGGTGTAAGTAATAAATAGGAGGTACCTAAGGTAGCGAGGTTAACCTACCTAGGTACCTAATCTACCTAATAAAGCTATGGGTTAAGTACGGCTTCCCTACTCACGTAAAGGTACCTAACCTAGACAGATGCATATAATGCATAAATGTCTATAAATAAAATAATAGTAATTAAAGAAGGGCAAGATGCTGTATCTCTTTAATACGAAGTTGACCTTGTCAAGAGCAATCCATAAATTTGACTGAGAAGACTAGGTTGGGTACTTTTAAAGAAAAAACTGAATCAGAGGTTTCAATGTTGCTTTGTATTCTGCAGTACAACTAAACCTAAACTTCAAATACCTCTCTGTCTGCCTGGCGTGTCTGGCGCAGCCCTCTACATAACCTAGAAGTTGCGAAGCCATCCTGACAGCTAACCCTGACTCGTTGGCAACTGCACAGGCAATAGCCAAAAAGCAACTAAAGCCTCGAAGCAGCCAGTCACATTTCTGCACGACGCGCTTATTCACAGACAACCAACCCGATCTTTTTTTCTGACGAACCATTCAAGTCCATTGATTTTCGATTCCACCACCACCACCACCACCACCACTACCGCCACTACTAACCTTACTTGCCTACGTACCTACACACCTACCTACCACCATTCAAATCCTACTCGGAGCCGCCCAAGACTAGACCAGACCAGACCAAACAAGACAAGGCAGGACAAAAGAGACGAATAACAGAAGAACAATCAACGAAAGGGCAAAGAAACAAAAAGGGAAAATAAAAAATAGATGAATGGAAGAGAGGAAGAAGCACTTACACCACCTACTACAGTGCAGTGCTACCTAACTGTTACCAATCTCATACCTACTAGGTACTAGGTTACCTAACAGGTAATGGCCTAAGGTACCTCTACCTATCCAGTAAGTACAGTACAGTACATACTTCATGTATGGTATGCACATACATACCTTAGTACCTCAACCTACAATTGTAGGTACCTACCTCAAGGGCCTCTCTCTTTCCCCCTCCAATCCCCAATCCCAATCCACCAAACATACTACCTAACCCCCCCAAAGTTAAAAAAGAAAAAGAAAAAAAGAAAGAAAGAAAAAAGCTCGGTCTAAGGTGTTGCCTATCACTTCCAGAAATTCCTAACAATAACCTCTACCTCTAAAACCCTTGACCTAACCTATCACGAATCGCCCTGTCTCTGCACAAACTCCACCCTCGAACTTCACTGCCTCTTTTCTTATCCTCTCGCTTCCTCTCTCTCTGCCTTCTCTCTCCTTCTCCGCAATCCCCCAAGCCTACAATTGTTTGTTGTTTTCTTTGCCCTTTGTATGTGGCTGTCTGTGTATCCCGCAAGGCCCGAATCGAACTCTGCGAGACCAAAGTCTGTCTCTTGCCGAATCGCTTTCTGTTCCCCACGCTCTTTTTGGGTTTGCGACACTTCTCATTCCTTACCACAGAGCTGCCGTATTGCGCCGGATCGTGACAGCCACAAAAACTATAGGTCTAATATACAAAAAAAGAACAGTCCGCCGCCCTTGACAACCCATCCGATGATGACAACCTCGCTGGTGCGACACCCCTAGTTGAATAAGCCCTCGGTTGAGTCCCATCCTCGTCGCAACGCAACATCCACCCTTCCTCTTTGACTTCCTCCCTCCCTCTCTCTCTCTCTCTATATATATATATATACATACATATATATACATACACATATATATCCACTTCAGCTAGCCAACCTGTCGCTGCGCCTCGGGAACCCCACCGTACACATCGCGGAACAGCTTGCCGGTCGAGTTTGTTAGGCCGCAACCAGCACGTTATTTACAATACGGCATATTGGCATTGGATTGGTGTTGGATCACGCACGAGACTCTGGGTACGCACGTCAACGCTTCGGCCGTCTTCCTTCCATAACCGCAATCATGTCCTCTAGCTCACCTCCAGCGACCTCCTCTCCGGCAGCATTATCATCACCGGCAGCAGCAGCGGTAGCGGTAGCGGTAACAACCCCGACAACAGCTTACGCGCCATCGCAGTCTCCCTCAGCAAATCCAAACCACCCAGCCCTCCCTCCGTTGATTACATCGCCACCCAGCGCTCGTCGATCGACAATACCACGACCCATGTCGCACGCTTCCAGGAACCGCCTGTCCCAGTATTCGACGGGCTCGATCCCTTCGCGGTCACGTCCCGCCTCCTACCTCTTTCCCATATTCCACTCGAGCCTATCGTACACCATCGTTCGAGATTTCGCCTATCCTCCCGTGAATCCCATGCACTATGGCCCCCCGCCCGAGCCTTCGCGACCGCCTTCGGGTATGACCACCCCCGCGAGCGAGACCCGTCGACTATCCGACCCCCCGGCGGGATCGTGGGAGGCCAAGCTGCCCTGGGATTGGACCTCGGATGGTGGCTTTGGGAAGGGCGGCGACCTGGCTCCCATCCACTTCGGAGATGGCCCGCCGTGGAGCGAGGACGAAGATCTCCAAAGCCCGGTTGTCAGTTCGCGGCATAGGAAGCACAAGTCGACATCCGCGGCCATCGGCGGCAGCAAGTCGCGTACTTCGAGGGAGGCCGGTGGATCCTCATTATTGCGTGCCGACCATTTCGATGGCGATAGGGGATATTTTGTGGGAACAGGTGGTGACGGCAGCGAGAGGTATTACGTGAGTCAGGGTGGAGAGGCCAATGGTCCGGGCGGAGAGTTTGTCACATATCCACCTGACCAAGCACGGCACTCTCGAAGTGCCTACCAATCAGCGGGCGATCAGACGCGACATCATGCAGGAAACGATACGGGTTACCGGTCCGAGTCCGACACCTCGAGTGTTGCCTCGTCACCGGGTTTACGTGCCTACGACGAGTCGAGGTATTCGAGGGATTACCAATTCACCATTACCTCCCCAGACGAGGAGATGCATGGTAAGGCCGTAGCGTTGTTCGATTTCGAGAGGGAAAATGAGAACGAGCTGCCCCTGGTCGAGGGTCAGATTATTTGGGTGTCATATAGACACGGGCAGGGCTGGCTAGTAGCCGAGGACCCCAAGACGCAAGAGAGCGGTCTGGTGCCCGAGGAATACGTTCGTCTGCTCCGGGATATCGAGGGCGGCATGACTAGCCTAACCGGCCAAGTAACTGATGGGTCAGCAACACCCAATGAAGCAGGCACGCCAACCCAAGCTGAGCATAGTGACCAGACCGTGTTACCACCTGTTACCCACGGTACGCAGTCCGGGCACGTGTCAACGCCAAGCAACTCAGCAAATGGCTATCACCAGCCAGTGGTATCTACTTTCTCGACCTCCAGCAAAGACTTGGACCCATATCCACAACACCTGCTGGGCCAGCATGGGCAGCCTCCGCCGCAGGTTGTTCACTATCATGGCCAACGAGGAGGGAGCCAGGCGAACACCCCCACGGTACAGAACTCTTTCGAGTCTGGGTTTGGGGGTCGAGGAAGCCAGGACATGAAGCGGAGGGATTCATCAACTCGGAGATCTCAGACGCTCGAAACACTGACCAGTACCAAGTTGAAAGCTTCGATCGAGGGGGGCGAATCGGCGCTAGAGGAGGATGAGCAATCATCCAACCGGTGATCCCAAGGCAGCAACAGGATTGAAAGTACCATACGTTTACTGGAACAATTACGCGTTCCTGCATAGGGTGACGTACCACGCCACCCTGAAGAGAGACGATCTCTCGTCCTAGCAAACGGCGCATATTTCGATGAGTCTTCAGGACCTCGAAGCAAACTGTGGGAGACATATTGTACCTTCTGCCGCATGTTCTCACTGGCCCGCGCTATGCACAAGATGGAGGGGATATTGAACCACTCCATGCCAGCGTCGGCATTGAGAGTTGCCAGCACATGCACAAACCTGTTCTGCCCACAGATTCTTGTCGGAGCTCGTGCAAAAACAACAGGCTGAGCTTGCGATCATAGGTGATAAATCACGTAGGAGTGAGATGCAACGAACATTGGACAGGTGAAGTCCAGCATAGTGCAAGATGGTGGATTTCAGATATGTAGTAGACTGGCTACCTATGTTAGGCTTAAGACTTATATGCGCGCAGTCGGCTGTATAGGTATAAGCTGGGCCACTCCTTGACATCACCCCAATTAGGCGAGTGACTATGGACTGGGCCTTTTAGGTGAGGGGAGGAAGAAGAGAACCAAATAAAGCATTGTTTTAACTACCAAGATGATTTCCGTCTTAAGTGAATGTTTTTGATATGTATTCGTTCAAGTTAATGATCCAGTCACGCTCTTGGGGGCTCTTATTCACTAGGTATCATGGAGCGTGAATACTCTGTACATTGATTGATACTACCCTTAGCAGGTTTGGTAGTAGTTCCCAAGACAAATGGCTGTCAACTACAATGTTACCCATGCTTACTTGCCATTGACATTTGACGGATGCACGCATTCTTTCTAATCTAAACTACCTATCAGAGTGGCGAATAATAACCTGGCTGGGCTAACGGTCTTGTACTGTCAGCCAGATAATGCGACAACATAGGTACATAGGTAGGAGTACTACTTTTAAAATAGGCTACTAAAACTTACTCTTTCATAATTATGTCCACTGTAGCAGTACAAAGGAGCAGAAGGGTGTGTTCCCATCTCTATATATTGAGGGGCTGTCTTACGCATAGTGATGATGACTTGGCGTGTTTGGTACTGTTAAATATGTAAACGGACTTCCCCTGCTGCCAGTAGCCCCTTTGGGGAGTAACGGTTAATTGGGAAAAGATTGATTTAGGTAAAGGCTTACTTGCTATTTACATATTTATCTAGGTAGGCAATGCAAATTACCCGGTATAAGGCGTTGGGAATGATTGATTTGGAAACTGGGTTCTTGTCAAGTGTAGATTGTACCTGACCTTTTGTAAAATTTGAGAATCGTTGGTAGATCTTAGGTTAGTCTGTGATCTATGGGTTCTCATAAGTCGCCAAGTGCTACTTACTTACCTGGACTTTGTTGGTTATAAAATATTCACATATGGCCTCTGCCGTGGGAAAATAGTGTTGTCACTACTATCTCCAGTGGCTTTTGCCCATTTTGTCTGCGGCTGGCTGGTAGGAAAGAAAAGAAGAGAGGTTCATGTAATTAGGTAGGTAGGCTTGATGGTACAAAATGTGTATTGATAACTCATTGATTTGCCCTGAGAAAATAAAAATATTATATCCTCCTCGTCTCGTCTGCTTGTCCTTAAAAGTAGGTAAACGCAGTAAATAATATTTACACGAAACACAACAACCCTAACCCCCATCACCCGCCTCTCCTCCTCCTCCTTTCTCTCTAGGCCTTACTTAGGTAGTTCCTTTAGGGGCGAGCTACCTACCTAGATTTGGTAGGATGGGGAAAGACAGAAACGAGATGGGCTCACCCACCGTCTCACCCCAGCCCCGCGACGTAGTAATTATAGTTGCAGAACCCGTCCGGCCCCGGCTGATCCGACACGTCCACCGCGCTGCTCGCCGCGGCCACCACGTCGCCCGCCAGCCCGAGCAGCTCGACCTTCTGCGCCCCCGCCACCATGCCCGCCACCGAGCCGTAGTTGAGTCCTGCTTGCGCGGGGAGCGTGGCCACTTTTTTCGCGTTAGCTTAGCAACTCCCACCTGGTATAGGAGATAGGTAGGTATAGGGGGAAGGGAAGGGGGGGGAGGGAAACTTACGCACGCGCCCCCCGCTCGATACGCGCACCTGCATCCCGTAGCCGCTGTTCGCAGGGAGCACGACGGCGTAGTTCACGGCGTCGAGGGCGGCGCCGCTGCCGCGCGGGATGTCGCCCGTGCAGGACTTGGTTACGGGGCGGTACCACTGCGGTGTCGGGTATTAGCCACTTACTCACTCACTTGCCGTATTGTACCCCCTCCTCGCCCTCCATTTTTTGGCCTGATTCATTGGATAGGAAAAAAGGGGGAGGAGATAGTTGGTAGGTAGGTAGGTAGGGTAGGTGGGGGGAAACTCACCATGGCGCCGGCGAAGGCGCCGCCCGCGGGCGGAACCATGGCCCCTGCGTCTGTGGCCCCCGCCTTGAAGGCCGCGATGAAGGAGGACACGAGGGGCTGCCACGCCGCGTGCGGGTTCGTCTGCGAGTTGCCGTACTGCAGGATCTCGTCGGTCAGGCCCTCGGGCCAACATGGTCCGATGTAGTGGCTCTCGCCCGCGTCGTTCTAAGCTGGGGTTTAGTGAAGAAGGGAGGGGAGGGGGGAGAAGAAGAAGACGTACCCAGGAGATCACTTCGGTGAACTCGGGCTGCACGGCTAGGATCTGCGTCATGCGCTCCGGCAGGTTGGTCTCGCCCGTGCGGTACCACGAGTCCCCGCAGCAGTGCTTGTATTGGAGGGTGGATAGACCTGGGAGGAGGAAGTGTCAGAGTTTTTTTCAGTTTTGCTTCCTTAAGCTTGCTCAAACGAAGATCAATCATCATTGGGCCCCCCCCCCCTCCTATTCTTTCTTCGTAGTATCTGTCCCCCATTGCCTCACTCACTCACCCATCATGTACGTCTTCCCAGCCGCGTCGGCCGCGGCCTTGACGTCCTCGTCGCGCGCCGAGGACACGTTGGCGGGCTGGTCCCCGGCGTCCGGCCACGCCGTCTCCCAGCTGAAGACCCCGTCGACCACGTCGCCCCAGGCCTGGAAGAAGCTCGTCGGCTGGGTGTAGTAGTTCTCCGCGGCCTCGGGGTTGGGGAGCAGGTAGACGTTGTTAGCGGTCTTGAAGGCGCGCCAGGCGTCGGCGCCGATGGCGCCGCCGCTGTAGGACGACACGACGGGCAGGTTGCCGCTGCCGTACCGCAGGTACGCCGCCTCGTCCTTGAACTGCCGGTACAGCGCCTCGTGCGCCGCGATGTCCCCGTCGCCGTAGAAGTCGAAGCTGAAGAACAGCCCGAACCCCTTGCCCCGCGCGTAGTCGAAGAGCTGCCGCACCGTGCTCTGTGCCCAGTCCGCGCCCGGCGCCCCCACGTTCAGCGCGAAGGCGTCGAAGCCCGCGCTGATGGCTTGGTCTATGTCTTGCTTTGCGTGGTCGGTGGACGGGTCTACGGTGCCTACCTGTGTTTAAAGAAGGTCAGCGAATGCTTTGCCGTGTGTGTGTATGTGTGTGTGTGTGTGTGTGGTTTTCTGATGACATCGTGAGGAATAAGGTATCACGTACTAGGTAATGGGCGAACACAAGCTTGCTCTGGACGAGATGTTGAGTCAGCAGAGCAAACCCGGCAAGGAGAACTGCCAGTGACGAGTTAAGAGATCTGTACATGATGGCGGCGTTTTGGTAGGGGAACTCTGAAGTAACGCCACCTGTTGATGGGCGAAGAGATTATTGCTAAATGTCCTTCGTCTACGAAATCACTGACATTGGTGTTGATCTACTTATGCTTATATAACGTCTGTCTCTTCCATGTGCGCTGGATTCTATGTCACCCCCTCCAACTTCCCTTCCTGGAATGGTGATATAATGTCCATGTTTACTTCCTATTTGGGTAGTTGAAGGGTGGTTAGTTGTAGTTGATCTGCGATTTGTCAGGGGCGATCGTACATGGACGTTTAGAAGTTCGAAGAAGTCTAGGATATGTTGTTTGACTGACTAAATTAGCACCTCTCACCTCATTGTCATCCCCCCAATTAGTTTGCCACAGCATGTTCGACTAACGCTGTGTGGTTGGATTCTCCCAGATCCTGGAGGCCCATGTGCAACCGCCCGGCGTCAATTCCGATTAAACGAATAGCCGAATATTCGCTGCTTTCGGGCCGTTACGACTATAATTAGCAATGCTTGAAACATAGAGAGTATGTTGTTCTGCCAGGCCGGAGGTATCACGTTGTTATTGTTCTTGTTGTTGTGTACGAACTGGCTAAATTATTGAGCAACAACAATTATCGGTCCCGATTGCAACTCGGTGAATCGAGACCGATGACCGGGCGGATGTGCTTAGTGAATCCTTTGAACGCCAATGACGGGGATGTCGTGCAGAAAGTTCTGTCATGCCTATAACCCGTATGACTTGTGGCAATTATAAGCGTAGCTAGAAACACCTGACATTTTGTGAAGACTCTGGATCCTTCTGTGATGGTATAATACGTCCATGGTTGGTGATCCATCGGAATACAGCTAGTTAGATGAATAGAGATATACTAACCTAGTAGATGACGTTGGCTTCATGCATGCGATCCGGAACTTTACGAACTTCACGGATCGATCTTGATTCTTGATCTTGCACCATGAAATAAGATGCTTATTGTCATGCAAACCGGCATTACTGTTATACGTTGCCTCACTCATAGTAGATTTGAACTCTAGTGAAGGCGAGATAATTCAGAGGTTCATTGTGCTCGTGTAATTCCCATTTTGTTAACATATCATATGATTCTTCTGGGCAGAGTCTAGGAGGACCATTAATTTCCATCCTTCTCAACATATACAGGAGGCCCCTGATTCATGTGAAAGCGCTCAAGTGGCAATATATATCATTTACCTGCTAGAGAAGGCATAGTGCACTCGGAGCCTGCATCACTACTGCGTAGGATTGTTACATCGTAAAGGTATGGCCTCATGGGGAATTTAGCTTGGCGAAGCAAGACATTGCGGGGGCTTCGAGATGCGTAGTTAAGCTTACAACGACAGCCGAACCAATTGCAAACAGCTTCAGAGGGCGACATCGTTACAACAGTTCTGCTAAGTCAAATATGACCTTCAATATGATCTTTCATACGCGTTTCCTGGAGTTACATAGGAGTGTCTTTAGTATCAATATATTATATGGACTCTATCTAGGGACTTCAACGCTGGCCACTAATACATTCCATAAATAGGACCAAGAACAACTTTCGTTCCTGCTAGACGCAAGGTAGCGCTTTTACCTAGGTTTTAAGTAATGTTCTCAATCATCCGATGCAAATCCCTGTAATACGATACTTCGGTCATTCGTTCTGGATCCATATTCCATTATGCTTTGCTCCTGAGGTTCTCTACCAGTCGTGGTAGATACTCTGAAGTACTGATATAAGAAGGATCCTTCGTTGCCTGTTGATGACGAATCCGTGGACCGAGGTGAGGACCTAAGCCACTAGATAATAGTAAACCACGCGTGGTCAGCGGATGGACAATCCTTCTAGCCTCATAATCAAAATTAATAACGCGGTCACTTCGTATATGAACTCAAAGGCCTTTGGCCTGATCAAAAATCTAGACCTCGGAACTAGATATCACCGGAAAGGATGCATGCTACGACTAGCTCTTGGATCTGATCACTGCACGCGTGGCACACAGATCTATATGTAAGGCCCCATCACCGCAAGGATATTGTCCCGAGATGCAAGGAACAATACCTACATGAAGTTTACAGAAGATCTCTGCATCATCGCTGCCCTATGGGAGATGACTACCCCAGGGATACTTTTTGTTCTTGTAAGTAACTAGGTTACCCTCAGGATAATGTCTGATATATGACCCTATACTGTATGACACCGGGAACCAGGAGTTTCGTAGGGGCTGGTGGAATTGCAGTAGATTCATATCAGGCTAAACTCCTAAGCTAAATGTTGAATTCAGGTATTGTTGGGATGATAAAACGAGAAACGCTGAACAAGGGACCCCAAACCATCGCCAGCAAGGTCTCCGTTCCCAGCAGAGTAGGTAATTAGGGGTAAAAGTAATCTTTGACGCAGTCTATTGACCTCGTCTCTCCTCACAAAGCCGAAACAATCGCTAGTGTCACCTGGATACACGGGCGATCCGGCGTCCAAGCTAAGTAGGCCGGTTAACAGCGTAAACTAAGTTATTTCAGGAATACGGCGGAATTCCACTGGCAAACTCACCTGTGTTCCCGGGCGGCGAGTAGCGAAACTCGTTTCTCTCGCCGGACGTGGGCCGCACGCATATGTGCCCGCCCTCGAGGACGTCGCGGGCCCGGAAGGCGAGCTCGGTCTGCACGGCGTCCGTGTCGGGGTTGCACCCGTACACGACGTCGTAGATGGCGCGCGGGTCGCCGCGGTCCGTCATGAACATCTTGGTCGTGTTGTCCGCGGGCTCGTACTAGAACAGTGTGAAAGACATTCTTGTCAGCCCCCCCCTCTCCCCCTTTGCCTTCTAAGAATGGATAACGAATTGCATATGGTACACTTTTTTAAGAAAGAAAACGTCTCACCTCCCCGTTGATGACGGCGCGGATGAGCGGCGGCTCGTCAAAGGTGATGATGCCGTCCACGAGCGTCAGCGCGCTCGTGGCGTTGCCGGCCGGGCTGAGGAACAGGTGTTGGTCCCCGCCGCCCGACTCCCACAGGTTCATCATCCGGTTGTGGATCTCCGGGTACGACGCGTTCTGCACCTGGACCGCGAAGCCGCCCGTGATGTTGTTCGAGGGGGTGTCGCCCGGCAGCTCGCACGCGGTGACCGCGGCGGCTGAGGCGAGAAGCGAGGCTAGTAATGTGAGCATCGTGTCTGTTGTTTTGCGCTCGTGATTCGGCGGTACCTGTGAGAAATATGGGATGACTAGGTACGGGCCCATCTCGACATTCATCATGGGACGGCTGAGCTCTTACATATGATGTAGGCCGTCGTTGTATTCTCGCCAAGCCCGTATACGAGCTTGTGCACTGTCACTGCGGGGTGAAGGAGATCTCGTTGCAATTGTGGCTATCTCTGGCGATCCGAATGAGGTAGGTAACTGCCAGCGGCCCAGCTGAAAGGGCTAAATGTCTAGATTGCATGGTTATGTAGCATTCTACGTTGTTGTACGCGGTGAGATTCAATATAGATTTATCACGGGCTGCGATTTGCTGGCCTGTCTGATATATTGGTGCTAGATATTGAACGAAAGGTCTAGGCCGTTAGCATGTTGCCAGGAATGGTAATATTCTAAGAATCATATTGAACCCCGTGTCATTTTATCATTAATGGCTGAACACTGTCTTTACCAATATTATATCTAGGTATTTAATATATAACATGCTGTTTTGCGTCACTAACAATGCAACTGGCGATTTTGATTCCATACATTAATATCTCTAAATAGTAAATCTTATAGAGCTGTAATACTTGGAGTTAAGGGAGAGATCAGATATCTTCCAATTCATATACAGATGAATGATTTGGTTAATTCCGTATCAATAATATCTAGCCATGTTTTATTCTTCCAAAAAATTTCATTCGCATACCATTTCCCTTAACTAGGGGCCTATGACTATTTCCCCTCCTTTATAGGAAAGCTTTTGGAACCATTATTTTCTAAGCACCTTGAAAGTCAGTTACTGAATCTAAGAAAGTAAAGCTCCTCTCCTGCATGTACTTAGTTACTCGGTTTCTTTACTAATATCAGTACTAGTACCGACCTACCTAAAGGTCGCTAACCTAGAGATGAGGCTAGTCTACCCACCTCGCGTAAATCACGATGATTCCTATTATTCTATTACGAAACGAAATAGATCCACATGAATGCTCATGACATAACCATATAATAGAAAACAGCTTATCGTCGGGACATGCAGCGGGGTTAGTTCAGTTGGGAGAACGTGTAAGTGCAAGGTTCTGAAGAATACCAGACCCGACTAGACAAGAGTAACCTGGACTAATCACTAATAACTTCAACAGCAGACTGAAGTTGCACTTCAATCATATATCTGAAGGTCGTGCGTTCGATCCGCACACACCGCATTATCTTCTTTTTTTTTTTTTTTTTAGTATTACCTCTGTAGCTAGGTACTTTTTATTTTATTTTGTTACTTGAGTGTACCCCGTGAGATGGATATGTCATCAACGATAAGTAAGAGCCTAAGATTGAAATTGAAATTAAGACTGTCTTGTTCTTATACATGTCCTGGTATCGTTTTACAGTAATATCGATGCAACCTGAGAAAAAAGTGTATACTTATGTAGATTAGCTTGAGTCGTTGCTTGGTGTTGATTGGCTGGTGATAGAAAATGGTGGAGTGATTTGCTGCAGGAGTACCAATTACTAGTTATAGTGGGACAACAGGGACTTGATGCACTGACCACAGCTTAAAATTCTGGCTTGCATTAGCCTACAGGCCAAAAAAAAAAAAAAAAGAGTTATCGGCCGCTGCGAAGAAGTTTCAAAGAAAAAAAAAGTTCCTACTTACATCAACGCCTTTTTTGCGCCTCGAGCAGCTCACTGAACCGGCCAGCTCCAACATCGCAACCGGCCAGATCAAAGCAGCAAGGCAGCAAAGATGGACATCCATAGATGCCGCTTTGTGCCCTATCCCCCGTCTGCCATCAATGCCGTCGCCTTTTCCCACCCGACAGCCACCAAGAAGTCCACCCCCGTGCGTCTAGCCATCGGTCGAGCGAACGGCGACATCGAGATATGGAATCCCCTGGGTGGCCTGTGGCACCAGGAGACCGTGCTGCACGGAGGCAAGGATCGAAGCATTGATGGCTTGGTCTGGGTCACCGAGCCTGACCAAGTCCTGCAGGATGGCACGAGGATCATTGGGAAGTCGAGGCTGTTCAGTATTGGCTACACCACCACCGTGACTGAATGGGATCTCGAGAAGCTCCGGCCCAAAAAGCAGGCGAGCGGCATGCACGGCGACATTTGGTGCCTAGGCGTCCAACCGCCAGCTGCCCCCCCCAAAGATGGCGACAAAGCCAAGTCGGCAGGCTCAGCTCGGAGGGGCAGGAAGCTTGTCGCTGGCACCATGGATGGCAGCTTGGTCCTCTACTCGATTGACGACGACGACCTCCAATTCGAGCGAGTCCTCGTAAAATCCACTACTAAGAAGACCAAGATGGTCAGCATCGCCTTCCAGAGTCGTAACATTGCCGTCGTTGGCTGCTCTGATAGCAGCATTCGGGTCTACGACACGCGCAGTGGAAGTATACTCAGGAAAATGACGTTGGGCGCTGATCTTGCTGGCGGCGCGAAGGAGATAATTGTATGGTCAGTCAAATGCCTCGAAGGAGGCGACATCGTCTCCGGCGACTCGACCGGCCACGTGTGCATCTGGGATGGAAAGACATATACGCAGGCCCAGAGGCTGCAGAGTCACAAGCAGGATGTCCTCTCTCTCTCTACGAGCGCAGATGGCTCCATGATAATTAGCGGTGGCATGGACCGAAGAACTGTGCTTTATAGGAAGTCCACAGGTTCAGGAACGAGATGGGGAAAGGTCTGGCACAGGAGGTATCATAGTCACGACGTCAAGACTCTAGCATCATTTGAGGGCCAGGGCATGAGTGTCCTCGTCTCCGGAGGTTTGTCTACCTAACGCCCACCGCTCGAGACATGTGCTAACAGCTCTTCTCTAGGGCCGGATTCCAATCCCATAGTGCTGCCTCTGCAGAAGGCTGGCATGGAAAACCATCGAGCTTTATCCTATCTACCCCAAGACCCACCTTTGAAGAGCGCATCTAAGAGTAGGCTCATCGTAAGCTGGTGGGACCGCGAAGTGCACATATGGAGATTACGGAGGCCACTGAAGGATCTCTTGAACAATGCCGAGGGCGAATCAAATGCCGCTAAGAATAGGAAGCTCGTAGCTCGAATTCTGATCAAGGGTGAAGCTAATATAGCTTCAGCCGCAATTAGTGAGGATGGGTCTCTGCTGGTTGTTTCGACCACTTCCGAGATCAAAGCCTTTCATCTCAAGCCAAGGGACGATGGGAAGCGGGACGAATTTAAAATCTCGAAAGTTGAATTACCCGAAGCTATCTCAACACAAGGCGCAACAAAAACCCAAATATCCCCGGATGGTCAATGGTTATGTGTTATTAGGGGGGGAAGTATTGTGTCCGTCCTACGGATAGTACGCGACTCGGAGTCCTCCAGCAAACCAACAATCCACCCGAAAGCAATTCGACTACAGCGTATCGAGCGAAAAATACCGAAGCATATTTCGTTTGGGGGCCTTGGCCAGTACGACAGGACGATTACCCAGGTCACGTTTTCTCCAGATAGCAAAATGCTTGCCGTCGCTGATCTGGAAGGATATATCGACTCGTGGATCTTGGGTCATCCTCGACCGAAGCTGCAGAATGGCGTGAATGGGACTCGCGATGACGAGTCCGTCAACAAAAGTGAATCTGATAGTGAAGAGGACGATGAAATTGACCCAGACTTCGATCTACGATGGACTCGCAATCCAAACGGGTCATTGATTCCCAAGTTACAAGCTGCACCTACAGTCCTGTGTTTCTCTAACCATATACCAACCGCCAAAGCCTCGTTTACGGATGATGAGACCCCGGATGATTACATCCTCCTTGCCATAACAGCAAGGCCCCAAATATTGACTATCCATCCAACGTTGGGTGCACTCACTCCCTGGTCGAGGCGCAACCCAATATCCAAATTCCCGGTCGAATTTCGGAATGTCCGCGACCTTGTGAAAGGCGCACTGTGGTCGGGTGAGCGAGTATGGCTCTATGGCAACAACTTCCTCTTTATGTTTGACTTGTCCCAAGATCTCGCTGAGCCAACCACAGCGGAGTCCACTTCTGGTGGAGAGCTGGTACAACACGGAAAGAAACGGAAGAGGGAGCCTGACAGCGGCGCCGGCAGCAAGACAGAAATTGGCGCTGCAGGTCCGACAAAACTGCTACGCTATGCACAAGGAGCAGAAGCACAGGAGGTTCCTCTTGATGCCCCGGTGTCTGATCCAATGGATGAAGATGGAACTAGCCAGGCTGCAGACGAGAGCGAGAGCGAAGACTCGGATGAAGAAGCCCAGGGCGAACTGGCGCTTCTCCGAGGCGCTCAAGGGAAATCGACCTCCTGCGACTCCACCCCTAGCTCCGGGCTTCCCTTTTGGCATACGTACAAATACCGACCTATCCTAGGAATTGTGCCATTTGTAGAAGAAGCCGAGGAATTGGTAAACGGGGACACGCAGGTGGTTGCTCCTAACGGCGTTTCGCCCCCATCGCTAGAGGTGGCACTGGTCGAGAGACCACTTTGGGACGTGGACATGATCGATCGATACTATGGGGATGGGGAATTTGAGAGATAAGAGGGGTAAAGGGGTATGATGTAACTGATTGAGATACCTCCAAACATCTGAGGGGAGTTCAAGGCGGAGCATGAGCGAAATTAATGCAATGATAAAGGGAGGATTATGCTCTTGCAGCCAAAGATGGATACATGATATGTGTGTATGCGCTGATTGTTGTGTTCTGATTACGTATATACACAATCAGGTGTGGTGACGAATTTTTTTTTTAGGGAGTGAAGTAGGTCGCTAGAAAAAAAGAAAAAGGGGTAAATTCTTTTATATTCAAACCAAATCAATCAATTACTATAGTCGTATACTTCCTATCTTTTACTTATACCTCGCACCTGACTGCGCCACTCCTGGATAGCTACCGGTCGCGTTTTCTTCTCCAAGTCGAGCGCGAGGCTCTACCTGTCATTGCCGCCGTCCTCGCCTCTTGATATTAGGCGTAAAATGCGACGTTCCAAAGAGTAAAACTACCGCGTTTAAGCGCTGATGAATGAGGCTAGGTTAGGAAGGAGTTCTTACCGAAACAACATCCTTTGTGTTTTACTTCGGCGCCGAAAGTAAGCAATAAGTATCTTCCAGTGATTTTATAAGTCTTAGAAGCATATCAATATATCTGCAAAGG
Source organism: Biscogniauxia sp. FL1348 (assembly GCA_022544895.1). Taxonomy (NCBI): domain Eukaryota; kingdom Fungi; phylum Ascomycota; class Sordariomycetes; order Xylariales; family Xylariaceae; genus Biscogniauxia; species Biscogniauxia sp. FL1348. Next base: position 489,937 of record JAJNNV010000019.1, read on the forward strand.
GAGTCTTGAAGCATCCCGGATGCCACAAGGGCGATGTTTCTAGCATATCTGCACAGTCAAATAGCATATTCTTTCCCCCCTCTCTCTATCGAACGGGTTTGCATCTGTTCATCCACTTGACGTTGGTTCATGATGCACTGAGTTATGGGTAGAGCCTCAACATCACGGAACGCTGTTCCCGAAGCGCAGCAATTCAATAAGTACATACGCCAACTGTGAGCCTCTCTCATAAAATAACGAAGACGTGACTGATACGGACTGGACTACTCTGGTAGCTACCTACACAAACATGGCGAATCTCGGGTAAAGCGGCTCGAATATTCAGCGTCTACAAAGGGCGGAAGGGGGTTGGAATGTGTACACTGCTATGCTATCCAAGGCTGACAATAATAATCTAAAGGGATTCTTTCTTTTTCTTTCTCGAAACTTTCTACCGGGCCCGTCGGGAAATAGCTGGCTGACGTCCGAAAATTCGACGGGTTGTGGGAGGGGGATTTAGAATACTACCCGGTATTTCTATTATATCAACGCTGTCAATAAAATGACTACACGCAACAGGTAACCCTAAGGGGTCACGCGTCTACTTAGGTATTTTTGGTCTCTATCATGGGTTTGTTTTTTTGGCATTGAGAAAGCTATGTACAGGGTATCTACATATGCTGTTAGTTAAGGAGTTGGGTACATCCATAGGATTAGACATTAGCTAGGCACGCATATCGTTGCCTTGCCACTGAATCGATCTTGCTAATTCTTGATATCCTAGAATCCCTTAAGCTCACAGATTAAGCTCTTACTTCCGAGGACCGTTTCTATACAAGTGTAAAGTATAGCCCCCTGCTGTCACATAGGCAGTAGGTAGGCATTAAAAGGGACAAAAGGTCGCGATAGAATGATTCGCGAATCAGAAAGAAACATATAAAAAATAAAACAAAACACCTCACAAGGAGAAAAGAAATATGGTAGTGTCCAAGGCTAAGCAATTTGGAGGTTGCTTAGCAGGCGCGCCTGTTGCCCGGGGCGACTTCGTCCTTGTTAACGTCCAAGGAGATGTCTTTCTTCCCGTTCTTCGCCTTTTCGATACGGCCGGGCCAGTTACCGTCTTTGATGTTAATACTGGCCTTGCCCCAGTCCTTGTCCATCATCGCCTTGCGAACATCAACATTGGGGAAACCATTGTAACTGACCAGATCGCCGAGCTATGCAATTTGATACGTATTAGCCGGAAAAACCCCCAAAGGGTCACATATTACCGGGAGGGGCTGAAAAAAAAAGCCATGACTTACAAACCACTCCTTCAGGTGGTTCTCAACACCCTTGTCGTCGTCCGCCGTTCCGAAGCGGAAGTCGTGCGTCAGAGAACCGTCTTGGTTGTATACCACTTTGGCGTGCGTGTCCTGGAACCAGCGGACGTCGCTGGCCTTCCTGATCTCCCATCCCGTGTGCTGGGACACGGCGACGTACTGGACCGCGTCGTCCTTGAGCCAGATGGCGATATGTTCCCAGTCGTGCCGGTGGCCCACGCCGCAGGAGCCGTCGACGGACTGGTCCTTCTCGAAGTAGTAGGCGTACATGACGATGCACCAGTGGTTGTTGCAGCGCGAGCGCGAGTACACGTTGTTGTTCAGCAGGTCCGACTTGTCCCGGCAGTGGCCGTTCTTCGCCCCGCCGCATTTCAGCCCCGGGTTCGTGTTGCCCTGTGCGTCGACCGCCGGAGTGTTGTAGCATCCGTCCGTGTCGAAGTCCATGGCTGGCAAATGCATCAGTGGGAAGATCCAATGACAGTGTTATATATATATATGCCCCCAGCTTACCTGGCTGCCATTTCTTGTCTAGTGCGGTTGCGCACGCCGGGAGCTTGGTTGGCACTGCACGCTTCAATACCAGAGCAGGGTTTCTGGAGATTGCTGCGGCATCGACAATCGCACAAAAGGATATTATGGCAAGCAGAAGTGCCTTTGGGGATGTGAATAAACCCATGATCGAGGGGTTGAAACCGAATTATTCTAAGATACCGATATGCAGCAGAGGGCGAATAGCTCAGATGGTCTAAGCTATTGTATCTTAGAAGGTCGTGATAGACTTGTAGCCTTCCTGTTCTGGTGGTTTAGAGATACCCATGATTTATATTTCCCATCTTCACTCTCAAAACGGGCTCCTTTAGACTCTGGAACTTTTCAACGGATCACGATTGGACTCCTTAAGGTGAAAAGCCGCGCCTACTACTCCACAAATTGAATCCATTGTCAGCCACAACGACTGTTATGCAGTATCTCTTTTCGACCACACTATGTGGATGCGTCATAAAGTCCCCTTGACATATGGGGTAGACTAAACCACTATAAGATCTCGAATAGCTTCCTACCTTACCTATGTATAGAATCTACTTGGCTTCCGCCTGCTTGCTAACGTATGTATTGGACCAACACACCGCCGTATCCCTGGAGACTTGATCCATTCGAAATTTCAAAGTATTCTTCAAAATCCAGGCTGCCGATTTACCCGTATTATTGCGTCTTCTAGTATTCCTGCACTTCTGTATTCTTAACTAACAAGTCCTTAAAGAACTATGACTCTATTAGTAGTTATGTGATACACACCTTAAAGGGGTTTTTGTTAGTAGAGGATGCCATTTGCAGTGCCACAATTATCTCAACAGAACTTCAATACGAGGTGGAACCTTTTCCGAGTTTGATGGTTTTCTACAGCTGGCCTTAGCTGCTGGTATCTTTTCACTTTGATCAGTTTAAACTCGCGCTCTGGCTACCTTCTGCACACTGGCGGTGTTACGTAGGATCCTATGGGCTAAGACAACATTAAACCAAGTGGATGATTGCAAAAACTTGACACGCGCACGAGTACATAACAAGCGCATTGAACCCCACCACGATCTATGCCAGAACATAATTCTTATTACGATGTTATCAAGTGTCTTGCCTTTATCGTGATCTATCTCGCCCTTAGCATGAAGTTAGGGGATAAGGACGTTATTAAGTGAAGAACTGGAGCTAACACTATACATCCAGAGATACTAAACCAGCACTCTTTTGCGCCCCTCCGGACCTCGAGCTGTGTCTAGGGCCGGCCGATGGTGACTTCGCCGAGAGCTTCGGCCGTAAATATGTCGCACGGTCCCGAGGCGGCGGGCCACTGGTCGTCGGTCGTTAGCCACCCGACCTCCCTGGCCTCGCTCTAGCTGTATACGTGAAACTGGTCACTACGTCCCAGAGGTGGGTCAACCCGTACTAAGTGCCGGAGCTGATGTGCTCGTGAGAAAAAAGGGGCAAGGTCACTAAAGTGAGTGATTGATTGATACGAACTCATATCGTTATTTTGTTGGTATTTCTGGCTAAAGGAGTTGCTTAGGCTAGAGATTATTGACACGGAGGCGTTGGATATATTTATAACTCTGTTTAACACTCATCCATTCTCACCTCAGTATGTATCGTTCGTGATTTGAATTACTTTACACTACCCAGGCCTTCCACTTAATATCTCATACCTAGGGTTATTGACAAAATCGGGTAATGCAATTGAAGGGTTTAGAAGACCTCTGCTAAACACAGACAAGTTATCGATTCAAAAGCTTGCGAATGATTATTCAGGGCTATTAACTTCCCTACCTGGACCTGAACCTCCTTCAGGATTAAGGGTATGCTTTAATGGCAGCTCCGAACGGCACTTCCGACTGTAACGGTTCTGCGTAATGTGGGTTTATGGAGAACAACATTGCAGCAATACACAATGACAAAAATACTCCCTCCCATGTATCCAGCCATGAACGACTTGGAATGTTTGGGTTTCGTTGATTCCGAAAGGATTATGCCATAGAGTTAACAAGCGGTTCCACACCCATTCCCCAGGCCTCAAATAGAAGCGACTTGGAAACGGAAGGATGCTCGCCATGTGTACGATATACCGAGGCTCTTCTGGGTTAGATTTCAGAACAAGAATCGTTGGCTATCCCAATTGATCTATAATCCCGACTATGTACCCAAATACCCGGAACTTATTCCCCAAGGGGCGGCAGTGCTTCTAGTATAATCCTCTATGCAGCTAAAGGCACTGCCCCAGCCATCACGATTAGGAGCTTTGGGAGGCCATATTAGACAGAGATCTAGATCCATTGATATATGATAACCGGTATTATTAGTGCAATAAAGTCTTATGAAATGAGAGGATCTTGTTCTGAAGATGGGTATTATCAAACCATATGCATATAATACAATTCCTCCAAAGATGCTACGACTCACCCCAAGAATCACTAAACTCATTCTCTCTTCCCAAGGTCTCAATACCCCCTATGCGTCTCTATTCACTCACGCACCAAACTGTATCTCAGGATACTCCGGGATGGGCAGCCCGCCCTTATCCTCGGGCATCAACCACATGATCAACCTGTCAATCTTGAACATCTCAACAAGCCCAAAGACAATGTGCATCACGAAGATGCCCAACCTCGTCGTCGGGAAGAACAAGTTCGTCAGACCGGGCGCAATCTTCTGAATCTCATCCACGTACGGCCTCAGGGTGTTCTCGTACGCCCGCAGCGCGCGCGGCAGCGCCTCTCCATCATCCTCCCCCCCGAGCCTCGCGATCTCCCCCGCGAGCACGTACGCGCCCAGCAGCGCGAGCGTGGTCCCCATGCCGGTCGCGACGCTGGGGCCGTAGCCGGCGTCGCCCAGCAGCGCGACGCGGCCGCGGGCGAGCGACCCGCGGGGCACGCGCACCTGGCCCACCTCGTGGGCGTAGAAGTCGGGCGCCGCGCGCATCGCGCGCACGAAGCGTTCCGCCTGCCAGCCCGCGCCGCCGAGCGCGTCCGCGAGCACCTGCTTCTGGCGATCGGGCGGCAGCGTGCCGCGCATCCGCATCCCCACGTAGGCCTGCGTCGTGCCCTGGCCCGGCCGCGAGCCCAGCCCGAGCCCGCCCGGCGCCAAATACATCTGCATCAGCGCGTCGTCGTCGTCGCTAGCCGCCCGCGGCATCGTGTAGTACGCGCACAGCAGGTCCAGGCTGTGGAAGGCGGCGGCGCTGGCGGCCGCGCCCAGGAGCAGCTTGCGCGTCTTGGACCATTGCCCGTCGGCGCCGACGACCAGGTCGTAGCGCCCCTTCGCGCCGTCCGAGAAGGTCACGTCGACGCCTGAGGCGTCCTGGGTGAGCTCTGCTACGGACTTGTTGAATTCGTAGTGTACTCCTTTCCCGCTCGCACTTGACGAGCCCTCGCCTTCGCCTCCGGCTTGTGGCGTCTTCCCGGTGTAGTCTTTCAGGCTGGCGTCGTAGAGGAGCTTGACGAGGTCTCCTCGCATGAATTCGTATTCGCTCGTGAATGACTGCTTGCCTGTGCCTGTCTTGGATTTTCTGAATGTGGCCTTGGTCCTCCCGTGGGTGTCCACGATAGAGATGCCTTCCTCATCAACCCCTATCTCTTTTACCTTCTCTAGGAGCCCCAGCTTTCGCATCGTGGGGATACCCTGTCTTCGCAGGTCAACCTGCTGCCCCGAGGTCCGCAGACCTGGGTAGTGGTCAATGACTGTAATGCTGTGCTCCGGGTTCGTGCGTCGTAAAGCGTAGGCTAGCGCGGGACCGGCTATGCCAGCTCCAATGATAAGGACTTTAAGGGGCATTTTGAAAAGGAGGTCTTGGATGGCGGGTATAAGCTGAAGAGGTAAAATTCAAAAACTGTGAATATTCTATGCTGACCTAGATAAGTTAAAAGGACACGAGACATGCCTCTTTTCCTTGGGTGGTACCAGCAGTTCTCAGGCAACTATATATTTGTCTTCAGGGTGCTGCTGTGCCGTGCCTCTCGTTATATCAGGGAATCGGCCGTATTCCGGGCCTCCCGAGCCCGAGTCCGAGTGTATGACTACGTTCCATAAGACGGCGCGTATCCAGTCTCCCGTTAGATCCGGTTCACTGCGGATTTCCATTTACAAATTATATCTTATCAATCAGATAGAACGGCAACCAAGACTAAGTCACGTACACGCATTGAATTTAGGTGGGTTGGGTACTTCTCGAAACGCGTTTGGCTTCCTGAAATGACAGCATCACATTGATACCACCGAAACAAAACAAAAGATCGGCCGATTCCCTTTAACTTCGTGACTCACAACTACTTGTCGAGGCATCTGAGCTGAGATCAATACCCAACGGTTAACGAGTTGGCTCGGATCCGAGTACCTGGCGGAGATGCGATGCGACGATCATATAATTTGTATCAACTGCCAGTAATGCCTGGATTATGACACAACGACAAGCAAAGAAGGCTGTAAAAACATAGTACGAAGGTTTCCGAATCGGGGAATCGAGCCCCGAGCTCGACGGCTTATATATAGGATGAGAGTGTCAAATGTTGAACAATACACAAATTCGGAAGTATAAATTGGCAGAGCACAATTAGGCATTACGGGAAACAGGTCCCTCTAAACACTGGGCCGTAATGTATTTTTATTTATTAAGAGTTTGGGGCTATGAGGTGGCTTGATTAAGTGAAGTCTTATTACTGGGTCCTGGGAGGACCTTTGCCCTCGTCATATCCATGATAACTGCGGAGGCCTTGCAGCTACACCCAGCGGTTATTTCCTTGCTACGTATTCTACTTGATACCACATATTATATCTGCACAAGTCGTGCCTGAGAATACCGCACTCCCATACCAACATATATTACTATCAGCGATTCTTCAGTAGGAATACACTGGCAACCTTGCTCCTCCCCATCTGATATTAGATCCAGATACCCTTTCTACCCTCCAAGAACATGACCGGGGAAGAGCTCTTCGTGCTGAAGGCCAAGAGAGATCGCGAGATGGAGGTAAGCTGCCCACCCCGTATACCTGTATTCCCATTTCTAAGAGATAGTGGGAAAGTAGGAAGGGGGGGGGGGGTTATCCTAGTTTCGACGTTCTCTATCACAGGATATCTAATACGATGCGCAGCATAGGAAGGACTGGAAAGTGTTTGCCGATTTGATCTTGGTATATAATGAGGACTAAGCCATGGGTGGGTGAATATGGAACGGAAAGTGAGTATATGGCCGCAGAGTAAGGAGTGCATTCGATTTCGAAAGTTTTGCGCTTGCTTACAAGTCTCACGATGGCTTCCCTCTGCTGTAGAGCTTTACCCCTATATATACCTATACGCACCGCGTAGCAGAATACGGTACCTTATAAAGGAATAGACCTATTTAGATGTTAAAACGAATCTTGCTATAACTACATAAGAGACACACTTTATCGTGCTGTTATAAATGTGAATTTTAGGCTTGGTTATATGATTACAGATTAACTACTATCTTTATTACGTAAGACGCGATTCTGGGAGCGGTTTACAACACCCCCTTACCCCCCCTTTTTTCTCTCTTTATTAAGAGACTCTGAGACAGATAGGACAGCTACATGGATTGTCTTATCCTTACGATTTCAATTAATATATGTTGTAATTTTTCTCCATGCCAACGCAACCGAGGGTAGTTAAGATCTATACTAGACACAGCTAAAGCACTCTAAGCAACCTGTCAACTCGATATGAGCTATTCTTGGGCCATATCCTTTCTATCGTACCGCTTTCTAGGATTTCAAGTACTCTTGTCATAGATTCTCAGTCAAATCGACGTAAGGACTTGTTGCGGAGGTTGCATATGTAGGAGCGTCCGAGATTTCAACTCCTTTTGTATTTGTTGAATGGCGGGACTCAGTCTCCGACTTGATTGTATCCGTACCGGGGGGAAGTGGCATCGAAGCGGTGGGTGCTGGTTGGTCTTCTGGGAAGAGAGATAGAAGAGACATCTCAGAATTTGACCCGTACTTCGCGGTAGCCGGTTTCGACGGTTCTATTTTGATATAATTAGTAAAAATATGGTGTTTGTTCTGATCATATGCGTCGTTGGCCTTCGTACCTTTGAGTTCCGGTTCCTTTCGACCGTGCTCGTGGGCATCGAATGCCCAGTCTAAGCCTTGGATTTTCTAAAAACCAAGAGTCAAGTCTGCAAAAGCTCATATGGGTGGCTCTGGATATACAAAGGTTAACCAAACTTACGCTGTTCTCTACGCTGTAGATAATAAAAGACGGCTTCTCCTCCAAATGGAAACCGACGCCAGCCAGGCGATCAAGAACCCGTGTCAGTTGTATGCTGCTGAGACTTCCGACGCTGAGGAGAACGCGACGTTTGGCCGTGTCGTAGTGTGCTCGACACGTAACACCGTTATCTAGGCGAACCTTGACAATGGGAGGTCCTCTGCGACGCTTGCGCTTCTGACCGGAGGATAGGCTTGCAAGTGACTGGTAAGCAGGTGCCAGCATATCCAAATTGGGCTTGACATCTTCCTTGGTCTCCTTCTTGGGGATCAGAGGGGCTGGGGCAGAAGGGATGCTTCTCAAGCTGAACGTGGACTCGCCATAATCTTCTTGCTTGATCTTCACGCGCTTAGAAGCACCCCCCTGCTTGATTGAGGACCGGGTCTCGGGATTGGTGGACATGGCGAGAACCAGAGGACAGGATGAATGTCATTATGGACGAGATGAAGATGAAGAAGGGAGAGAGGAGAGGGAAGAGGCAGAGAGGAGAGGGAAGACGAGCAGGTGGGGGCAAAGGTTTATATTTGGGGAAAACTGGGTCCTTATATCATAGTAGAAGTTACCCATCACGAGGGAAAGAGAAGAGGTGGAAGCTGCCATGTAGATTATTGTATAAGACCATGGGCAAGTACGTAGGGGGTAGGAAGGTAAGGCAAGCACTTAGTACATAAACATGTTTGGGAAGGCGGTGCTGCGGACTACAAGGGACTGACTAACCTTAGTAACTAGAAGGTAGGTACTTAGGTACTAAGGTATTTAGAAGAGGACTTCATTTATAGATTCAAGTGTCTAGCCTACATGTAGGCTTGTAGTTACCTATGTACTTAGTGTAAGCGATGCCTACATCAATAGACAAGTACCTAAGTAAAGTGTAGTCTAGGACGTCAAAGATGTATTTCCAAGAGTTTCAAATGCTTCATTATTGTTCCTACTAAGTTAGGCAATCTATCTACGTGGTGATAAGTAACGGTAATATTGGTGATATTTTCTGGTGGTTTGGTGCCCGTGATTCGCGATGGGTAGTGGTCTGGTGTGTAGAGGACCACTATAAATTGCTAGTGTACACCAATACACACAGTAACTTGGTATACCAGAGACATAGCTCTCCATCATTCCTACAACCTCCACAATATACCCTTGTACTTAAGGTTAGGTACTTAACCTTTGTCATCCTCCACCTTCCAAATCAAGTACCTAGTACTTACCTAACCAAGGATGGGGAATGGATCTCCTATGAGGTAATGTATACACTTCTGGTAGGTTTCCCGTCCTATATATTTGTCTTGTAAATTGAAACTCCCAAAGTAAACATCGTCATGGTGTTGAGCAGATCCACACAACATTTACCTATAGTACCTAATTATAGCCCCAATGGTCCCGGAGACTTATAGCCCAAAATAGTGTATCAATCCCAGCCATACATTACATTTGATTGGAGCGCATGCCGGTGCTCTCCTTGTGTATGTACATATGTAGGTACACTTGGTATTCTGCATGAACGTGCGTAAACACGCGCTCGGGAACATCGGTTTATTACTAACCTAGTTAAACCTCATCGCGAAACCTGGCCCATCTTTACACGATTTTTCCCACCACTGGGGCTTCACGATACGTAGGACATCAGATGACATGGCAAACCTTGGCAGGGGCTCTGCCTCTTCCCTTGCGCTCTGCTGCTCCTATATCTACCTACCCAGGCCATTGACAAAACGCGCGCCTTTGCCAAAGTCGTTTCCATCATACACTACAACATCACGATGATGATGACGATGATGTTCTCGCCGCGAATTCTTGGCATGCTTGCTCTGGCAAGTCTCGTAGCTTCAACCCCCGCTGCTACTATACCACGGCAGGCCTCGAGCTACGTCGGATACCTGATCTCGACTTTCACGGACGCCAACCCGCAGGTTCAGTTCCATTTGTCGGACGGGAACAGTGCTTCGAGCTTTACGTTTCTCAACGGGGGTAATCCGGTGCTCACCTCCACCGTCGGCACCAAGGGCGTCCGGGATGTGTTTCTCGTCACGAACACGGCACGGTCCGAGTTCCACTTGATTGCCACGGGTGAGCTTTTACCATATCGTTACGACCACTGTGCAGTCGTTGCACGTGATGGCCTATAGGCAGTTTTCTAACTGTAGACCCATTAGATTTAGACATAAACGCCTCCGGGTTCTCATGGGACGAGGCCACGAGACGGGGGAGCCGCGGAATCGTGGTTTGGAAATCTACCAACCTCGTGGACTGGTCTGAGCCGTCTCTTGCGATGTGCGTTTTGCCCGGCCTCGGTTTCCCCCCTTACCTCCATTCAGCCCCATCTTGAGAATTGGTGGCATAATACACGGCCCCGTAACTAAATTTGATGTGAAATAGTGTCGAGGCAGAAACGGCCGGGATGACGTGGGCGCCCTCAGCTGTCTGGGACGACGAGACATCGCAGTACCATGTGTTCTGGTCGTCGCGGCACTACTCAGCGTCCGACACGACGCACTCGGGCACCGCGACACTCGACCGCATACGCCACGCCACAACGACCGATTTCGCATCGTTCAGCGCGGCGGACGACTACCTCGCGCTGGCCGACACGCCGCTGATCGACCAGGAGTTCCAGTACCTCGGCACGCCGGGGTCGTACGCGCGTTTCCTCAAGAACGAGACCGTCAACCAGATATACCAGGAGACCACGATGGAGGGGCTGTTCGGCTCGTGGACGCGCGCGTCCGCCGGCTACGTCTCGGATCGCAGCCCTCTGGAGGGGCCGGCCGCGTTTGCCGACAACGCGACGCCCGGGCTGTATCACCTGCTCATGGACGACTACACGCAGTATGTCCCGTACCAGACGTCGGACATCCTTTCGGGGAGTTGGCAGGCGAGCAGCTTGGCGGGGTTTCCCACCGGCTTGAAACATGGCTCGGTGACGCCCCTGGCGCAGGAGGAATACGATGCTCTTGCGGCTGCCTATGCAGCGTAATTACACGGGGAGCTAGCCCGGTGGGAGTATCTCATACAGGTACTCCTGTCAGGTAATATACCTTGCCGTGTCATATTGTTACGACAGTTTTAGGCCAATCCAGACTTTATTTATGAAGCTACATCAAAATACCTAACCCTAGGTAGACTTGTGAATAGGTGCCGTTGTTAAAATATTTTGGTTATCTGTATTTGAAATTGAACCTAACATGATGATGGATACTTCATATTTATGAACCAAAAGCTAACGTCAAGAATTCTGGAGCTGTAAACGAGTGCACTACACTTACTTCCAGGGGGTTTACTTAATTTATTAACGCTTAGGTAGGTATCCTAGATTTATTTCAGCACAGCTATCAACGTGCGGAGGCTTAACCTCCCTCACCAAAGTGCGTACCTAGCTTGTCGCCGGGCCTGTCTCAATTCCCGGCGCGCCTCGCGTCTCTCGGCCGCCAGATCCCGTCCTGGGACATCCAGCCAGGCAATAAGCCGGTCCAATATATACGCGTATATCTCCCAGAAGATCTGCCCGTGGCCGCTGTTCGCGACGACCCAGTGGTCGTACATGTCGTCCAGCTCGTTGGAGAATATGGCCAGGTACGCGTGCGTCATCTCGTGTGCCACGGTCCCGATCAGCGCCTGCAAGCTGCCCCGACGCCCGTCGGCCTCGCGCGTCCACACCCGTATCGTGCTGTCGTTCACCGTGTACCGGCCCCGGACCGAGCCGTTGTGCGTGTCTTTGACCGCGAGCGAGATCAGCGGCTTGACGGCGCCGTGGGCGTCGCGGACCTGCCGCCCCAGGAGGTTGAAGAAGAACAGCCGGTCGAGCCGCCGGAAGTAATGCCCCAGCAGCTCGGCAATCGGCACCTGCTCCATGTCCTTGTTCGCGTCGCGCTGGTAGTGCTGGACGAAATTAGCTATGCGGTAGTCATTGGGATCCTGGGTGGCTGACCTCGAGCAGTTTCGCAAGAGATGGGACAAGTCTGTTGCGGAGAGGGCCACGCGCTGGGTTGGGAAGTGCCAGTAGCAGTCTTGGTAGCGCGTGGGGGTTAGGTATCTGTCAGCTACTTCTTCGAGATGCTGTACGGATCTTTGCTGAAAATCTGCTAAACTCCTGTTATTAGACGTCATTGTGGGAACAATTCAATGGTATGTAGTTCAAAGGGCTTGTATTCGAAGCTTGTGAACTTATTGAAGCATCAATATGTGTGCTGTGGAAGTGACAAAAGCGCCTTGATAAAGAAATAGAAGCATTATTTATAGTTCTCATTATCGTTACGTACAATTGGATTGTTCTCAAATTTATATCTTGTTAAATGGGAAGTAAATAGTTACATATCATTCACGAAATAAAACTCGTGGATTGTTCGTAATCTACCCACATCAAAGGAAATGTGTTTGAGTAATGTTACGTTGAAAGAGTCTGTTTCTGTTTCCTTCTGAGTAACAACAAGCCTCGTAAGGAAAGCTATGATAGGAGGGTGTAGTATTCAGCCCTAACATTGAAATACCGCCTACTTTTACCCTATGTAGCTGCTTAGGTAGCTAGGTTAAGACACCGTTAAGGTTACTACGTCGTAAACTCATATAGACAAAGTAATAACAGGCTACATGTATACTAGATATCTCTTGTTGTACTCCCTGCATACTGCTCGGTGCTAAAGCTACGGAAATAGCAATACAACCCAATCGGACAACCACTAAGAATATCCTTTTGGATTCAAAAATGCACACACTAAGATAGAGTAGGGACCTCCCACGGCGCCCATTCGGTGACTTCTACATTCGCGCTGCTCTTTTCAACCTCGCCAGGAGCCGTAGTTCCGCCGAGGAGGAAGTAGTCCATGTAGGTTGTCAGGTCGGCCTGCTGAGACGAGGGGAACATGCAGTGGCTGTGGCCCCCGACCAAGGAGAAGCCCATATTCGTCGGAGCGCCCACGGCCTTGTAAATGAGCCGGCCGGCCTTCATGCAGCCGGTCGTGCTCACGGGGCCGAGCCAGTCGATGTCGTTCTCGATCACGAACAGGCCACGAGGCGCGATCAGCGCGGCCAGGAAGTGGTGGTCCTCGGGCATGCTGGTGGTCGCGGACGTGTACTGGTTGAGGTTCGTGCTGAACCACACGTTCTCGCCGACGATCTCGCCCGCCGTCTGGATGTTCGCCCCGGCCGCGTGCTGGGCGTCGGAGATCCGCCAGCAGGCCGCACCGCCAGAGCCCGACTCCTGCGGCAGAGTGAGCGCGATACGGTCGACGAGAGCGCCGACGATGAAGGCCCCTTTGCCGTTGCGCGAGCAGCCCGTCGTTCCGAGCTTGGTCGTGTCGATGCCGGTCTGCTCCGCGCCGAGCTGCTCGAGCCCGTCGATGACACGGTCGACACCCCAGGCCCACGCTGTCAGCGCACCGGCCGAGTGAGTGTTGCCGAACAGGGTATAGAACGCGCCCTGGCCGCGGGAGCTCCCGGACGCTTGCGAGGCGAACTGGTCGTTCCCGAAGCCGACGGTGCCGATGGTACCTGGGATAGGCAAGGAAGAGCCTCCGATGGTGATGATGGCAGGGCCAGGGCTAGTGCTTGGTTTCCTGATAGCCGTATTGATTGTCACCGACTTGGAGCCCACCGTGACTTTGACCGACATGGTGCCTCCCGACAGCGAAGCCTCGACCGAGTCGGGAGGCGGGGGGTAGTCTCCTAGCTCGAATTGCTGTAACAGCTTGCTGATCTCGGCTTGACGGCATGCCCAGTCGTCCTTGCTAGCAACCTTTCTGCCGTCGGAGAATGTAAACGGGTCCGGCAGCTGAGCGTAGTCGACGGTGGGATACGAGTCCTCGACGACGCAGTCGGTGGTGTTTTGGCGTCCATAAATATTGGCAAAGGGTAGGGCCAAAGCCGAAGAGCCCAGCAGCAAGGCAGTGGTAAAGAGGCGCACCATGATGCAAGATGGATATTTGGGGGGGCAGAGAAATTTCTTTCGTAGATCGGTAGTCCCAGGGACAAGGGGCACAAGCTCCCACCGTCTCTACGCCTGTCTATATATAAACATTAGCTCTTAAGGTAGGTATGCTTACATAAATAGCTGTCCAACGATCCATATGTCCAGACCTGTCAATAGCTATCCTAGATGATGTTTCTTCTCGGCTGAAAGATCAACAGCGGAGACTTGCCACGGCCCTAATATTGTATCCTGACCCAGCGGGATAAGTTTAGTTCTGGCCAGGTCTTAGCATAGACATTCACCCCTCCCGAGAACAACATCATATGCCAGGTTCAGTTTTTGACTACATAATCTATACCAGAGCGTCGAGGATCCTCTCAGGCGCGGTACGAGTTAAGTAAAGGTACATGCCGAGAACTACTTGGCACTATGGATATACAACTCTTGTTAGCCATCATAAAGCGGCCATTGCTAAGTAGTCAACATTCTTAAATGCGGGGGGCTGGCTGGCTAATACGGCTAATATCTGCCGATGCAGGTTATCGGACGTCTATAATGCGTGATGATTATGACCTTGGCTCGATCGAGGAGTGCCGTACCAAACAGAGTGAGCATTACCACTTATGGGCAACCTCCTTTGACGAGAAAGAGAATAGTATTAGCAAGAGAGAGTATGCAATTGCCATAAACAGAATATAATATTGACTAGGAAATCACCGACTGGTACTAGGAATCTGAATTGACGTGTTAAAGGGGACATTGTGCATACTTTATCCCAAATCGAAGAGTTTTCAGTTTCCCTCGCTTCGTGATAATGTACGCAGTGTTTCACGTTGACGGTCATTGCTAAGGTCATGCGAGTGTAATGCAACCTCCCCACACCTCAATGCATGGCATGTGGCTAAAGTAAGACCCCTGACGATCAACCCAGTCATCACATGGCGTCCAGAGGGCAAAAGATATTGGGGTAGCCGGTCGTACTTGGGGGATATATGCGCTCTTGTGTCCATGATTAGACGAATCCTTTGCTTGAAATGAACTTAACGGAGCATGGTAGGTTGAGTGCGGAATTAACAGTTTGTCATTATTATCAGGCTTCGAGGCTTGGTCATGGGAGTAATTCTCCTTTTAATATAGGATCTCCGGGGGTACAGATATAGTAAATAGCCGATTGTATGGGTTGCATTCGATCGTTTTATGAGACTCCGGATTTCCACACCTGGATAGCAGATTTCATTGTCCCCACTGATCTCGATTCTGTTCCATCCTAAAAAAAAAGGGGGGGGAGGGGGGGCACACTTGTGCACGTATTTCGACGGCCTTGTAGTCCGTCCTGTTGTATTGGGCTCCGGTATTTGCAATGGAACTTCTGTAAGTTCTCACGTGTCGATTCGACTGAGAGATTCTATGTGGGACATTCGGTTGGCGATGCCATCCTAGAACCGTTACTATTTGCACAGTGTTGTCTAATGGCTCTACTATCGCTGTTGGTGGTGTTTTCTTGGCTGGTTGGCTTTGTCACTTGTCATGGAGGCCTGGCAAACTATACAGTGGGTGAGACATGGTATAGAGGGTAAGATGGCATTGCGCAGAGGAGAAGTTACCATAGCCTGAGGATATGGATCGCTAATCCGTTTTGTAGCTATGATCCAGACCAACCTCTCTTGGAGCAGCAAGGTCAGCCTTGGATGGTTCAACGTATCTGGGCGAGCATTGATCCGATATTCTTCGTCAACGACACCGGTCTAGCCTGCAACAACCCAGGGACCGCGCCGCCATCATACATCCCCATAGCCGCGGGCGAGAACCTCACGGCAGTGTATTGGTATTGGCTTCACCCCGTTGGGCCAATGTCTGTGTGGTTGGCCGACTGCGGCGCCTCATGCGAGGATGTCGATGTTAACCAGCTGGAATTCTTCAAGATCTGGGAGGCCGGCCTTTTAGAGGGGAACGTTCCCGAGGGCATATGGTACCAGAAGCAATTCCAGAATTGGGACGGGACGCCCGACCTCTGGCCGGTGACCATTCCGGTCACGATCAAACCAGGACTTTACGTCGTCAGGCATGAGATTCTCAGTATTCATATCGCTAACAAGCCCCAATTTTATCCCGAATGTGCGCATTTGAACATCACAGGCACTGGTACAGCAATACCACCAACGAATTATTTAGTTAGATTTCCGGGAGCCTATGCGGAAGATGGTAGGGATCCAATGAAGTTCATCTACTGGCTGTAGAAACTGCTAACGTCACTAGATCCATCGATTAAAATTGATATTTATTCAGACGTAATGCGAGAAACCACGGTGAGAATTACTAGATCTTTTGTGTGGATTTTACTCATCATAACTTTATAGAATTATACGATAGCCGGACCACCGGTGTGGGATGGGCAAGTGACAGATCTGTGTACTAGACGGCGATAGCCACGCTAACGGTTGGCAGGTTTATGAATAAATACTGCCAGTTCTGTTGATGAATAAAATTTCCGATTTCAACACTTATACAATATGTATCAATATTTACTAGAGTCCGATGAAACTGTGTAGAGAACGATGCATGGAAGGGAAAACTATATCAAACACTTGGTAAGGTGTGTTTGCTGGCTTACTCCAGTCCATGAATCCAATGGCTACCAAAATCATCTTTGATAGTTTTCTATCACTTTTATATATGATATTGATTTGGTGGCATATAGGAGACAGTATTCTGCGTGTACATGGCAGTGGATGAGAAGCTCCCATAATACTTTGCACTCATACTGCCCCCATCTCTATATTCCTCATTTTTGACCTAATATATATCAAACAGAAGTAACCACAACTTTGATAACGACTGGAAAACCATGGAATGCAAAACAAATACGGAGGACACAAGGGAAAGACTAAAGGTTAAACTTCCGATGAGGGCTGATAGCATGCTCCCCCACCACAGACGTAAATGACGAGCTGCTATGTATCGCCCTAAGGTTAAAGGGGTAACATGATAATTTGACAATGAACTCCTATCCATTATCTATTATTAAAGGACTAGACTTCCATATCACAGCAAGCATGCCAATTAATACGTCAGTGGGTAGTCTGGTCTAGCTAGAACCTCGAACTTTGTATTCACACCTTTTTCTCTAGGTAGATAAACCTCCAGAAGAAGACTTGACGTAGCCCTGTAAGTCAGAAAGGTAATACCATTCCTAGAAAGGTGTTTACATGCCAAACATGTCACTCTCACCTGCCTGCATGAATCTTAGTCAATAAATCGACGATCGAATAAATTTTCACTAGACTGCGACCATTTCTCTTCAGCTATTAAGCCACGCCTTGAGCGTAGCAGCCAAGTCCTCCTCCTGGAGCCCGACCAAGGTAGCCGCATTGCTCTCGCCCTTGACCGCCAACGCAGCGCCGTCGCGGAATATGCGGGCGCGCAGGAGATCCACGAACGAGCTGAAGTCGCCGCGGCCCAGCTTCTCGACCCCGATCTTCTCCAGCTCTGCCGTGGCGACGTGCGTCACCTTCCAGCTCTCGCCCGTCTCCTTCTGCACGATGTCGAGGATCTGGTTCTGCGTCGGGTTGAACGACGCGACGGACAGGTACTTGTTGGCCGTCTTATCGGGGTTGGCCAGGATGGCTGCAACCGCTTTGCCGATGAAGTGGAGGTTGGAGGCTTGCACGGGCTCGTCTCCCGAGTCGTAGATAGTAGCCGTCTTCGACGTCTTGTCGAACCCGACCAATCCGCGTGGGAGGCCCTACCGCGACCACTTGTTAGTATTGTTATGTCAAAAGGATGCACTTCTAGGAGGTGAGATTTTGTCTATAAAAAAACCTACCCAGTCAAAGAAAGGACCGGTCGAGATACCCGTCCACGAGAAATCGGGGTTTTCTTTTGACTTAGCGTCGATGTAATCCAACGTCTGGATCTTGCCTTGGAGAATCTTGCCGATCGGAAGGTCGCCCAGGATCCTTGTGTTGACGCCGAATTCCGAGGGGATGAACCTCTTGACCTTGGCGGCCACAGCGGCGTCTACTATGGGGTGCTGGCCGCCGATTGCCGCGGTAGCTATGGTAGAGACTACGGCATCTTGGCCTTGAAGCGCGGATGTCAGGGATTCCACCGACTCGTAGTTGACCTTCTTGGAGTTTACCCCGGCGGGGAAGGTAGAAGATGAGTTTTCGCGTGTGAAGACTGTTACTTGGAAACCAGCTTTCACTAGCTCGTCGACGACTGGCTTCCCCAACGTCCCAGAACCCTGGAAAGAAAGACGAGAGATGTGAGTAGGTTAACGTGCCTAACGACCTCCGCCTCCCTATTTTCGCGGGGATGACTTACTCCTACGACAACAACGTTCTTAATGGGACTAGACATTTCGTGACGTCGACTTCAAGTAGGTATGGATCGGTGATTGTTTGGTACTATTATTTCGGTCTATTAATGAGGAGGAGAGTAATGAAGCGTATACTTCTGTCGATGCTTCACCAAGTCCAGAGCGGCGGCAGGACCGGATATTTATGGAGGGCGTACATGGACGCGGGAATCCAGGTTGTGTTGCAATATCGCGAGATAGATTTCAAATGTTACGTCATTCCTTTTCAATATCACACCAGTTGGTATTCTATCCCTCATTGCGTGCTTCGTAGTCAAGAATGACAGCATCTCGAATTGTCCAACTAGAGCATTTGAAACTCCTTACACAACCCTCCCCTCCAAAAAACGACCTGACTATACTTGGCCTATCTATAGGTAGGTTAGATGATCGTCGGTATTTGGGTCGGGTAGTGGGTAGTGGGCCAAGAGTCGAATAGTCGTCCCAATACTATAAATGGACCACATTGTGAGGGGAAAAAACAAAAGGAGGTCAACTTCAAGGATGGCTTCTGCATACTGTACTAAGTGCGATGTAAAGGGGTGATCTCACCAAAAGACTGTCATTATCAGAGCCAATCAACATACATATGTAACTCCAAGCTCCGCAGCACTACGGAACTCCGATGACAAAGCGCAAAACAGATAGAATTAGGTAGGTAATCAAGGCACTTACATTAATTGATAAGTACCTATACTCTATATTGATGTTAGCACTATACACAATATCACGGAATAGGCATATTAGAAGCTGTTATGCGTAATCAAGGTATACCTACTACAAACAGGTTAGGTAGTGTCTGGTAGGTAACCTACCTACATTGATGTTCAATGCAACCTCAACTTCGGCAATTCGTACCTACATACATAGTAGGTACACCATAAAGCCGAGGATTACAAGATCATTCAGACCAGGAAATGCAGAATAAAGGTAAATCTTCGAAAAAATCAATGTGAATGTTATTGTACTCTAATTTATTTTGCTCCGCATCAGAGCTGCTTTTAACTACAGATCTTTAACATCCTAACCTAGGTACATCGTATGCCTCTGCATCTGAATGTACCTAATCAACTTTCCCGACCTTGTAAATACCTACCTACCTACACTATTATTGCGAATAGCCTCACCCGAAACACTAGGTACTTTTCATAATTAGTCTACCGTACCTAGTTAGGCAGATTCCACACAGTCACAATCCATAAAACCATGCCGTTTAGACCTTCCGAAAATCTAAGTTGACGATGCATTTCCATCATTTTCTCTCTGAATACTTATCTACCTGATATATAGTATCCTCGCACAGCGCGAAAGAGCACGCCGACTGTCTATAATCCGTATGTACCTACAACAACAGACATGCCTACAACCTTCTCACAATTCTCACAAGCCCACAAGTAACCCCAGACCTCGACATCAAACCCTCTCGCATAAAACCCATTACCTGCCTCCTCCCGTTCTTTCCCAAGACGACAATCCACCCCCCCCCCCCCCCCTTTCTTGGTTTTCTCAGTAAGTCCCTAACGTAAGTAGATATTTACTAAGAAACAACCCCCCAATATCTTTCCACACCCTCACCCAGATTTTTACTTCATTTTTTTTCAATCCACACAAGACCCATCACACATCAGCATCAGCCTTGTGCTCGCGCCTGCGGGACGGCCTACTGCTACTAAAGGGGCTGGCGAGGGGGCTCATGACGCCGGTAGCGGGCGCCTTATCGGGGCTCCACTCGACGTTGCGCATGCCGGCCCAGCGGGGCATGACCGGCGGATCGGGGTCCGCGGCGCAGCGCAGCGGCAAGTCTCCTTCATCCGCTTTATCTCCCATCCAGACACCCCCGCCGAGCAGCTCCGCGAGCCTGCCCTTGCGCGCGCGCAGGTCATCGTACGAACCCGTCTCGGCGACCGACCCGTGGTCCACGACGACGACGCGGTCGACCAGGCGCATCATCTCCTCGCTGTGGGTGACGACGACGACGGCGCTGCCGATGCCGCCCGACCGCACCATGTCGCGGATCGTGCGGCGCACGCCCTCGGCGCTCTCGGCGTCGAGCGCGCTGGTCGGCTCGTCGAGCACGAGCAGCCGCGGCCGCCGCGCCAGCGCCCGCGCGATGCACACCCGCTGCATCTGCCCCCCGCTCAGCGTCTGCCCGCCGTCCCCGATCGCCGTGTCGAACCCGTCGGCCAGGCTGTGGATGAAGTCGGTCAGGCCCGCCTCGCGCGCCGCCCGCGCGATGTTGGCCCCGTCGCGCAGCGGCGACGACTCGGGTAGCCCGTATGCGATGTTCGCCGAGATGGACGCGGGGAATAGGAAGGGCGCCTGCGGGACGTAGCCGATCAGGTTGCGCAGCGCCGCGAGGTCGAGGTCCTGCACAGGGGTCGAGGCGAATGTTAGTGGGTGTGATGGTGGTGGGGGGGAGGCGCCGTCGTGTTCGTTTACGCCCCGTGATCCCGGGGCGGGGTCGTCTGGGACATGGAGACCCAGGAGGAGAGAGACGATGGTGCTCTTGCCACAGCCCGAGGGCCCGACAATGGCGGTAGATGTGGCTTCGTCGAATTGCAGCGTGAGGTTTCGCAGCACGGGGCTCTCTTTTCTCGACGGATAGGTGAAGTAGAGCCTGTCCATCCGGATCGGCAAGATATTGTACAGTTTCTTCCTACCCCCCGTCTCGCGAGAGCTGTGAAGGGGCAGGTTGGCGTAATATAGCATCTGGGTGGCTGTTACCTGTGCTGTAGTAATTGAGGGCACGGCGCCGAGCATGCCCGAGGCGGTCGTGAGACCGAGAATAAGTAGGTTGATAACTTGAAGGACGGCGTGCACCGAAAGCTGATTTAGGACAGCGAAGAGCAGCGTCGCGTACCAGAAGACAAGAGCGAAAATGAACATGAAAATGGACTGCCAGCATGCATACAACATGGCCATGTAGACAGCCTTCTTCAAGCCCAGCCGTAATGCCGTGTCTGTCGCTCGCTCGTGCTTCCCCTGAAAGTGTCTCTCGAGGGTCAAGGCGCGGACGACGCGTATGTTGATGAAAGTCTCGGTCACGATGCCACTAATCTCCTCTACTGCCTTTTGGCATCGCACCTCCCATTTATTCAGCGCCATGGTATAGCCCTTGGTAGCTAGGAGGAGCAATAGCCCGCCCCCTAGTCCAGCGAGGGTGAGCTTCCATGAGATAGTCAGTGCCCAGATAACCGTTCCGAGGATCATGAGAACGACGGTCAAGAGGAGGGAGGTAAAGCGGCCAACGATGTTTCGCATCTCTTCGGCATTCCGAGCCATGTACTCATTGATACGATGAGCCGAGTGATTCGGTTCGTCGAGCCACGTCTTCGGCTGTCGGAGGACCCGGTTGAGAGCTTCCACGCGCAGCCTATTAACCCAGGTATATCCTACCCATTCCAAAAGGTAGCGACTGGTAAACGCTGAGACGGCACTCGAGGTGGCGATCGTAAACAGAATCAATGCCCATCTTCTACCGGTTTCTAACCGATTTTCGCTTTGGTACAGGGCACTGAGAAGATTCGCAAAGACGACCGAGAAGGCGGGAACGGATGCGGCCACGGCCAGACACATGAGTAGTCCAATGACGATAAAGATCCTCTCCCTGATACCTAGGCATGGCCAGACGGACTTGTAGATTGACAGTAGTGACATCATTTTTAGATTTTTCTCAGCTCGACCTTCTTGTTCGGACTCGCCGTCTCTATAATATTCATGGCCGAAGAAAGAGTCGGTCGTGTTGGAACTGAGCCTGTTCATTCGCTGCCTTAGGGTCGATTTCCCACTGCGGTTGAACCGTACCGTATTCCCCAAGTCCTGGAGTCTCACCATGCTCTCTTTCTTACTCTTTGGATGTTGGGTTTGTAACTTTGGTCCTTGCATTATGGAGGCTTCGAAGGCGAGTGAGCTTCTCTGTGGTGGGAGATAGATCTGTTCTCTCCAGCTCTCCCCGGGAAGATGGTAGCTAGTTAGAGGTGGTATTGTCTGTGAAGCCTTACTTAAGGGGCGCGAGAAATTGACAATAGAAGAGTTGCTCCGTTTGTGTACTTGGGCCGCATGATCATGACTATCAATAGGCGGTGCAGGGGGTTGATGTCCCGACGATGCAACCAACTGCGCATACAAACCATTCTCGTCATGTTGTAGATCTCGAACGCACCCGGACTGTACGATGCTTCCATTGTCCATAACGTAGACAAAGTCTTGCTCTTGCAGCTGTGCAACTTCGTGAGTAATCACGATGGTTGTCTTTCCCCGGCGCCACTCTCTGATGGCTTCCATCACCAAGGTTCGACTAAGCGGGTCCAGGCCGCTGGTAATCTCATCTAGTATGAGCACGGGAGGATCTCTCAGTCTTGCTCTTGCGAGGGCTAGACGCTGCTTCTGACCACCACTGAGGCTGTGCCCGCCTGTTCCGATATATGTATTTATACCATCTGGGAAACTGGATATAGTCGACTGCAACAGTGCCATCTCGCATGCGGCCATGACGTCCTCCTTTCGGACTTTAGATGGGTGCGTGTGACCGAAGGCCACGTTCGTGAAAAAGGTGTCATTGAAAAGGCTACTTGTCTGCTGAACCAGCATAACGTTACGTCGGAGCCAGTTGGTGTCGAGGATACGTAGCACATGTTCGTCGATGAGGATCTCTCCGGATAGCGGCTCGTAGAACTTCAGTAGCAGGTTGCCCAGCGTACTCTTTCCTGAACCACTTCTCCCGATGACGAAAGAGAAGCTTCCTGCTGCGAAGGAGAACGAAGACTCCTTCAGGACAATGTTGGAAGGATTGGAAGGGTAGGCAAACCTAACCTGGAAATATGTCAATACTTCATATTCTCTAATTCACCACCACAAATTGTTTGGTGCAAGGGTTGCTCTCACATTTCTAACTTCAATCCGTCCCTCACATGTACCCGGCTGAAAGCCCCCCGCCATTTGCTGGACTCTTTTGCCATCTTCTATGCGCTCGTCAATCATATGAAGTGCCAGGCCGGCTGACATGCCCTTGGCCAGCATCGTGTATGAGGGCACGAAGGATTCTATTGCCTGTAGTGCCGCGATCGACGCATAAAACGTAGTCATGACACTGCCGGGGCTCACCCCCTCGCCGACAAGCGTGACACCGTAGAAGAAGCCGAGGACGAGGAGGTTCTCCATCCAGAATTTCATATAGCCGAACTGTAAGGCATTGGCTCGCGCTTGGATAAGGTATTTTTCCATGGAGCGCCGGATAACTGCGAGATACTGCCACGTCTCATGGTCCACTCCGTTGAATGTCTTGACTAGGTCTGCTGCTGATATGGCGGATATGGCGTACTTGGATGCTCGGGAAAGTTCCTGCTTTTGTGCTTCGATGGCGGGTTTGACAGGGCGGTTGAGCATAAAGAGGATGCCAGCGGATATGGGTAACGTAGTAAGCAGCACTGCTGTAAGCTTCGCAGAGGTGTAGAAAGCGAGGACGAGACTCGCGATCGAGGTAGCCACATCAGCTGCTAGAGAACCAAGTGTAATCGACGACGCCGCCTGTAATTCCCGGGTTTGCCTATCATGTCGTTAGCGATCCATCCTATATGACGTTTTGAGAAGCAAGTTGGGATTCTAATACGTACGTTTCTATCCTCACTAGAAGACTCGGAATGCCGTCTTGCTGGCTATCGAACCACTCCATGTCTTTCGCAAGCAAGCCACGAAATATGCGGCCCCTGATATTCTTGGCCTGGAGCTCGCTAAAGGCGACCCAGGAAAATACGAAGGAACTATTGACGAGCCACCCAGCTGCGCCGAGCACCGTCAAAATCACACACCACGAGGATACCCGCGCGAGGGCTTCCGAGCCAGTCAGGCTCCCGGATCCGAACTCGGTGATCGAGTTAAATATCTTGCCGAGGATGATCGACACCGAGATTCGCAATGCGCCGGAGAGCATCGCCGCGATTATTCCGGTGCTCAACATGCTACAGTCCTTCCATGTTGTGAATACAAACAGATGGCGGAATGACGCTTTCTGCTCCGGCCATGAAGATGCCGATGGAGAGGGCTTGTGCCGGTCGCTTCGTTCGCTCTGGAACTCGGATTCGGTAGGACCTGGGCTAGGGTGAGACATGATGCCGGTAGGTGGTGTTAACGAGGCGAATGCGTATGGCGGTGGTAGCACCTAAATAAAGGTGAGGTGTCGCAGCAGCATAACAAGGGTTATAGTCACTGGAATCTGAGTATTGGTCGTCTTTCTTTTTCATTCACTGACGCGTAGGTTGGCGCGAGGGAGGATAAATCATAAATAATCGCCGGTGTGGACATCTTGTTTATGGGGAGAGAGCGTTGCTGGGGCGCCGGTTGCTAGTATACGGTCGTATGGTGAAAAAGAGGAATACCCGCGTAGCTGAGAAATTCGAAATTCCCAGTAGCTTGACAGTATGAGGAGGTCACGCGCTTCCGGTAGAGTAGCTTTGTCTCTTTGTTTCTCTGCCAGTTCCAAGCCACTACTACGAACACACAAGACATACAGCATCCAACTTAATAACAAGGACAAAGAGCCTAGGATTAGCCACAAGTGGAATTTGATTCAGGTACCTAGATAGAGAAAGAGGTTTGTCCCCCTCCTATTTCAGGGAGGTGCTATTAAATCCAACATCTTTGGCCCCAAACTTCAACCTCGATATCTGGCACAGTCTCATCACCGTATAATTAGTATTTTGGGACTCGGGTGCATACACTACCCCGATAACCTAGATCCGTTGTAGCCATACTTCTCTATTGCTTAACCACAAAGATTGGCACAGAAACCTCAGATAGCCACTCACAGTCTTGCGTAAATAGATCCGCAGGAGTCGTCGGTCAACCATGTCCATCTCTCCTAAATATCACGGTCTAGTATCCGAATGGGAAAACACACGCTATTATTGATCGTCACAGCTCCTCGTTTTGTCGCCGCGGATACCAAGGATCGTGTCGTATTATTTCTTAGCAGCCTTTTCTGCCTGAGCCTCCTCGTAGATCCAGTCATTTAGACCAGCGCGGTTTCTCGCGATCTCGATAGCGTAGAATTGCATGCGGGGGACTATAAAATTAGATCACTGAGTTAGCTAGCCCGTGAACTTAGGTAGCAAAGTTGGTGAGGATAGGTCGAGGATGGGTTGAGAATACCGAAAATGGTAGTATCCCGATCGTATTTGGCCTTGGGATCGGTCCGCAACATGGTACCAAAGTTGTAGTCGTCAACCTTGTTTTCATAAGCCATCATGAACTTGCGCCACTGCTCCTTGCCGGTCTTGCTCTTCATCTCGTTCTCGTCGATCGGCTTGGCAGGGTCGAAGTCGGGGAAGTCGGTCTTGAGGTGCTCGTAGATGTCATCGTCCATGCGCGTGAGTCGCAGCGTGGACCCTTTCACCTTCTCGAGGATAGCCCAGTATGTTTCCAAATGTTGTACAGCTAGGAGGCAGAGGTTAGCTTGGAGAGAACTATTTTTACTTCACCTTCGCCTGCTTGCGCGCGCGAGTGGTGTTTCGAGGCCGGGTAGGGCTAACCTTTGACGGCGAACTGCTTCTCGACCTTTTCCCAGATGATACAGTCAGCGCACCATACAAGAACATTTTCAAATGACCAGGGAGGGAGAGGGTATGGAACTTCTTACATCCTCTAGGTTGTCTGCGTTTTCGGCATCGAAGTTGCGCGGCACAGGGGCCGACATCTTCATTATCTCCTCCATTGTTTTTGGTATTGGATGTGTCGCCTGTTTCGTGTTTATCTAAAGGTGATGTCCTTTATAATTGCTCAAATGAACACCAAGAGGCTGTTATGGTAATAAATATATACCTAGGTAGGAGAAGAGTTTGGCGATGCGATCCAATGTGATGTGATGTGATGTGGTTGTGGCGTTGGAATTGTTCAAGAATTTCTGCCCCGCCTCGATCCATTGAGAGCCTTCTAGCAGCGTCATTTGGAGGGGCACTGCAGAGCTTGCTTGGTGCATTATTTGCATAAATACATATCTAATCGTCTTTATGCAGCTGCCCAGGTTTCATGATATATCCGGGGTGTCTGGTCCTTTTTAGAAAAGGGGTTCCCGTCTGTCAACTTTCTACCTATTGGCTAGGTCTGGTAGGACTGGTACTAGTGTATTGGCGCTAATCAATACGCACGTGTCGTACAGCATGTCATTGCAGATGATACCTAGTACTACCTACTAACCTAACCTTACACGAGATTCAACTAACCTTAGTGCATGCCACCAGACATTGATAGGCTGTAGCTTGAGGTAGGTAGGTAAGTAACAGACATAGTTGAGGTAGGTACTTAAGTACTAAGTTATTCCCATCCCATTCACGGAGGATCAGTTCCAAACATTCATTGCCCAATCCCTCTCACCCTAACTCGTAAAGTTATTCCCCTGTTAGTTCCCCCAGCCAACTCCACAGCGCAATGCCCACGACATCCTTGTCGCGGATAGATTAGTCAGGCTAGGTATCTTCAGGGTAACATCTTGGGTAACTCCTATACATAGTACCAGACATACTAGGTAGGTAGGTAGTACACGTTGACATTGACATTCAGTCCATTGGATCGATTGATACATGTGATCGCCTCCTTGAAGCATTGCCGTGGGCAAGAGGCAACGGAACCGGCAATGCACCAGAATCATCGGCATTGAGTATACTACCTCTCTTTACGTAATTCATTCTCGCCTACGCGAAACTCTGGTATAAGCCAAGCTGGGTCAGTTTGCCTACCTACATATGTAGTATCTACTTACTAGAAGTACGTCTGCTGGTTGACGGATAATGCACTTGTCACACATACGCATCCGTTCCAAAGCGGTGGCTTAGTCGTAGGAGCTGACCACACGGTAATTACCAGGAGATAAGAAAGGCGCTGACATTATAGGCAGTGAGAAACGGTGGACCTCGGGTATAATTGGCGATAGTAAAGAATTGAACCAGACCATCAAATCCATCAAAGCCTGTTTGCGGGGAACATTATACTACATGGAGTTACGCTAGCAGTAATGAGGTATGGAACCATCAATTGCAACGATTGATAACTACTTACCAATAGGTAGGGCCTTTGGACTCGGCCGAAAAGGGGATAAGAGGAAGATGAAGAGCCAGACATTTGAAGAAAATAATTCCTGTGTTGATTTAGGTAACTATCAATGTAACATGAATACCAGACATGTTGATGCCAAGTGCTTTCTCTTAATGGTTAAGACTTAACCTAATAGCCCCGTCCTTAAAATGAGTTATATGAGGGAAGCACACCAGACCTTCAAAAAGGGTATAAGCCATGCTCTACTGTATTAATTTGATCAAATGTACCTATCATTAAAAATTAAAATAGCACACATAGTTTACCTGTTGTAAAAGCCGACGCTTATTATAAAATGGCAACTGGCCTTTTAATAAAGATGTTGTATTGATTTGACAGACAATACCCAACTTTAAGTAAGTAGGTGGGTTATGTTAGATATAACATATGATTATGTATTGATTACATTGAGTGTAATAAATCGATTGTATATGGACAAAGCAAAGTACGTATACCATATATAAAGTAGGTAGTATACACAGTACATGTAAGTGAATGCTATATGCAGCAGCGTATTAATTCGTGTTACTTGAAGTTTATGTACATCGGTCAATTAATACCCGTGGAGATCAACCGAAGAGACTGGGCATGGTATCTAAAATGGAAAAGACCCGAGGTAATACAAGGTACCTATACATACTGACCTAAAGCAACATCAGCTAGCCGTGCCGCTTATTTATGTAGGTATGTAGGGATACTATCACCAACACCCAAGTTCCGTCACATCACATATTCAGCCTTGCTACAAAATGGGAAAACGAGTTGATGGACATGGGGCAAGTTGTCAATTTTCTCCAAACAAAAGTTCAGCTCCTAACTAGAGGTGGTATAGGTACAGCACACTACCTAGGTTAGGTAGCTAGTACTAAGTGAGTAGTTTGGCTTGGCTATGAGCTTGCAAACATTGGCAACAATTCGGGAGCGCCGAAAGATGCAAGAGAGAGAGAGAGACAAAAAAAAAAGGGACAAACCTCCGAGAAATATGCCTCTCTCATCAGCTGCAGCAAAACTTTTAATATCTACCTACCTATAACAGCTATTTTTGCGAATAATACCACTCTGCTTAAAACATGCATGGGCCGTAACAAATGTAATAAGGCAAGATAAGAAGGGGGAAAATACGGTTCGAAAAAGTAACCGAAAACGAAGAAAGAAAAAAAACCTGATATGTATGTATACCTACTTAGGCCTAGACGTCGTGCCGCCCGGCCACCACCCGTCCCGGAAATGTCGGTAATAATCAGCAACTGTAAGTAAGCAAAAAGAGTAATAACGAATCGCAACAACAATAAGCAGCAACCGGATGTGGCTCCTAGTAGGTATGTATGTAGTCCTAGGTAGGTAAGTTGTGTCCGCTCTCCAGCTTTGCCCTCCATCGGCCGTGAGAGATTGCGGCTTATACGCTAAAGACCTAACAGCCGCAAAATATTTACCTACCCCAGGCGGTTCGGATTACACGACAGATGAGTATGTGTGTGCGTAGGTCTGTGTGAAAGTGTGTGTGGTGACGGAGGCATTTTCCACTTTATCAACCCTACCTAGGGAAAGGGTTACCACCTACATACCCAAGTACGTATATACATACCTCAATACATACATACCAGACTACACATACCTATACCTAGTACCTAGGTAGGTTACATGGCTGTCGTCAACATCCACCGACCTGGTTTGATAAGGTCCAATGATCACGCGCGTAGGCATGCCCTATCAGGGATCCGTCGACTGGGAATAATCGGGAATGCCATCGTGGGAATCAAGCTTTCTCTTGGCGTCATGTCTGACGAGTGGGGGTCTCCTAAAAAGCGCTGTTTAATGCGGATATCATTGGGCTGCTTTTTTTTTTTTCAGTCGGTGAAAGGATCTGAAGGTAAAAATGCGAAGCGGTGATGTTGTACATAGACAGGGAAGGTAAGGGCCCACGTCGAGGGTGTTCGATCGAAGAAGAGACCAAACAAAAGAAAAAAAAAGGACCTGGGGGGGATGGGATGGGATGGGGGGCTGTTGCTTGTCCCGTCCCACTGCCGTCTAGCCAAGAGATTTCGAATTTATCCTTGCAAATCGTACGGTAGGTATCTTCTCCCAACGACGAGGGAGCAAGGGAGAATTTGTTGCCGTGTGGCTCATATCTCTTATATCCCGTCCCATAGGTATATCTTCTTTCTTGTCAAACAAATCCGGTGTGAAAAAAGAAAAGAAAAAAGTTAAGGAGGCTCTATAATAGGTATCGTTGAGAGGGCCTAACAAAAAGAAATATTGGCTTCCTTCCCCCCTTACGATTCGACCACGACATGCACTAAGAGAGGACGGAAGTGCCGTTTGTTGTTTTGATTCGCCTCGGCTACAAGCCGGAAAAGGCCCGCATCCTCATCGACATAAGGAGACTTTGGAACCGGCATTGGGATGTCTACATTCCCGAGTATCTACCTAGCGAGTCCTGTCTTGGCCCGTTTATATATCCACCACCCGTCCTCCCGTATCTCTCTCTCCCTCCCCTTGGCCAACCGTGAAATTCGCCAAACAGCCCCCCAAGTCATGCCCTATTCTTCGTGATCGAAGCGACGACGAGGTACAAGGGTGCGTGTGCCGCTTTCCGCCCATCCAAGCCACGGAGTCGGACCCAGTGTTGGGACTCCGGGCACATGCCGTCTTCTGGGGAGGAACCACAGAACCACCACCCAACCGAGGGCTCGAAGACCACCAACTCTGGGGAGAAGGCCATGCTGACCCGGCGTGACGGTGGCCCGGCCGAAAGCAACGACGCAATATCACCCAGCACCGCACACGTTCGAACCGGCGCCGACGTCAACGTAGCAATGGGTGGCGCCACCACTACCACCACCACCATCCAGCCGCAGGGAGAAAGCATGCGAGATGTGACCCCCAAAGACGAGCCGCCACAGCCCGTAGACAGCGGCGCGCCTATCACGTATCTCTACTTGACCTTCGACACGCCCATCCCGGAGCCCGAGACATCGACGGATGCGCCGCCGGCGGGCGACCAGGTCGCGCCGCCCGGCCCCGACCTGTCGCAGTACACCAACCCGCTGACCTGGCCCAAGGCGCGCAAGGACATGATGGTCTTCCTCTCGTGCGTGGCGACCTGCCTCACCGCGTATACCGCCGGCGCGTACTCGCCCCCCACGGGCCTGATCGCCGAGGAATTCGGCACCACGCGTGAGGCCGCGTTGGCTGGGGTCACGACTTTCTGTATGGTTAGTGACACGTGCGAATATTCTCTCTCTCTCTCTTTTTTTTTTTCTATGTTCTGCCCTCTCGGTTCCGAAATCAGGACTTCGCTATTGTATAATAGGGATATCATGCCCTTATTGTACCCATCCCGAAAAGTCGTGCGGTGTTTTGCAGCCTTTTTTATATATTTATCTCCCTCTTTTGGAGCATTCCATCGTCATGATCATCAGCCTGTCCCCTTAAATTCAGGGGGTAGAGATACGTTCTACAATTGTGGCGTAACATGCAGGAGAAAGCATTCGATGTTCTTACAAAGCCCTTGCCGTGTCCTTCTAGTTACAATAACTAGAAAGTTCACAAAGAGAAGGGTTTCGCATCGTCTTACCCTTTTCTAGGGTCTTACCAAAAAAAAAAAAGACTTTACAGCCGCGCTGACAACTGACCCATTGACGCGTAGGGATTCGCTCTTGCGCCGATGATCCTGGCGCCGTTCTCCGAGATCAACGGGCGGTACCCGTGTTTCGTCATAGCCGGGATCTTCTTCACCGGCTTCCAGGCGGCCTGCGGCCTGGTCACGAACCTCGCGGGCATCCTGATCGCCCGGCTCATCCACGGCGCCGGCGGGAGCGTCTTCAGCACCATGGTCGGCGGCGTGATAGCCGACATGTACGAGAAGGAGGACCGCAACACGCCCATGGCGCTGTTCAGCGGCTCCGTACTCTTCGGGACGGGCCTGGGCCCGCTGGTGGGCTCCGTCATGGTGCAGTCGTGGGGCCACGAGGGCCAGAAGTGGAAGTGGATCTTTTGGCATCAGACCATCATGGAGTTTGTGCTGATGGTCGCCATTGTGATCTTGTTCCGAGAGAGCAGGGGCTGCGTGCTCCTGTCGAGGAAGGCCAAGGCGTTGAATCGGTACTACGAGGAGCTCGAGAAGAGCGGTCGGTTCGGCGTGTGGATGCCGAGCGATGGCGAGAAGACCGGATTCGTACCCGAGTCGAGACGTATATCGATCGAGGAAAACTCCGACTCGGAAAAGCGCATGTCGGAGCCAGTGGCACGGTTTCAAAGGGGTACTAGCGATCTCAAGCTGCAGCGCATCCGATGGCTTGTCAAGGAGGACGAGCAGAGGGGCACTATCGCCGATATGATCCGCGTG
Organism: Biscogniauxia sp. FL1348; assembly: GCA_022544895.1. NCBI lineage: Eukaryota > Fungi > Ascomycota > Sordariomycetes > Xylariales > Xylariaceae > Biscogniauxia > Biscogniauxia sp. FL1348. Next base: position 521,700 of record JAJNNV010000019.1, read on the forward strand.
TCGCTATTCCGACCCTTCCATCTCCTCTTCACCGAATCTATTGTGTTTTTCTTTTCCTTGTGGGTGTCGTTTGCGTGGGCTGTTCTCTACTTGACATTCGGTTCAGTCCCGCTCGTCTTCCAGCGACAGTACAACTTCAACACCCAGCAGTCTGGGTACGTCTTCGTGGCCATGATGGTCGGGTCCATCCTCGCGACCGTCATAGGCATCTACCAGGAAAACATCCTCAAGCATCCCGGGTGGAAAGATGGCGGTTCAGACGACACCGAACTAGGCGGGCTGCGTGCCTTCATCCGGCGCCGACTACCAATCGACTCGCCCGAGGCCAGGTTATATCCAACATGCGTAACATCGATTATGTTACCACTCGGGCTCTATTTATTCGGTTTCTCTGCCCAGCCATCCATCCACTGGATCGTCCCCGCCATTGCCATCGGCATCTCGACCATGGGGATCTATTACGTGTATTTGGCTGCATTCAATTATCTCGCTGATATATACCAGACATACGCTTCGTCGTCGCTAGCAGCTCAGTCTTTCTGTCGCAATGTGCTTGGAGGCGTGTTCCCACTCGTCACGACACTGCTCATCCAAAACTTGGGCGAGGATGCGATGGGTGGATTATTAGGCGGTATCGCCACTATCCTCACTATCGTACCCTGGGTATTAGTTGCTTTCGGCGAGCGTATACGGCGTCGAAGTCCATTTGCTGTTGTAAGAAACCCTCACTTTTTGCCCTTACTCCGTTGTCCCATTTAAAAGAAATTTACTAACATACCGTAGTCCCTAGAGAGAAATTAAATAGACGGTAAAAAAATAACGAACTATGCTTCCAGCGCAATATCCGGATTCTTTTTGAGCTTCCGGGCTTGGCTCGTCAAGATGACATACCAGCCGAGAGGCTAGGTAGTTTCGCAAGGCGATAATAAAGGGGTATCTATGGCATGTTGCAAAATCATCATACTTCAGTTTTCTATATTCAACTATAGTGCCTCTGTCGTGGTATGTATCCGTATTTTAGGGATGAACAAACGATTCATCATCTGTTCATTTTACCCTCATCTGTATGCACAAGCAGCCATAACTACCTGAAACGTCAATAATTATGAGAGGAGAATAGAGAGCATTTTTAAGCCACCAAAGTCGTATCGCGGCTACCAAATAGGGCATGCCATCTACTTCTCCAGCTCTCTTTATCCCTATATGGAAGCTTCAAAGTACAACATCATGATGTTACATATACCTAGTTAGGAACTATCATATAGTACACTCGTGCTACCTATACGAAGGCGTCACCAACATTAGAAATTCAAGAATTCGCCATTCTAATAAATAAAAGAACAATGGTGACCAGTTACAAACACGTCCGCAAAGTGCTAAGACACGTTCGTCCCCAGCTACTTAACCTAAAGGCTTAAGACCTGGTCCTACTGAATAGCGAAGTACCTACTATTCGGCCAATAGACTGATAAAAAGCGTTCACCTGAGATGGGGAAAGACGCTATTTAACATTAAATGTATGTTAGTCCGCACAGAGACGACAAGAAAAAGTAGTGAAATGGTTTCTAGGTACAAAAAAGGTAAAAGAAACGGCAATATTCGGTTACAGTTTACCACCACCGCCTACTCGCCCAGACCAACGATCGTACTGATTTACCGAACCAAATGTACCAAGGTATGTTAAACCTTCTGGATAGGAATTCAAAATTCCCTCCTTGCCTGACAAAAAAAAGAGAGACCACGTTCATTGGCAGCCCCTTCCCCCCTTTTCTCTATCCCCTTTCCCCTCTCAGAATTCAGACAGCAGCAGCAGCGGCGTCCTCCACGTCTAAGTCTTCTTGCCCGATCCGGGTTTCTTCTGCGACCAGCCGAAGAGGCCAGACAGGGGGTTCAGGATCGAGTTGGTCACGCTGCTAGAGGAGGGTGTGGTGTAGGGGGTCAGCAGCATCGCCGCCGGCGTCGAGGTAGCGGGGATTTTGCTACTACTACCACTGCCGGCAGCCGTGGGCTGGACGTAGCCGCCTTTGGGGGGCAGCAGGTAGTCGTAGGAGGCGATGAGGGGCTCCCGGAAGGGGGCGGCGAGGTCGTAGGCGTAGACGAGGCGCTTGGCGCCGTTGGCGGTGACCTCGGAGCGCTCGCCGGGCATGAGGGCCTCGACGACGAGGCGCGCGTTGTAGTCGAACGAGGCCATGAGCACCCAGGCGTTGATGCCCGTCATCTCGACGCGCTGCTGGAAGGGCTGGACCCACTGGGACAGGTTGGCGAAGCCCAGCCGCTCGTCCGCCATGCCGCCGTAGTACCAGTCGCAGATGTTGCCGCAGATCTCCTTGACGCTGGCGAAGCAGCGCTCGCCCGACGTCGCCTCGCCGATGGCCATGGGGCTGCACCGCGTCTCGTACCGCACCGCCCCGCTCACGTCGTAGCCCCCGTTGAGCAGGAACTTGCGCAGCAGGCCCTCGATCCGCGACGTGCGCGCGTCCAGCGTCATGTGCCGGCCCTGCAGGTTCTGGTTCGGGTGCCGGCGCGGGTCGATGATGGCGAACCCGCCCAGGCGGTTGAAGACCTTGGGGTTGTCGCTCGCGGCCTGCGCGTGCCAGCAGACCGTGACGTAGTCCATCCCATATTCGTCTTCGACCCAGATCGGCCACACCACCCACTGCTTGCGCATGAGATCTTCGTAGAACCGGTAGCGCTTCCCGGTGCTGTCGGCGTACACCACGAGCCGCATCTTCTCATACATTCTCTCGCGTATCGCCTCGTCGAGACTCCAGAGAGCAGGGCCGTTGGGTGGCGGGATGATCAGGTGCTTCCGCACCTCCTTGGGCAGACACTTCCAGGTGTGATCACACGCGGTATCCAAGGCGGTCAAGGCGATGGGAGCGTCGGATGAGATCTGGAGACTGCTCAAGCCGTTCATGGAGCGGTAGCTATAATTGACGTACTTTGGATATGGAACGTCTGCCTTCCGGCGCTTGTTCTGGGGGACATGCTCCCACACTCCATCGCTCACGGTCCAACCTGACCCCATGCGCAGTTGATAATCCTCTGATTTGAGCGTTCGTTTCTTCGGTAGGTTGAGTATGTTATCCTTTTGATCATTATTCGTTGTTGATGGCCACGTAGGCCCAGATGGACCACCAGGCCCGGGTGGTCCACCGGGCCCAGGAGGTCCGGACGGCGGTTTTTGCTGTTGCGTGGGCTGTTGCGTTGGTGGTTGTACTGGCACTTGTACTGGCGCTTGTACTGGCGCTTGTACTGGCGCTTGTACTGGTACTTGTACTGGTGTTTGTTCTGGTGCTTGCGCTGGTGCTTGTACTGGTTCTTGAGTTGGTTCTTGTGCTGGCGGTTGTGATGGTGCTTGTACTGGTGGTTCCGCTGGTGGTTGGACTGGCACCTGGACTGGTGGTTGTGCTGGTGGTTGTGCTGGTGGTTGTGCTGGTGGTTGTGCTGGTGGTTGTGTTGGTGGTTGGACTGTTGCTTGTACCGGTGGTTCTGCTGGCGGTTGTACCGGTGGTTTCGCTGGTGGTTGTGCCGGTGGTTGTGCCGGTGGTTGCGCTGGTGGTTGCGTTGGTTGTTGTGCTGGTAGTTGTGCTGGCGGTTGCGTAGGCGTCGTACTAGATGCCGCCTGTTGTGGTTTCTTTACCTCCAGTGCTTTAGATACTGCATCAAAAAGTGCAGACACTTCTGCGGCCTTCGCCTGTGCCGCAGCCCCAGACTTTTTCTTAAAGGCTTCAGCATCTTGGACGCTTGTCTGCTTGAGAAGGTCTTGTTCGGCATTCAAGAGTAAGGTTTGCAACTCCGCAATGCCCTTCTCCAGATTGTCATATGCCTGGTTTACTTCTGCCTTCTTCTTCTGTGCCGCTTTTGACGGAGTCTTTTTCGTTGCTGGTTTTGGAGCCATCTTGATTTACACCTCTGATCTAATAATAGACTAAAATTTGATACAACTTGACCCCGGATGGTGTCCTTAGATGTGGTGATTTGCTAGGTAAGGGACTGGCATCAATTGGTCGCGGCTTTTGGGGACCGCAGATTATAACTTGTGTGGAATGTAGTAAGCCTGAAATTTGTGTACAATGAATAAATTCCCATATGAGACATACGTGCTCACAACCTAATATCAAGCCCCTTTATGAGCCGGTTTCAGACTAGCAGTCTTTGTTGAATGAGGTAACGGACTTTCAGATGCTCTTTATGACTAGCACCCGGTTGCAAATTCGTCTGGACAACAAAAGAGTAGAAGAAGGCTCCAGCTGCTTTCATCAACTGCCTAACGAAGTACAGCTTAGGAAATTGCTTAAGAATTTTTTAGACCAGGTACCAAAACATATTTGCTATCAATAAACCTAGTAAAATAGACAGTTGTGCCTTATCACCACCGCAACTTAAGAGAAAATGCAACACAATGCTTTGAGATTCAACTGCTGTCTATTAGACAGACATATGACCTATCAAACTAGTGTCAACATTACAAATCCAAAACAGCTTCGTTATGTTTCACTTGACTTATGGCCAACTGAAGCGGCATTAGTAGGAGACTCAGCCTTACGGGGATGGCCAAATGATGAAGATACATCTCTGTGATAGCTCTGAGGTCCAGTCTTGTGTATAACACCTTGGTTGCCATCGTCTCCATTTTTAAGAACCACTTGGGTATGTTTAGCGAGAGTATAGCCATCGAGCCAATATACAGCCCAGACCGTAACAAGCATGATGGCAACGACAACAACCATAGCTATCGACCCATTCTTCCAATAGGGGGCATCTGATGCTGGATATAGAACAATGCCCCAGAACGTGTATAAACATGTAGATGTGGCGTTCATAGCATACAGGATAATCGCACGGACTGCGTCATCACCGCCACGCTGGCATATAATGTTGGCCCAGCCGTAAGATACTGGGTTGACAATGTAGGAAGTACCAGCCAAATAAAAGGCAACAAATATTCCAGCAGTTGGGAGACTTGGGACTAGGAGAAGGATGGCAGAAACAAGCTGCAACGCCGAGACTAAGATAGCCATAGGCACCCGTTGACCGCTAGAATCGATATGAACGGCGGCTAGAAAATTAGACACAATGCCGACCGCTTGTATGCCTAGGGGATATGTGTTTATTTGGGATTGGCTAAAGCGATCCTCGTGAAATTTAAGCCAGAGAAGGAATAAATTTTGAACGCAGAAGGCCTCGAGTGCACCGCAGACCACCGCGAAGAAGCACAAGATATACAAGGCGGGGGATGTGAAGGTCCTCTTGGCCAGAGACCACGGGTTGATGTTATGCCCGTCGTCCTTCTTAGGTGGAAGGCGTGACAAGGACAACTCACGCTCGACCTTGTTGAGCCATCGTGCATTTGTGGCTTCGGGTACATCGGGGAAAAGGAAGAAGCCAACGATGGCAATGGGGCAGCTGATGATGCCGTTCACGAGAAACAACCACTGCCATCCTTGCAACCCCAAAAGGTTATGCATGCCTCGGTGGATAGCGGTCATCATGAGGCCAGCAAACATGGAGCCGGCCTGCCCCGAGGCTGTAAAAATGGCAGTGCGCTTAGCAATCTCGCGAGGTTTGTACCAACTACCAATAATGTAGATGGTTCCGCAGTACGTGCTGGCTTCAGCCAGGCCTTGGAAGAAGCGCACGACGCATAGCTGAAGGTATGTCTTGCACGCGGCAGTGGACATGGTGAGGCCGGCCCACAGGAGGACCATGGACGGAAGCCAGATTCGGGGGGCAACCTTTTGAAGCACAATACCGTGTGGGATCTGGCCAAGTACAGATCCCGCGGTGAACATAGCTAGGATGACATTGTAATCGGTGCCACCGATACCAAGGTCTTCCTTGAGGCCGGCAACATACGCATTAGCAAATGCCGCTCGGTCGAGGTAGTTGAAGAAGTAGGTAGAACAACAGTAGGTAAGAATGAAGAAATCTGTGTAAGACGTTCACTCGGCCGGTTAGTTGATGATTTGCTCCTTTCCTCGGGTAAGTAGATAGTAAGGAACTTTGACATACCTAGTTTCTGTACTAGGCGTCTCTCTTCTTTGCTCTTAGCCTCGTCACCGAGGAATAGGTTCCTGGCTCGTCGAGTAAAGAAGCTGTCTCCGGCCATTCTTGTTGTCATTTAAGTAAGTAGTTGACCCGGACTATAGGTGACTTTCTTCTCATAGACCAGACGGCTCAAAGCACGACTTTATAAGCCGGGAACTCGTCGAAGCCAAGAAGAGAAAAGATCCATTCTAGGCGATCCTAATGGTAAGCGATGTCTGTATAGATGCCTTCTGATAGGCTCGTGGTCTATGGACGATCAAAAACTATCGACTCGTGGCCATCAAGGTGTCTCCAGAGACATATTGATATCCTTGACTGGACTACCTAACCTACCTAGCAGTTATTAATAGTATTCCTACTAGAGTCTAGTATAGGTTAGTTTAGCTACCTACCTATATGCCCTCTTTTAAGGAGATGAATGAAAACTTTTCGAAGTTGTAGATGCGCCATTTATACTAATAATTAATGTGTGGTATATTGTATGTTGTATTGTAAGTTTGAAAACACTGGTGGAGTTGAGGGTTCTGTGTTTTCTCTCTAGACTTACATCAAATCCAGCATTACCTAATCCATCATTAAGTGATGTCTGGTCGAGACTCCAGTCTTCATGTTTATTATAAGGGCAACTTGAACTTTAAAATTGTGGGTGTTGTCTGGTATGTGGAGTCTTGGTCTACCCGCTCTGCCACTAACATGAAAGGGAATGACGTTACTAATTATTTAGTGTCAAAGTGTACGAAATATGCAGAAAACATGCATATATCGGGTAGTAGCACTCCACTAACTACATAGGTAACCTATGTAAGTACATAGTTACCTCGACCGGCGGCGCGATATAAAAAACCAACTTACCATGCTCAACACCACCAAAGGAGGGGACAGACCAGCGACGATGGCCAATTGAGTGACCCTTCCACCCCATTAACAGCACCAATCCCGCCCGACGACATGAGCGGAAGCCAGTATGAGCCTCAGGCCTGCTGGAATCCTATTCCGCGCTCATGCACTCGATAGCCATGTCTTCTGCCGCCGGCGCACGAACCTGGGCCGCATCATCGTCAACCTCCCGGCCACTGCTGTTCCTACCACTACTATTGCTACTACTATTACTACTAGCGCCAGACTCTCGGTCCGACATGTCGTAACCGCCACCGCGTCCCGCCTGAGGGCCGACTACTTTATACCCAACAGTCTCTCCCACAACAGCAGGGGCACGGGTTCTGCTCCAGCTACAGCACAGGACCGGCATCATCGGCGAGACCTACTCCCGCATCGCCGACGACAAGCCGCGAGACGCAGCAATGCCTCTTCCGAGCTTGCCGGGGTTGCTCCGCTGCCCCCCGACGCCTCCTCCGTCCTCACCACCGCCTCGGAGCGACAGCCCGCCCACTCCCTGCGCCGACAGATTTCCCTCCTCCTGTCCCTCTCGAAACCCCGCCTGACTGTCCTCGTCGTCCTCACTGCCATGGTTCCCTACGCTCTGTACCCCGTCCCCGCCTTTCTCTCTCCCTCTGTCGGCCTCGACACCCCCTCGCTGTCGCCCCTCACTCTGGCCTTCCTCACTGTCGGCACTGCTCTCTGCTCTGCCAGCGCTAACGCCCTCAACATGCTCTACGAGCCTGCCTGGGATGCCGTCATGTCGCGCACCCGCAACCGACCCTTGGTGCGGGGTCTGCTGTCTGAGCGGCGCGCCCTCGTCTTCGCCATCGCTGCCGCCATCGTCGGCGTCGGGGGTCTATATTTCGGGGTGAATCCCACCGTCGCCTTCCTCGGCGCCGCGAACATCACGCTCTACGCCGGCATCTACACACCGCTGAAGCGGGTCTCGTGGCTCAACACCTGGGTCGGTGCCCTGGTGGGCGGTATTCCGCCGCTGATGGGCTGGGCTGCGGCCGCCGGCGAGTCTGCCACGGGCGACGGCTCCTTTCACGAGCTGCTGCTGACGGCCGATGCTGCCGGCGGGTGGCTGTTCGCGGCACTGCTGTTCGCGTGGCAGTTCCCGCACTTCATGGCGCTGTCGTGGCCGGTGCGCGAAGAGTACCGCGCCGCCGGCCACAAGATGCTGTGCTGGATCGACCCGCTGCGCAACGCGCGCGTGGCGCTGCGCTACAGCCTCGTCTTCGTGCCCCTGTGCGTCGCTCTCTGTGCCGCTGGCGTGACTGAGTGGACCTTCGCGGTCACCAGTCTGCCTGTCAACGTCTGGCTAGCGCGCGAGGCGGTGCGGTTCTGGCAGAGCGAGGGCTTCAAGGGGAGCGCCCGAGGCCTGTTCTGGGCCAGCGTCTGGCACCTGCCCGTGATCCTAGTGTTGGCTTTGGTGCAGAAAAAGGGTATGTGGAGTCGTGTTTGGAGAAGTGTCGTCGGGGAGCCGGACTTCGAAGAAGATGACGAGGACGACTGGCTTGAAGAAGACGACATTGTTGGTCAAGATGGCAATGGAACCGTTGTTGGTCAGACCGGCGAAACTGCGCCGTCCGTTAGGACGAAAGTCGACTAAGATCACCGGCCCGGTCCGCTATGGGGGTCGGGTCCGCCTTGTAGGGAGGGGTAGGGGCCGGGGTTGAAAATCTGTAACATATTGCCACACTTATCATCTGTACAAACAAGGGTCTTCCCCTAACCTCGATTCCACCGTGGTGTACGGGAAGAACGGCATCAAACAAAAAAATAAGACATATTCACAACTCTCATCCAGGGTTCAAGTGGAAACGAATGTTGAAATTTCTCCAAGCCAATCCCGTCTGTAGAGCACTGTAGCCGCTGCTACTAACTGCCTTCTCGGATGCTCTACATATCTATTACTGTGGTGCGTTAATTTTCCCTATGCTCTTCACCCTCTACCTGATATTCTTCATAGTATCTATATCATGCTCTAGTATACAGGCGTAATATGGATTTGTCATGCTAGGAAATCTTTTCTTTTTGGGGCAAGAAAATAAAGGAGAAAAAAATGCTATCATTCATTAGTTGATCATGATCAGGTTGGCGATGCCCCCCTCCCCCTCTTTTTTCTTTTCTCAAATTCCCGTCCCTTCCTTCCTTCCTCAATCGTCCATATCTGTTTCCTCCGTATTGACATATATAAAGGTAGGTTAAAAAGTATGGTTTAGAAAGTTCAATGAATGTTTTGCCACCGCCGAAAATAATAAAATAAAAATAAAAGGCCAAACCAGGTTTTTTGGAAGAATATTAATAATTCCTTTTTTTGCCATGCATTCTTGCCCCCTCCCCCCCTCTCTTCCTCGCCTTTCCCCCCCTCCCCCGGCTTCCATAAGTAGATACTTTCCATGAGTATGATAAGGAAAGAAAAGAACAAAAAACCGCCGGAAAGAAAACGAGAGAAAAGAAAAAATATCAGTATGAAAATTTCCCATGAAAAAAACCCCTTAACCTCAACCTCACATGCCAAATAAAAAAAACCCCGTAATTTCAAACGCCTCATAAACGCCCATGCTGAAAAGCAGTGAGTAACGAGCAAGTACATGAAACAGCAGCCAAAAAAAAAAAAGAATGATAGAGAAAAAACTGCAAAAAAAGATCGCTTCGGCAATGCACCATGCTAATTTTGGTTTGGGGTTAAAGGGGGAGTAGGAAGGGGAGGGGGGGGGAGCCTGTAACCTAGTGAAATGTCCCTATCTTTCCTTCTCTCTTCTCCTTTTTTGATTCCCCCCCCTCCCTCTTCCTAAATGAAGTAACCCCTCTATTAGGAGTATGTGAGTGAGCGTAATATGCAGAGATAGAAGGGGGGGGGGAGGGAACAGGTAGAATGAAAGGGAAAAGGTGGTGGGGTTTGGTGTTGGTGGTGGTTGTATTGGGAGGAGAAAAAAGGGGCGGGGAGAAAACAAGAAAAGAAGAAACCCCCACCCCCCTTTCCCCGCGGAGCGTACGCCTTTAAATACAAAAAAAAGAAAAATGTCAATTATATGCTAGTAGTTGATGCGCCGCCGCCGTTGTTATTGTTGTAACCCGGCCGGTTGATGATGGCGCCGATGCCCATGTCGACGCTGGGCAGGCGCTGGCCGTTGCCCATGTAGGGGGAGCCGTCTTGCGAATGGTGGTGGGAGTGGTTCGTGGTCGGCATGCCGGCGGCGCCGTAGGCGTGCGAGGAGGAGACGGAGGAGGAGTAGCTGGAGGAGAGGGCGCCGGCGCTGGCGGGGTAGCTGCCGTTGCCGTAGTGGTGGTGGCTATGCTGTTGGTGGTGGTGGTGGTGGTGCTGATGGTGGTGCGGGTTGTGGTGGTGCTGGTGCTGGTGGTGATGCGCGGTGCTCAGCGCCATGGCGTGGGCGGTGGGTCCGCCGTAGGTGCTGCCGCCCGAGTGCGAGCTCGAGGACGCCGTCTCGGGGCTGCTGTACGACGCGTCGAGGTCATCTATTGGAGTCAGACCAATGCCGGAAATGCCGCTGTCGTCGTCATACCCATGGATTGGATGACCAGATTCCAGACGCTCCCGCCGCGCCGCCGACCGCGCCGCCGACTGGAGGTTCTTGAGACCGTTGTTCATGCACTGTGGGTGACGAAGACATAAAACACTTTAGCCTCTGACTAGGTAATAAAGAAGGGAGGGGAGGGGAGGTGTTACAGAGAAGAGAGAGGAAACATGAGAATATGGGGTGTGGGGGTGGGGGGAGGGAGTAAGGTAAGGAGGGGGGGGGGGGGGGTTAGAAGAAAAAGGGGACGGAAATTTTTTAGACTGACCTTGGCCTCGACGACGTTCCACTTCTCTCCAGTTCGTGCTGCTAGGGGTTGCCAGATCTCCTTGCGCATGCTCATGTACTCTTTAGCCAGGCGCTCGAGTTTTCTGTTGTCCCAGTCATCTGCGCCCTTACGTTCTAGCAGCCGCTCGTGGCGCTTACGGCAGGCGTTAGGCGTCTTGCTCGGAAAGTAGCTGCTCTGGATCTGCGCCCAGTTGAGTCCCTGCGTCCGCGCCGCCAGGAGGTTCTGGTCGTCCTGGGGCGTCCAGGCTCCGGAAGAGGCGCGGTGCGGCAACGGAGGCTGAGCGACGACGGCCGGATACGGGTCATATGCGTCCGCCGGCATGGCAGGCTGTGCCGAAGACGACGGCACTGTCGTGAAGTACCCTGCATTCATCTGGAGGGATGGTCTCGTGCTATAGATGGGAACTGGAGCAGACGGTGCAAGAGATCCGGGCATGGGGTTGTTTGAGTAACGATTCTGATTCGAGCTCGATGAGCGGGTGTGCTTTGGCATACTCATTGAAGATAGCTGTAGGGAGAAAAGAGGAGGGGGTAAGAAAAGGGGGGGTATATCTATAGACGAAGGAGAAAGTCGGGCCTCGAGAGCGCGGGTCCGAACCAAAGAAAAGAGATTAGGATTAACGATATCTGCTTTGCTTCTGCTGCTATGTTGTATGAAGAGCTAAATGGGGGGGTGTATGAGTCTTTTGTAAGAGTGTGTGTGTATATTTTACGGCCTCGCCCGGAGGTGGTATTACCAGGACTAGACAAGAGGAAGATTGGCGGATATATCCAACTCGTATCAAACGAATGGGGACGATGGCGATGATGATGCTGACGGTGTGAAACGAACGGGAGCAAGGAAACGACAAGCTTTAAGTCAGAACATGAAGACGAAAAGGAAACTAGCGACTCAAAGTTGTAACGAAAGGGTCCGGGAGGCGAAGGCAGAAAAGCAGGCCAGGTCGCGATATGGGCGCAGATACTTATAAAAGGCAGCTAGCGGCCTCTCGACAACGACGGCACAACAGGGACGAGATGTTGGTCCGCTGTGGTAGCGGGGGACCCAAGACTATGGATCTGAAACAAAGCCATGATGCCCATGTAAAAGCAGATGGGGCGAGATCTAGAGCGATTACAGCTCGGGGAGATGCAGGCGACGGTCATGAAACCCAGGTTGTGTGTCTGAAAGTGTGGATAGACTGTCCACGGGCAGTCGATATTGGCTGGCCAAACTCGGAATGGCGTCTGTCTGAAGTTGGGCGGCTAGAAAAAGTGGCCTGCCCAGGTTACGTAGGTAGTATGGAGGGCGGCTAAGATATGGGACGCAACTGGGTTTAGGGGGGGGAAGAGGGGGGGTAAAGGATGTATACAACTTGGGGGCGATGATGAACGAAGGTAGACAAACTCCAGAGTGGGTATCAAAAATAGAAGAAGAAAAGTAGACGGTATCACTAAGCGCCAGCCTTGTACTAACATCGGCATCTCTCTAATGTTACCTATGCGCGCGCGATCGCGACGGGGGTACGGCGGAGAGGATTTTAAATTACCGCGAGAAGAACAGCAGTAATAGGAAATGATACACGCGACAACATATGAATTATCGTAATATGTTCTCCTTTTCTGTTAAACACCACGATGATGATGGGACGATGATGGAAACCGTATCACGCGAGTTTACCTGCCTCTCTGGGCCGTGTAGACGAGGTAAGACCAGAATCGGAATACATTCAGCGGTGAAATCTTACCACCAGCACGGACAATAAAAGTAAGACACAGCTTACCCACTTGATTGACTAAGAGAGGAAAACAAAAGACACAACTTGACCTAGGTACCTACACTAAGTAGAAGACGAAGAAGATAACGATGATAATGATGATGATGAAGAAAAGGAAGAGAACCAACCGCGTACGTACCGAATACTACCGAATCGTTCTGCATATAGACATGTGAATGAATAGGTAGTAGCAATCTAATTTAGTACGCAGGACGGTGCAACGAGAACGGAACGTACCTTGCATGGTTGAGAAGCCGGAGTACCAACTCCCATTTGCGTAGCATCAGGACCTGGTGAAGATTGGCCAAACTGCCGCCCCCAAGCTGGAAAAACAACACAACCTTGCGCCTATGTACAGTACGCATGTCCGTGCGTTGCCGCTCTGCCGCCTACATACCTTACTCTGCTTCCCCGTATTAGGACTATGCATGATGATGAACGAGGACCCTGTTTCTCTCTGTACTACCTACATACAAGGGACCTAACTAGGGAGGCAGGTCTGGTATCTGAGATAGGTTGGGTAAGGTTGACTTGGAAGAAGTTGACAAGGACGTGAATGTCTAGGATAAAAGGGGGGCTCCAGGTCTAGTTAACCGCTTAATTGAAAACGGCATGAGCAGTTGTTATGACGAAAATAGAGAGTGGGCATTGATGGTGATGGGGCTGATGGAATACCTGGTAGTAGCTAGGTAACTTAATTCAACCACTTGGGTGAAGGGAGAAAGAAGAAAAAAAGGGGTCCCCTGGGAGCACGCAATATACAGAAGAAAAGAACCAGGGGGTATAGAGAGAGAAATCAATATGAGGAGAACACAGACAACAATAACAACAACCATGCAAGAGTATGTACGTTTGTTTTTGGTGAAGATAAGATGGAAAAGAAAAAAAGGGGGGGAAGGATGATGAACACCAAGAAGAAGAGGCGCGCGTCTACGAAAATCACTCTATTACCTAGTTACAAACCTAGTACCTAGTGTAGGAACAAGAGTGATTGTCCACTTTATTTTAAACGACGACATGAACCCCCTCCCTTCCCTCCCCCCCCTGCCCTGCCCTAGGTACCCTGTCTGGCCTGGGGATCTACAAAACGTCCTGAAGTGGTATAGTCTTGCCCTCTTCTCCAGGGTAGGTAGTTCCCCCCCCTCCCCTACGCACCGATGTTTTCTCGCACGACAGCCGATTGGGCTATTAGGTTGCCTTTCCATGTCCATCCGGGCGGGAATATCACGTGGATTTACTTGGCTGTCCAGGGGGGAGGGTCACTTTCCCTCTCACATTCGTGTAAGCCCGGCGTGGAAGCAGAAATCCTTCATTGCTACCTATTTACAACATACTACCATATTTTTTTGCCTTTGTATCTAACTAGTAGTATGTATGGGGGGAGAGGGGAAGGGGGGGCAATGAATGAGTATGAATACCTAGGTACCTACCTACATACCTGCCTAGGTTAGGTAGGTAATATGTTGCCTGTTCGTTCGTCTCGTCGCTAATACCTACCTAGTAGTAGCATGATCGCTAATGTTTATAATAGGTACCTGCGTGCATGCATGGTGATCTGAGCGGACGCACCCGTTGCCAATGCAGCCCAGCAGACTCCCTCCCCTGTCTCTCTCCCTCTCTCACGTTCGCTGTTCAGGAAAAAAATAAAAAATAAAAATAAAAAATAAAAATAAAAAAGAGAAGAAAAGAAACATCCAAGCCTTTCTCTTTGCTACATATGTAAACTGCATTATGTAGTTGATATCGGGGGCCGAGAGAAAAAATCAGGGTATCCCTTCGAACGCTTTGTTTCCCCTCCCTCCCTCTCTTTTTCTCTCTCTCTTAAGCTACCTACCTAGGTAGTCGCTTTATCCGCCTTCCCCGGCAGATGGGTAGTTGGGGGTGGCGGGCATCGGACGAGTCGCATTAATTCTATTGCTCTCGAGGCGGCTACCTACGTGTTTGTCGATCGAGTCTTGAGAAATTCCTTCCGCCGTTGGTTTCTTGTTTCGTCGATCGCAGTGGGTGTGGCCAATTCCCCAGACCTGCACCCGATCTGCCGGCACCAGCGTCGCGTCTGTTTCTCATCCAGATCGCCATATTTTCCAGCTTTGGTGGGTGATTGATTCAAGAGGCGCGTATCTGTGTTCGATTGGACAGCTGCGCTTAACCGCTGAGACGCCGGGAGGGCTTCCGCTAGGGTAGGCTTTGGAGAAGCGCCGCGTCTATATTGTCCCTGAACAAAAAAAAATTGGTGATTAAAGGGGAGTAGATCCTCTGATGTCGTCACGGTGATGGGATCAATACCATGGTCATGCTATACCGGATGTTGTAGCTTATGCCATTTCGCCATTTTAAATGAGCTCAGCGTCAATTCTGGCTTGCGCATGACACACGGGATTCGCATTTCGCTTCAGCTTTTAGTTGGTCTGGAGATGTCGAGAAACTAGCATCGTCTCGCCTCAGTCACGCCAATGATATTATACCTGGGCATATAGGTGCAGTCTCATGTCCCCTCACTAATAGGTGCGACGGTTGGTTAATAGTAGGGCAGTGTCATCAGTCACGACTATGTACTCCAAAGATATCACGTCCTCCCCTTTCGAGATTGGCTAGCTACTATCCTTCATCAACCCTGCTAAGCTGCAGCAGCAGTAGCTTGAGTTACATATAGGAAGCGAGTCTACCTGAGAGTAGTATCTCATGCTGGTGTCGCAAACATAGAGCAATGTGGGCGTTGGCGTTTAGAAGAATGGCCTGTTGGGGAACCGAATTAGAGTCGTCTAATAGATTACCAGCCATGCGCCATTCAGAGATTTTCAGCTACGAATAGCAATAGGACGACGCTCTCCGGCACGGTTGCTAAGTCACCCCTAACTTTTCTTTTTCTTTTTTTTTTTTCGTGAGCTATACTCAACAGGGGATACTAGTCACAAAAGCTGAGTATGAAGGCCTGATTGTCACCATCCGGAATGCCCCCTTAACGATTTTGGTCAAAGGGAAGAATAGGTACGTCAAAACTCAAGAAACAACGGGATTCAACACAGGAGCTTCCTTCTAGATCAGTACTGTATAATGCTACCTAGTTTCAATCCTTAAGTCGTAGCGTACTATCTCCTGTTTTGAGCATTCACCTAGGTCACAGTCATTACCCGTCAATGCTTCAAGAAATGAGTCAAGTATCTATCTTGGTAAGTTGGGGGCCATGGATCGTAGTCCATCCGGCGTCTAGACTGGGTTCAGGGGCATCTATTGGAGCATCATTGGGAACGAAGCTGGCTTCAACCTGATGTAAGGAGTCTTAGAGCCCTGGTGCTGGTTCTAGATTATGTTTATTGCAACCATAGGTTAATGTCTTTCTCCATCATCTCCATCTCGGATATCAAGAGTTCCGTGATGTGCTTCAAAATAATACCAAGAAATGGGACCCTTTGGATAGGGAATACAGGCAACGTTACTGCTGCATACTTAAGGGGCTTTGGACTCCCTAGCCCTAAGCGGCCGGTTATATGGCCTCCCAGAATTTAGATGCATCTGTCAGTGGATCTTATGTAGGTGGCCTAGGCCAGAGCTTTGATAACCTCACTGCAACTAATAAGCGAGAAGCATGCAAGGCACCTTAGTTTTAAATGTTTTCATGCACCGCTGTTTCAACAACAAGCACTATAATCCAAATCTTATTTTGCGGCTTCATTGTTGGATCCTCATGGCTCGCGTTCTGCTCTCGTCATAATGGGCGTATCGACGTACTGGCTTACCATGGAAGCAATAGGCGTATTGCGCAGTTGTTCAGCAGCATGGGACACGTAGATTAATAGATAGGCAAGCCTAATTACTTACTTATCCGGCTATATGATACGAGAACCGATATCAAACTGAATTGAAGATATGGCTCTGGCTTCTGTCTCTGAGAATACAAAGACGGCCAAGCATATGCGACCTTCTACGGCGACCAAACTACGAGGCCAACACCACAAACTAGGTACCAGGGGTCTCAAATACTGTGCTTACAGTCTATAGGTGTCAGTAGTCAGGACAGGGCAAGAATTTATACAGTTTACCAGTTCATACAAGAGACTCTTGGTCCCCAAACTCTCTAAAATTCCTTTATAAATTAACTATATGTGAGGTGGATGAGAAAAGACAGAAGTGCACAACCGAGTGAGAAAGATGGAGGGAAGCAAGGGACCACTATACGACTAAAAATAACCGCTAGAGAGTTCTCCCTCGAGGCATTGGCGCTCTCTCGACTCCTTTATGGCTATATTACAGCGGCTCTAGCCTGTGACACTATAGCACCATCTTTTCTTATTTTTTACTCTGCCAGACGTGTGGCCACGCCTTGATAGATAGCACACTTATATAAGCCAAGGACTTTTTTTTATCCTTCACATCAAGTCCGACTCAATCACGACTAGTCTAAGTTACTGCAATATAGGAAGGGAATATATCTTAAGAACCAACTTGGTGATTAGTCGTACTATAGACAATCATCATCAAGACAATGGCTTCATATTATAGAATTGCATCTATATGCTAGTGCCTTTGTAGGGTCTCCCGGACATCGATGCTCAGATCAAGTAATGCACAACCACTCTTATGTTGGACTTAATGCCACTATAACACCGAACTACACAGCTTCTTACATATATTCCTAACCTAGCTAAGTTCCTAACGGGAGGGCTTTGCGGTTTATCTGTGAGGAACCTACCACGATCCCACGCCGGGAGAAAGCCATCCTAACAAACCTACAAACAACCAAACCCGGAAACGTAACTCGGGCAGAACATAGTTTTGCTAAGAGTTGAGGATGTAAAATCACTGTTCATCATCAAACTCGTCTTTCGATACTGCTGACATCTCACTAGAGGATGTTATGCTTATAGTTTACAGCTAACTGACAATAATAACGATAATAACTGCTTGCATTTCCCCAGTTTATATACCACCGCAAAGGAAACATTGATTGAACAGACCTATATAATCCCTTCTGACTCGCATCTATCTCATGAACGTCGCGAGTAAAAAGTAATAGTGTAAGTAACATTATTACATAATTATCTCTACCTACCCCGTCAGCCCCCATACCATAAGCAATAAGCTATCCTTTTCATGTTCCATATTCCTCACCTTCCCCACCCCCCTATTTATTATCTTCCCTGCCTATACTGGTATATACATTATCTCCACGTATAGGTAGGTAGGTAGGTAGGTAGGGTCTCAGCCGAAGTTTCGGCGAATCTTATCACCAAGACCAAGCCCAGGCTTTCTCTCTCTCCCTCTCTCTCTCTCTCTCCTTCAACTCTGCCCGAGGTCTTTCTCCGGGCCACTCCCCCCCCCCCCGGGGTTCCCGCCTTCGGACCAATAATCGTGGCACGCGTCAATTTAGGCTAAATACCTAGGTAGGCCCCCCGGCTCACATGCAAAAAGGCTCTACTGCCTACATACATACATACCTGGGGGGGGGGCTAACCCACATGGGGCTACCCTACACCTCACCCCAGATAGGCTAGACATGTATGTATGTACTAGTTATACATAGAAACCAGTGCTGGTGGAAACGAGACGAAACGAAACGAAAACAGGCTTCTTTTACCCCACACTTACCTGG
Source organism: Biscogniauxia sp. FL1348 (assembly GCA_022544895.1). Classification (NCBI taxonomy): domain Eukaryota; kingdom Fungi; phylum Ascomycota; class Sordariomycetes; order Xylariales; family Xylariaceae; genus Biscogniauxia; species Biscogniauxia sp. FL1348. The sequence continues at coordinate 539,810 of JAJNNV010000019.1, forward strand.
TAGTATGTATAAAAGTCCCACACGCGCTTCCCTCTTCTTTTGCTGGGGTATGGGTATGCCGATCCGTGGGGAATTATTTGGGGGTGAGCGGGGAAAAGGGGAAGGGGAGGGGGGGAAGCAAGTTGGGGATTCTATGTACATATCCTAACTTAGTAGATTTCTACTTCCAGGAATATGTATGTATGTATACTGAATACCTACCTACCTACCTACCTATCTATACTCTGATATTTCGACGCGAATTCCATAGCTAGCAAACTACCTACGTAACTTATATATGTCACACCTCACCGGCAAAGACATCCATTCCTACCATCGAGTCCCGCGTTATACCTAAGCGACGTCGACCGCGATACACACCGGGTTTCTCTACTTCAAGGTTAGGTACTTAACCCCCGGTTCTGCGTGTCGACGATACCGGCGGCTTTTTATGTACGTATAGCAGTGTGCCCAACCTACCTTACCTAACCAGTCGTGCGATCAAAAAAAAAAAAGGTCCCAGTTTGTTTCCCTACCCATACCTACCCAGGATAATATTCTTTTCTTAGCGTTGAGGTGAGCCGTCCGTATGTATGTATGTAAGTGCCAGGGCCTTTCACATTTATCCTCCACCCCGGTCCGGTCCGATACGGACGGGGTTCCTAGGTTAGGGAGTTAATCATCATTTCTGATTTGTCCCCTTCTACAAGGTAGGTAGGTAGGTCGGAGGCGGGAGGGGGGGCCCTTCGTGGGTGCTAGGTTAGTTAACTGGCTTACGTGCCGTCGCAGCGGGAGCAGGAGGGGAGAAAGAAGAAAGCGGCTTTCTTACCATTGTATAGCTTGTAGGTACTGCTTGCTTTCCCCCCCCATACTGCCGCCGCTGCTAGGTTAGGGAGAGAGGGGGGGAGGGGATACGTAAACGCGCTCCTGTCATACTTGAAGGGAATCTAGGATAGGCTATTTGTACTGGTTTATAATATAGCTCATCAACCTAGGTTACTGGGGAGCAGCGAAAGTCAGACGATTGTCGTATTTATATATACCCGGTCTTTTTCTCTCCCCCGTGGGCCATAGCAGGTCGTGTGCTGGAGCCGTGATCCTCGTCTCGGCATCGCCATTTCATTTTATCACCACTTTTCGGTTATACTTCAAAAATACTCATCTGTCTACACGGGACCCTCCCCCTTATTTCCTAGCCTTTACTCAGTAGTCGTGAAAGGAAAGAAGAAGAAAAAAACATGGTCGCGGATACGGGGGCGGCCGTCTACGACGCGGCCCTAAAGCGCCGGCAGAACATGATGGGCGCGTCGGGCCCCATGGCGCTGGTGAAGAACTTCAAGGTATTCCGGATCGCGCTGTTCGCGTGTATCGGGGGGGTTCTGTACGGGTACAACCAGGGCATGTTCTCGGGCTTGCTGGACATGCCGTCGTTCAAATCACGTAAGTGGCAACTATATAACCGCTTTCTCCCCCCCCCCTCTCCCCCCTTTCCTTCTTTCGAATAATATTGACTCCACCAAAAAACAGACATGGGCGAATACGACCCCTTCGACGACAGCGCCGACCAGACCAAGAAGGGCTGGCTGACCGCGATCCTCGAGCTGGGGGCCTGGATCGGGACGCTGCTCTCGGGCTTCCTCGCCGAGGCCATCTCGCGCAAGCACAGCATCCTCGTGGCCGTGGCCGTGTTCGCGGTCGGGGTGGTCGTGCAGGCGACGGCGCAGACGGGGGGCCCCGCGGCGATCCTGGCGGGGCGGTTCGTGACGGGCATGGGGGTGGGCTCGCTGGCGGCCATCGTGCCGATCTACAACTCGGAGGTGGCGCCGCCCGAGGTGCGCGGGGCGCTGGTCGCGCTGCAGCAGTTCGCCATCACCTTCGGCATCATGGTCAGCTTCTGGGTCGACTACGGGACCAACTACATCGGCGGCACCGAGCTCGGCGCCCAGCACGACGCCGCCTGGCTCGTGCCCATCTGCCTGCAGCTGCTGCCCGCCGCCGTGCTGTTCGCCGGCATGCTGTTCATGCCCTTCTCGCCGCGCTGGCTGGCGCACCACGGGCGCGAGGCCGAGGCCCGCCGCGTGCTCGCGAGCCTTCGCGGCCTGCCCGCCGACCACGAGCTCGTCGAGCTCGAGTTCCTCGAGATCAAGGCGCAGTCGCAGTTCGAGAAGCGCACCGTGGCCGAGCACTTCCCCCACCTGCGCGAGCAGACGCACTGGAATACCTTCAAGCTGCAGTTCGTGGCCATCAAGTCGCTGTTCCAGACGAAGGCCATGTTCAGGCGCGTCATTGTGGCTACCGTGACCATGTTCTTCCAGCAGGTGTGTATTTCTGGCGTGAAACGATTTACTGACTGACTGACTGACTGACTGACCCACCTCCTGTCTAGTGGACAGGAATCAACGCAGTTCTGTACTACGCGCCCAGCATCTTCAAGCAGCTCGGCATGAGCGGAAACACGACACGTTTGCTAGCGACGGGCGTTGTAGGCATCGTCATGTTTGTGTTCACGATACCCGCCGTGCTTTACATCGACCGCGTGGGCCGCAAGCCCGTACTGGCCATTGGTGCTATCGGGATGGCCACCTGTCACATCATCATCGCCGTGATCGTGGCCAAGAACGCAGACCAGTGGGCCTCGCAGCCCGCCTCGGGCTGGGCGGCCGTCGTCATGGTTTGGCTGTTCGTCATCCACTTCGGATACTCGTGGGGCCCTTGCTCATGGATCATCATCGCCGAGATTTGGCCTCTTAGCTCGCGGCCGTACGGTGTCACCCTAGGCGCTTCGAGTAATTGGATGAATAACTTCAGTAAGTCTCTTCAGGAAAGGGGGAGGAAGAGTTGACTGCGAACTTATAAACTAAACTCACCCTACAGTTGTCGGGCAAGTCACGCCAGACCTACTGAACAAAATTGGATATGGTACCTATGTCCTGTTCGGCGTGCTCACATTCATTGGGGCTGCGTTCATCTGGTTCTTTGTAAGTCATATCACAACTGACCTGCCTGGTCCTGCCATTGATCATGCTCATTCTCGTCGCCCTAGGTTCCCGAAACGAAACGACTTACCCTTGAGGAAATGGTAACGAGACACCCAAGACCCGACGTACTAGTAATAGTACAGCTGACACAATTGTGTAGGACGTGATCTTTGGTTCCGAAGGCACTGCCCAGGCTGATTTTGAGCGCATGGAGGAGATCAACCGCGAAATTGGACTCACGGCTCTGATTCAGGGTCTGGGAGGTGGCGATAGTAAGCAAGATGTTACTGAGAAGAAGCAAGTCGAACTCAACGAGTAAGTAATAACTATTGATTGTTGGGTTAATCATTTCAATATTCAAGAAGAGGGGGTTTACAAGCATCGCACGCAATGGAACACGAGAATCAACCAACAAGCAATGGCCAGCACGACTCCAAAAAGCAGTGGATTGCCTAGCAAATTACAGCCTCAATCAAATTCATTAGAGTTGTCTATAGCGCTCCCAAACAAACCAGTCCTTTTTCTAGAGCAAAATATAAACAGTCCGATTCATTCCCCAACGCCTTATACACACATTAGCCAGATACCTAATCATCAGCTCGGCACGTAATTACACGGGGAAACGTATATGGTACAATATGGGGAGTATCCGACGTCGGATGGATTTGTCACAAAGGTGAACTCGACGCTCGTTATATTTAGAGAGCCTCAATGGCGCGCATGAGAACATCGAGGCTCTTCGTAGAGATGTCCGCGCTCTTCTCTTCGTCGAGTATAGCACCGACATCGCTTAAGAAGCCTAAGGGGATATAACATCCCTCCTTCGCGCGCTCCAAGCTGTCTTTCAGCCTGCTGGTATGCTCCCATTCCTTGGCAGCCACTTCAGCTCTCTCGATGACTCGGTTAGAGATACCACACATAGCGGCGCAGTGCATGCCAAAGCTACCTTCAGCTACACCGTCCTCGAGCTTGTACAGGAATGTGATGCGTCGTTGCTTATCATCGACCTGGATCTGCATTCGCTTGGCTCGAATCTCGGGATGGTTCTCGAACTCAGTCGCCAGAGAATGATAATGTGTCGCAAAGAAGCCGACACATCCAATGTGCGTAGCTACATGGTGTAAAACGGCCTGGGCAACGGCCACTCCATCGTAGCTTGAGGTACCACGACCAAGCTCGTCAAGGATGACCAAGGAGCGAGGAGTGGCCTCGGATAAGATCTTTTTAGTCTCTGAAAGCTCAACAAAGAAGGTGGATTGTGCCGCGAAAATATTGTCATTGGCTCCTAGACGAGACATGATGCGGTCGCACGGGGTAAGACGCGCAGATGTAGCAGGTACATAGCAGCCGATCTGCGCCATAATTACAGCAATGCAAGACTATACAGATGATAGTTAGCGCAAGGTCATTAAAAAAAAGGGGGGAGGGGAGAGGAGATAAACGCAGTAGACTCACCATCCGTAGAATCGTAGACTTTCCGGCGGCGTTGGCACCCGTCAGGAGACTGATCTTGGCCGAGCCGCCGCCCAGGACGATATCGTTAGGGATGAAATCATCAACCGTATTAAGCATACACGGATGTCGGAGTTCCTCAAACTCGACCACACTGCGGTCCTCGTCGACAAAAACGGGACGACAGCTGGGCTCACCCAATGACGCTGAGGCCTTGGCAAGACTAACGAGACAATCGAGCTGAGCTATGATGCGTATGGCCTGTAGCCAAGTATCGTAGTCAACATCGAAGCGCTTGAACAGGCGAAGGGCGACGTCACGGACAAGTTGCGAGTGCGTCTCTTCGGCTTCCTGCAATTGTCGTACGAGGCCGGTGAGTTCTTTGAAGTAGTACCGCTTCACGGCGCTCGTCGCCGACATCTGCTGCCAGTCTTTCGGGACCTTGACCGACTTGGGGACCTCGATTTGGTAAACTTCCTTACCGACATCCGTAAATTTGAGGGACTTGTTCTTCAGCTCAGCCTTCTTCTGGGCGAGCAGTGTCTGGAGATCATCCTTGATCTCGACGATCCGATCATGGCTCTGATCGAAATCTTCTTCAATACCGCGCTCAGGAATGAGTATCTTCTCCTCCCGCGCCTTCTTGCGGTCAAACGCAGACTTCCAGTACGACAGGGGCTCCTTGAGATCCGGCATGGACGAGATGAGACGATTGACTAGCCCATTGCCACCGCCAAAGGCATCAAGGAGGCTCATGGTATACTCGATCTGCTCGAAGCCCTCAAGGACCTTGACAAAGTCCTCCGGCCGGCACGCGCCCGCATGTACCCTGGAGATGAGACGCTCGAGATCGGGCATCTTGGTCATCTGTGAAGAAAACCGTTCCCTCAGGCCCACGTCAGCGTTGAGCATGTCCACCGCATCTAAGCGCTCGTTGATCTTCTGGATATTGCAGAGCGGGTGGCACACCCACTGACGGAAGAGTCGCTTGCCGAACGGCGTAACGCACCGGTTGAGCAGGGTAGACAGCGTTCCCTCAGTTCCACCATCAACCGAATTGGCAAAGATCTCGAGGTTTATGAGAGTCTGGCCATCCAGGATCAACGTGCCATTCTTGTGAATCGGGTTGTACAACGTGAAGTTACCCTGAGACAAGAGGTTTCGTTCGATCTTGAGCACGCGTAGGTACTGGACTAGAGCGCCTAGAGCCGACATGGCCAAGTCCTTATCCTTTGCATTCTCCAGGACTTCGGGCCAGGTTTCTTCCTTATCTTTGTCTTCGGAAGAGAAGTAGCCGTTGCAGCTGAGTTCCCGGCGCGTTAAGTCGGCTTCCCAGAATTCGGTACCGGGCTTGAAGTAGTTCCAAATAGTTGTCGGCGAGGTACTGTTCTTGAGGATGCGGAGAGCCTTGGTAGAAATACGCGACTTTTCTAGCAGCAGCTCCCGAGGGCTAGTCTGGGCAACAAACGTCTCAAACTTGGTCAAGTCAACATCGTCTTCGAACTCGGAGATGAAGAATTGGCCAGTGGCGGTATCAACGAAGGCTATGCCAAAAGCCGGGTGGTCGTCAACAACAGACTCCTTGATAGCTACACAATATGTTGCCGTGTCATCCTGCAACATGCTGCCATCTACAAGGGTTCCGGCCGTCAAAATACACGCTAGCTCGCGGCGGATGATCTTGTCCTGCTTCTTGGCCTTGGCATCGTCGCGCTCACGCATCTCCTTGCCGAGTGCAGTTTCCATCTGGTCGACACGAGCGACCTTGTAGCCTTTGGCGATGAACTGGTTCTGCCACATGCCTAGCGAGCTCTCGGGGACGCCGACCATGCGCATGTTGACACGATCAGTAAGCTTTAGATCGAATAGCTGGTGGCCAATGGTAGCATCGTTCTCGTAGAGCTCGTAGAACTTGCCCTTCTTGAAAAACACAATAGTATTCCACAGCTTCTGCTTGATTTCCCAATACTGCTTCTCGAAGGCCGAGAATTTCTCCCAGGCCAGGGGCGGCACGTAGACAGTATTCGGATCATAGTCGGGATGCCCAGGCGGGTTGCGATTTATGTCGGTGATTTTGGCTAGCCAGGGGTATCGTTCTTCGGGCTCGCGAGTGTGTGCCTTGACCTTGGCTGAGGAGGGTTTAGACGATTTCTTGGCTGCGGTTCGTAGCTTCACGGGCTCGATATTATCAGGGTCGTAACGCCACTTCTGAGCCGTAGATGTTTCAGGGATGTCCTCCAGCATGATGTCGTCGTCGAGCAGATCCTCTTCTGGCTCTTCTTTGCGGGCAGGGGGGGACACTTGCGATCGCTTTCGTGAGGGCTGAGGCTTGGAAGGACGTTTTCTCTTCTTAGATGGGGCGTCAGAATCGTCGGAAACAATAAAGTCGTCCATGTCCTCTGCGGCAACGATATTAGCATTGGTTCGAAAACAGCAGAAGAAAAAAAGAAAAAAGTGCTCTCGGGATAACCATACCATCTTCATCATCGACATTAGCATCATCGGCCTCCTTTTCCTCATATACGTCCTCGTCCTCCTCCTCAATCACCTTGGAACGCGTACGGTTCCGGCGTCGAGCCTGGGAGGTTTTCATGGCGACAAAGACGTCTTCGTCGTCGTCATCGGAGGACTCAGCGTAGTTGACAGTCTTCTTGACCTTGCGTGTGGGACTACTATCCATGGTCGCCTTGGCGAGAGCAGTCTGGTGGTGGCACATAAACTTAGCTGGTGGTCACGGATAGCAGGAGAGTGGAGGCAATGAAAGGTTGTGTTGGATGGTGAGAGTGCGGGCTGGGTATACCTTGAGGGTGGCGGCCGAGTCGAGGTTCTCCTGCGAACTGGAAGGCTCTACGGCATCACTGCTGGGGACGGGCGTGACAGTGGAGGGTTTCTTGTTGAGCTGGAGCGAATTGGACTTGGTGGTCTCCTTCAGGCAGGGAGAAGAGGCGGGTTGCTTGGTGGATGCTTTAGAAGCATGTTGGGATTGGGATTGGGAGGCTTTGGAGAAGAAGCCCAGGATGCTCTGCTGTTTAGCACCGGCCGAGGCAGCTGAAGGGGTCCTCTTAGACGAAGACGGCGTCTTCGCGGGCGTGCGTGTCTCGCCCATGGTTTACCAATACCTTAGAAACAAGAGTCCCGAATTGCGCCAACCCAACCGACGATACGATGCAACAGAGCAAAGGATGAAAGAAAGTCAGGACGCCGCAGAATAAACTAGGTAACGGCAAACGCTTATAACGAAGACAATTGACAATTGACAATGAGTTCTGAGTAATTGAGTAGATATCAGTGTGTATTGTTCTGTTGCTATAACACACGAAGTAGGTAACTTAGAGGAGATTGATGGATGGACAAAAGGTGTCTAGGTTAAGAAAGACAAGACACGAAGACAACGGGGAGACGCGATAGAGTAAGTACTTACCTACCTAACCTTAAGATAAATTTAATAGACACCCCAAGAGCTTGGACACCCCGCGACTTTTTCCAGGGTTCCCGCGTCGCGTCTCTCCCAACCGTGACTATATTATTTCCCTTTTTGATTTAATTGAAAAGGTAAAATACTCAGGTACAGTACTGATGCGTCTACTGCTCTAACTGCTATAAGTTTAAGCCCCTCCACACCGGGCTAGTCTAGAGCCATGACCCCTCCTCCAACGCCATCCAGTACCTAGGTACCTAGGTACATCTCACCGCCAATAATAACTCCTGCATCGAGGTCCCCTAACTTAGTACTATACTCCAAACCACTACTTACCCCTACATACCATACTACCTATCACGTCAGGTACATGATACCCAACACTGTCACCCCCCTATTCTTTCACCTTTCACTTACATATTCTTCCACCGCAACCTAAACACTCATGTACAAAAAAAAAATAAACCCACACAACCTCCATTAACACGAGACGACACCGAAGGATACCTAGGTAAGTAGGTAGGTAGGTAGGTAGGTTAGAATAGATTATTCTACAGCGCCTTCGCCTCTGCTTTCTCAGAACCCGAACCCGCATTCTTCGCTCGTCCATTCTCCAAGTCGCTCTCCCTCGCCTGCGCCTCGATGACCTCGCTGTCTTCGAGATCCCATATCGTGTCCCCCAGCAGCGTCTCCCGTGCCGGCACCATGATGCTCAAGCCCGTGTACAGCACGATCGAGGTCACGAACCCGAACAGCCAGTTGATCGTGTACAGGTTCGTGACGCCCTCGTTGACGTGCACCACCTGCGGCCCGCTGATGCTGAGCGCCAGCCCGGGGAGCAGCGGCGCCACCGGCACGAGGAACGCCACCGCCGCGCGCCAGTTGCAGCCCGCCGTGTAGCGGTACCGCCCGGAGGGGTCGTAGAGGCCCGGGATGTCCATGTGGCCCTTCTTGACGAGCCAGTAGTCGGCCGCCATGATGCCGGCCATGGGGCCGAGGAAGACGGCGTACCCGCCCAGGAACGCGAGCAGCGTCTGCGCCGAGCTGAGGATCTTCCACGGCACCAGCACCCAGCCGCCGATCACCGCCGCGATCATGCAGCCGCGCCGGATGTTGACCCAGCGCGGGAACAGCACGGTGAGGTCGTTGGCCGCCGAGATGCTGTTGGCCGTGATGTTGGTGCCCACCTGGGCCACGTACCACGCCAGCGCCGCGAAGAACGCCGCGCAGCGACCCCCCGACCCGTAGTCCAGCCAGAGCGCCACGATGTCCAGCGGGTTCCAGAGGTACTCGCCGCTGTAGATCTTGGACGCCGAAGTCGTCACGATGCCGATGACCCCGCACACGGTGAAGATGAGCGGCATCGCCGGCAGCTGCGCCCACTGCCCATTGGCCGTCTTGGCGTACCGCGTGAAGTCGGGGATGTTCACCGCCAGCGTGCTCCACGTCCCCGTCACGCTCGACATGCACGACAGCCACAGCCAGGCGTACTGCGGGCCGCTAACCGTCGCTCGGAGGGCGAAGATGTCGCCACCGCCGCCGGCCTGTCGGATGGACCAGCCCATGATGGCGATGGCCGCAATGGGCGCCGCTGTGAGCTTAGCCCAGAAGAGGGGTCGCAACTTCGTCGGGTGAATCAGGAGCAGCGGCAACTGGATGATCCAGAAGAGGAAAAACGAGATCATGCCTTGCGTGGTTATGCCGGCAGACGCGGGCAGCTGGTTGGGGATGTCGTTGTAGGATGGCGCCCATGCTCGAAGCATGATGGTTATGCATTGGGCACCGTTCACGCTCTATTTCTCTCACACACACGCGCGCAGACACTCCCGGTCAGCATTATATCCCTCTGTTATTCTCATCAAGCCTCATCTTGCCTACCTGTATACCGAGCCAGAACATGGCGAGGATAGCACGGCTGACGATACAGAAGTATCGCAGATAGTATCCGAAGCTACTCGTGACAATCATGGAGAAGGGTACGTGGAGCTTCGCGCCGATGGCTCCGTTGAGCACCAGCGGAATCGCAACGCAGAAGTTGCCGACGACCATGATCGGGATCGCTTCTCTCCAGCTGAGACCCACGGCCAATACCGCAGAGGCGGTCTGCCACGTAGCTAAGTTGATGGTGTCGGTGGCCCAGTAAGCCAGGATACTCCAGACGCTCCATGTTTGGTCCTCGATGGGAGTCGGGTCTATTTTCAGACTTGTGTATTAGTTTCTCGCATGCTTGAAACCCCCGTGGGCAGCACAGCACAAGTAGGACGCATACCCATATCGCGATTCGTCCAGACGTGTGCAGGGGCAAGCGCTCCGGCCTGCCTCGGCAACTCCCAAGAGTGCAGGGAGACGAGCCTCCGCCTGACATCTGTAGTCGATGGGATCTTCATCTTGAAAGTAATGCTGCTACCGGCCTATGTGAAGTAGATGAATGTGACTAGGTAGGTGTGTGAGCACCGGTGTGCAAGAGGTGGTTGACAACCACGGGCGACAACACAAAGAGCCGGCTTATGGTATGACTAAGTACCTAAGCTACCTAGGTAGGAGCTTGCCATCGTCAATGCAGCAGCAGATCCCTCTATAGCATGGCTAGGTATATGACCTTAGATACAGTTATCTCGCGCGACTGTATGTATGTACCTAAGTAAGATCGCTCACGATCTCGCCAATGTAACCATATACTGCTGCATGTAATGGTACATCAATACATGTAATCTCGAACCTACCTACATACCTACCAGGATAGCCCCTAGCACTCGACTGATAAGGAGAGACATCGATGGGCTGGGCAGACTGGGCTGCAGCAGGGGTCACGATAGAAAGTGGCAACCGGGAACCAGTCAGAGACATCGTCAATTCATTACACCTTGCCTCTCCGGCTCCTCCCTGTCTTGCGGGAATAGAAAGAAACCAGGAATGTGGCGTCGCCTGCCCGCCCCAAGTCCAATGGGGAGAGGGTTTCTTATCAAGGCTCCCCCGAGTTGCTGATGAGAGTCAATCATCGTCATCTTTTGGGGTCTACTGCCTACCTGCTACTGTCAAGTATTTTTGAGTCTTTTTTTTCGTGACTTTATATTGCCTGTAAGTTGTTGCTCAAGTTGACGGTAATAAAACCAGGAGTTGCTTTACTGTCCTGGGGGTATCACATTAGAAGTATGTTAACTACCTTTCTTATACCTACATTGACAGTTCTATAACCCGGATGTTCCGCTGGGGACGGAGAGGTTAAATCCTAATCAATAGCTTCAGTCTGGTAGCTCAAACACATTTAGTTAGTTGCGATACCATGTCATGATATATCGACTAAATGAGAACCACCTCTTATGTTTTTCAGATACTAGGTAGTATACATGCGCTGATCTTCAGCCTATTCCAGCTTAAGTCTAAAGAGACCTTATCTCTGCAACGCCTAGAAAGAGAGCCTATCCCAAATACTCTAGTCGTGGGTTAGTCTATCATCACCGCGGGTTTACTCAGTTTCTGTCTTATCCTCAAATTAAAGTCTCGGCTTTTTGAGTGTTGAGTAGGTATGTAGGTAGTTTTATTATTTGCACAAACATCCGGTCCTACAGTAAGTATTATAACCTTGGTCACTTAAAAAATCATGGTTGATATAATACGTGCCACAACTTATGATTATCATCTAACCTACCTACCTAATGTTTTTTTAACTCTCTCTGGTTTATTCTCTCATGAGAATCAATAATAGCCAGTAATGGTAGAGTTAGATGCTAGCAACGTCAAACACGACAGACCTCGAAAACTCTCAACACAGACCAGCGCCTCCGCTCCCGATATTATTAGAGCAGATACCTAGACTTGGATTAGATACGGCAAAGAAGCTTTATTCGTGTCAATGCACTTGCGCTCTATCCATCACATAACCTAAGTTACATTGCACTAGCCCGTCTCTTAAGGAGTAAACGCCACAAGCTTCCATTTGTCGGGCCGCTATTTACTTTATTTCTGGCGCGCCAGGGCCTCCAGGCCGTCCTGCTTCTCGCAGAAGATGTTGATAGCCTGGATGATCTTGCCCTCGGCCTTGCCGCCCATGCTCAGCGTGAACGCGAGCCTCCACCTGCTCTCCTCCTCCAGGATGTCCTCGTAGCTGCCGAACCTGTCCTCCGTTTTCCCGCCGCCGCCGCTAAACACCGACCCCGTGTCGCCCTCCCAGGGGTTCGCCGGCGTCCCGGCCAGCTTGGTCAGCAGGGGCGGGGAGACGGTGATGTGGTGGGCGCCGGCGAGCTTCATGACCTCCTGGATCGAGGTCAGGCTTGCGGGCAGCACCTGCGTCCTGCTCTTGGTCTGCTCGTAGTATCGCTGCGCCGAGCCGCAGAAGTCGAACGCCTTGTTTTCGTCGACGTAGCTAGGGGGGGTCAGGTGTTAGTACTCTGTCGGTGACATGGAGGCGTCGTGTCGGTGGAGAGGGAGGCAGGGAGGGAGGGAGGGCCATACCCGGGATCAAAGTGTACGCGCAGCTCGTTGATGTACGGCGCGATGTAGGTGCAGCCCACATGAGCCGCTAGGGCAGCCTGTTGAGTAGATTATATGTATTAATGACAGCTAGGCAAGTCGTTATGGGAAAAGGAGGAACACATGAGTCAAGGAAGAGGTGACTACGCAGTCTCAAAACTGAAATGCCATCCCCTGAGAATACACATAGGCTACTTGGCCTTGGTGTATATGTGAGTCTTCAACAGTATCATCACCAAAAGTTTAAGGGTAATGAAGGTGTATAATGGGATTAGGAACGCCAGGTGCTGCCCCTTATTTCATATTGTATATGACTTGGTTGTAATGAATGCATGCCTACCTGCTCCATGCAGAACATTGTGGTGGCGAGAGTAGCAATGCCCTGCTTCTCCAGCTCACGGCACGCCTGCAAGCCTTCCCAGGTCGCCGGGATCTTGATGCAGACTCTTTTGGCGTCGTAGCTAGGATCCAAGTCCTTGAATATAGCCACGACTCCTACAACGCACACCGATCATCAGCTAGACTTCACACAAAGACCATGGGTGGATAGACAAGCGGGATGATGTTCCGTACGCTGAGCGTTCTCTATGGTCTTTTGCTTGCTGTACGAGTACTTCGGATTAGTCTGGATGTGCGAGTACCCCGTCAGGTAGGGCACGATGCGAAGCGCCAGTTTGACCATCATGGTCTCAACCGCCAACTCGGCATGGTCCACGCCTGGATACTGCGACACTTTCGATGCAGCATAGTCGACGGAGTCCTTAATCAGCTTCGCGTGAACCGGGCCCCCGTCTGCATCGACTCGTACCAGCTCATGGTACGCGATGGCCTTTCATATCGGATACGTCAGCATGGTATCCCTAGAATTAGGTTATTAACCCTATCAGCAAAGCTCGAGTAACTTACTTGATTCGATGTGCAGTCGACGAATGGCCCCAGCTTCTGAGGGACTATGTAACTTGCATCAGCCTCACTAGGTATACATTATTTCATCCAAGGGGGGGTGGATTTGCTCTGAATCAAGCACACACATACCATCAACGGTAAAAGTGTCACAGTCCACTGCACTTTTCGAACGCAGCACGTCCAACAACGTCTGTGTACCAGCTGATCCCATCGTGACGATGCTGATGTATATTTCTATACTTTAAGCGATATGCTACTAAGACTGAACTACACTTGCTCCTACACTCGTCTTGGAAGTATCTAGAAGCGGGGGAGTATTCTAGTAAGACGGCTCCTTTTTTGCAGCAATGTAAGGGGCTGTGGCAAACGCTGCATCCCGGGGCCGGAACTCAATTTAGACATATTATACTATACATTTCCTCTTAACCTTCTTACGTGGGATATTCTGCCTCAACTTGCGACTTCGGGCGAGGTGGGGTGAGTTTTTGTGGAATAGCTGGAGGTTTCCCCAGCTTTAGCATCGTGTACCATCGTTCAGATTGGTTGCTTCGTGAGCTTTTCCACCGAGCAAAAGATGGGGATGGTTGGGCGCTGCTACATCTACGATACTTATTACTGGCTAATGTTCACGACGTGAAGTGCCGCCCGAGCTGCCGATATATCGTGGTGCTGAGGTAACCTCCACATGGTGTACACAACATGATTTTTTGTGTTGAGATATATTGGAGCCATGCTCCTCCAAGGAAGAACATTCAGATATGCCGAATATAATGGGCTCTGTTACTATCCTTCCAAGAAGCTATTAGTTAGTTTCTAGCTGCATCTGGTGACAGGCCGTGGAATGCCGTACCTGGGTTACATGAGACATTTCTTGAGTCTGAATCCGGTTGTCTCACTGAAGTTACTATAGTAACTAATTCAGCTCTGTAGTCTCACAACATCTTAAATTCTCCGAGAGATGCTGTCGTGCGGTTGGCGTTCTAGTAACAACTTCAAGTTACCGGCTGAGTGTGCTAGGCACGGGAACAGGCTAGGCTACATTTTTGTCTTTCTCTGAGCTACGACGGCGTTCTGGGGAACACGGACGAGCCGCAAGCAGGGCAGGATCCGAAAACAGCACATGGCTTTCTTTACCTTTCTGTAAGGGTCTCGTAAGACGCTGGTGAAATGCGTCAACCTACACGGGCTTTGTCACTATCAATAAGTGGAATTCGACGCAATGGCTCAAAGGGGTGGAATGGGACAGCCGTTTAATGCATTGTTTTCGTGGCCTGAGATTTGCTAGCACCATCTTTAATACCCTCTAGGTATATACATTAGAAGTGACATTCGGCATCTGTTCTTTGTTCATCTTATTTCGATTTTTCTTTTCTTTTCTCGTCACCTCCTTGTCTATCGCGCCCAAGGGTTACTCTCCTAGGACGACTGCCTAGGAAATGTATACGGTGTTCTCGTAGAGCATTGCCAATAGTTGCAAAGCGCCAGCGTGGATGGGGATTGCGACGGCAAGACATGATACCACCCTCAAGCTCCTTGAAAAGACTGCGTTTGAATCGGCTACGACAAATCAAGAAGAGGAAGGAGGAGGAGAAGAAGAAGAAGAAGGAATTGAACCCCCTACTTTCAGTAAAACAACAACTAAAGGAGCCGGGAGACGTCAAGATGACTCAACCAGTTGCGAAGAAAGTGCAGCAGTCACCCACACCTCAGCCGTCTAAGCTGCAGGTCTCACACTCACAAGGCTTTGATGGTTTTAAGGACAAAAGACCCCATGCATACCGCCTGAATCCTTTCATAAGGCCGAAAGATAAGGACTTTTTGGAGGTAGAAGCATACTTCACTACTGTCTTGCGAAGCACCAAACTCACCATTGAGGAGATTCTCGAAACCCATTTTGAGCCTCATGAGATCGCACTCTTCATACCTGCCAGCAGTCCCCCAATGCTTGTTGAGTGGCAACAGGACAACGCTCGTCGGTTCCGTGAGCTCTTACAGACGCGCTTCGCAAACCGGGCACCTACGCTCGAGTTCAAGTTGACGTTTCTCTACTTCGGCCTACCCGTCGGACCAATGCGGCCGGGAGCGAGCGAGAGTGCTACGCCGTTTGAGGAAGTAATGAAGACACACCCAGGGTTCTTCAACAAAGATGCAATGGATTTCTTAGATGACTATGATAAGCGAACGTATGGGGAGTCTATCATGAGTCTGCGTGGTGGTGGTGGTGGTGATGACGACGAGAAGGATGACAACGATGACGGCGTGCCCATTGCAGCCGAGACTACAAGCAGTGAAACACCACAACCAAAACCTCGGGAGGGACGGATCTATGGTTATCAGGGTATGCTAGCTGTCCCCTCGTTAACATACGATGCGTTCGTCTCGCGGACGGACCAACTGCTCAACCAACGTAATATGTACGACTACGAGATACGCGTTTCAGTATTTGACGAGAAAGGAGATTTCATCACAACCCTGGAGCAAGCGGTTGGCACAGTTAGGCACCTCCTCAGGCCTGGTGAGGTACCTCCGTCGAACGATCCTATATACGCGTTACTACAGAAGTGGTTCCCCCCAGGAAAACCCGGGACCGCCGCCCTATTTGTCCGGTTTGTCAACGAGGAAGACCCGCCCGTCTTCTGCCCATTTTTGGAGAATCGTAATATTGTACGAATCTGGGACTCGAAGCAGGCGTCTATGTCTTATATGAGGGTGCCTGAAAACCTGTCTCTCGGAAACTACCAGTCAAATCAGTATCTACAGGATTATCTTCGTGCCATGAAGGTTCTGTATAAGAAGCCTCCTCACATGTATACCCGGCCTGGGAATAATGCGAACGGCGTGCGAGGACTATCTTTTGGCCTGCTTCCACCGCCGGTTGGTACATGGACCGATGTGGGCAATGACCAGGCTCAGGCCAAAATTATCACGTTGTACTTGAACCCGGAGATCGTCACCGAGAATATCGTGCCTGTCTTGATCCCCGGATTTCACAACTACATCACCAAGCCCTCCAAGCAGCTGGGAGGTTCTAAATATCCCATATGGAAGAAGGAACTCAAGGTTAACGGCACGAACGCGGATACCGCTGGCCTTGAGAAGCTGGTTCGTGACGTCAAATATACCAATACCGGGCTCCAGAAAGCCGAAAGTTTCACAGGGATTGAGGCTTGGTTCCCATCAGAGAACTTCATGAACCCTCATAAGAGGCCTCGCCGCATACCATTAGAAAAATCATCCATCACCACGCTATCCTTGCCTGAATGGAGATCATTGATCCTGTCTTGGAGGGGCGAGCAGGCATTTAAAGCGAATAGGGGCTTCAGCATAATGGCACGACCCGTATTCTCAGAGTATAATGTACGCTCTGGTTCCGGCCCGGAAGCGTTCAAAGTAGATATTGGCCTACCCAAGCTGGAAAATTTTAAGAAGCTCGTCAAGGAGAAGTTATTCACGAATTACGACTCTGGAGACAAGTCCCAGGTCCTGCATATGGTCCAGTCCACGTGGTCGGATGCAGCCCTGCCGCAGTTCTCCATTAGACACGACACCAGCCAGGCCGACTGGAACCTGATAGTACGGCATATCGTCCAGCCTGACATCACCGTCTCTCTCCAAGATTGGAACAATGCATGGAGTGAGAAGATTCCTTTTAATACACACCCTTCATAGAAGCACTAGCTGACCAACTTATCACAGATGTCCCGCCGCAGGAGATATGGGGACCACGTTATGACACGGCAGACGTAAAAAAGCTCTCTACTTTCACGACAGCCAAGCCAGAGTATGACGACAATCTCTGGGATGCCTTCTTCCAAAAATCCAAAAACAAGCAAGAGACAATTGGCAGAGACACAGCCCTGCGCCAGCGCTACTTCTGGAGCGCGCCGACTATATTCACCAACCCGACGAAGCCGGCGATGCCACTGCACTGTCCGCCGCGCGAGTCGATCATCCGGACGGGCCCGAATGTGCCGGGGATTTCCATCGGCATGATGACGCCGACGGAGATGGCGCGGCTGCAGCTGGAGGTGTACTCGTTGCGGAATCAGATACTCGACCGTACGCGCGAGTGCCCGTACCTGGACTGCAAGCGGTACTTCCGGTTCGACGACGGCGTGGGGCTGGACCGGCACATGAAGCAGGACCACAAGATCCTCCAGTGCTTCCTCTGCACCAAGAAGACGACCATGCTGGGCATGTACGACACGGCATCTATCAAGAAGCACTTCATGGAGACGCACTTCAACGAGCTCAAGACCATGTTCGGCAGCGGAGGCTCGAAGCAACTGCCGCCTGCTAAGAAACCCGCGCCGCCTCTGCCGCCGAGCATCTCGGAGCAGACCACGAATCATTTCTGCGACCGCTGCGGCCGCAACGAGGAGATGCTCAATGACCCGGCCGACAGGTTCTACCATGCGACGATCTGCGGCGTGGTCGAGGAGGGCCAATACCCCCTCAAGAGGCCACACTGCACGAACTGCGGGCGTCTGCTGGTGGGGGTAGTGGACGACGAGGGTGTCCTGCTCGCGAACGTATTCGAGCCCTGCGTCTGCGGCAACGGGCCGGAAAAGCCGCCCCCTGGGAAGCCGAGATTCTGCGGCATCTGTGGCTTTGAGTTTGACGACGCCGCGGACCCGACGTACCGCGACAAGCACCAGGCGTACTGCAAGCCGCCCAGCGGGCACGAGAAGGACTACTGCCCGCACTGCGGCATCGGGCTCGGCGGGCTCGAGAAGTGCGAGCGGCGGCGGCACGAGAAGAGTTGCGAGAAACGGCCGCCGCCGGGTCCTCCCCCGCCCAAGGGAGGCGGCAAGGGCGGCAAGGGCACTCCGAAGACCCCTATCAAGCCGGACCCGACGCCAAAGACGCCGCCGCCGAAAACGACGACGACGACGACGAGCGGCAACGACGAAAAGTGCACGTACTTCAAGAACTGCGGGGCCATCGTCTCGCAGATGACGTTCGAGCAGATGGAGGCGCACTTGGACTGGCACAAGCAACAGGGCGACGCCCCCAAGGAGATCAACTTGGCCGACACCTCGCCGGAGATGAACTTCACGACCTGGACGCCGCCCACGCCCGAGTTCGCCGCTGGAGAGCCAAACACGACGACACCCAATACCACCACGAAACCAGCAGCAACGACAACGACGACCAAGAAGTCCAGCCAGCAGCCGAAGAAGAAGAAGAAGCCCACGTCCAAGAAGGGTGGCAGCCAAGCGACCAAGCCCAAGAGCAAAAGCAATGCCAAGCAGAACGCCCCACCAGCCGATTCACAGCTAGCCAGCACCTCGACGGGGGAATCCGGGCCCCCTCCGAAGAAGAAGAAAACGAAGAAGTCGTCCCCAGCGAGCAACGACAGCAGCAGCGACTCCACCACCCCCTCCCTGGGGCTGCAGGACTGGCTGCCGCCAGCATCACCCTCGTCATCCCCGTCGTCCGACTCGGAAAGCATGGACTCGGCCGAGCTGTGGTCGCTCCTAGGGGACGCGGAAGGGCCGGCGGCAGCGGCACAAGCGGCGCAGGCGATGCCCAGCCCTCTCCTGATGTTTCCCGCGCCGGCGACCCCCCACAACCACACCATCCTAACCGACGACCGGCGCAAGCGCAAGCGCGGCAGCAATGGGCCATGGGACGACCTCGCGACGGACCCCACATACCCGGCAGAGGAAGACGAGCCGTCGGAGGCGGACCTACTAACCCCCACCCCCACCACCACCGCCGGGAAAGGAGAAGAAGAAGTCCATCGTCGGGGCCGGAAGCCGCGGGCGCGAGTTCCCAGCGGGAGGGTGACGCGGAGCCGGGCGTCGCTGCCAGAGGAGGAGATGGAGGATGTCACGTTCGAGGTCGGGAAGTAAACGAAGGTGGGAGAGGAAACACGATGAACAGACAGAAAGAAAGAAAGGAAGACCAAAAAAAAAGAATTACACACACTCAGGAAAACAATAACCCCCCTTCCCCCCTTCCCCCATCATTTTCTTTTCGGGTTTCCCCCCAAGGGGAGGGACTGGAGGGTGATGAATGTTGTTGGTTCCCGCAAGTAAGTACGTAAACGGGTAGATAGCGGGCGAGTGGGAAATGGGGGGGGCCGTTGTACATCAAGGATGGGATGGAATAGGTGTGTGTGGGTGAGTGGATGGACAAGATGGGGTCTGGTATATCATAACTGGTTCAGGGGGGAGGGAGACGCATTGAGGGGGCCAAGTCGGAAGGGAGAGGAAAGGAGAAGACGATGAGATGTATGGGGAACGGTGTACGAGAAGAGTCAACGGCAACTTAATCCAATCTCTACAATTAGTCTTTTCATTTGTTCTCTTTTTTTATATCAATGCTTGTAAACAACAGGGGATCTTGTTAGTCCCTCTTAGTTAGAATAATCATTTCTTTACTTGCTTCGAGGCTGGCCTCCGTCGTGACTAGGTTCAGCGTTTCGAACCATCGATACATTTCTTCTATTATTGTGTTGTGGCATATCTTTTTTCGGGGATCTAGTATATATCGAAGCCAAGGTATACTTCTTTCCCGTCGCAGCATTGCTCATATTATGTGTCTATTCCCTTCTTTCTCGGAAGCAATTCGCAGCCCATACGTACTAGAGTGCGATGTGGACGAAAGATACGAAGCATTTTGTTCACCAATACCTTCATTACAACAGATGCATACGCCGAAGACAAGCATAAATGTGAATTCATTGCGCCGTGCTAACGTGACCAAGGCGCCAGCATCCTATCTAGCCCAATGGTGCCGGCCGACTCTTGACATGGTATCATATTCGGGAAACTTAAGAAATATCCATAGGCCTACCTTCCCCGAGCCTTCCCATCCCTTCCGCTAACAATACGGCCTTGCCATTTCTGTCGTCTGGAGAAATAAATAATCTGCTCTGAATCCCGCCGAGCAAGATAATTACCCAATGAGAATAAAAAAAGAGTCCCGAGGTAGAACTCGCGAGCCTTTCCCCTAATTATTTGCATACTAGCTCACGCATGTGCCGGAGGGCAGCGCCTAGCAAGCATCCGGATGTTGTCCACCAGACCGTCAACTAGCTCTGTGTACTTATTGGGTTCTCCTTCCATAAGTAACCGGCCGTGTTCAATCACTGCGCTCGAGTCCATCTCGATTTCTAGTTCATGTTCCTTGGTGGTTCCGCCATGGGGCTGCGGCCCTTGAGTCACCTGTGTCAGGTCGATCTGATAGAAGCCGTGTTTGTAACTCAGGCGATCCTTGACGCGATCGGGCATGCGATCTCGATTCGGGATCTGGTTATGCTCGATCTCCTCCGCCGGGCCGTCCCATTCCCATTCCAAGTTGATACTAATACGGCAATCCAGAAGCAAGTGAGGAAGGTGTATATGAAAATCGGCGACGCGTGCCTTGACAATCTTGGCTAGTACGGTTCCTGTTTTCTGATCGTACGACACACGCGCCTTCACGGGTAGATTTGATTGTAGGAGGCTAGAAACGCAGGCAGGCAGCCGTTGTCGCATCTGGTTCGGGAGTTCAAAGAATCGATCGATCTCTCGGCGATGGACATATTGGACGGGTACACGCGACGCCGCATTCGGATTGCGGTGGTATGAGGCTTTGACCTGTTCGTTTAAGTAGTCATTGAATAATCGGTGTTGATTCTGCCACCAGGATTCGATTAGTGATCAGATTCGTTACGGGCATAAGCTGATACTTACCTCAGTCATGGAACTCCGGAAGGCAACCCTCGCCTCCTCGCCCAATATACACTCTCCCGCACGAACCGGAAGATAGAGCCGGTCGTTTGTGTGCTTATCAATAATTGTGCCTAGCTTAGCCTCGATCTCGAATTGCACGCCTCGCGCCTGAATCTCGCCCATGTGTGGACTATTCAGGACATTGGCGACGAGGAAATCCCCGACGGACCGCGATACAACATCCAAAGGCTTCGAGTTTTCGATGCTAGGTTCCCACGGAAAGGCACGCCCATCAAACATGGGGCCATCCTTGGCAACTGAGTGATTGGGCTCTTCTGTCTTGAGGTTGGACACCGATCGGGCCGTCTCCGGCGAAGTGTGGCGAGACACATGCTCCGACTTGACGCTGGAGGCTGCGTCGTGGTGTTGGTTGCCGTTAACGGGACCAGTTCCGCTCGGCGCAGGCGCGTGTTGCTTCAGAGTAAAGTTCCGACTCGCGTTGAGCGGACACTTTCTGCCACTTTGAGCCCACGTCGGAGGGGAGCTGTGCGGCACGCGCTTGCGCCGCTGTAGTATGGGCGAAGCCGTCGATTGTGCGGCCATGGCCTGGGACGCGGGGACGTGGTTGCCGTTTAGCTTGGGCGGAGGAGGTGGCTGGCGGTGGTTCTCTAATTCTTCCGGACGAAGGTCCCGATCGTCTAACTTTCGTTTCACGGCGGGTACTTCCCGAAGCTGGTGTTGGTATTGCGGATCCATATTGGAGATGGAATTGACTGGAACCTGCGCGAGAGGCTGAGAAGAGTGGAGATCGAGCTCACCGCCGATAGATGGGGGGCGCGGCTGACCCGTGCTGAGAGGAAGACTGGGTACGCGTGTTTTTGGTGAGACACTCATACTTCTTTCACGCTCGCTTCGAGATTGCTGAGATTGCTGAGAATGCTGAGACTGCGACCTACGATGCGTTTCGGCGGCGGCGGCGGCGGCGGCGGCAACACTTGTATCATAAGAATTGTGACTTCCTATAGACATGCGCGTAGGAGGGGCGGATGGAAGAGGAGGCGGAGGTGAAGAATGTATGGATTTAGGAGGATAGGTGGCGGCAGCAGAGGGCTTGTGTGGGAACGCACTCGGTGGTTGTTGGAAGCTTGCCACCGGAGAATGCCGGGCAAGACCTGGCATGGGAGGGCCGACGGGAGTAGGAGGTTGTGAAGATTGATGTTGGTATTGGTGTTGGTGTTGGTGTGTCGCTGCAACGGGGCTGCCCTGGGCGTAGGGAGGCCCGTACGGCGGATGTTGATTTTGTTGTTGACTGTGAGCCGACGTGGGCGTGGGCGTGGATTGCACCGAAAGCGATCTCTGATGCAGGTATTGATGGCTGCCACCGGGCGTACCAACCGGCGGTGTTTGCGGCAATGATTGCTGTTGTTGCTGCTGCTGCTGCTGCTGACTTTGCATATACGAGACGGCACTAGCTGGGGGTGCGGCCTGCTGCTGTGGACCGTAACCGTCCCGTGAGTAGGCCGATGAGGATCCGTACTGATGTCGTTGGATAGGACTTGCCGGTGGTTGTTGCTGCTGTTGCTGCTGCTGCGCTGTCGGGAATGGATAGCCTCCACTGGCGGCGCTCACGGAAGATGTGGGCGTCTGCCGGAAAGGCGAAGGCCCGGACAACGAGGCGCTTCCTGGTGATCGTAGGTCTTGAGGAGCTGGGGGCTGCAGCGGAGGAACCGGCGGTCTGCCTGGAAATGCGTTGGCTGGTGGGTGATAACTAGTGGGAGATGCGTAGGGGCCGGCAGTGGAAGAAGGATACTCGTGGGGTTGAGCAACAGGCGAGGCGTGTGTCGAATGGCTGTAGTCTCTAAACGAGTGCGGCGGTGGGCCGGACTGGATCGGGGTCGCCGGCGTAGCAGAGTTGGGAGTAGCAAGCTGGGCAGAGGCCGAGGGGGGTCGTGGTTGTGGTTGTGGAGGTTGGTGTTGGTGCGTGGGTGGTTTAGATGAATTTGCGCCGCCGCGATCTCTCCCTCCTGCTCCTCCTCCTGCATCCGTGTTCAACATAGCGCGTAAATCCATAGTCGCGACACAGGTCTCGCTCGCAAGCTAGGGTTGTGGACCGCCGAGTCGGGTGTCTGCTCTCTTCTTGCGCGCACTTTCATATGTTGTTCGCATACTTTGTCATACTCTTCTCTTCCACGCTGGCTGGTCGGCCCTGTTCACGTCATCGATACATCAAATTACAAGAACAGCAGCCCATCAATCCATAGCGCGAGTTGCAAGGTCGATTGTTGCGATGGTTAAATTGATTCAATGCCTGTTTATCCCGTTTGCTGTCTAGGCTGACATGCGGGCGACTGATGGCGCGAGGTGTCTGCAAACGGGCAGCGATGAATGAAAATGGACTTTGCTGTCGGGTCTTGTCTGATTTAATAGTATTATAGGCAGATAGTTATTATTCGAGCCGGTCTAGTCAACTCGTCATCCTCCACAATCGCTAGTCTGTATGGCTTTGTTCCTCGCCAGACAGCAAGGAAAAGAGAGGGCGAAAGGTGGACAGCCACTCAAGGCACGCGTTATCTCGGCGGCGAGGGAGGGGGGGACTAATAACAATGCGAAATTGTTAGGCACGGGAATAGTGCTTTCGAAGTATGTTGAGGTGGACGGTGGACGTGAATGAGAACGTGGCAGCGCGGACAAAAAGCACGGTTGGTTACTTGGCTTTGGCCGGCGTGCAAGTCCATAAAAAAATATTCAGGGATGAAATGCGAAGAGGCGTGGATGAAGAAGAAGAAAAAAGGGTTAAGTCAACCTTACCCGGCTCTTATCAACTTTCCCTAGTTCCATTGTGCCTTCCATGCTATACTACAACCTACATACATACTATCTATGTACTACCTCTACCTCCGATAGGTAGTAGGTATGTAAGTTGAGGTATGTATCTAATGTATGTACCGTTTTAAGCTAGGTAGTGCGCCTGGGTACACGAGACACAAGTACTTACTCTTGTCTTTTCTGTTTTGTCTATAACAAAACCCTGCTGCATTCTACCTGCTGAACTGCTAGCGCTAGACATAAAACTAAAGCTAGAGGTACCTTCGTTGGGCGAAGTTCGGCATTGATATGTACTTATACCACAACACCTGGGTACTACCTCTACCATCTACCTAGGCGCATACCTAACCTAACCACCTCAAACTAAAACTGCACCTATCGAACTAATGTTACTTACCTTGGATAGGCTAAGTAGATAGCTGATACCTACTACCTAAGGTATACCTATAATAATCCCCAAGGGCTTCTGCCTAAAGATGGAACACACACTCTCTCTCACACATATATTGATATAAGCATGGAGGTGGAAAGTAAAGAGACAGGAAAAAGAGGCAACTAGAAAATTAGAAAGTCAGATGGGCCGGGAATGGGTTGTGTATTGAAATGTAAATCAAATGATGATAGCTTGTACAATGATAACAGACACTAGATAAGTCGGCTTGTCGTACTACTTAGCTATTAGGGTTGTAAGGAGAAGATAAAAAGAAAATTGTTCAAGGATATTGATGAAGTATAAATCTAGTCAGAAGTGTGGTTATAGAGTAAGTACTTACCAGTAATCGTATCAAATCAACGTAATCCGTAGTCGGAATGACATAAGATGGAGACAAGAGCAGGTACGTACAGTTTACATAGTCAAGCAAGGTAACACATTATGTAGGTAGGTAGTATAAGGTAAACTGGAATTACATATCAATCAGATATTCATGTAAGTTGATAGAAATACCGCATTCAGAATCCCGACTTGCGAGCAGAAACAAAACAAAAGATAGGCCCGGTTAGATCAAATGAAAGGGTCGGGATTATAGAAACACCCTTCTTTGTTTATATTCAAACTCAATGACAGACCTCCTAGGTATATCTTGTGCTAGATGGTTACTCTGGGTCGTTGATTCATGGAGGGGACCTCACCTACCTACATTACAGACATCAGATATTTAGGTATTGACATCTACATTGATATGCAGGTAGGCATTTGATGGTGGGGAGAGGATGGTATGAAAGATGGACAACTCGAAATCCATTCAATAGGTAATATAATTGCCTACCTCCAGTACCTAGGTATACTCCTTACCTCTCCAACTCTCTTAGGTAGGTAGATATGCATATTACAGGTGATATCTCACTATCATCTACTAATCTAGCCTACCTACTACCTACATAAATGCATATGTATATAGGTAAGTTAGGGTGGTATGTGGTGGTGGTACTGGAGTGTAGGTAATGGCGCTTGGACCAGTGTGCATGAGTACATACCTACCTAGGTACACTAACCTAGGTAAGTACTTAGGTAAGTAGGTAGATAGACAGGGGGCCACAAGGCAGAGCTGTGCCTGACGTGGACGTGTGGTTAGCACCATCAACGGGAAACCTCGTCGCAAACATTTCAGATACCTAGAGAGTAAGTGGTAACAACTTCCTTCGCCAGAGCAACCTTCCTTCCATCTATCCATCCATACTTTTCTTCTCACGCACCTAATCCTGGTAACCCTTCCTCTCCCTTTCATCTTCAACACCCATCCCATTACCACTTTTCTCTGCTCCCCCACCATTGGGCGGGTTACCTAACCTACCTTAGGTATTTTGTTTTGTCGTCAGCTTTGACCTTCACTGCCTCAGGTACATCTTACTCACATACTTTGCGAAAGTAGCCTTGCCTGTCCATCCGAACATCTTGTCAAATCGTCTTGACGCCTTCGTATCAATCCAGCCCGGCCGACCGAGACGAATACAATACAACACAACTATGCCTGGCCTAGTGACTGCGACCGGCGTCCTGGCCTTCCTGGCCGACGAGGAGCCCGAGCTGAAGGTCTTCGCCCTCCAGACCCTGAACGATGATATCGACACCGTTTGGTTCGAGGTGGCCGGCGCTCTTGGCCAGATGTACGTCCACTTCGAGCCTGCTGCTCCTGTCATTGCATTGGCGCCCACCCGCTGACCAACCCTTTCCTAGTGAGGCTCTCTACGAGGACGATACCTTTCCCGAGCGCAAGCTCGCCGCTCTGGTCCTTGCCAAGGTCTACTACCATCTACAGGCCTACGATGAGAGCATGTTCTTCGCTTTAGCCGCTGGCGATCTCTTCAAGCTCGATAACCCCGGAGAGTTCGAGGAGACCATCATCTCCAAGTGTGTCGACCACTACATCGCCACCAAGAACGAGAACCATACCGTCCTCAACAAGAAGGACAAGGATACCGCCTTGCCTGCGCTCGCCACCGCCTTTGCTAGCGGCACTACTGACGGCAATGCCTCTGCCCTCATCTCCCCGACGACGCCTTTTTCCCAATCGACTCTGCCGTCTAAGTCACTTCTCTCGAGAGCATCTGCCGACAACACTATCCTGGAGCCCTCGTTCGAGCCGCCTAAGAAGCAGCATCGGTCCTCCTCTATCGCTTTGACTAACAATGAGCTCGACACCCGCCGTGCTATTAGTAGCGTCATTGAGCGACTCTTCGAGGCCTGCCTGCGCGATGGTCGGTACCAACAGGTTGTGGGTATTGCTGTCGAGGCAAAGCGGTTAGATGTCGTGGGCAAGGTGATCCAGCGGGCTGATGACGATCACAAGCGCGCCAAGGGCAAATCGTCCCAAGAGCACGCCGTAGGTCCGGCTGAAGAGTTGATGGATTACTGCCTGGGCATATGCATGGATGTCGTCCAAGAGCGGGCCTTCCGAGATGACATCCTTCAGCTTGTGCTCGATATCCTGACCAGTGGCAGAGCTAAGGACCCTGACTACTTCTCTATTGCGAAGTGTATAGTCTACCTTAATAAAGATGAGCAAGCGCGTACCGTTATTCGACACCTTGTCGATTCAGAAAGCGTCGAAGCAACCGCCATTGCCTATCAATTTGCCTTTGATCTTTACGACAACGGCACGCAAGAGTTCCTCGGTAAGGTCGTCTCCGGCTTGCCTAAGGCTGACCCTCCGACGGAGAAGAAGGATGATCAAGGGACCGGCGAATCTGAGAATGACCCATTGTTAAGCAATGACGAGAACAAGCCGGATGCTGAATCTGGTGAGGTTGATGGGAAGAAAGCAGAGATTTACAAGAACATCCGATCCATCCTGGATGGCACCAAGACTATTAAGCTCAACCTCGAGTTCCTCTACCGAAATAACCGCACCGATCTCAGCATTTTGAACAAGGTACGAGACAGCCTCGAGGGTCGTAACTCTATCTTTCATACGGCCGTGACATTTTGCAACGCCTTCATGAACCAGGGCACGACCAACGACAAATTCTTCCGTGACAACCTAGAATGGCTTGGCAAAGCAGTGAACTGGTCCAAATTTACTGCTACCGCGGCCCTCGGTGTCATCCATCGCGGGAATCTGTCGCAGTCTAGAAAGTTGCTCGAACCATACCTTCCGCGCGGTGCTGGGGGCATCAGCGGGGGATCGCCGTACTCCCAAGGCGGTGCGCTCTATGCCTATGGTCTGATTCATGCCAACCACGGCGCGGATGCTCTGGACTACCTCAAGACTCAGTTTACTGCCGCCGAGGAGGAAGTCATTCAGCACGGTGGCGCCTTAGGTCTTGGCCTCGCTGGCATGGCGAGCGGCAACGAGGAGATTTTTGAGAACCTCAAAGCTGTGCTGTACGCCGATTCTGCCCTGAACGGTGAGGCCGTGGGTCTCTCCATGGGTCTCATCATGCTGGGTACTGGAAATGTGAAAGCACTGGAAGATATGGTCGCATATGCTCACGAGACTTCACACGAGAAGAGTGTCCGGGGTCTGGCTCTAGGCATGGCTCTTATCATGTACGGCCGACAGGAAGGTGCCGATGTCATGGTTGAGGGTCTTTTGAACGACCCCGATCCTACTTTGAGATATGGCGGTATCATGACTGTTGCCATGGCTTATTGCGGCACTGGCAGCAACAAAGCAATTCGGAAGTTGTTGCATATTGCTGTGAGTGATGTCAATGACGATGTAAGGCGCATTGCCGTCATGTCGCTAGGATTCATCCTCTTCCGTAAGCCTGGAAGTGTTCCGCGAATGGTCGAGCTGCTGTCCGAGTCTTACAACCCCCATGTCCGTTATGGCTCTGCCATGGCTCTTGGTATCTCTTGCGCGGGCACTGGCCTAGACGACGCCATTGACCTACTCGAGCCGATGATGAAGGACCCCACGGACTTTGTTCGGCAGGGAGCGCTTATTGCCTTGGCCATGATTATGATCCAACAGAACGAGGTGATGAACCCCAAGGTCGCTTCCATCCGTAAAACGCTTAAGAAGGTTGTCGGAGACCGGCATGAGGATGCCATGACCAAGTTTGGTGCTGCCCTCGCTCTCGGCATAATCGATGCTGGTGGCCGAAACTGCACCATTGGGCTGCAGACGCAGACTGGCAACCTTAACATGGCTGGTATTGTCGGTATGGCGGTCTTCACTCAATACTGGTACTGGTTCCCATTCACACACTTCCTCTCCCTGGCCTTTAGCCCAACATCGATAATTGCCTTGGACCATGATTTAGACATCCTCGACGTCAAGTTCCACTGCGCCACAAAGCCGAGTCTTTTCGACTACCCTCCTGAGCAAGAGGTGAAGACGGAAGAAGGGCCGACGATGATCGCTACGGCGATCTTGTCTACCACGGCCCAAGCCAAGCGCCGCGCGCAGAAGAAGGAACGGGCACAGCGGCGCGAGAGCATGGATGTTGATCCTACCTCTACGCCGACAATCTCCAAGCCAAGTGCCGGTGCGGAAAAGATGGATGTTGATGACAAGGCTAAGCCTGCCGAGGACAAGAAGGATGAGCCGACTCCGGGGCCGGGTGAGAAGGAGACTTCGGCGTCCCCGACAGACGGCAAGAAGAAGTCGGAAAAAGAGAAGCCGGGCTACGACATTGAGAACATGACCCGTGTCTTACCTAGCCAGCTTAAATACATCAGTCTTGCTAAGGGGCGATACTGGCCCGTCAAGCTAGTAAGACCTGGTCCATTGGTAAGTTTGATGCTCTTTTTACCTTGTGAGATGGCTCAACAAGATGCTAACCCAAGACTTGCAGCCGACTGGAGGTCCTATCCTCCTGCACGACATGCAGCCGGAAAAGGAGAAGGCGCTTATTGAAGAGAAGTTGAAGAAGGTGGCAACGGAGAAGGCACCTGTGGCGGGTGCAGGCAACGCGCCGAGCAGAAACCCTAGGACAGTGGAAGAAGCTCTGCTGAGCCGGCTTAGCGGGAACCCTCTAGTTACTCCTAGTCGCAACGAGAGCGGTGCGGCGGCGGCGGCAGGCGTGCTCACGGCTGTCGACGAAGATGCTGAAGGGGATGAAGAGGCTCAGCCCCCTCGGGACTTTGACTACTTTACGGACGACGAAGGGGAGGACTAGATGGAATGATGTGGTCTAGATTAACTGAGTGCCTGCTCAGTACACTGTAATGATAGGAGTGGAATAGCCAGACGAAGCCGAAATAAAGGTCACCTGCCGCGAGACACATGTTTAGAATTCATCATGTTTACGGCGGACATGAATTGCGCGGTCATGGACACAATGAGTGATATTTTGCTATGAAATATTTATGGTCTTGGATTTGAGGTGAAGAGACTGGTCCAGTAGTTTTACCACCAGCAACGTAGATGCACCATCTGACCTACCTAAGGCAATGCGAATGCGTGTATGTAATGCCTGAGAGCCAATTTCATGTAGCTACTATTTTCTGTATTATCCCCTCCCCCTATGGCTACCGTTATTTGGTCAATCTTTGCATGGCTGTGGCATTCGATCCAATCTTATGCAATTTAGCTCAACTAAGCTGGTGACTGGAGAGACTGTGTAGGCGTATAGGAGAGTACGGTACCTAGGCAGTTAAACATCAATGTGCACTGAATAGATAGACTGGGCATGTAGTAGGTAACCTAACCTAGAGGTTAGTATCAATACGGGCTACGTGCTAGGTACCTAACCCGCCAGACATCAATATGTGTAGACCTTAGGCTATCGGTCGTCGCGTTAGACCAATGGCGGTTAATCGTCATTACGGATAGCTATGGCGACATCGTGCGGGTCCAGGGGGGGAGCCTCTCAGCAGGTAGGTTAGTAGGTAAATTGATACAAGTATAAGAGGGAGAGAGAGAGAGCAATGGTTTTTTTGCAAGCCAAAACCAGCCAGCCCTCGAAAGGAAAATAACACAACACAACACATCACGATGAAAAAAAAAGTCTTATGTTTTGTCTTTGTCCTCTTTCTTCTTGTTGAAGTTCGGAAGAGGGATGTTTGATTTTTTTTTTCAAGTATCCCATTCTCACCAACCCGAGCTCACTTTTTTTCTTTTGCAGCTGTTTTTTACTTGGTTGTGTTTTTCTCTGTAAGTGGTCTTCTCTATTACACACACAGTATCTCAGTACACCTAAGGAGGACTTGATTACTTTATTATCGTCTAACCTAGATTCTTCACTTGGCGTGCCCTTACCAATTATCAAATTTTTGTCTCTGTATATACCTCACTGATGTGTTTTACTTATATACTGGTGGCACGCAAGTTTAGCTAATAATTCTGTTCGCAGGTAGATTCATTGGCATTGGTGAATTAAGTATCCAATATGTTAGCTCTGCTGATACAACCCGCCGACTGCCGACAGAGCCTGTCAAAGCTGTGTGTGCACAGCGGCTCCTGGGACCGCCAGGGACGGGCGTCGGTGGTTAAGCGGCAGCATCGGCACCGACCCGACGTGACTCTGATTATGTACTCTATCTGAGGTACTGTCCTCTGCTACCTAGCTGGATGTATACCTATGGACATAGGATACCTAGAACCTTATGCAGTGGCTGGTGCTTTTGACATACCAGAAGTACCTATTACCTACTAGGTATACCTAATGACGGCTACCTACTAGGTTAAGGTACTTTTGGAGGTTAAGTACCGCCACACTTGGAACTGTTTTTCGACTTTCTCCATCTCAAGGTTCCCGTACCTCTAGGTATGTAGGTAATAATGGATACTGCGACGGCCTTTGCCGTAACCGTCCCATTGCCATTACTTACCTACATACTTCTAACCGTGCTACTACCTAACCCTCTGCCTCCACTCCCTTGGTTATCCGTCTTCGCCGACCTTTCCAGATCGTGAGGGGAAGGAAAAGAGAGGAGATGGGAGGAGAGGAGAGGGTAAGTAGGTAAGGTCTTTGGAACGGTTTGTGCTTTTCCCTTTCCCCCTTTTTTTCCTTTTCTTTTTTTTTCCTGGCTGCGTCATTGTAATAATTTCGCTGCTTCTTCTTGATCTCAGCTTTTCTCTCTCCCAACGAATTCCAGACCATCTCTTCCAAGCTATAACTGAGCCGGTTCAAAATATCCCCGTTTTGTTTCCCTGCCTATTTCTTTTCTTCTGCAGCTGAACTCGTCCCGATTCGGTCTGCGCCCAAATCTGCTGCTTTTCCGGTTGACCTGTCACCCCCGTCACACCGCTCTCTACACCAGAATTTCGTGCACGACGCCAACAATGACTATGGGCTTTGCCTCGAGTTGTGCCAACTAACACTAAGGACAAGCTTCTTCTCCCCTGCGAGAAGCCATGTCGATACCACTTTCGAGGCGGCTCGTCCAAGCCCTGCTCAGGCCTGCGAGACGGCCGGAGCCAACTCTACGATGTCTGCAGTTCTTCGAGCCACGTCAGCCCAGCTACTCGCCCGCGAGGCTGTTTAGTTTCCGAACCGCCTTTCGAGAGGCTATCCCCACCAGCGATGACGCAACACGGCTGTCCTCAAGCCGGGGCTCCCGTGCCCGTTTTCGTCGTTTTCCCGTCTTCGCTGCTGCTAGTACTGGACTACTCGCCCTCTTGTTCACCACCCTGCAGTCACCGCTTCTGTCTTCCTCTCCGTCGGAACACGCTGCCCACGACGATGCCGGCAACAGCCATGATGGCCTACCGCGCTACAGGCTCTCCGAAATTAAACGTCATGGTGCAAAATCGGAAAGGCCATGGGTAATACATGGGGACAAGGTGTACGATATTACCGATTGGGTACCTGCTCATCCTGGTGGCGAGGTCATCCTCCGTGCCGCTGGGGGCAGCATTGAGCCGTACTGGGATATATTCGCTATTCACAAGTCGCAATATGTTAGGGACATTCTAGAACAGTATGTTGTGGGAAGGGTGCATCCCGATGATCTCCGTGACGGAAAACCGCTGCAGGATCACATCGAAGACCCTTTTGTCGCGGACCCGGTGCGGGACCGCAGACTGCGCAAGATGACTGAGAAACCGTGCAATGCCGAGACTCCGGGCGATGAGTTGGCCGACTCCTTCCTGACTCCGAACGATGTCTTCTATGTCCGCAATCACATGTGGGTACCCGCCGTAGAAGCTACCGAAGCCGAATCTCATGCTATTACTGTCGAGCTTCCTGATGGTGATATCAGGACTTACACCATCGGTGAACTTAAGACTCGCTTTAAGCAGCACGCCGTGACCGCTGTTCTCCAGTGCTCCGGCAACCGACGGAATGACATGACACGCTATGCGAAAAAGACAAACGGTCTTCAGTGGACCGTCGGGGCCATAAGCTGCGCAAAGTGGGAAGGCGTCCGCCTCCGTGATGTACTCGCCGATGCCGGTCTATCGCTGAGTGACCCCGGCGAGGACGCACAGCACGTGCAGTTCTCCGGTCTCGAAGCCTACGGTGCGAGTATCCCCATCATGTCCGCGATCGACCCGCGGGGCGATGTGCTGCTCGCATTCAAGATGAACGACGCGCCCCTCCCGCCCGACCACGGGTTTCCGGTAAGGGTCATCGTCCCGGGGCACGTGGCGGCCCGTTGCGTCAAGTGGGTCAACAAGATCACCGTCAGCGACGAGGAGAGCAACACCACATGGCAGCGTAAGGACTACAAGTGTTTCGGGCCGAACGAGACCAAGCAGGACTGGGACAAGTACAAGGCTATCCAAGTCATGCCCATCACGAGTGCCATCACACGAACGAGGTTGAAACCTCCCGGTGCCGCCGCCGCCGGAGAGCGGGAGAGCAGCAAACGGATCGTTCAGCTTGAGGGATACGCGTACTCGGGTGGCGGCCGCGAGATCCAGCGCGTAGACGTCAGCTTGGACGGAGGTGAGACGTGGGACCAGGCGCGGCTCATCGATGATGCGAACCTCGAGACAGGCAGCAAGACATGGTGCTGGAAGCGGTGGGTGTACGAGGGCGCCCTGAACCGGGGAGGGGGGGAGGGGGAGACGAAAACGACATTCGTGGTCAAGGCCACGGACGACGCATACAACACCCAGCCTGAATCGCACAAGAGCATATATAACCTCCGGGGCAACCTGGCGACGGCTTGGCATCGCGTCGATTTCGACACTACTAACTTACCTAGCTGACAAGTGCTGTGTGGCGGGAGTGAGAGTAGGAGTGGAGGAAAGCTGGGAAGGGAAGTGAGAAAAAAACTTAACTAGCGAACTCCTGTCTTTTTGAGTCTCACTGAGCCTGTATGGTGTTTTTGAAGGGTATGGAGATCGGGTAGGGCAGGGTGAGGATATAACGATATTCTTCCCTCGCTCTCTTTTTTTGGTTTTATATTAACCCAACCTTTATCATTTTTATCTTGGGTGGTTTGGCTGGCCGGCTGGATGATTATTTGAGATGAAAAGGAGAGAAAGCGAGCACCATTTCACACATGTCGAACAGGAAAAAAGGCCAGAGAAAGAAAAGAAGAAAAAACCCACATATAGCGTATAGAAGTGAACCTAACTACCACTAGGTAAGTTTATAATGAGAATAATGAGCCAAAATGGGCTAATGTCAGTCAACTGTGACCACCGTATCATATGGTTTTGAGTGCATTATAATAGCTTGATATATGTTTGATAGATGGGTAGGAGATAGGTATCCTTTTGCTCCTTGACATAGACAGTATCACGATGAAGTTTCCCTCCCCCTTTTTTTCATTTTGTTTCATTATTAGGTGCTATCATTCATTGCCGGTACATAACTCCCTATTGACTTACGTGCTCCCTCAAGGTGCAGTATGTCCCGACTACTAATCTATGCGATTACCAAGGTACCTACCTCAACTATATCGAAACCAGCCCTATAGGTATTCATCGCAATCCATGTTTATATAGTAGGTATATTTGATCCTGACCCTCCACCCCGATCATGTTGAAAACCACCCCGAGAATATATCTCGTCCGCATATCATCACCACTATCGCCCCCCCATCACACACACACACCTTTCCATCCCATCCCATCCATTCTCCTCTTCCTTCCTATTACCTAAACTACTAGCACTAGTATAGAGTAAGATACCTAGTGCTACTAGTTGAGATACCTAGAAAATGAAAATAAGAAGAAAAACAAAGTAAGGGAAGGAAAGGGGGACAAGAGAGGAACGCTTGCTACTGCAAAAAAAAAACCCCCACTTACGAAATCCTGCCTTGCCTTTTACCCTCCCCGGGACTACCTATTGGTAAGTATGACTCTCTTGCTCGCGGATTCACGGATTCACGGAGGAGGCAAGGCAGGTAAAAGTATTTAAAAAGAGAGAGAGAGAATGGGAAAAAGAGAAAGGTCATGCTGCCTAAACGATTTATTAATAGAGTATTACGAAAGGGGTTTTTTCTTTTTGGCCCTCTTGGATTCAGAAAAGATACCGCAAACTCCCTCTCCCCCTTTCCTAATTTCAAGGGGTTAGTTAGGTACATAGCGCAGAAGGTGCTGTCACTTGCGGATGGTATATGTCCATCATCATATTCATGAACTTTGCTTTATATTTCCTGCAGTTATGGTATCAAGCCCGCGACCCGAAGGAATATACAAAATCCGACACAATAACGCCCCGGGGAGGGTGGGACGGGACGTTGTCCCTTATTATCATCCTCTCGTCGCTCGCTCTGTGTTTTTATTTTCCCGTTTTCCCATTTTTTTCTTTTACTTTTTCTCTTTTTGGTTGAGTTTGGGCAGATTAGGCATTAGAAAAGAATACGTGAGTTTAGGTTTCCCTTTTCCGGCATTATTATCATCATTATCATCATCATCATATTAAGCGCCGGGATGGGCCTGGGGCTTCGAAGGGCCGCCGACGTTGTGGCCGCGGTTGCGGAGTGCCTCGAGGGCGTCGAGCACGGTGAGGAATGTGAATATGGCCCTTTGGAACTTGTTAGTCGCACCGTTTAAATAAATAAAGACGAAACCATATCCCCAGAAGCCAAAAATTTAAATAGAGGTAGATGAGAAAGGGGGGGGAGGGGGTCACGGTAGGTTAGCAACTCACCAAAGGAAGAACCCAAAAGCGACAGCAGCCTCCAAGCTCCCACAGGCGGTGTTCGCGCCGCAGTCCCAGGGCCCTCCGACATAGACGGCCAGGGCGATGGCGCCGGCGAACCAGAATATCGTGGTGACGACGTTGAGCACGAGGGCGGCCAGCTTGCGGAAGAGCGAGGCGGCGTACAGGGGCACGAGCCCGACGTAGGCCAGCACGAGGAGCGACCAGATCGAGTTGAACAGCATGAAGTTGACGCGCGAGGGCGACCAGCCGCTGCCCCACCAGTACGAGCCCGTATACCAGCTTACGACTGTTTGCGAGAGGAGGGAAAGAATAAGAAGGTTAGTTCAGGCGCAGATAGGTAGATAGGTAGAAAGGGGGATGGTAGGTGAGAGTAAGAGAGAGGGGGGGAGGGAGGGAGACGTACTGTAGGCTGTGAGGCCGAGCTCGATGATGGAGAATAGGGCGGCCACAATGTGGGCGATGGTTACGAAATTGAAGGTCATGGTAGCGTCACGGCTTTAATTATCGATGTAATAGAAGTTGCGCGTGGTCGTTGCAAGTATTTCTCTGTTT
This sequence comes from Biscogniauxia sp. FL1348, assembly GCA_022544895.1. Classification (NCBI taxonomy): domain Eukaryota; kingdom Fungi; phylum Ascomycota; class Sordariomycetes; order Xylariales; family Xylariaceae; genus Biscogniauxia; species Biscogniauxia sp. FL1348. The sequence goes on from JAJNNV010000019.1 coordinate 575,512, forward strand.
GTTTTCTTTCCTCTTCTGTCTTCGGAGGAGGAGGAGCAGGAGCAGGATATCTTCGGGCAGCTCTCGTTGACGAAGGCACCCCACTGTCGCTGGGTACCAATGAAGGAGAAGAAACAAAAAGAAATGTCTTCTTCGTATCGAGTTGTCTAGTTTTGGATTAAACAGTTCGGGTTGGTTCGCATATGCCAACGCACACTCCCTATTAGAGTCGCTTATTTCTACGAGAGAGGGAACTCGTGCGGATTGATTTGACGTGGTAAGTAAGTAAGTAACAGAGAGTCAGAGAGTATCGCCGTCACCTGAGTCACAGGATGGCTTAGATGTGCGTGTGTCGGTAGGGTGAACAAACCAAGACTGGGGATGCGAAGGGAAGAAAACAAGAAAGCGTCTTGTTGGTGAAATAACTGGGAATGGGTACCTATTATATGTATGTCGGGTTGGTAGCTACTTGGTACTGTAGGTAAAGAAAGGTAAGGTTAGGTACACAATAGATCGTCATCGAGTTGCTGATACACGCTAAGTTATGTAGGTACTAACTTAAAGATACTTACTACTTACTTAGTAGGTCATGTTATATGTATTGTTGTACATACGGCACTGCCTAATGCCGACCTACATGTATCCTGGTCTAGCACAATTAAGTACATCTGGGTATATGATGAGAGACAGGAAGAATAAAAAGAATAAATCCGGTACTTGAAGTGGTGTGTCATGATCATGATTGGTTTCGTCAAGCCATTGATGGGGATTATTGCTATGTACATAGGTACTTTACGGTGACGCCCCTCCTAGGCGCTAACGGCCGATGACTACTGGTAGCTACATCATGTAGGTTAGGGTACTATAGGTACATACATCCGTACTATGTGTCACGAGAACTGGGCTTTGGGATGATTCGATTGGAAGAGAGACCAGAAACAAAGCTTTTTCATTTGATACATTACATACGTTGACAGAGTGGCTGAAGCTACTATACCCATGACGAGCTGGCACCAAGCATCTGCTACTCCTAACCTACAATAGGTAATAACACCCCCAACGTAAGGTAAACTATAGCTTAAGGTTAACAGCAACAACACCTCACACTAGCACCACACCACACCACCACTGGCAGAGCCCGTGGACATCAAATCTTTTTTCCCATGCTTCCCCTCCCCCCACTTCCGAGCTTCCCATCCATGAACCCTGCCGCCCGCCCCACCTGATGTGACCAATCACAAACCCCCTTGGTGTGCCGTCTTACCCCGAAGCAGTAAGGAAACCTGGCACTGAATGGCGTCACTTTGTGGCCGGTCGAGCCCTATGACGACGTTATCCAGTGGCTTGTGAAGCTTGGCTACTTAGCTAGCTGGGACATCCATGGTACGGACTACTAGTAGAAGGCAAAGTAAGTAGTCGACATAACCTTGTAGGTTAAGCTCGTCACACCTTGGCCCTCTCACCGGGACATTAAATGTACAATATCTACAATAGGGAGATGTAAGTATTGAAGTAGGTAGGTGTGTGCCAGTTAATCATGGAGGCCAAGCAGTTGGAACTTGGCGATCATGGGCATGACGACGGTGACAAGAAGCGCAGCCCGTGCCGCCCACACACACACGCGCATTTATCGAATAACTGCATCTCCCTGCGGTACCATCCTCCGCTGTCTTATCGAAAATCCTGTTAGATACCATACCTACACACCTACCTAAGGTTAATATATAAGAGTTGGGCATAAGGTAGGGTAGGTTGGCTATATCTTGAAATGATACGGAGGTATGCCCAAGCATTAATAATAATTTCGAGCCCCCCGGGAACTTCGTCACAAAGAGACAACAAATGTGTGTAGGTAGGTAAACGGCCTTAGACGTATTACAGCGCTCTAAGTAAAATGCGCCTTGTTTGCCTACCGACTGACTCAGCTCGCCCATGGTAATACCACGAGGAGACTACCTAACAAAAGAAGGAGAAAAAAAAGGAGAATGAGCTATCATCACCTATAACTCATCCCTCCGCTTCGCCAGCCCCTGAACCGCAGCGTTAAGCGCCCTCAGGTGCCGCCACTCCGGCGCGTCCTCGCCCAAGCCCCAGGCAAACACGCCGCCCAGCTTCCGCGCCTCCATGATACGCGGGAACTTCCTCGCGACCGCGTCGGGCGTGTCGAACGTCCACCAGATCGCCTCCTCCCGATCCCAGTACCAGTACCCCCCGCCTTCCTCGTCGTACCGGCCGTCCGCGAGCGCCCTCGCAAACGACGCCTCCACCTCCCGGGGCACCTCGTCGTGCCACGAGAACCCGCCCCCCTTGCCCAGATCGGCGCCCGTGTCAGGGTCCTCGAGCGGGCCCGTCGGACACCCGACCGGGCTCCCGGCGCACGACGCGCCCTCGGTGCGGAAGTACTTCGTGTAGAAGGCGAAGCCCAGGTTGACTTTGTCGCGCGGGGCGCCGTTGCCGAGGTAGGCATCCACCGCCTCGAGGCTGAGCCGCACGCCCGTGTGGTGTTTGGTCACGTTGTCGCGGCGGTTCATGAGGTCGTAGGTCATGACGTTGAGGAAGTCGAGCGAGGCCATGATCTGCGGCACCGTCTCCGCCGTGAAGGCGAGCATGTCGCGCACCAGCCCCGGGACCGCGGCCGACATGAGCTTGCCCGGTCCGAGGGCCGCCCGGATCTCGGCTAGCAGGAGAGGGTAGGCGGTGATCTCCCAGGCCTTCTCCGAGTTGGGCACTTGCCTGTAGTCTTCGCCGTTACCGCTGCGCGTGCTGTTAGTACCCGGACATAGAAGGCGCTGGACTGAATGGTAGGTAGGTAGGTAGGTAGTCGTGGAACTCACCCCGGATACTCCCAGTCTATGTCAACGCCTAATTGCAGATATTGGTCAGAAACCATGCTGTCTCGTTGAACCGGACGTTATACGAGTGAAGAGGACTGTCCGCTACTTACCATCAGCGCCTGTGTCATGCACCATGGCAGCAACGTTGCGGGCGAATTTAGCCCGGCTCTCTGCAGTACGAGCTGCAACATCGAAGCCCGCAGTGTCGCCCCAGCCGCCGATGGCGACCATGACTTTCGTCCCAGCGTGCAGCTGGGCTCGTGCCTCCTCCACAGTCATGAACAGCGGCCAGGTAGAGTTGCCCTCTTCCCGGTTGAAAGTGCTGGATCCCATGAAGGCCATGGCGACATGCGTGATGGGCATGCTGAGAGAGAGGTCCGGGATCACGGGGTGTTGCCTTCCATGACGCGTCAGCGCGAGTGCCTTGCGAATATTCATAGGTTTTGTGATCGAGATAACTTCTACCTTACCCTGTGAGGTACATGATATTACGGATCGGGGCCGTCATCGCTGCGGCTATAGAGGCGGTGATGAATATGCATGAGAAAGCTACATGCAATAAAAAGGGTGCCATGGTCGATGGTTTTTTAGTAAGAACTTTGCTGGAAAGTTTGCATTTGACACGTTGAAACATGCCTAGTAACCCGGAGGAACCAAAGGGGTGAGGACTTGAAGTGAGGGTGGAAGGAGGTCAAGTTGAAGTGGTTGCTGTGGGTGACTGTGGGTGAAATAGATGCCGCCAAGAGCGTTTATGTACTTGATAGGTGCATAATCCGTACATGAAATATTATGTACCTATGTAATCTGTACCTACTTACACATATTATAAAGTATGGACTGTATGCTCTAACACAGTACTATTTATCCATCAGGTTATGTAACATTGAACTAACTAGGTATACCTAAGTGCTAAACGTACATCGTACCTATGTATAATAAAACCTTCGTTATAACATGAACAGGTATTTAGGTATGTCTGGTAAGTAGGAGATAGATAGGCTTTCTAGTATTTCCAGTTGCCTTGCAATGTAACACTATACTACTAAATTAACACAACCAGGTTTTATTGGCAGAGAAACTATGAATGTTCCTTCAATGTTATGAAGGAGAGTTTTATGTAAAAAGGAATCGAGACAGCTATAGTCTTCAGGGAAAACAGAATATCGTATAATAAGAGCTTAACGAAACAAATCAACAAGATGGGTTCGGAAAGATGTCTTGTCTCATTGCATTCTTTAGGGATAGGGGCAATGTCCCCTACAAATAGATGTACGATACTATCCTACACAATCCAAGAGCTTCCGCTACTTTCTAGCCCATCTGACTTCCTGCCCCGTCATTGCGGCGACGTAGTAGCAGTAATAGCTTTCTTCGCGACGATGACCGCCTCCCTGGCCTCCTCCTCGTAGTATGCCACGTCCTCGATGACGAATCCCGAGGCCGCAAGCAGCTCCTTCCAGTGCGAGTAGGACCGGGCCTCGCCGTTGAGCATGGCGAGCATGGTCATGTCGAGCTGGGTCTCGAGTCGGTGCGCCCCCTTGTCCGGCACGACGAGCTCGTCGATGAGGAGCACCGAGTGTGCGTCATCCATGGCGTCGGAGATGTTCTGGAGTATCTTCTGGCAGGACGAGTCGGGCCAGTCTTCCATTTGGGGGGATATTGGGTTAACCTAGTAAGAACGTACAAAAGAGTAGAATAGAAAAAGGTATAGGGGCACAAATAGGACAGGAAGAGGGGGGGGGATGTCGAATAGATAACTCACCTCGTAGCACACTTCGCAAGTAATAGGCCGCCGCACCTTTCACGGGCTGCTCGTCGAAGAAGCTCACGCCCACCTTATCGACGCCCTCCTCAAGCTCTGCCTCAGCGACAACCTCCTCGAGGTCCTCGAGCACGATCCTGCCCTTAAGGTCGGGGCAGCGTTTCTTCAGTGCCTGTTTCATCATAGTTTCTGTAAGCCAGCCCAACGAAAAATTCTATATCCCCCCCTAACGCCCCCTATTCTGTCACTAAGCTCCTAATTAAGAAAAAAAAGCCACTCACATTACACTGCTGCCCCACCCCACCACCCACATCCACAAACACCGCCCTCCCCCTCTCAGCCCCTATCTTCTCCATCACCTCGTACGCGCGAACCACGCGCTCGACCACATCCGCCCGCTCCAGCCACGTGCGCGCCGCGGTCCGGTGCGCGCCCATGAAGCCGTGGAAGTAGCGCGCGTTGTCGGGCCGCGCGCGCAACCAGTCGAAGAACGCGGTCCCCTCCTGGCCGTGGCCCAGCGCAAACGCCGTGTCGTCGCGGGGGACCCGGTAGGCGTGCCGCCGGAGGAAGGCGGGGAGCGCGGCGTACGCGGGGAGCACGTTGTCGTGGCTGCGTGCAAGGGTACTTAGGTACGGTAAGTAAAGGGGGGGCAGGCAGCACTTACACGTGGCACACGCCCGCGCGGTAGCCCTCCCCGACCAGGTTGCGCCCGTAGTTGCTTGCGGCCCAGAGCCCCGCGCCGGCCTCCCGCACCAGCCCCACCGAGGCCATGTACCGCAGGATGCGCGCCAGCAGCGCGGGGTCGGGATCCCTGGCGCTGGTCCTCTGGGCGAGCTCTGCTGTGGACAGCGGACCCGGGCCCGCGGAGCAGAGGATGCTGAAGATGTTGAGGTCGACCCCTATACGGGCGGCGGTGAGCTCGAAAACCTGTGGCCGTTTGTTATTAGGATCTCTCCTCGTCTGAGAGGGCTAATGTTTTTTGAGGGGGGCGGGAGGATGCTATTCTCGGGTGCAATGGTGATAGATCATGTAGGCAGTAGTACAAGTCGTACAGACCCAAAATACAACACCGGGTAAAAAATACATGAAAACGGCTTATCGAAGAAGCAAAAATGAGTGAGTGGGGGGGGGGGGGGGGGGGGGGGGCGCTGAAGGAGGGTAAGACTCACATCGTACAGTATTCTCTGGGACGTATCGGCCGGAGTCTCGAGCTCGGGCACTAGTCTTCGAATCACCGATATGAGCCTTTTACGAAGCTCGCCGTCCTCGCAAATATCCTCGGGGTGTCCTGTCGAGTTTGTGGGTAGTAATGCTTCGAGAGAAGCTACTATCGAACTTAGCTGAGATGCTCTCGAAGGGGCTCGGGACGAGGAGACCATGTTGACAGTATTGGGATATACCTAGGACTCAGTATCAAGACGGCTAGGTATTAGAAAAGTGAATTCGAGCTGGATTCTTGGGAAGGCTACGCGGGTGTTGTATCTTATTAATACTACATTGCCTCGTTCGTTTCTGCTGGTTTACTATGATACTAAACAGCAGCCCCTAGCCTTTGGTGATCCTTTATTGGGAAATTGATATGTTAGTATAATAAAATTTAGATACCCTCTATTCCCTGGAAAGCTTGAAACGTATCAAATATGTACGCATATATCGTATACCGTACGTGTTCTCGCATATCACATATATAAGAACTAATTTCCAGACGGCAATTAGTGTTCGCTTTTGTCTCACTATACCTACGATATCTGCATAGATTTCTTACCCCAGGCGGTGTGAGATATGGCATGTTGTATTATATCTCCACTACACATCGCGATGACGAGTCTATCCCGGAATCGATGTAGGTAGGTAGGTTTGATACGTATGGCTTCTTTACGCGGTAGTTTAGGAACTCGATACTACCTACGTAAGGCAGCCGTCAGCTTCACATTGCAATGCAGAATCCTATCCACGGCCCAACCAATTCCCTCACTTCGTGGCTGAAGTCAGATGGGTACGTCTTCTGCTGATCGCTCCGGGACCGAAGGTTACCTAGGTATCGGTATCTAGTAACATTGCAGTAAATGTAGGTATATTCCCGGTCAATATACGGTAGAAAGTGCTATTATCGCCAGTTTGTCACGACGAAGCAATCGATCTATAATCGAATAGGGATGAATTGTTTACGTATTGGCTTTCGCGTAGCCTCGTGGGAGAACTTCTAGAAAGTCTCTTATCCGGACGTTTCATAAGTCATTCAAAATTACAGTGGCTTTCTATAGGCAATTTATGGCAATGACATCTCAATTATGTTCAATCCTTTAGAACCGAATGCGCCTTATTCAGGACCTATCCTTCCGTCCCCGAGTCCCTCCGCGGGGGAGTATCCCTCCCATTAGACTCGGATTGGCTGGTCCCCTTCCAGATTGCACCATCTGATCTGTTATCCGCTCCTACGGAGTCCCTATGAAATCCATCTGCGGCATGCCGTCGCAGCTCGTACTCCTCTTCATCACCACCTAGGCGAGATCCTAGGGTAGTTATACCCACTGTCCCACCTCGGACCATGTATTTGGCTAAGGGATTGTGACGAGGGTTAAGCTTTTTCTTCGTAGCTCCTGATGCCCCGGATCCGCGGCTTTGTGAGGAGTTGTACGGGGAATGAGGATCGCGATACGGCCGTGGGCCGCTAGTTTTAGAGGAGACGGCGGCCTGCGAATTGCGGCGTATGTAATGGTAGAGACTGGGTAAGGTCGGGGTGCAGCCGACAATAATGACGACGGCAATCTCCGAGATGCTTCATAACCCAGTGAGTTGGTTAACTTGTACCCAATGCGATGAGGGATATGATTTTGGACTGAGGTGGCTTACACGAGCAACGCGGCCTTCGAACAGAGCCACGTAAAGTCGGAATACCGTAGCACGAGAACACGGAGGTAGATTCCGACGATGCCAATAATACATGCGCTATAGTAAAAATTAGCCATGTACCTCTATCACTGACTTTAGAGGGTAGGTCGAAAGAGGTTTTCTCGTCAAAAGGGGGGAAAGAGGGAGTATCTCACATGGAACCAATTCCAAAAACTGCATATGCCGCCAACTTGCGCTTGATCGGCATACTCAGATGCCAGATAGCCCAGGCCGGTAACAGCAGTGCCTCCAAATCCGATATGAGGTTCAGGATGCCAGCCGCGAGGTTCGACGACGTAGCACTAATGCACGTCCCGTGGACGTCGCTGTCCCAGATCGCTGCCCGCGGCCAGCACTGGAAGACGTAGCTGAAGAAGAGGCCGGTGTAGAACACGACGTTGGCGCCGATCGACACGGTGACGACCCAGTAGACGACGTCGCGCGCGGCAGTCGTGAAGATGCGCTTGATCTGGAACAGGACGGACAGCTTGGCCGCGAGGGTGGTCGCGGGGTAGATGCAGTAGAGCACGTTGATGGTGTAGAGGATGTGCTGGAACTGCGCCACCGAGACGTCCCACTGGTGCCGCGCGAAGCCGTAGTCCTCGATGTAGACGAGGAGCCCCGTGTAGCTCGCCAGCCCGGCCCAGGCCGCGTAGCTGAGCCAGTCCTCGGGGTTGTGGCCCCGCCAGACCCGGAGCTTGACGAAGGCCCGCAGGGCCACGAAGCTGGTCGACAGGACGAGCACGGTTGCGGAGGTGCCGATGACGGCGGGCATCAACGTCGGAGGGTCGACGAAGTTGGACTCGATGCCGTCTGGTGGCTTGAGGGCGGGAGTGGTGTCCATATCCATTCTTCGCGGGTCCGGTGGTTGACCGGCGTGGATTGGTTAGTTGTAAGTCGTGAGGACACTCACTAATGGAACAGAAAGAACCATGCAGTATTTTTTTTTTCCTAATGGTGTAGGTAAGCTCGGAAGATATATAAGTGATTGGTAACCTAGAGCTCCGTCGTGGCACCTGTTCTCAAGAGGGCCGCAAATCTGGGACTCGGTAGAGGAATCGACTTGCTGGTTGCGTTACTCACATGCCTAAGTATCCAGTTACATATTCCACTGTCGTGATACTACTGTAGAGAGACATCAAAGAGTCAAATATCCAATCCTTCATGACCTACATCTACAATAATCAGCAGATTTTCATCAAGAGACATGCAGTCGTGGGGGCAGCAGCTTTTGTCGCTCACTACGTGTCCATGCTGATGGGTGAGCAGCCTGATTCTATCGTTCACTGTTGTCACACCCCGGTATGCAGTCTCTTCTGAGACATATGCTTCTTGACCCGGTGGGATTCGTCGGGCTGGCGTTACGCAGCAGATGGCGCATCCTACTCAGTGTATAAGCCCGACAGAAGTCAACCACTAATCCCACGAAGCCACACAATAACTCCTTCTTGTGAGACTAGAGTTCTGTTGTACGATAGGCTCGGCCATTTGTCTACTCCGTCGAATAACTCGGTACAAAACGTCTTATTGGTGTGACATTTATAGTATGGGCGCTTGTATCTATATCATCAGATTCTAGATATAGTATAATTCCACCTGGATTGAGTGTCTGTGTTGACCTGGGTGCCGCATCTGGACCCGAAGCACGCCGCTTTAAGCCTACACCTGGCATGAATCTGCTCCTAATAAATCCCTTACGGTATCAAACGAAGAATATGTCAAGTAAAGTGAACTTCTAGGACGATACCATCAGTAGACAAGACTTACAGATAAATGCCTAGGACGTCAGCAGCAACAACGCTTTATGCCGTCTGATTGTGGTAGTCAAACTCCTCCGTCCCCTAGCCCCCAAATAAGCTAATGTGTTCCCTAGGGCTCTTGGTGGTTTAGATATGGTCCAAAGCCCATGAGATTATTATAAGTCCAACTCCGGCATGGACAGGTACGGAGATGGTACTCAACAGGGCCCTGGCCACTCGATAGAAACGGAGTCCTCGCCGCGCTAGTGCGGATCCGACGCAGTTCACGAAGAGGCATATGCTTCCTTACTTTAGAATAGTGGAACTGAGAGATGCTTCATTCAGAAACTTGAACTCGTCTAGCAGTAATCTCCTAGGTCAGCTTAGTTTAGGATAGCACGACTCGCAATAGGGGAATGGCGTGCGGGCCAGCCCAAGGCGATCAACATCCCAATAGCCCCGTCACTGGCCGAGGTCCGACGTAAGAAAGGTCTTTGGACTCTCTCCATACATGAATATGTAGATTGTCCCGAGAGCCTTTTATGAACATCCCTTGAAATGCCTCAAGAATGTCGGCCTCGCCAGGTTTTGCATGTTATACACTATGTAATTATAGCATGGTATGTAGGTAGTTCAAAAAAAAAACCTACCCAATAATTTACTAGGCAGAGCCTCAGTTAAAGCGGCATGAGAAACCAAAAGCCGTATTATGTACATTGATGCCTAGTTAGGTATATAACGGTCGATCAAGTATCAGGAAGCAATATGATACTACTTACGACGGCCTCGTAAGGCTCGCCCGATTTAACGGGCTTGCGCATGGAAGGATGATGCAAGTTGCCGAGTATTCCAATAGAACACGCACGATACTTTTCATACTCTTGCATTGAAGTTTTTCTGGGCTGTGGATATATTACCTTGTTGGAGACTTGCCCTCTTTATTCAGATTTATATTGGGTGGTGTGCACGCTTAGCCTTTCACAGACGCAAGGAGTGTCGATCAAGAGTTGGGGGTGATATGTAGGAATCGTGCGTGTTATTCTGAGACATACGCGGACAATCTGTATAAATTTCTACCGGTTTGACCTTGAGAAACTGTAGAGGATTGCATGCAAGCTGACTTGCCCTATTTTGCAAATAAATCTCCAACGCATGAGGCCACAGGTATCCTGTCCCAGTCAGGAGAACTAGAACAATACACCGCAGCAATCAAATGTTCTTTCTTGAGCTAAGAATGTTGACGTAAAATTACAATGGATTGATAGCTGTTGCAACTTGATCACATCCAAGCCCCCTCATCTCATTCTAGGTTTCCCAAGGATGGCCCCCCTTTCCCAGCTTTGCGTTCAAGAAGAGTAGTTTGTTCCGTCCTTCCCGCTGTATTTCCTCCTTATGTGCTTCCATCTCCTCGACATCCCCTAGTGAAAAGTATATTAGCATTATTGGATATAAAATTTACATTGCGTAGGCTCCTCGAAAGCTTACAATTGACACTCATGACGCAGCCTCTCATCCACTCGGCGCGTGGCGTGCACAGAAAAAGTGAGAGACCGCCTGTCAGCATCGGATCATCTCTCGCGAAAGGGCGATAGGCCTCGGCTGTCATTGCCGTGTCTAGAAGGCCCGGGAGGAGGGTAAATGATCGAATATGGGTGTGTTCTTGTCAAAAACAAATACCTTAGTAAAACCCCTTTCATTGCCGTGTATTGCGGGTATTTGCACAAAATCATATCAGCCTTACCGATGTGAATGAATTCCATGAGCTTCATTTGTGCCAATTTGCTCGAGATGTACGAGCTCATGTTTGGGAACAAGCTTCCTGCCGCCCCCGAGCTTACTGTGATGATTGTATCGTTCTCCTGAGCCTGCTTCAAGAAGTGATGGCACATGATGTAAACGCCTTTTACATTGACTTCCTATTGCATGTGTCAGCCTCACTGAAACAAATATGCGTAGGTCAAGCCGCTGTGATTACAAAGTCGTTCCACCATTCCGATGGTTCCATTGTCCCAACTGGACCATAGTTCATAGTTCCTGCGTCATTGATAAGAACATTTAAGTGGCCTACTTCGGCCTTGACCTTTGCCCAAAGGTCCTGGACAGAGGACTCTGACTTGAGATCTGCAGGCTGAAGTATGATCTTGGTTGACGAATCTTTGCCAATTTTTCTCAGGTTGGCAGCGACCTCGTCCAGAACATCGACTTTACGGCCCGTGAGGACAACTGCCGCGGCGCCGGCTACTACCCAGGCGTGGGCGATAGCCTATATATAGGGGACTTCTAGTTAGTATTGATAAAACACGGATATTCATAAGTCGGGGACGAGTTGCCTTTCCGACCCCTCCCGAGACGCCCGTCACCAGGACTGTTTTCCCTTTGGCGGATAGCTCTGGCCGGGAAGGCTGTAAGAGGGGGTACATATCCCTATGGACACCCTTGGTAAGTTGGTATGGCCAAGTGACCATGTCGAGATCTGAGAAATCCATGGTGACCGAGGTCCATCTGTAATACTAGAAAACAGAGGGAGATGGAGAGGTGGACAAAGTGTAAAGAGTATATAGGATGTCTTGAGGAATTAGGTGGCCCGGCAAGGTACTGGCTAAGTGAATTCAGGAAGCAAAGTCACACGAAGCAAGGGTCACGGGTGATCAGTAATATCATTGATGTTATGAACTGTACCGAAAGGCTAGCTAGTAAATCTCGGGACCGAACAGCTAAGCAAGCCACAACCGTTTTGTAGTCCCATCTGGGGGATGTCAGCATAGGGGGTTGCATGCGGTTGAGGGGCACGACTCAGATATTGGAAATAGGGGTTGTGAAAGTAGGGGTAGGTACTAAGGTATATAAGCAATACCTAGGTGCATCTTCCAACATTCTTTTTAATAATCTTGTGTTTTCTTCACTCATATTAAAACTAAAATGTTTGAAAAATATATCGTGGTGACCATGTGAAGGTATTTTCAAACTATAAGAATATCATGTGGTTGTTCTGATCAACCTGCGGTACATTGGATGGACATGCCATTTATCAATGCATGTAGGGAAAAGGTTGCAACTAATAGATATACGAAAATACAGTACATATTACGGATTATGCAATACCTAGGTGCACCTGGATGGAATAAGCCCCACACTTACCTACCTGGTCCCAATGAGATGCAAAAAATGAATATGCGACAATTGAAATCGGCAGCCTCCTTCAATTCAATTTCCCCTGGCCTCATGTTTTTTTTTCTTCCCGTTATCAACTTCTATCACAGCCTCGGCCTCCTTACCTGCTACACATATGTACTATTGATACTACGCCCCTACTCTACAGTAGCAGTGATTTTTTTAGTAGTTTCTCCCTCAATAATAATTGCCATTATTTTAGGATGTCATCATTGTTTCTCAGGAAATAATTATACACACCTCTACCACTGGTGCCTCCTCCGCCCCCAATTGACATCCTGACATCGTCGCCATGTTCGAGAACCTTTGCACTTTACCTCTGAGCGCCGAGCTCTTCACTCAGGCCCTTCACCCGACCGAGCCTCTCTTGGCTGTTGGCCTCTCCACCGGTCATGTCCAATGTTTTCGTCTCCCCGCCTCCGACACCCATCATGACGATGACGCCGACCTGAGCGTGCTGTCGGACGGCAGAGGTACAATCGACACGGTATGGCGCACTAGGAGGCACAAGGGTAGCTGTCGAAGTTTAGCCTTTAGCAATGATGGTTCTTGTGAGTCTACCCATCCCATATATAGAGTACACTTTTTCTTTTTCTTTTCCTTTTGCGATGGGAAAACGAAATAAATAAACAAAAGCCTGTTAACCCTCTGCATCTACAGCCCTCTACTCGGCCGGCACAGACGCTCTCCTCAAGCACTTCTCTCCAGTCACCGGTCAGGTGGCCTCTAAGATTGCCATCCCCTCGACAAAGTCCGTCCCCGACGCGCCGACCATGCTGCGCGCGCTCTCCCCCCAGACCCTCCTTCTGGCGTGCGATTCGGGTGTCCTGCACTTGCTCGACTTGCGCGACAGCGCGCTTGCCGCGTCGAAGCCCCAGCAGTCTCACTTCCCCCATGACGATTTCGTCTCCAGCATCACGCCTCTACCACCCTCAGCTGAAAGCACAAGTGGTTATAGCAAGCAGTGGATATCTACAGGTGGAACCACACTGGCCGTCACAGATTTGCGCCGTGGCGTGCTGGTGCGCAGTGAGAACCAGGAAGATGAGCTTTTGTCTTCTGTCTTCATTCCGGGAATTGGACCCAAGAAAAATAGGGATAATGGCATTGTGGCTGTGGGAACTGCCTCGGGCGTGCTGACATTATGGGACAAGGGAGCCTGGGATGATCAGCAGGACCGGGTCATCGTGGACAGCGTGAAGGGAGGCGGTGAAAGCCTCGATTGCATCGTACAGATGCCCGAGGAGCTTACCCGCAGTAAGAAGGTTGTGGTCGGCGTAGGGGATGGCAGCTTGCGCATCGTGGACCTTATGAAGAGAGAAGTTGAGACCATTCTACGACACGACGATATTGAAGCCGTTGTGGAGCTTGGATTCGACAGTCAAGGCCGCATGATCAGCGGCGGTGGGCAAACCATCAAGATATGGGAGGAATCGCCGATCCTTGGCAGGGGCCTCGACGACGATGACGAAAGTGAGGAGGAGGAATCAGATGACTCTGACGTCGATGACGACAAGGACGTCGCTTCTGTGCCGGGAAAAAAGAACCATGGCAAGCGTCGAGCAAGCAAGGATTCCGACTCAGATTCGGCAGGTTCAGATAGTGAAGATGAGGGGCCGAAACATAGCAAAAAGAAGCGGAAGAAGGGCAAGGCAAAGATCGACCTCGGACCTGGCGGTGCCCATGGGATACTACGATTCCGCGGCTTGGACTAGTCCAATCAAGTAGCCCATCTTGACATCTCACGTCGGGTGTACTCGGTACCTCATGTTTACTCAACCCACTCATTCTCACGATACCCAAGTTGCTTGCAATACCTTAATATAGAAAGACCCAACAAACTATGAGGTATTGCGCCGCCGATTTTGCCCCGTTTCCAATCAAGTTTTTTATTAACTATCTATGCAAGATTATAGGCCTCCTGCAGATCCATCCATCAAGCTTCAAGTGGGTATGTTGTGAAGATCACCTACATTCCGTCCCATGTTCACCGTCCCATTCCATCGCTACCCGTCCGTTCAGGGGTTTGTGAGATCTATTCCGCTCCCTTTTGCTGCGGCATTCCGCCTTACCCCAATCTGCCAATGCGGGGTGCCTTAGCTTTTCCGAGCGAGATCAACAAAAGTTGGGGGAAATGCGGGGGAACAAGAGATACGCCATGCATCAAGTCAGCAAGGGGGTTAAAAAGGGGCAGAGAGCGAGATCATAGATCGGCGATAGATAGGATCAACTATGAAGAGCAGAGCGGTTTACGGCCTATACGACAGTGATGTTGTCTGCCGTGCTGTCTATCCGGACTGTCCCCCACGTATGTATAGCATGCTTTGTCTGCAGGTTGATATGATGTCTTGACAAATGCCGACGCCAAATCAAAGAGGGTTGAACCGTCAACATGTATCGGGTGCATGCCCATTCACGGCTTACTTGCCTCAGTAGGTTAGCTATTAGGTACACGCAGAAGCGTGGAAGGCGTAGGACTTTGGATACTAGATTAGCGGGAGAAGAACTTGAAAAAATGGTTGACACTTACGCAAATTATGGGACGCACCCATATGCTACGAGTGAACCTAGCCTAACCAGACTTTATACGAATCAATACGCAGTGAACCCAGGAAAGTATAGAGAGCGAGTAGGTGATCTAGGTAAGCATTAGATCAAATTGTCCTGTAAATTGTGTAGATGTGGTTTTACATACACGAACCTTAGGTTGTTTGTTTGTTACAGTATCCTAAGTGCAGATAACAGATAGTATACCTCCTTCAATCTATACATGACTATATCAATAAATGCATTGTACTATCTTTACCTACGTACCACCGATCTGTTGTCGTGTTTGTTATTCAGCACACAGACAGCCTCGCTAGTCGTACTTAGAGAATAGTGAAAGAAAGAAATGAATATCAAAGTAAAGGTCTAACTCTAAAACCCTAAGCAAAAGGGAGTCATTAACGTAAAAGAAAATAAAAACACTTAGCACCCATAAGAGCCTGAGATATACCCGTACGTAGCATCACATAGGTATAGGAGGATAGGTAGGAGGTAGATAGTAAGAATGCGTAAATGATCCCTTTCTTAGGAATACATATATAGAGTTAAGGACATTCGAAACCATATGGACAGAAATATATGTGTTAAAAGGGCTGGCATACGAAGAGATCTATATGTCTTAGTCTTCAAGTGCTTTTTTGGTTTTTTTTGTGTCTCGTACCTAGCCTCTAGCACGCTGTCAAGTACAGTACAATATCTCACACCTTACACCGAATTCATAAAAATGTACAGCTTTTAAGTAGTGGGATGGTAGGGAATCTCATGATAGATCTATAGCCATTTTCTTCTCTAAAGCTTTGTAAACACGTAACCTAGGTACCTATCTAGTATCAATCTATCTATACCCGTGCCTGCTCCCCCTTTAAACCCCCCCCTCCCTCAACCCCAACCCCAACCCCAACCCCAACCCCTATATCTTCGTCTTCGGTGAAGAAGAAGAAGAGACCTGCTCGAGCTTCGCGGCAATGACCTGCTTCACCTTTTCCACCGGCAGATCTTCTATATCCCGGCCAGTCCACAACTTAGCCTAGTAATACACACACACACACACGCATTTGATCTCGTTAGTATTCATGTAGCAGTAGCAACAGTAGTAGCCATATCGTTCATAGAATAGGTAGGAGAGAGAGACAAGGTCAAAAAAAAAATACTACTCACCTGCTCCAAACCCTGCCAAATCATCGCCTCGGTGCCTAATATGACCTGCCACCCCTCCCTCCGGGCCATAGCCGCGATCTCCGTGTGCGGCGTCGGATTATAGCACATCTCGAGCAGCGCGCCCTTATCCTTTCCCCCTCCCATTCCCTCCCCCCTAAGAAAAACCTCCAACACCTCTCTAGCCCTGCGCTCCCCCTCCGTCGCCGGCGGCACGTCAGGTATGCACGCGACCACGGCAGCGGGGGCCTCCAGAGCGCGGGCCTGAGCGGGGGTCCGGACGTGGACCAGGGCGTCGCCGTAGCCGGCGGCGGCACAGTCGCGCGCGACGGCCTCGACCTCGCCGTCGTCGCGGTTGACCAGGTACACGGGGGCGGCGCGCAGGCCGCGGCGCAGGGCGTGCACGGCGGAGCGCGCCGCCCCGCCGCCGCCCACCACGAGCGCCGGGCGCCCGTGGAACTGTGTCGGCGGCCCCGCTACGTTGCGGTAGAAGGCCTCGCGCACCCCGGCCACGTCCGTATTGGCGCCGACGAGGAGGCGGCGGCGTTGCGTGCCCGTGTCGTCCGCGACCTCGCGGAAGAAGACCGTGTTGCAGGCGCCGATTTCGCGGCACTCGGTCGTGACTTCGTCGAGGTGCGGCATGATGGTCACCTTGTTGGGCATGGTGACGGCCGAGCCTGGAGGGAGGGGGGGCGTTTTCCCAAGGAAGGGTTGTTTGTGTTAACCGGGGTTGGTTGGAGAAGAGGAGGAAGAGGAGGAGAAGGAGGAAAGAGAACAACTATCTACATGTTCTTAGGGGTTGTAGGTATAAAACACGGGCTTACCGAAGCACTTGGGGTCCTTGAGCAACTCTAAGAAGCGCGGGATGTCCGCCGAGTCGAGGCGCAGCTGTTCCCATTTCAGCCCGAGCTCTGCGAATATCGTGCCGTGCATCAGCGGAGACATGGATGCCGCGATCTTCTGGCCGAACAGATATCCATGACGATCAAGTTGCGCTGTGGCTTCTTCGGCTGTTGCTGTGAGGCTTCCCATATTGTCTATATCTCTGCTTATACGAGGAATGAAGTGTAAAGTTGGAGTAAGTGGCTGTCCCAAGCTGGGGTTGGTGATGATCTCTCAGCTGCGTATTTGCTCAAGACAATAGTACGGTTTCCTTCCCCTAACCCAGCAACGGCCGTGAGCTTAAGTAAGTAACTGGTTCAACGATCAGTTATAAGTGAATGTCTATAGCTTCTCTTCCCCCCACGTTCTCCTCGTGAGTACTACCCAAAGTGAAAATCAACGATAGGATCTATATTTGCCCTCGCCGTCCAGTGAGAAAATTGCAATTTTCAATTGGTTATGGTCCATGGAGACTGGGTGGTAACATCTGCGGTCTAGTGTATAAGAGAGCCGAGTCTAAACAAGTAGCCCCGGATCCCACATGCAGTCCACCATCGTATACCCGGCTGGGTTACCACTTTCGCACATATCCACCAATCATCCTGGACCTTACATAACGGCAACGACTAATCCTAGCCTGCGAGTCATTGGAGAAAGGCCTTTGCGGGGCCACCCAATCTTATTCAACTCCATGTGTCAACGAAGTCGGAATGCTTCAAGTTCTCGGTACATCATTAGGGCGAGGGTGGGGTCCGGCAACCGCGGGTTAACCGTAAGCTGAAATACGGTTCTCTAACGGTTGATAATCCAACCAGGTTAGGAGCTGAGTGTCTCTGATGAGAAGGTACATTCTCACTATCGTTGTACTGGAACTGGGGCTGGAAGAATAACAGGGTACTTCTATAACCGAGTTATGCAATTTACATTAGTTATTATGATAACCTGGTTAGCACTGTACTTATGAAATTTCCGAAAGTCTGTCATACTATAACTGCTATTCTATTATAATGGATGCTGATTTCCAGCCTAAGTTCATTTTTAACTCTGTTAACATTATAAGTCCTGCTTAGTAAGAACATGGTCTTTCTTTAACTTAGTTAAATGTTGACTACGGTGCTAAAACGACTTACGTAGCCAATAAACTTCGTTATCGGCACAGCTGCGGTCTTTTTTATAACTGCAATTACGCTTTAACCGTAGCAGTATGTGCAACTGTAGTTATTATCAGAACATGGTCATTCCCAGAACCCGTGGTTACTCTCGGAACCATGGTCATTCCCATAACCCATGGTTACTCTCAGAACCATAGTCATTCTCATAACCTATGGTTACTCTCAGGACCAAGGTTATTCCTATAACCCATCGTCACCCTCGGAACCATAGTTATTCCTATAACCCATCGTCACCCTCGAAACCATGGTTATTCCCATAACCTATCGTCACCTTCGGAACGATAGTCATTCCCATAACCCATCGTCACCCTCGAAACCATGGTCATTCCCATAACCCATAGTTACTCTCAGGACTATTGTTATTTTTAAAACCCATGGTCACTCTCAAGACCATCGTCACTTTGAGAACTATAACTCTATCTAACCGTATTCATTTTCACAACCATCGTTACCCTCAGGACCACCGTCATTTTCAGAACCACCGTCACTCTCAGAACCACCGTCACTCTCAGAACCACCGTCACTCCCAGAACCATGACTTCATCTAACCGTAATCGTAATTATAACCGTATTTATTTTCAGAACTATCGTTACTCTCAGAACCATGACTTCATCTAACCGTAGTCGTAATTATAACCGTATTTATTTTCAGAACTATCGTTACTTTCAAAACCATAACTTCATCTAACCGTAGTCGTAATTATAACCATATTTATTTTCAAAACCACCGTCACTCTCAAAACCATAACTTCATCTAACCGTAATCGTAATTATAACCGTATTTATTTTTAAAACTAAAGTCACTTTTAAAACTAAAGTCATTATTATTATAAAATTATACTTTAAATACATGTTCTAGCACATACAACAAGCACCACTGCTTAAATCTTATCTAATGTTTCTAATCGTCGCAAAATATCTAATATTAAACTTATATTAACTAATATTAATAACAATCGACATTAATATATTATTAATATTAAATAGTACTAAAAAAAAGCTAGTCGATTTAAAAAGTTATATTTAATACATTAAATCAATATATTAAACACTTATTACATGCAACTTAATTTAACAATTTTCCATTTAATTTAATTTAACCTGCATAATAATAAAACATTAATTAATAAAATTAATCTAACTTAAAAATACATTAAATATAATTCTTATAACAGTTAAATATATAATATATAACATATAAAAGCAGTATTAAAAGCAATAAACATTAATACCAAGCTAAGCCGGCTAAGTCCTCCACTATCGATAACAATTAAATATGCTTCGATTAATATAACGTAAAAATTAAGTATATAGTTAAATATATCAATATAGCAATATATATTTAATATATAACTGCACTGCATAAAAAAGTTGCGTAATTTACTGCTTATAATTTAAAATATATTAATTTAAATTAAAATATACTAAACATTATATAATATATATTAAAATAAAGCTTAACGACGTTTTAATATTACTAATAAAATATTATATAGTTTAATTTAATGTTAAAAACCTGCTTTTTTATAGTATTAAATAGGCATTAAAAAACGCGTTAATATTTCGATGTTTTTTAATAATTAACTTTAATATCGGAAAGTTAAAAAAGCTACACAAATTAAAAAGCATTAAAAATTAAATATATTAAAGCGTTGTAGTTTGTTTTTTTTTAAGCTTTTTTGCTTTATTTTTTAGAATATTAGCCAAAAATATTCTTTTACTTTTTAAAGCCGCTAATAATAAGTTTTTATTTAATATTAAGTTTTGCTAACTATTAAAATTAACAAACTTTTAAGGATTTAAAATTTTAAAAACAGCTATTTATTTTTACATTTTTTAATTGTTTTTAAGCTAAGGCGTTTTAATTGCAATTATAGCAGCTTTTTATAGCTTAATAAACAAGATAGCATTTTTTTAAGTTTTGTCAAAAAGTGCCTTAAGTACACAGCTTTAAAAGCGGTTATTTATTTTCGTATTTTTTAACTGTTTTTAAGCTAGGGCGTTTTAATTGCAGTTATCGCGGTTTTTTAAAGCTTAATAAACAAGATAACATCTTTTTAAGTTTTGTTAAAAAGTGCCTTAGGTACGCAGCTTTAAAAGCGGTTATTTATTTTTGCATTTTTTAACTATTTTTAAGCTAAAGCGTTTTAATTGTAATTATTGCAGCCTTTTAAAGCTTAATAAATAAAATAGCATTTTTTTAAGTTTTATTAAAAAGTGCTTTAAGTACTATAAAATACCGATAAAAAAATATTAAACATTATTAATTTAATAATAACAAAATATTAAGCTAATAAACCAGAATTAATTTAATTAATGTTAAATAAGTAAAAAGCATAACGTATCTTATTATATTAATACTTAACAATATATAACATTATTAATAATAAAATTTATATTATAATAATAAATATTAATAAATAATAATATTAAATATTTAATAATAATTAAAACTAGTTAAATTAATTAAATTAATATTTAATAATTAATATTTAATTTAATAAACTTTAAAACTAAAATAATCTAAAATTAGTTAATTAATTAAAAATATTAAAAATTCTAGCACTTTAAAAAAATTTATTAATGTTATTAAATACTAAGCTAGTCAAGTACGTTGCATAAAATTAATTATATTTAATTAATTATAATATTATTAATTTATTTAATAAAAATTAAAAATTAACTTAAAGTTTATTAAAAGTTTAAAACTAAAAAAGCTATTAAACAACTTCACGTTATTAATTTAATATTATATTAAAATTTATTTAATTTTTAACAGTTTTAATTATAATTTAACTTTTTAAAAATTACATGTTAACTAAATTAATATTATCGATAACAATATAAAATTAATCTTAATTATTACAAGCTAAAATTTATTACGTACAGTATATTATATGCAATATGTTATATATTCAATTAATATAATTATATGTAATAAAAAAGTTAAAATATCGCAATTAAAACCTACCAAGCTTTTAATATCATTTATTAAAATATTACTGCTTTTTAAAATGTCGATTAACTATTTAATGCAAGAAAGTATTAATATAACATTTAAATTAATTAAAATATAACATTTAATATTTAATTAATTTATTTAAAATTATTAAATATATTAAATTAATTTAATATCTAATAACATTAATAATTAATAAAATTTAATGCCAGCATAACATTAAATATATATTAATTAAATTAACCATTAATTAATAATAGGTTTAATACTGCACAGTATATTTAATAGTTTATTTAATACATGTCTAGTATAATGTTAAAAATGCGGTATTTCAATTTAAACATATTAACTTAAAATTACTTTTTCCTTACATTAATATAAATATCAATATTTTAAATTAATAACACCAAACGTCTTATTTAATACCAGATATTAATTAATTAAATTAATATAAAATGCATTAAAATTATTAACATAATTAAATAAGTTAAACAAATTAATCTAAGCTATATCTAATATAATTAATATTTTACCTAAAATTGTATATAATATCTAACATTTTTAAATACTAATAATATTAATATTTACTTATATAAACACTAATTATTATATTATAAATAATTAACATAAAATATCAAAATATTAAACATAACGAGCTAAAAAAAGTATCAATTTTTAACCACGCAATTAAACCAGGCGTACTACGCCTAACCAACTATTACATTAATATATCAACCAATATATCGATAACATTAAATTAATATTAAAAATAATATAAAAAAGCTAAAACTACTTAAACTTTTTAAAATCAGCCACTTTTTAACATCATATTAACTTAATAACTAATAATATCGATAATAACCTACCAAAAAGTTTAATATTAACTCATTTTAAATCAAAAAACTTTCCGTTTTTATCGTTTTTAAGTTCTATAAAGTCGGTCTCGTTAGCAATATGCCTAGGCTCGTTTATCGGTTTTCTATCGGCACCTATAAAAAAATACGTCTAATTAACCTAAAAAAAAACAGCCTTAACACGCCGTATTTTAACGCTTTATAGCTCCTTATTTTTAAAATATAAATATATTATAATTACTTTATATTAATCTAACAAAGTTATCGTGTTAATAAAATAAAACCAGCTCTTAATATTAAAAATATAAATAACTAGCTAATTTTTATTATTAAACTAATACATATATAAAGTTATTTGCGTATATAAATTAATATAAATGTTTATTTATAATAAGCTATATATTATAATACGTTTTAATTTCGTAAAAAAATTAACTTACTACAAGCAAAATCCCTAGCTTTAATTTAGCTTCGTTTAATCGACATAGTCGGCATAACAAAATACTAAATACTTTCCTAGCTTAAAAAAAAAAAGTTACGATAAAAAAATAAATATAATTGCTTTAGCTTTATTACTATATTAATTTATAAATCTAAAATATAAACGACTTTTTTTTATATAACCTTTAATATATAAGCTTATAATTAATATAATTTTAACTTTATTAAACATATACAGTGTTTAATATATAGTTTTTATTATAATAAAACATACTTTAACTTGTTTTTTTAAATCTTTTTTTCAGTTTACTATATTTTAAAATATATAAGCTAAATTAAGCTTAATATAGTGTTTTTATAGCTTATTTACGTCGCCGTTACAAAAACTTTTAACTATAAACTTAAGCTAATTTAAGCTTAATTTATATAGCAAGTAACTAATTCTTATTAAATCTTTTAATGTAACAATTACTAAATTATTGCGTTTTTTTTATTAATATATTATATTACGTCTAATAACTCTATTAAATAGCTTAATGCGCTTAAAATAATTTTAACGTTAAAGCCAATATTAATACTAAACATATAGCCAGCTTATTAATAAAAACTCGATTTATACTTACTAATCCGGTAATATATTAATCTAAAATAACATTTAAACTATTATTATTTTTTAAAAAAAAACTATTTTTTTTTATTTTTTATATTATATTTTTACAAATTATTATAATGCTTTTAAACTTTTTCACATAAATTAAAACGATCGTATTATTAAGTGTTACTTGGTTTTTTTTCGCCGACCTCTAGCTCGGTTTTTTATTTATTGTTACCGTTAACATCTTACTATTTTATAACATAATAAGCAATAAATAACAAGTTAAAAACTTTAAATTACTAAAAAAGAAAAAAAAAAGGGGGGGGGGGGGGGGGCGTTAGCTTGCTTATTAAAGTGCAGTTAAGTCAATCAATTAATTAAGCTATTAAATAAAAACTAGTTATTAGTAATTAAATTTCTATATTTAAAATAACGTACTAGATTAAAACAGCATGTTAATTAAAACTAAAATTAAAAAAAAAATCGAGCTTAATATTAATTAAACTAAATAAAATTATTTAACGTTATGTTAACATCGATTACATAACTACTGCATTTCTTTTACTAGCAAATTATTATAATTTAATTTTTTAAAAAAAAAAGTTACTTTATTCGTTATATGTAATTAAATCTCGCGCTAGCTGGAATATTTTGAAATTTAAATAATACGATTAAATAATAACACTAAACCAGGCTGGGTTAACCAGACCTAATATAAAATTTAATAACACTCCAAAACAAAAAGTCCTAGCCTACATAATATCTCAATACTAATAGCTATTAAAACTATAAAAATTAAATTAAAATTAAACTCTATTAATAATTACTACATCGATTTTAATTTAATTCAAAGTAAAACATTTAATATTTTAATCATAACGTAAATTTACGCCGGTAAATAACTTTAATATTTAATATTGCATTTATAATAATGTTAAAAACCTAATTAACGTTTAGTAGTTTAATATTAATGTTTTTAAAATAATTAATAACATTTTAAATTTTAATAATCTTTAAACAATATAATTAAATTAAATTTAGGTTAAAGTTTTAAAATGCCTTTAAATACCAATTAATATATCAGCTTATATAAATTATTAATATAATAAATAGCATAAATAAAGTATTAAAATGTATTAATTATAATAAGATTAATATATATTTTAATATATAATGTTTAATTTAACATAAGTAATAATTTAATATTTAGTTAAAACTTAGTAGTTTTAAATATTACATGCAACATTAAACATTTAATTAAAATTGCATTAAATGTTACAGTACTATATTAGTTAACTATTACATATAATACTTAATATTTATTAATTAAACCAGACTTTAGTGTACTAAATAGCTCGAATAGTTTATGTTTATTAATTAATAAACACTTAATAAACAGTAAAAAATGCCGCGTTTTTATTAATTAGTGTCTATTAAAAAAATAAAAAAATCCAACTTTAAAAAATATTTAATAAAACTATATATAAAGCTAAGTAAACTTAAATAAAATATTAAAACAAATAAAGCAAATAAAGCAAACGCAAATAATAATAATTCTGCATAAACTAAGCTAAAATTTAAAAACGTAAATAAATATCTTAATTTTTTGCTAAATAAAGCTTTTATAATTAATATATTTAAAAAAAAAAAAGCAAAAAATAATCTGCTTTTAAAAAATAATATTAAATTAAATAAGTTAATAAATAATATTTTTATTAAAACTATTAAAAAAAAACTTAAAAATAAAAGCTTTATTATAAATATTAAGCTAAATATATCGTTTTAAAATATATTTACACGTAAAAACTTTATATTTAAAAGTTTTCTTATTAACTTTAATATATTTAAACTGCATATATACGTATTTATTTTTAATAAATTAAAGCTTATTTTTTATTATATAATAAATTAATTACTTAATAAATTTAAGTTTATTTTAATAATATAAACTAAATCTATTAAATTAAACTAAAAAAATTATAACATATTATTACTAGTTTTTATAATAATAAGCAATTTTTTAAAGCTTAATAATTTACTATAAACTTTAATTACTTTTTAAAATTAACTTAAAAAAAGCCTTTTTTTATTATCGCTATAAATTAAAAAAATTAACATTAACCCTTATTAAATCTAAATATAAACGTTATTTAAATATAAGTTTTTTTTTTTTAACTTTATTAAGCTTATTAAAATAATATTTTAATTTAATGCTTTTTTTAAAAAAATATATTTTAACTTAATACTATTTATTAACTAACCTTACAAACTGTAACATTTTATAATATAAGCATAGTTTATTTATATAATTAATAAAATATTTGCAAAGTATTTAAATAGCTTGCTTATTTTCTTTTTAAATTTTATACGTTATAAATACTTAAAAAAATCATACAAATGTTAAGTTATTAATAAAAATGCATATATTAAATAAGTTAATACAGTTACTTATAACTATATATATAACTTAAATTAGCTAAAAAAACTTATTATATAAATGTTATTAATAAACATAATAAAATAATTACATAAAAAGCAAAAAGCGCGTATTTTGCAATTTTACAGCCTAACATTAAAGCAAAATAAGCTTATTATTATAAAAAAAAAATAAAACTTTATTAAACTAAACTTTATTTTTACTTATAAAAAAGTTTTTATAAACTATATTTAAATTAAAAATTTTAACCCGTTTTTTAATACTTTTAATTATTTTATGCGTTATATAGCTTATAATAACATAAAGCTATAAGCTATTAACTTTTTAATTTTACATTTTAAAAAGCTTAAAATTAATTATTTTAATAAAAATAAATTAATTAAAAAGTTTAATAACCCTTTAACGCAATATATCTTAATAACTTTATTTATTAATAAAGTTAAAATTTATTAAAATCATTACTTTATATTAACAAGTTTTTATTTATAACTAATTAAACTTATTAAAAATAAAAAAATAAAAACTATTAACGTTTTTATAATATATTACGCATTAAATAAAAATAAAAACTTAAATATTATTAAAACTATTACTTTTTATATGTAAACTATCGATAAAAAAATAAAAATATTAATTAATAAAATTATAAAAACAATATGTACGCTAATATTAGCATATATTAATAATATGCCCTAATAAAATAACAACTTAAAATTAAAGTTTTAAAATACCGACTATAATTATTAATTTTGTTTAATAAATAAAAAAAATCGCAAAAACCTTAATTACAACATTATAAAAAAAAGCCAATATTATTATAATTATATAATTGCAAAAAACAAATTAAAAAAAACTAAAGCAATAAAACAAGTAAAAATTATTAAAAAACTGTTTTTAACACTAAACCGGTCCTTTTTACAAAACATAACGTTAGCTTTAAATCTCTTTATATTTTAACTTTTAAACGTAACTTACTTAAAATTTACAAGTATTTTAAAAATAACAATAAGCGTATTATTAAATACTATTTTTATCTTATAAGCTTAAAATAAATTTTTTACAATTTAACTGCATAAATTTATAATGCTAAAAAAATAAAACTAAATCTTAAATCTAGCACTGCATTTTATAACTATAACTATATTTAACATAACGCGTTTTTTTATTATCACACCTTTAATATTACGTTTATAACTACGTTTAACACATATCAAGCTATTATATATTATAACAATTAAAAACACCTATAAAAACCAGCTTAATTAAAAAAACATTTTAATAATAAACATTATCGTATACTATTATAATAAACTTACTTATTTAAATATTTAAACTACATTTTTAAACTTAAATAAAGCAGACTTTAAAACTTTTTAAAAAACTATTTTAAAAAGCTAACAAATATTTTAAAACTTAATTTATATAGCAAAAAACTCAATTAAAGTAAAAAAATTAGCTAAATAAGCCTAAAAAGTAAATAAAGCCCTTTTTATTTTATCGGCTATTAATAATACTAAACTAAATTTAAAGTTAAAAAAAAACGTATTAAATAATAAAAACAAAGCTTTTAATACTATTTTAAAAAAACTAAAATTTATTAAAAGTTTTTATAAGTTTACTATGCTTATTAAAAAACTAAATGTTTATTAAAAGCTACATTTTTTTAAAACATTATATCGGTATAATTTATTACTTTATATAAATGCATTTGCTAGTAAACTTAAATATTAGCCTATAAAAAGCCTAATTTAACAATTTAATAAAAAACAGCTTATTTATTATTTAATATAAACTAAATAATTATAATAAACTTTACAATTTATAAAATTAAAGTTATTTAACTAGTTTTACTTTAATATTAGTTTATACTATTATAAAATTAATAATATAATACTTAAGCTTTTTAACTACACCTTTTTAAAAGCAAAAAAAATATAAATATTAAAATAAAACTGTTTTTATAAATAATAAAAAAAAATAATAAACATTTTAAGCTTTTAACTTTATTTAAAATACTTGCATTTAAGCAGACAAAGTTACTTTTTTTTTTAAAAAAAAGTAAATAACTTAATTTACTGCTTTTAAACGCCTACAAGCGTAAATAAAACTTAATAATTTTAAAGCTTAAATATTTTAAATATTAATAATATAAAAAATTAAATTTTATTAATAAGTATGCAATTAAATATTAATATATATAATTTATATTTAATACTAATAATAAAAGCAAATTAAACAAAAAACAAATTATATATTATTAAAAAGATTTTTTTTATAATTATAATAAGCAAATTATCTACATAAACTAAATTTTTACATATTATTAAAACTTATTAATAAAGCTTTTAAATTTAAAAATAATTTTCGTTTAATTAAAAATAAAACAAAATAGCATTTTAAACCTACTTTTTATTAAGCTTAAAATAAAAAATTACTTAATTATATTTAACTTAAACTAAATTTTACTAAAAGCTTTTTTTACCTTGCTTATAAATTAAAACTTAACTAAAAAAATAAAACAAATATAAAGTTATTATTTAAAGCTTTATATTAATATTTTATAACATATTTTATTTTTATAAACTAATTTAAAATAAAAAAAACTATTAATTACTACAAATATTAATATTATTATTTTAACTTTTTAATGCTTAATTTTAACTGCTATTAATATAAATACAATATTTTATTTTTTTAATTACATTAAATAAGTACTATTTTAATTTAATATTAAAAGCTTTATTTTAATTAATTATATTAATATAAAAAGTATTTTTTTTCCGTGCATTTTAATTTTTATTTTTTACAGTTTAATTTAATTTTTACCTTTATTAATACTATTTTTGCCTTTATTTTTATCTTTACCATCTTTACTATTTTCACTACTAACTCT